>OY725351.1:20025447-21225447 GCA_963243735.1 Neocrepidodera transversa
AAAAATAAGAAAAAAATTGGGAAAAACATGGAAAAAGTAGAGGAAAGTAAGAAAATTATTGGAAAATTGCGAAAATTAGAGAAAAATAACGGAAAAAAAATGTTTCAAGTTTTGACATTTTTTATTTTTGACACGTGACAGTTGGAGAAATAATTTTGACTGTTCTGAATAGAGTTTTTCAAGGACTTCCAAATGACAAGTCAAATTCCGTGACATATTGCATCTGTCATTTTTTGATAGTGACATTTCCGTTCGACAGATGTCGAACAAAAACTAATGGGTTCTTCCGATGGGTAACTCAAACCCATATACCAAATTTCAGCTCAATCGGATTAAACGTGTGGCTTCTATCGTGGAAGAATACACACAGACAGACAGACAGACAGACAGACTTCCATCTAGAAATGGTCGTAATCATCTCAGGTGACCTCAAAATGGATATTTCCATCTTTATCTCGAAATTTGTTTTTAGCTCGTTCACAATAATTTTTTCCCTTCTCGTAGGGATTTCCTAAAGATTTCTTAAATATTATTTATGGATATAATATTTTCATATTATTTTTATTTATATTTATTGGTAGCACTAAATAATAAAACAAAATAAAGAAATGTTTATGTTTGTATCAATGTTGATATTTATCAAGATCAAAAATCAAAGCAGTCCTGATCCGAGATGACCATTGAGACAATTTACGTTTCAAAATAGATGAAGAACCGAGAGAGAGAGAGAGAGAGAGATGCGGTTTTTTGGCGGCATCGATGTCGGATTGCGATGTTGCAGAGGCGGCATTGGCTTAGCAAGCGGTGACGACGGGATCAATAGAGCCAGACACAACATAACATTATATACGTATCGGAATTCTGTGCTGGATTTTAGAGAGACGGTGCTAATTTTATTTTCGTTGATGATTTTGTTATCGAGCAACAGAGTGGGATGATTTTAATTTAATAAACGGCAAACGAGAATAATTTTTAAAAATTGAAAAAATAAAAAACGAATGTCTTGCATAAAATCTGTAAAATTTGTCTTAGTGGGAAAACCCAGACGACCGGGACCGGTTTATGTTACGTTACAGTCTTGTAATACGATTTACGGAGCAGTTTGTCAGGAGACAAATTCCCTAGATGGACTGATAAATTCCCCCATACACATGTATGTTGCTTACAGTTATTTATGTTCTACGGGGCCCCGTACAAGAGCAGCGGGTTATCTGATTGTGGCAACGTTGTAATTTAAGGATTTTGCGATATTCGTGATTCTTCTTATTTATCCGCGGGCTATATGCATGTATTGTTTGTTGAAAAATATTACTAAGAATAAAAAATGTGTATATATATTATGTATTGGGTTGGGCGCAAATTTTGTAACAATAACAACACTTTTTTACTTTCCCGACCCACTTCCGAGAAGGGAAAGTATTGTGAACGAACTCAAAAAAATTTTCGATATAAAGATGAAAATATCTATTTTGAGGTCACCTGAGATGATTAAGACCATTTCCAGATGGAAGTCTCTCTGTCTGTCTGTTTGTATGTCTGTCTGTCTGTCTGTGTGTATTCTTCCACGATAGAAGCCACACATTTAATCCGATTGAGCTGATATTTGGTATATGGGTTTGGGTTACCCGTCGGAATAACCCATTAGTTTTTGTACATCTGTCAAAAAGAAGTGTCACTATCAAAAAATGACAGATGAAATATGTCACGGAATTCGACTTGCAATATGTCATTTGAAAGCCCCTAAAAATCTCTATTCAGAACAGTCAAAATTATTTCTCTAACTGTCACCTGTCAAAAATAAAAAATGTCAAAATTTGAAACATTTTTTTTCCGTTATTTTTCTCTTATTTTCGCTATTTTCCAATACTTTTCTTACTTTCCTCTACTCGTTCCATATTTTTCCCAATTTTTTTCCTATTTTTCCCTAAATTTCGTTTTTTTTTTCTATTTTTCCCAATTTTTCCATTTTTTCCAAATCAGGAAAAAACTAAAAAAAACTTAAGACATGCAAAGTTAAAAAAAATTGTAAAAAGTTTGGGTGGTCCCATATTTTCCTACTTTTCTATATTTCCCCCTATTTTTCATTCTTTCCTTATTTTTCTCTAATTTGCCATATTTTTCCAATTTTTTTTATGCTTTTCCCAATTTTTTTCCTATTTTGTTGGTTTTTCTCCACCTTCCCCAAATTTCCTTAATTTTCCACAATTCCCCCATTTCGCACCATTTTCTCTATTTTTTCATTATTTTCCCCATTTTGGATTATTTTTCCCATTTTCTCCTAATTTTCGGTATTTTTCCATATTTTTACCAATAAATTTTACTATTACTGTTCTATATTTTTCCCTATTCTGTTTGTTCCTTTTTCGTATTTTTCCCTAATTTCGGTATTTTTCTTTTATTTGACATTTTTTCCTATTTTATAACATGTTTTTCTGTTTTTCCCGTTTTTAACTAATTTTTCCATATTTTCCCTATTTTTCTATATTTTCCCATTTCCCCTACTTTTTCCGTTTTTTTTTCTTTATTTTCTTATTTTTCTGTATGTTTTCTTCTATTTTTACCTAAATTTTGGTTTTTCCTTATTTTTTCCTACTCTTCAAATTTGTTTAATACTTTTTTACTATTTTTCTCATTTAGCTTTATTTGTTCTCATTTTTTTCAGCGTTTCCAATATTTCATTTATTTTACCTTTTTTTGCCATTTTCTCCTATTTTTCCCTGTTATTTAAATTTTTCCCTATTTTTTACCATATTCCGTGGTTTTTCATACATTTTTTCGCCATTTTGGTCACATTTTTTTTTATTTTTTAAATTTTTCCTATTTTTCTTTATTTTTCCCGATTTTTCAATATTTCCTCCATTCTTTTTGCTATTTTCCACTATTATTTTTGAGCAATTTTGCTCCATTTTCCCCTAATTTTTTCTATTTTTGTCTTATTTTTTCGGTTTATTCCCATTTTTTCCTGTTTGTTCATTTTTTTTTCTCCATTTTACCCAATTTTCTATTTTTTGTACTTTTTCCCATTTTTTTCTTTTTTCCAAATTCATTACTTTCGATATTTATACTCATTTTTCCGTATTTATCCCTATTTGTCCTTATTTATCACAATTCATCCTTATTTTTGCCTATTTTTCCATATTTATCTCAATTTTTCTCTATTTCCCCCTATTTTTCATAGTTTCCTTATTTTTCTCTAATTTCCTCATTTTGTCCTATTTTGCCATATTTTTCCCATTTTTTTTGATGTTTTTTCATATTTTACTCCAATTTCTTAAATTTTTCTTACTGTTCCATATTTTTCCCTATTTTTCTCTGTTTGTTCCTTTTTTTCCCTAAATTCGGTATTTTTTCATATTATCCCTAATCCTTTCCTGACTTTTCCTATTTTTCATTTATTTCACATTTTTTCCCATTTTATATTGTTTTTCTGTTTTTTCCGTTTTTAACTGAATTTTTAACGATTTTTTCACATTTTCCATATTTTTTTTTTCGCCATTTTTCCATATTTTTTTTTTCGCTATTTTTCCATATTTTCTCATTTCCTCTACTTTTTCCGTTTTTTTCCCTTATTTTCTCATTTTTTCGTATGTTTTCTTCTTATTTACCTAAATTTTGTTTTTTCCCAATTTTTGCTCTATTTGTTCCTATTTTTTTTATCGTTTTTAATTTATTTTTCTTTTTTTTGATATTTTCTCCTATTTTTCTCGGTTATTTCCATTTTTCTCTATTTTTTACTATATTCCGTGGTTTTTCATACATTTTTTCCCGATTTTCCAATTTTTTCTCCATTCTTTTTGCTATTTTTCTCCCATTTTTTTTTGCAATTTTGCTTTATTTTTCACTAGATTTTCATATTTTTTCTATTTTACCTAATTTTCGCATTTTTGCTAATTTTCCTTTATTTTCTGTTTTCCAATTCTTCATATTTTTTATTATTTTTTCATATTTTTCTCCATTTTCCCCTAATTGTTCCTTATTTTTCCCATTTTTTCAATTTTTGTCTCTTTTTTTCAGTTTTTTCCAATTTTTTACTGTTAGAATTTATCCTTATTTTTCCCTTCGTTTCCCATATTTGTCCCTATTTTTCTAAATTTTTCAATATTTTTTCCTATTTTTCCTTTCTCCAATTTTTATGTTTTTCATTATTATTTTCCATTTTACTTTCCAGACCCACATTTGAGAAGGGAAAGTATTGTGAACGTGCTAAAAAAAATTTTCGAGAAAAAGATGGAAATATCCATTTTGAGGTCACCTGAGATGATTAAGACCATTTCCAGATGGAAGTCTGTATGTCGGTCTGTGTGTGTGTATTCTTCCACGATAGAGGCCACACGTTTAATCCGATTGAGCTAAAATTTGGTATATGGGTTTGCGTTATCCGTCGAAAAAACCCATTAGTTTTTGTACGACATCTGACAAACGGAAATGTCATTGTCAAAAATGACAGATGCACTATGTCACGGAATCCGACTTGCAATATGTCATTTGAAAGTCCTTGAAAATCTCTATTCCGAATAGTCATAATTATTTCTCCAACTGTCACCTGTCAAAAATAAAAAAATGTCAAAATTTGAAACATTTTTTTTCTGTAATTTTTCTCTCATTTTCGCTATTTTCCAATACTTTTCTCACTTTCCTCTACTTTTCCCAATTTTTTTCCTATTTTTCCCTAAATTTCATAGTTTTTCCTGTTTTTCCCAATTTTTCCATATTTTTCCATATTTCTCCAAAAATGAAAAAAAAACTCCATACAAAGTTAAAAAAAAAATTGAAAAATTTGGGCGGTCCCACATTTTCCCATTTTTCTCTATTTCCCCCTATTTTTTATTGTTTCCTTATTGTTTTCTAATTTCCTCATTTTGACCTATTTTGCCAAATTTTAAAAAAATTTTTTGTCTTTTTTCAAATTTTTCTCAAATTTCTTAAATTTTGGAAAATTTCAGACAATTTTTGGCAATTTCAGATGCTTTTGGACATTTTTAGAAAAATACCAGACAATTTTTGTGAATTTCAAACACTTTTGACGAATTTCAGATGCTTTTGGAGAATTCCAGCCAATTTTGGAGAATTTTAGCCAATTTTGGAGAATTTCAGACAATTTTTTGACAATTTTAAATACTTTTGGACAATTTCAAACAATTTTTGGAGAATTTCAGCCAATTTTCGAGAATTTTTGACAGTTTTTTGGCAATTTCAAATACTTTTGGACAATTTTTGAGAATTTCAAATACTTTTGGAGAATTTCAGATAACTTTAAACATTTTTTGAGAATTTCAGATACTTCTGGATAATTTCAGCCAATTTTGGAGAATTTCAGACAGTTTTTTGGCAATTTCAATTATTTTTGGACAATTTCAAACAATTTTGGACAATTTTTGACAGTTTTTTTTGCAATTTCAAATACTTTTGGACAATTTCAAACCATTTTTGAGAATTTTAGATACTTTTGGACAATTTCAGACAATTTTTAAGAAATTCAGATAATTTTGGATAATTGGAAAAGAGAAAATAAAGGAAAATGGGCAAAAATACGAAAATTGGGTAAAAATAGGAAAAATATGAACACCAAGAAAAATGGCAAAAAATAGGGGAAAATATCGAAAATATTGGAAAATAGAGAAAAATAAAGAAAAACCGGGAAAAATTGTGAAGTTTGGGCGGTCCCATCCTATTCCTCATTTTGCTCATTTTAACTATTTTTCTCATTTGTTCCTATTTTTTTCATATTTTCCAATTTTTTATTTATTTTTCTTTTTTTTGCCATTTTCTCCCATTTTTCCCTATTATTTCCATTTTTGTCCTATTTTATACTATATTCCGTGGTTTTTCCTATTTTTTCCAATTTTCCCCTATTTTTCCCGATTTTTCTTATATTTTTTCGCTGATTTAGCCAAAAAAAAATTTATTTTTTTTATTTTTTCTTAATTTTCCCTATTTTCCCCAATTTTTTTGCTTTTTTTTGCTTTTTTCTGCCTTATTTTTCCCTAGGTTTTTCATAGTTTTTACTATTTTACCTAATTTTTGTATTTTTGCTAATTTTCCTTTATTTTCTGTTTTCCAATTCTTCAAATTTTTTATTATTTTTCCATATTTTTCTCTATTTTCCCCTTATTTTTCCATATTTTTCCCATTTTTGTCAATTTTTAAAAACATACTTTTGACCATACAGAATTTTTTATAAAGAATGACTTTTTTTCATGAAACTAAAAATAAAAAAGTTTCCCATATATTTCCGACTTAATTAGACACACTGTATAATACTCAAAAAAATCTTTCAAATTCCGTAACCCATCTCTCTAAAACATTATGGAATCGACCGGCCCTATAATGCCGCTCCCGGCCCGGCGATCCCTTTTGGGGCGGTGGGACATCGAAGTCTAGACGAAAGTGGGGGCGGTGCACTCGATACAAGCACCAGAACTGAAAGTACAGAACAACTTTACCAGTACCGGGACAAGGACGAAGGTCGTGGAACTGGGAAAGTGAAATTGCCGACGCATAAAAACCTCTCCCCTCCTCTTTACTCTAAACCTTCCTACGACGGGCTTGACGACCTTTATTCTGCAGTTAAATTTTGTGGATTACATTAAAATTAGGATTAATAATTTAAGTAAAGCACTAACAAAATTAAAATTTCTACGACTCTGTTTATTTTAATGCACTTACTGAAGCCCTTCATAGGACTAATCCTATGAACAAGATTCAAAATCAGTTCAGTAAAACTATTAAAGAAAAGTAAAGAAAATATAAGTATTCCTTAAGGCTTATGTTTTTTAAGGTTCAATATAATTTCTTTTTTTAATTGTTAAGCGATAATTTTATTGACTTTAATCCTACTAACTGTGCCAATTAATTAATATAAGATTTGAAAATATTTTTTTTTAACTTAAAGAAATAATTTTATAAAATATCCCCAGATTTAGGGAAATTTTTGAACATTTTGGCAACGTCGCTCGATAAAACTATTAAAAATTAATTGTAGTGAAATTTTAACACAATTTTTTTTTTTTTTTTTGATAATTTATAATTTCATAAAAAATCCCTAGATTTAGGGAAATTTTTGGACTTTTTGGCAACGTCGGTTGATAAAACCGTTAAAAATTAATTATAGTGAAATTTTAACACAATTTTACCATTTTTTTGTTGATAATTTATAATTTTATTAACAATAAATTACAGTGAAATTTTTACACAATTTTACTATTTTTTTTGATAAATTATTTTATAAAAAATTCTAGATTTAGGGAAATTTTTGGACATTTTGGCAACGTCGCTCGATAAAAACCATTAAAAATAATTTACAGTGAAATTTTAACACAATTTTACTTTTTTCTGATAATTTATAATTTTATAAAAATTCCCCAGATTTAGGGAAATTTTTGAACATTTTGGCAACGTCGCTCGATAAAACTGTTAAAAATTAATTATAGTGAAATTTTAACACATTTTTACCTTTTTTTTTTGATATTTTATAATTTAGAAAAAAAAAACAGAATTAGGGAAATTTTTGAACATTTTGGCAACGTCGCTCGAAAAAAACTATTAAAAATTAATTATAGTGAAATTTTAACACAATTTTACCATTTATTTTTTGATAATTTATAATTTTATAAAAAATTATAGATTTAGGGAAATTTTTGGACATTTTGGCAACGTCGCTCGATAAAACTATTAAAAATTAATTATAGTGAAATTTTAACACATTTTTACCTTTTTTTTTGATATTTTATAATTTAGAAAAAAAAAACAGAATTAGGGAAATTTTTGAACATTTTGGCAACGTCGCTCGAAAAAACTATTAAAAATTAATTATAGTGAAATTTTAACACAATTTTACCATTTATTTTTTGATAATTTATAATTTTATAAAAAATTATAGATTTAGGGAAATTTTTGGACATTTTGGCAACGTCGCTCGATAAAACTGTTAAAAATTAATTATAGTGAAATTTTAACACATTTTTACCTTTTTTTTTTGATATTTTATAATTTAGAAAAAAAAAACAGAATTAGGGAAATTTTTGAACATTTTGGCAACGTCGCTCGAAAAAACTATTAAAAATTAATTATAGTGAAATTTTAACACAATTTTACCATTTATTTTTTGATAATTTATAATTTTATAAAAAATTATAGATTTAGGGAAATTTTTGGACATTTTGGCAACGTCGCTCGATAAAACTGTTAAAAATTAATTATAGTGAAATTTTAACACATTTTTACCTTTTTTTTTTGATATTTTATAATTTAGAAAAAAAAAACAGAATTATGGAAATTTTTGAACATTTTGGCAACGTCGCTCGAAAAAACTATTAAAAATTAATTATAGTGAAATTTTAACACAATTTTACCATTTATTTTTTGATAATTTATAATTTTATAAAAAATTATAGATTTAGGGAAATTTTTGGACATTTTGGCAACGTCGCTCGATAAAACTGTTAAAAATTAATTATAGTGAAATTTTAACACATTTTTACCTTTTTTTTTTGATATTTTATAATTTAGAAAAAAAAAACAGAATTAGGGAAATTTTTGAACATTTTGGCAACGTCGCTCGAAAAAACTATTAAAAATTAATTATAGTGAAATTTTAACACAATTTTACCATTTATTTTTTGATAATTTATAATTTTATAAAAAATTATAGATTTAGGGAAATTTTTGGACATTTTGGCAACGTCGCTCGATAAAACTGTTAAAAATTAATTATAGTGAAATTTTAACACATTTTTACCTTTTTTTTTTGATATTTTATAATTTAGAAAAAAAAAACAGAATTATGGAAATTTTTGAACATTTTGGCAACGTCGCTCGAAAAAACTATTAAAAATTAATTATAGTGAAATTTTAACACAATTTTACCATTTATTTTTTGATAATTTATAATTTTATAAAAAATTATAGATTTAGGGAAATTTTTGGACATTTTGGCAACGTCGCTCGATAAAACTATTAAAAATTAATTATAGTGATATTTTAATACAATTTTACCATTTATTTTTGATAGATAATTTATAATTTTAAAAAATATCCCCAGATTTAGGGAAATTTTTGAATATTTTGGCAACGTCGCTCGATAAAACTATTAAATATTAATTAAAGTGAAATTTTAATACAATTTTACCATTTATTTTTGATAGATAATTTATAATTTTAAAAAATATCCCCAGATTTAGGGAAATTTTTGAATATTTTGGCAACGTCGCTCGATAAAACTATTAAATATTAATTAAAGTGAAATTTTAACACTATTTTACCATTTATTTTTGATAATTTATAATTTTATGTTAGGGAAATTTTTGGACATTTTGGCAACGTCGCTCGATATAAACCATTAAAAATAAATTACAGTGTAATTTTAACACAATTTTACCATTTTAATTTTTTGATAATTTATAATTTTATAAAAAATCCCCAGATTTAGGGAAATTTTTGGACATTTTGGCAACGTCGGTTGATAAAACCGTTAAAAATTAATTACGGTGAAATTTTAACACAATTTTACCTTTTTTTTTTGATAATTTTTAATTTTATAAAAAATCCCAAGAATTAGGGAAATTTTCGAACATTTTGGCAACGTCGCTCGATAAAACTATTAAAAATTAATTATAGTGAAATTTTAACACAATTTTACCATTTATTTTTTGATAATTTATAATTTTATAAAAAATTATAGATTTAGGGAAATTTTTGGACATTTTGGCAACGTCGCTCGATAAAACTATTAAAAATTAATTATAGTGATATTTTAATACAATTTTACCATTTATTTTTGATAGATAATTTATAATTTTAAAAAATATCCCCAGATTTAGGGAAATTTTTGAATATTTTGGCAACGTCGCTCGATAAAACTATTAAATATTAATTAAAGTGAAATTTTAATACAATTTTACCATTTATTTTTGATAGATAATTTATAATTTTAAAAAATATCCCCAGATTTAGGGAAATTTTTGAATATTTTGGCAACGTCGCTCGATAAAACTATTAAATATTAATTAAAGTGAAATTTTAACACAATTTTACCATTTATTTTTGATAGATAATTTATAATTTAACAAAATTTCGCCAGATTTAGGGAAATTTTTGAACATTTTGGCAACGTTGCTCGATAAAACTATTAAATATTAATTAAAGTGAAATTTTAACACAATTTTACCATTTATTTTTGATAGATAATTTATAATTTAACAAAATTTCGCCAGATTTAGGGAAATTTTTGAACATTTTGGCAACGTTGCTCGATAAAACTATTAAAATAGTTATTTTCCTAACAAGTGCGGAAAATTATACTTTTCCGCAAGTGTTAGGAACAATATTTTTTCTACAAGCGCCTAGAATTAAAAAAAAAATTTAGCAAAAATATTTTTTTGTCATTAAACAAAAATTTTCTTAGTGCTTCTTGATAAATAAAACATTAGGCTGAAATTAATCATAGTAACCAAGCAAGATTTAATTTTTAATCATTTTAGCATTTATAAAATCAGTGCGAAAAGTAACTTTTCCGCAATAGTGCGGAAAATACAACTTTCCGCACTCAAATGCATGCGGAAAAGTATACTTTTCCGCACGCTTGTAGAAAAATTAATTATAGTGAAATATAATATAATTTTAATCAAGATCGATATGTCTTTGCTGTCTTATGTCAATGAAAAAAAAAAAAACAACCTAATTGTACATATACCTTATTCGTCTAATTATCTAGATCCTCTTTTGTTATATTCCCGAATTTGAAATTCTCAAAATTAATTAAAAGTCGAAGGGGAGTCAAAAGTTACGACGTGTTTGTTTGTAATGGAATTTTGTTTTACCAAATCGCTGTTATTTTGACAGCTAATTCATTTATCTTCACAACATGAGTTTAATTATATTTAAGTAAAAAATACAATATTGAGAAAAAACATATGATATTTTTAGTATTTCGGCCCAATAAACACAAGAACTATACGCAACACGAAATTTATGTACATTACGCTATAAAGATATTTTTTACACCGCGGGGAGTGAAACTTGTACTTTAGTCCCGCATTTTTGTCCGCAAAAAAAAATTATAAAAAAAACGAAAAACGCCAAAATGCAAGAAATCGAATTATAGCGCAAAAAATGGAATAAGTTGGAAAAACCTGTAAAGAAACAACCAAAAACCGGATCAATTTGAAACAAAAGAATGAAATAAAAAAATTAATGAAAAATATCGAAATAATTGAAATAAATCGAAACAAAATCCCAAAAAAATGGCAAAAAAATTGTAAAAAATCGGAAAAAATCAAAGGAATAAGGAAAAATGAGAAAAAAATTCAAAAAAATTAGAAAAAAAAAAGGAATTTGGAAAAAAAAAAAATAGAAAAGATTAGAAAAAAACCTAACAACAAACAGAAAAAAAGCAAAACATCAGAATACTGGGAAAACAGGAAAAAGTAAAAGAAAAAAAATTGTAAAATACGGAAAATAACGAAAAAATTTCCTGTTTTTATCTATTTTGTTCCATTTTCAAAATTTTTCAGTAGTTTTTCCCATGTTTCCCTATTTTACCCTATTATTTTACCATTTTTTCCATTTCTTTCTATTAATTCTTTTTTTTCTATTATTTTATCCTATTTCTTTTATTTTTTCTTATTTTACTTTCCCGGACCAATCAAAGGGAAAGTAAGGTGAACGAGCAAAAAAAAAATCGAGATATCGATGGAAATATCCATTTTGAGGTCCCCCAAGAAGATTGAAACCAATTCCAGCGCATGGTCTGTCTGTGTGTAATCTTCCTAATTAGCACTGCCGTTATTAGTATTCATATTTAAACAGAACAAACGGCATTGTATTATAAATGTGACGTAGAATAAATACGTAAACAAAACTCATGCGCAGAAGTAAAGACTAAAGAGCGTTAATTTCAAACTTCGTTATTATTGGTCCAAATTGAACGCGAAAAATGGCATTGTATTATGAGATGAAGAATAGATACGTAAACAAAATCATATTCAGAACAAAAGACAAAAGGGCATTTGGGTCCAACTTTGTTATTAATAGTCTGATTTAGGTGGGACAAACGCTGTTTTAATTGGAACACTTCATAGATTAAATACGTAAAGAAAAATTTGAAGCAGTTTCTGAGTGTCATATTTTTGACATTCGAATGTTCGAAAATACTTTTAATTCAGTAAATAAACCAATTTTAAATATTTTACTGTGCATATTTATTTTATAGTATACCAAATTAATTCTTTTTTATTGTTGAATAATTTTTAAAGTAAAAAATTACGTAATAAATATTTATCAAGAATATTACAATGTTTTCTTATCTTATTGATAACAACACGTGCATATAAAATCATTATCATCATATTTTATCTTATTTTAATTATTGCTGTAGTTGTTAGTTTTAGAGAAAATTTAATTTAAAAAAAATGGTGAGAGCGCATCTTCTACAAAATTTGACAAAAAAAAAAACAATAAAGTAGGAAAAAACCAATATCAGCATTTATTCGAATCATCTTACTCTATATATAATTAATGTTTCGTTACAATCAGAGAGAATTAATATCTGACCCCAAAAAAAAGGACAAAGCACCTTCAAAATTTTTCAAAATTTAGATTTTAAAAATAATTAGTAGAGGGGTATTTTCAGAGGCGGAGATTGAAAAAAAAGTTGATTTTTAAAAAATAGCCTCAATACCAATTTTCAAGGTTGTAACATCCTCAGATACAGGTATTCTTATTATTTTCGCAATTTTCCAATACTTTTCTTACTTTCCTCTACTTTTTCCCAATTTTTCCATATTTTTCCAAATCAGGAAAAAAAAATAAAAAAAACTAAAAGACATACAAAGTTGAAAAAAAAATGTGAAAAGTTTGGGCGGTCTCGTATTTTCCAATTTTTCTCTAATTTCCTCATTTTATCCTATTTTTTTAATGTTTTTCCCATTTTTTTTCCTATTTTGTTTTATTTTTTCCCGTTTTCCCCAAACTTCCTCAATTTTTCACAATTCCCCTATTTCTCAACATTTTCTCTATTTTCCTGTATTTTTCTCACCCTTCCCTATTTTTCATTATTTTTCCATATTTTTACTAATATTTCCCTCTTTTTTCATATTTTTCTTAAATTTTTCTTACTGTTCCATATTTTTCACTAGTTTTCTCTGTTTGTTCCTTTTTTTCCTATTTTTCCTTAATTTCGATATTTTTCCATATTATCCAAATATTTTCCTTATTTTTCCTATTTTTCTTTTATTTCACATTTTTTTCAATTTAAAATATGTTTTTCCTCTTTTTAACTAATTTTTAACCATTTTTCCATATTTTCCCATTTCTCCTACTTTTTCCGTTTTCTTTTCTTTATTTTCTTATTTTTCTGGATGTTTTCTTCTATTTTTACCTAAATTTTGTTTTTCCCTATTTTTTCTATTCTTTAAATTTGTTCAATACTTTTTTATTATTTTTCTCATTTCGTTCTATTTGTTCCAATTTTTTTCATCGTTTCCACTTTTTCATTTATTTTTAATTTTTTTTTGCGATTTTCTCCAATTTTTCCCTGTTATTTCCATTTCTCCCTATTTTTTACAATTTTTCCCTATTTTTCTTTATTTTTTCCCGATTTTTTTCGCAATTTTGGCCAATTTTTTTTTTATTTTTTTAAATTTTTTCCCGTTTTTTTTAAATTTTTCCAGTTTTTCTAATATTTTCCCCATTCTTTTTGCTATTTTCCCCTATATTTTTGCAATTTTGCTTTATTTTTCCCTAGGTTTTCATATTTTTTCCCATTTTTACCTAATTTTCGTATATTTGCTACTTTTATAAGGATCCCTGTAGCGTCCCTATATATTTGCATATATCGATCACCCAATAGAAAAACAATAACAAGTAACAATACAAAGCACACTACTTCCTTTACATAATAAAACTTAACACGAAAATTGGAATTTTCGTCGTGCTCGACAAAAAAAAAAAGAATAAAAAAGTGACTAAGTAGGTCGTAGCCTTCAAGGGTTCATAGGTCGCAGAAAGCTGATTCAGCTCCCAACTCCTACGGATCTACCCCTGACAACCCCTTAACTTACCCTCCTCAAGACAGCGAAAGGATGGGTATAAGCGGAGTAACGCGGGGGATCGAATACCGCCAGTGAAAAGCCGGACGAACGGATCGATAAAACAGGGCGCACTAGTTTTCAGTTTTCTTTCGATACAAAACAATATATTTTATGACGATTAAATATTTGAAAGAAAGTAAAAAAAAATAGTTTTGGATTAAAATTAATTTTGTAGATAAATACGAGAATAAATTTCCTCCTAAAAACACAGGAAAATGACAAAAAAAGTGCAAATTTTTCAATCAAAAGTAAATTTGAAAGCTAAAATTATATATCCATTTTGTATTAAGAAAAGCAAATTACCAAAATAAAATTATTTGAAGAAAAGTTAATTTAAAAAGAAAATGCTGTAGGTAATTTAAAAAGAAAATGGACAAAAAAAAATGAATTAATATAAAAATATAGGTTGTAGCTAACATAAATAACATGAGAAATGGGAAAAATAGAAAAATGGGTAAAATGAAGAAAAAAAATGAACAACTAGTTAAAAAATAGAATAAAATGGAAAAAATTGACAAAAACAGAAAAAATGGGAAAAATATGGAAAAATAATAAAAAATATGAAGATTTGGAAAACAGAAACTAAAGGAAAATAGGCAAAAATACGAAAATTAGGTAAAAATGGGAAAAAATATGAAAACTTGGGGAAAAATAAAACAAAATTGCAAAAAAATAGGGGAAAATAGCAAAAAGAATGGGGAAAATATTGGAAAATCGGGAGAAATAAAAAAAACGGAAAAATTTAAGAAAATAAAAAATAAATTTTAGCCTAAATTGCGAAAAAATGTAGGAAAAATCGGGAAAATAAAGAAAAATAGGGAAAAAATGAAAAGAACAGGGAAAAATAGGAGAAAATAGTAACAAAAAAAAGAAAATTAAATGATAAAATTGGAAACGATGAAAAATAGGAACAAATAGAGCAAAATGAGAAAAGTAGTTTGAACAAATTTGAAGAATAGGAAAAAATGGGGAAAGATAGTTATTTTCCTAACAAGTGCGGAAAGTTATACTTTTCCGCAAGTGTTAGAAACAATATTTTTCCTACAAGCGCCTAGAATTAAAAAAAAAATTTAGCAAAAAGTATTTTTTCTACAAGCGCCTAGAATTAAAAAAAATTATAACAAAAAGTATTTTTTCTACAAGCGTGCGGAAAGTTACAACTTTCCGCACTAGTGCGGAAAAGTACAACTTTCCGCACGCTTGTAGAAAAACAAAATTTAGGTTAAAATAGAAGAGAATATACGGAAAAATGAGAAAAATAAGGGAAAAAATGGAAAAAGTAGGATATGGGAAAATATGGAAAAATAGGGAAAATAGAGAAAAATAGAGAAAATATGGAAAAATGGTTAAAACTTTGTTAAAAACAAGAAAAACAGAAAAAAATATAAAATAGAAAAAAATGTGAAATAAAAGAAAAATAGGAAAGTCAGGAAAAGATTAGGATAATATGGAAAAAACCGAAATTAAGGAAAAGTAGGAAAAAAAAGGAACAAACCGAGAAAAATATGGAACAGTAAGAAAAATTTTGGAAATTGTAGAAAAATATGAAAAAAAAGGGAAATATTGGTAAAAATATGGAAAAATACCGAAAATTAGGAAAAATGGTAAAAATAATGAAAAATGGGCAAAATTATGAAAAATAGGGAAAGAGCAGTGTTGCCGCGCTGAGTTTTTTGAAATGTACTGAACATAAGCAATAAAATGTACTAGATTGTACTAAAATTTACGATATAGTAAAATATTGCTCATAGGGGAAAAAAGTGTGAAAATTATAAAAAAAATAAAGAAAAACATGAACAAATATAGAAAATTGGGAAAACAGCAGAAAATGGGAAAAATAGGAAAAAGTAGGGAAAATAAGGAAAACATAAAAAATGGTGAAAATGGAGGAAAATAAGAAAAATAGGGAAAAAAATGGCGATTGTGAAAAATGGAGAAAACAGGAAGAAATTGAGCAAAAAAGGAAAAAATGGTGAATTATGTAAAAAAAAACATGAAAAAATAGAACAACAATGAAAACCAGTATAAAAATGGAAGAAAATGGAAAAATGGGGAAAAACGTAGAAGAATGGAGAAACATTAAGGGAGATACGAAAAAACAGGGAAATTTGAAAACAATACTGAAAGAAATATTGAAAAATAATGAAAAATAATAAAAAATGTTGAAAAACAAGTAGAAACATGGAAAAATAAAAAAAAATATGCGAAAATAGGGGAAAATTGTAAAGATTTGGGAAAAATAGGAAAAAATTGGAAAAAATAAGAAGACATATTAAGAAAATGGGAAAAATAAGGAAAATAGAGAAAAATACTGAAAATTGGAAAAAATAGAAAATGATATTGATAAATAGTGAAAAATAGAACAAAATAAGGAAAAATAGAAAAAGTATGAACAAATAGTAAAAATAGGGAAAAATTTGGAAAAGGCGGAAAAATAAAAAAAATTGGTTAAATAGAAAATAGAGAAAATAAAAAGGGGAAAATAGGAAAAAAGTAGAGGAAAATGGAAAAAATAGGGTGAAAAGCGAAAATAGGGTAAAGTGGAGAAAAATAAGCACAAATAGGGACAAATAGAAAAAACAGGGAAAATAGGAAAAAATAGCAGAAAATAATGGAAAAAAGGAAAACAGAAAATAATAGGGATAAATAGGGAAAAAGTAGAGGAAAATGGAAAAAATAGGGTAAAAAGCGAAAATAGGGTAAAGTGGAGAAAAATAAGTACAAATAGGGACAAATAGAAAAAACAGGGAAAATAGGAAAAAATAGCAGAAAATAATGGAAAAAAGGAAAACAGAAAATAATAGGGATAAATAGGGAAAAACAGGATAAATGAACAACAGAAAAATTACGAGTAATTGGAAAACATAGGGCAAAGTGGGGAAAAAATACGAAAGAAAATTGAGAAATTAGAGATAAATAGATAAAAATCTTTAAATATATTGAAACATACGAGAAAATAGTGAAAAATAGGGGAAAATAAGAAAAATTAGTATAAATGGGCAAGACAAATGCAGAGGAATACGGAAAATTATAAAAAAATGAGGAAAATAGGGATAAATTGGGAAAAATACTGAAAATAAGGAGAAATGGTGAAATATGGGAAAAAATAGGAGAATATAAAGAAATTAGGAAAAAATAGAAAAAACAAGGAAAGCTCGATCGTACAGGTATTACTCTTAATAATAATAATAATAATAATAATAATAACAATATATTTTTCTAATTTTCTAATTATATAGCATAAAATATGTGACCTTGGTCTTATTCAAAAATGTACTAGAAATAGTACAAATGTACTAAAACGGCAATACTGGAAAGGAGGAAAAAATACAGGAAAATAGAGGAAATGGTGCGAAATAGGGGAATTGTGAAAAGTGAGGAAATTTGGGGAAAACGGAAAAAAATAAAACAAAATAGGAAAAAAAACTGGTAAAAACATAAAAACAAATAGGAAAAATAGGGCAAAATAGAGCAAAATGAGGAAATTGGAGAAAAATAAGGAATCAATGAAAAATAAGGGGAAATAGAGAAAGATAGGAAAATAAGGAACCGTCCAAATTTTTCACAATTTTTTTTTAACTTTGTATGTCAAGTTTTTTTTTTATTTTTTTTCCTGATTTGAAAAAAATTGAGAAAAATGGGAAAAACTACGAAATTTAGGGAAAAATAGAAAAAATATGGAAAAAGTAAAGGAAAGTAAGAAAAGTATTGGAAAATGGCGAAAATTAGAGAAAAATAACAAAAAAAAATGGTTCAAATTTTGACATTTTTTTATTTTTGACAGGTGTCAGTTGGAGAAGTAATTTTGACTATTCTGAATAGAGATTTTCAAGTACTTTCAAATGACATATTGCAAATCAAATTCCATGACATATTGCATCTGTCATTTTTTGATAGTGACACTTCCGTTTGACAGATGTCAGACAAAAACTAATGGGTTCTTCCGACGACTAACCCAAACCGATATACCAAATTTCAGCTCAATCGGATTAAACGTGTGGCCTCTATCGTGGAAGAATACACACAGACAGACAGACATACTTCCATTTGGAAATGGTCTTAATCATCTCAGAAGACCTCAAAATGAATATTTCCATCTTTGTCTCGAATTTTTCTTACCTTGCTCACAATACCTTCCCTTCTCGGAGGTGGGTCGGGAAAGTAAAATTACAAACAGTCGAGGGATTTAAAAATTTATAACTAATAAAAAAATAATTTTTATGGACAATCATCTAAATGTGAGAAAAAAAAATAGACAAATAAATATTAAAGTTAAATTGGGGCAAACCAAACTAATGACAATAAATTGGCTGTAGTCCTAAAATATTAGCGACAGAAGAAGAAAAATGTTAAAGAAAAGAAAATACTGACAAAGGATAGGAAAAAATGAATAAATGTGTAGGAAAACAATAGATAAGCATTTACCCTTTCAGGAGATTCTATTTTTAGGTAAAATGGCAAAATGTTATTAAAAGTAACAAATCTTAATACAATTTTGTGTATTTTCAAAAAAAAACAAAGTAATAGTATATATAGTAGAGACCAAACGGCTACGGAAATGGAAAGGAGTGGGTGGAAACACGAGGAGGGTGAATAGGCGCCGCGGCGACGGCGCTATGCATCGCCGTAGTAATATTCAGGTCACAGACTGCAATGGGGCATCGTTTCTGAAAATGTCAGAGGATGATTTGGAAGAATAGAAAATCGGGATTTTAAAAATGAATTGTGGCCCTTCAAACAGGAAACGTAGCTTTTAAAATTAAGGTATTAATTAAATAAAACGAAAATCTCGAAACTGTGTATATAAAAAAGTTTAAAGTGTTTTTACTATATCAAATTTTTTCTCCCTATTTCTTATACTATTGAAATTGGTAGCGCCTGAAGATGGCCCAAGGCCGAAACATGTTGCGATTCGACTTAATTGGTACCCTTTTAATTGTTTGAAATTGCCATTTATTATTTTATATTTTATTAAATTGTGGTATCGATTTCGAGTTTCTTTCGTGACATATTTCATCTGTCATTTTTTGATATTGACACTTCCGTTTGACAGATGTCGTACAAAAACTAATGGGTTCTTCCAACGGGTAACCCAAACTCATGTACCAAATTTCAGCTCAATCGGTTTAAACGTGTGGCTTCTATCTTGGAAGAATACACACAGACAGACAGACAGACAGACAAACTTCCATCTAGAAATGGTCTTAATCAATCATCTCAGGTGACCTTAAAATGGATATTTCCCTCTTTATCTCGAAAATTTTTTTTTAGCTCGTGCACAATACTTTCCCTTCTTGGAGGTGGGTCGGAATGGTAAAAACTCAAAAAATCTCAAATGTCAAAAAATCTCAAATCTCAAAAAAATTTCAAAGAATCTCAAAAATCAAAAATGAAAAATCTCAATAAAGGTAAAATAAATCAACCATAAAAATCATTAAAATATCTCAAAATTTTCAAAAAAATCTAAAAATTTTCAAAAAAAATTTAGACGCTTCAAAAACATCTAAAAAATCTCTAAAAAGTCTAAAAAAATCTAAAAAATTCACAAAGAATCTCAAAAAATTTAAAAACGTCAAATCTCAAGAAATTCAAAATAGTAAATATCTCAAGAACTCAAAAATTTGATCAAAAAATCTCTAGAAATTAAAAGAAGTCAAAAAATTTCAAAAACTCAAAAAACCTTAAAAAATCTCAAAAATAAAATCTGAAAAAATCTTAAAAAACCTCAAAAAATCAAAAAATATATCTCAAAAAATATCAAAATCTCAAAAAACCTCAAAAAATCTAAAAAAAACTTAAAAATCTCATAAAATCTTTATATTCTCAAAAAACTCAAAAGATTCAAAGAGTCTCAAAAAACTAAAATGAATTTCATAAAAATTTCAAAAAATCTTAAAAAATATTAAAAAATCACAAAAAAAGATCTCAAATCAATCTCAAAAAATAAATCTTAAAACACTTCATAAATTCTCAAAAAATCTATGAAAACTTAAAAAATCCAAAATGTTCCAAAGAATCTCAAGAAATTTCAAAAAATCTCACAAAAACCTCTAGAAATTTCAAAAAAATCTCAAAAAACCTCAAAAAATTTCAAAAAACCTCAAATAATCTCAAAATTCCTCAAAATATCTCAAAAACCACAAAAAAAAATCAAAAAATTCTTTTAAAGCCTTAAAAAATCTCAAAAAACATTAAAAAAATCTTAAAAAAATCTTAAAAACAATTAAAAAAATCTAATAAAATCTCTATAAATTCTCAAAAAAAAATCAAAGGGTCTCAAAAAACTAAAATGAATTTCATAAAAATTTCAAAAAATCTTAAAAAATATTAAAAAATCACAAAAAAAGAAATCTCAAATCAATCTTAAAACACTTCAAAAAATTCTCAAAAATTCCAAAAATTCCCAAAGAATTAAAATCTTTAAAAAAACAATAAGTCCCAAAGAATCTCAAAATAATTTCAAAAACCTCTAAAAATCTCATAAAAACCAAAGATTTCAAAAAAATCCTAAAAAACTTCAAATTATCTCAAGAAATCTCAAAAAACCTCAAAAAATTTCAAAAACTCAAAAACATTTCAAACATTAGAAAATATTGGGAAAAAAATGAAAAATAAAATTGTAAAATTTGGAAAAAAATAAAGAAATCACAAAACCGAAAAAAAAACACCACAATGCGCTACAAATCGCAGAAAAACGAAAAAAAAATGCCTAAAAAACGAAAGAAATCGAAACATTTCACAAAAAATCGTAAAACAATAGCAAAAAAACCGCAACAAAATAATCACAAAAAAAATGACAAAAACATCGGAAAAAATCAATAAAATAAAAAAAAATGAGAAAAAAACAAAAAAAAGAACAGAAAAACAGAACAATGAGAGAAAATGAGGAGAGATTAGAAAGAATTGAAAAAAAAGTTAAAAAACAAAAAATCATAAAAAAGAAAAAAAAATGAAAAATAATTAAAACAATCGAAAAATCTGAAAAAAAAACAGAATTAATCGGAAAAAATAAAAAAAAAAAAAACAGAATTAATCGGAAAAATAAAAAAAATAAAACAAAAAACTTTGAAAAAAAGAAAAAAATTGAGAGAGAAATTAGAAAATATTGGGAAAAAATAAAAAATTAAATTGTAAAATATAAAATATTATTATAAAAAATCAAAAAAATTAGAAAACGAAAAAAATAGAAAAAAAAACAATGAAAAAAAATTAGAAAAAATCGAAAAAAATCAGAAAAAAAAACTGAAAAAAATTCAGAAAAACTTAAAAAAAAAAAGAAAAAAATGAGAGAGAAATTAGAAATATTAGGAAAAAATAAAAAATTAAATTGTAAAATATAAAATTTTATTATAAAAAATCAAATAAATAAGAAAAAATTAGAAAACGAAAAAAATAGAAAAAAAAAACAGAACAATGAGGAAAAATTAGAAAAAATCAAAAAAAATCAGAAAAAAAACTGAAAAAAAATCAGAAAAACTTAAAAAAAAAGAAAAAAATTGAGAGAGAAATTAGAAATATTCGGAAAAAATAAAAAATTAAATTGTAAAATATAAAATATTATTAATTAAATTATAAAAAATAGAAAACGAAAAAAATAGAAAAAAAAACAGAACAATAAGGAAAAAATTAGATAAAATTGAAAAAAATCAGAAAAAAAACTGAAAAAAAATCAGAAAAACTTTAAAAAAAAGAAAAAAATTGAGAGAGAAATTAGAAATATTCGGAAAAAATAAAAAATTAAATTGTAAAATATAAAATTTTATTATAAAAAATCAAATAAATAAGAAAAATTTAGAAAACGAAAAAAATTGAAAACAAAACAGAACAATGAGGAAAAATTAGAAAAAATCGAAAAAAATCAGAAAAAAAAACTGAAAAAAATTCAGAAAAACTTAAAAAAAAAAAAAGAAAAAAATGAGAGAGAAATTAGAAATATTAGGAAAAAAGAAAAAATTAAATTGTAAAATATAAAATATTATTATAAAAAATCAAAAAAATTAGAAAACGAAAAAAATAGAAAAAAAAACAATGAAAAAAAATTAGAAAAAATCGAAAAAAATCAGAAAAAAAAACTGAAAAAAATTCAGAAAAACTTAAAAAAAAAAAAAGAAAAAAAATGAGAGAGAAATTAGAAATATTAGGAAAAAATAAAAAATTAAATTGTAAAATATAAAATATTATAAAAAATCAAAAAAATTAGAAAACGAAAAAAATAGAAAAAAAAACAATGAAAAAAAATTAGAAAAAATCGAAAAAAATCAGAAAAAAAAACTGAAAAAAATTCAGAAAAACTTAAAAAAAAAAAAAGAAAAAAATGAGAGAGAAATTAGAAATATTAGGAAAAAATAAAAAATTAAATTGTAAAATATAAAATATTATTATAAAAAATCAAAAAAATTAGAAAACGAAAAAAATAGAAAAAAAAACAATGAAAAAAAATTAGAAAAAATCGAAAAAAATCAGAAAAAAAAACTGAAAAAAATTCAGAAAAACTTAAAAAAAAAAAAGAAAAAAATGAGAGAGAAATTAGAAATATTAGGAAAAAATAAAAAATTAAATTGTAAAATAAAAAATATTATGATAAAAAATCAAAAAAATTAGAAAACGAAAAAAATAGAAAAAAAAACATTGAAAAAAAATTAGAAAAAATCGAAAAAAATCAGAAAAAAAATCTGAAAAAAATTCAGAAAAACTTAAAAAAAAAAAATAGAAAAAAATGAGAGAGAAATTAGAAATATTAGGAAAAAATAAAAAATTAAATTGTAAAATATAAAATATTATTATAAAAAATCAAAAAAATTAGAAAACGAAAAAAATAGAAAAAAAAACAATGAAAAAAAATTAGAAAAAATCGAAAAAAATCAGAAAAAAAAACTGAAAAAAATTCAGAAAAACTTAAAAAAAAAAGAAAAAAATGAGAGAGAAATTAGAAATATTCGGAAAAAATAAAAAATTAAATTGTAAAATATAAAATATTATTATAAAAAATCAAAAAAATTAGAAAACGAAAAAAATAGAAAAAAAAACAATGAAAAAAAATTAGAAAAAATCGAAAAAAATCAGGAAAAAACGGATAAAAAAACCAGAAAAATGAGTGAAAAGCAAGAAAAATCGAAACACATCGCAAAAACCAAAGAAAATGTATTATTTGTACTGAAAAACTACAAAGCTTTCATTTTGCGCCATCTAGCGATTAAATCATGCATAATTAGACAAAAAAGTTTAATACAAAAATTATAGAGAATTTAATTATCTAAAATTACATGTATTTAGTTTTTCTCGGAAATACATAGTTTTCCCGGAAAACTGTTACAACTGTGAAAAACCTAAAAATTTTCTCTTTTTTGACTGAAAATTATTGTCCAGTAAACCACGACCTCGTTTACTGAAGGAAAAATTTCAGTAAATTTTCCCAACTTGAAGTGAAATGAAATAAATCCATTATTAACATTTACGATAGAATAACACACCCACTCACTTGTTTATTTGAAGGACACATTTAATACTTGTTTTGATGCAGAAATTGCGTACGCGCCATGCTCGAATGAATTGTTTACTCGTTTTAGAAACGTCCTTGTTTTTTTTTGTTCGCTCTCTCGCTTTGTATTCGGTCCTTGGAAGTTGAACAAATTTAAATTTATTTATGGAAAATTGATCATTCACGAAATAATTAAGGTAATTGTAATGGATTTTCTATTGGTGAATAATTATCGTTATTAGATGAGATGGAAATGAAAATTAAATGAGAAAATACTGGTTAAAAAAAAATAGACAGTAGAGATAAGAATAAGAACAAAAAAATTCAAATAATCAAGTAGTATCGTTGAATTTGGTCACATTTTTACTATCGTGAGGTATTTGGATACCCCAATAAAATTCATATGAAATATGTCAGTTCTGATGTTTATTATTTTTTTTTATTCAAATTTAATAAGTAAGATCTATTCTAAAACAATCGATCCTAGGATTAAAAAATTGGGAAAAATAGGGACAAATATGGAAAGAGACAAAAATGGGGACAACTAAGGATAAATTGTAATAAATAGGGATAAATGCGGAAAAATGAGTATAAATATCGAAAGTAATGAAAATCTGGAAAAAAAGAAATCGGGTAAAATGTAGAAAAAGAATGAACAAATAGTAAAAAATGGGAAAAATCTGGAAAAAATAGGAAATATATGGAAAAATTAAGGAACAATGGGGAAAAATAATAAAAAATATGAAGAATTGGAAAATATAAAATAAAGGAAAATATCGAAAGTAATGAATCTGGAAAAAAAGAAAGAAATGGAAAAGTAGAAAAATGGGTAAAATGGAGAAAAAGAATGAACAAATGGTAAAAAATAGGAAAAAACTGGAAAAATATGGAAAAATTAGGGAAAAATGGAGAAAAATAAGGAAAAAGAATAAAAAATATGAAGTATTGGAATACAGAAAATAAAGGAAAATAGGCAAAAATATGAAATATGAAAACCTAGGGAAAAATAAAGCAAAATTGCAAAAAAATAGGGGAAAATGTCAAAAAAAAGGGGGAAAATAGTGAAAAATAAAGAAAAACAGAGAAAAATTTGAAGAAATAAAACAAATTTGGATAAAATTGCGAAAAAATGTAGGAAAAATCGGGAAAAATAAATAAAAATTGGAAAAAATTGTGAAAAATAGGAAAAACACGGAATATAGTAAAAATAGGGAAAAAATGGAAATAACCGGTAAAAATATTAGAAAATGGCAAAAAAAGAAATATAAATGAAAAATTGGAAACGATGAAAAAAATAGGAATAATAAAAATGAGAAAAATAAGGAAAAAAAAACGGAAAAAGTAGGGTTAATGGACAAATAGGGATAAATAGAAAAAAATATGGAAAAATGGTTAAAAATTGGTTAAAAACGGGAAAACCAGAAATTCATGTTATAAAATGGAAAAAAAAAGTGAAATGAAAGAAAAATAGGAAAAGTCAGGAAAAGATTAGGATAATATGGAAAAAACCGAAATTAAAGAAAAATAGGAAAAAAAGAAACAAACAGAGAAAAATATGGAACAGTAAGAAAAATTTAAGAAATTGGAGAAAAATATTAAAAAAAAGGGGAAATATTGGTAAAAATACCGAAAATTAGGAAAAAACGGGAAAAATAATGGAAAATGGGAAAAATAATGAAAAACAGGGAAAGGAGGGGAAAATACAGGAAAATAGAGAAAATGGTGCGAAGTAGGGGAATTGTGAAAAATTGAGGAAATTTGGGGAAACCTGGAAAAAATAAAACAAAATAGGAAAAAAACTGGAAAAAATTTGAGAAAAATAGGAAAAATATGGGAAAATGAGGAAATTAGAGAAAAATAAGGAGACAATGAAAAATAGGGGGAAACAGAAAAAAATAAAAAAATATGGGATCGGCCAAACTTTTCACAATTTTCTTTTAACTTTGCGTGACTTTTATTTTTTCTTGATTTGGAAAAATATGGAAAAATTAGGAAAAATAGGAAAAACTGCGGAAAAATGGGAAAAAAATTGTGAAAAACATTGAAAAAGTAGAGGAAAGTAAGAAAAATATTGGAAATAGCAAAAATTAGAGAAAAATAATGGAAAAAAAATGTTTTTTATTTTTGACAGGTGACAGTTATAGAAATAATTTTGACTGTTCTGAATAAAGATTTTAAGGGGTTTTCAAATGACATATTGCAAATCGAATTCCGTAACATATTGTATCTGTCATTTTTTGATAGTGACACTTCCGTTTGACAGATGTCGTACAAAAACTAATGGGTTCTTCCGATGGGTAACCCAAAACTATATACTAAATTTCAGCTCAATCGGATTAAACATGTGGCCTCTATCGTGATACACACAAACAGACAGACAGACTTCCAGCTGGAAATGCATAAATATGGGAAAATCCGGAAAAATAGGGAAATAATTGGAAAAAAAGGAAAAATTGTAAAAATAGGAAAAAACAGATAATATAGGGACAAATAGCTAGTTTGTACATAAATCTTTTATGCGCCAATTAGCGGCGCACTAGATTGATTTTTGTTACTTTATATACACTTTTTCTAATCGGTATTTACTTTCTTAAATACGCCAGAAATTTCTAAAACTATCAAAATATTTCGTATAAATCACTTACCGCTGTTTTTATAGATTTTTGTTAATTTTTAATGTTTAACTGACACTTAAATTTAGACGATAATTGCACTACCGTTTGATATTTCTTTCATAAGCATTCGCGTACGCGCACTTTACGGCGAATTTTCCATCGCGTTTTGCTTTTTCAACGAATTTTCAAAGTCTAATTCTATCGGCAGAACCGATATTTTTTATTATTGTTTACTATTTCTTCCTATTTTTCCCAATTTTTCACATTTTGTCATTATTTTTTTCTATTTTCTATTATTTTTTCCCTATTTCCTTTATTTTTCCCGATTTTTTATTTTTCTCTCTATTTTTCGCTGTTTGTTACTATTTTACTTTATTTTCTCTATTTCACTTTATTTTCCCCTATTTTCTCTATTTTTCCCCATTTTCTTCTATTTTACCTTCCCGACCCACCTCCGAGAAGGGAAAGTATTGTGAACGAGCTAAAAAAAAATTTCGAGATAAAGATGGAAATATCCATTTTGAGGTCACCTAAGACCATTTCCAGACGGAAGTCTGTCTGTTTGTGTGTCTGTCTGTGTGTATTCTTCTACGATATAAGCCACATCTTTAATCCGATTGAGCTGAAATTTGGTATATGGAAGAACTTATTACTTTTTGTACGACATCTGTCAAACGGAAGTGTCACTATCAAAAAATGACACAAACAATATGTCACGAAATTTAGCTTGTAATATGTCATTTAAAAGCCCTATTCAGAATAGTCAAAATTATTTCTCTGTCATCTGTCACCTGTCAAAAACAAAAAAGTGTCAAAATTTGAAACTTTAACATTAAATATTTGAAAAACGCTTCGTGGATACTCGTCGGGAAATTTTTGGGGTGACACAACCGATTGTTTTGTTTTTGTTTTGACCCTTTTTTTCCTTTTTAACTTTATTGCCCCTTTTTATAAAAAAATTTTTTGATTAACTTTTTTTAACCTTTTTTGCCGTTTTTTTTTGCTTTTTTAAAACTTGTTTTAGCATTTTTGCTTTTTTTGCCTCTCTTTATTTTAGCTTTATTTTGTTTTTTGGTTTTTTTTTTATCTTTTTTCCTTTTTTTTTGCCTTTTTACGCCTTTTCGTCCGGTTTTAAAAACATTTTTTTTCTTTTTGGTCCTTTTTGTTTTTTTGTTGCTTTTTCTACCTTTTTTTGTTGCTTTTTTACCCCTTTTTTGGGCTTGTATTCTCATATTATTTTACTTTTTTTTACTATTTTGACGTTATTTGCCCTTTTACCCCTATTTTGACTTTTTTGGAGATTTTTAATCTTGTTTTTACCCTTTTTTCCATTTTTTGACCTTCTTGCCCTTTTTAAAACTTTTTTTTGATTAATTTTTTGAACTTTTTTTCTTTTTGTTGCTTTTTTTTATCCCTTTTTTGCCTTTTTGCCGTTATTTTTTAACTTTTTTGGCGTATTTCGGTTATTTCCCTTTATTTGTTATATTTTTTGGACTTTTTTAAAACTTTTTTTGTCTTTATTTTTCCTCTATTCTACTTTTTTAAACTTTTTGTATGTTTTTTTTTTTCTTTTTTTGGCGTATTTTCCTTTACTTTGTTTTATTTGGCCTTTTTTTGGACTTTTTGCTGATTTTTTTTCCTTTTTCCCTTTTTTTGCCATTTTTGCCTTTATTTTTCCTCTATTTTGCCTTTTTTATTTTTTTTTAAACTTTTTGCCGTATTTTGTTTTTAGTTTTTGAGCTTTTTTAATCTATTTTTGCCTTTATTTGCTTCTATTTTGCCTTTTTGTTGTTGCTTTTTTACCTTTTTTGTAGCTTTTTTTACCTTTTTTTTGTAGCTTTTTTTATCCCTTTTTGCCATTTTTTTTTGCTTTTTTAAAACTTGTCTTGTTTTTTTTTTTTTTTTTTTTTTTTTTTTTTTTTTTTTTTTTTTTTTTTTTTTTTTTTTTTTTTTTTGCCATATTTTGAATTTTTTCCCTTTAATTTAGCTTATTTGACTTTTTTTTTTAACTTTCTGTTATTTTCCCTTTTTTCCTTTTTTTCTGTCTAGTTTTTTTTTGCATTTTTGGCTTTTTTACCTTTTTTGTAGCTTTTTTTATCCCTCTTTGCCACTTTTTTTGCTTTTTTTAAACTTGTCTTGTTTTTTTTTTACTTTTTTGCCGTATTTTGAATTTTTTCTCTTTAATTTATCTTATTTGACATTTTTTATTTTTAACTTTTTGTTATTTTCCCTCTTTTCCTTTTTTTCTGTCGTTTTTTTTTGCATTTTTTGAATTTTTTCTCTTTAATTTATCTTAATTGACATTTTTTATTTTTAACTTTTTGTTATTTTCCCTCTTTTCCTTTTTTTCTGTCGTTTTTTTTTTGCATTTTTTGCTTTTTTACCTTTTTTGTAGCTTTTTTTATCCCTTTTTGCCACTTTTTTTGCTTTTTTTAAACTTGTCTTGCTTTTTACTTTTACTTTTTTGCCATATTTTGAATTTTTTCTCTTTAATTTATCTTAATTGACATTTTTTATTTTTAACTTTTTGTTATTTTCCCTCTTTTCCTTTTTTTCTGTCGTTTTTTTTTGCATTTTTTGCTTTTTTACCTTTTTTGTAGCTTTTTTTATCCCTTTTTGCCACTTTTTTTGCTTTTTTTAAACTTGTCTTGCTTTTTACTTTTACTTTTTTGCCATATTTTGAATTTTTTCTCTTTAATTTATCTTAATTGACATTTTTTATTTTTAACTTTTTGTTATTTTCCCTCTTTTCCTTTTTTTCTGTCGTTTTTTTTTTGCATTTTTTGCTTTTTTACCTTTTTTGTAGCTTTTTTTATCCCTTTTTGCCACTTTTTTTGCTTTTTTTAAACTTGTCTTGCTTTTTACTTTTACTTTTTTGCCATATTTTGAATTTTTTCTCTTTAATTTATCTTAATTGACATTTTTTATTTTTAACTTTTTGTTATTTTCCCTCTTTTCCTTTTTTTCTGTCGTTTTTTTTTGCATTTTTGGCTTTTTTACCTTTTTTGTAGCTTTTTTTATCCCTCTTTGCCACTTTTTTTGCTTTTTTTAAACTTGTCTTGTTTTTTTTTTACTTTTTTGCCGTATTTTGAATTTTTTCTCTTTAATTTATCTTATTTGACATTTTTTATTTTTAACTTTTTGTTATTTTCCCTCTTTTCCTTTTTTTCTGTCGTTTTTTTTTGCATTTTTTGCTTTTTTACCTTTTTTGTAGCTTTTTTTATCCCTTTTTGCCACTTTTTTTGCTTTTTTTAAACTTGTCTTGCTTTTTACTTTTACTTTTTTGCCATATTTTGAATTTTTTCTCTTTAATTTATCTTAATTGACATTTTTTATTTTTAACTTTTTGTTATTTTCCCTCTTTTCCTTTTTTTCTGTCGTTTTTTTTTGCATTTTTTGCTTTTTTACCTTTTTTGTAGCTTTTTTTATCCCTTTTTGCCACTTTTTTTCCTTTTTTTAAACTTGTCTTGCTTTTTTTTTTTACTTTTTTGCCATATTTTGAATTTTTTCTCTTTAATTTATCTTATTTGACATTTTTTATTTTTAACTTTTTGTTATTTTCCCTCTTTTCCTTTTTTTCTGTCGTTTTTTTTTGCATTTTTTGCTTTTTTACCTTTTTTGTAGCTTTTTTTATCCTTTTTGCCACTTTTTTTGCTTTTTTTAAACTTGTCTTGCTTTTTTTTTTACTTTTTTGCCATATTTTGAATTTTTTCTCTTTAATTTATCTTATTTGACATTTTTTATTTTTAACTTTTTGTTATTTTCCCTCTTTTCCTTTTTTTCTGTCTAGTTTTTTTTGCATTTTTTGCTTTTTTACCTTTTTTGTAGCTTTTTTATCCCTTTTTGCCACTTTTTTTTCCTTTTTTTAAACTTGTCTTGCTTTTTTTTTTACTTTTTTGCCATATTTTGAATTTTTTCTCTTTAATTTAGCTTATTTGACTTTTTTTTTTAACTTTCTGTTATTTTCCCTTTTTTCCTTTTTTTCTGTCCAGTTTTTTTTGCATTTTTTGCTTTTTTACCTTTTTTGTAGCTTTTTTATCCCTTTTTGCCACTTTTTTTTCCTTTTTTTAAACTTGTCTTGCTTTTTTTTTTACTTTTTTGCCATATTTTGAATTTTTTCTCTTTAATTTATCTTATTTGACATTTTTTATTTTTAACTTTTTGTTATTTTCCCTTTTTTCCTTTTTTTCTGTCCAGTTTTTTTTGCATTTTTTGCTTTTTTACCTTTTTTGTAGCATTTTTTATCCCTTTTTGCCACTTTTTTTTTGCTTTTTTTATACTTGTCTTGTTTTTTTTTACTTTTTTGCCGGATTTTGAATTTTTTCTCTTTACTTTATCTTATTTGACATTTTTTTTAAACTTTTTGTTATTTTCCCTCTTTTCCTTTCTTTTGTCCAGTTTTTTTTGCAGTTTTTGCTTTTTTTCCTTTTTTTATTATGGTTTTAATTTATGCTTAAATTTAGCAACTCTTTTATCATAGCGGCGTCATTGTTTTGTTCATTATAATTATCTTCTTTATCACTTACATCATCACAAAAGTTTTCAGCAAGAGCCCTCTAATTGCATTTTTGGGTTAAAACTTTTTTTCAATTTTTTAAGTACACTTAAGTCTGTATGTACTATCGTGGGGTATTTGACAAAAAACAAATTAGCAAGTCTATTTTATACACCACCAAGTTTTTCTTTATGATATCGGAGAAAAAAAATGAAAAAAACAAGAGCTGGGATAACGAAATACCCTACGATAATACTTAAGTGTTTTAAATATACATAATTGTTGGGTTTTTTATTTTTAGATTTTCATAAACAATTTTTAAGCTTACTATTTGTTTAAATAAATTATTGTATTTACTTAATTTTTTTAAATAAAAATACTCACTGTATATGATTATTTTGTATGGTTGATGGATTCCTGCCTTTAAAAGTGATGACAAGAGTTCTTATGTCAATTTAAATAACTTCAACAAATAACTTTCTGCATTTATTTATGTGCAAACGATTCTTGGTACATAATTATCCCTAATGCTGGAAAAAGTTAATATTTGGTTGAAGATAAATAATCAATAGGGTCAGTCACAATTATTATAATAAATTTAATTGAAGATTTTTGAAGATTAATATTTAATCTTAAGAACTATTAATGTTAGTAAATAATTTATAAATAAATAAAAAAAATTGATTGTTAATATTTTTTTGTTTCAGATTGTGATAGTATGTCGCGTCAGCGTTGGTCGCTGCGCCCCTAACCCCTTTCTATGACCGCCATCTTTTCTACCGTCAGCGTTTTGGGTAGCATGGACATCAAACACGAGATGATCTATGATATCGTTAAATCCGAGCCCCAGCTCTATTCGCCCACGAACGGTAAGTACTTTATTTTTTTTTAAATGAAATTTTTAATTTAAATAATTTTTGGAAAAACAAAAAAAATATGTAAAGTAACATTCTGGAAATAGACAATAATAATAATAATAATAATAGTTACTCAATGTCAGGTAGACGTAAATATTCATTGTAAATAGGGGCGTGTTACGTTTTTTTGTGCCACACTGTATTTTTATTATTCCTCTGCTCAATATATTTTAATTTCATACTCGCTTGATATCCCCTTCTTATTTCTTCGCGTCATGTCCCTCTCTTCTCTTGGTATTCCTATAAAATATCTTTCCCATGTTAATAATGTTCTTTTCTTTGCCTACTCAGTCAAAATAACTGACTTTATATCGTTCTTGTTGCTTACTAAAGATTTCTTTTTTTTTTCTTCCCTTCATCTTATAGGGGTTTTTTCCTGGGAATTACTTTTTTTTCCTCTGGACTTCAGTTAGTCCTTTGGACTTCGTTTTCCCTTTGAACCAAGTTTCTTCGACTACAGTTTCTTCAATAAGTTTTTTTTTTAAAGAATAGGAAAAAATCTCGAAACTACAAATATAACGTTTAATTTGAGTTTAAGTTCCTTAACCAAAAAAAAAAAAAAACAAAAACCGGTTGTGTCGCCCCAAAACTTTCCCGACGAGTATTCACGAATACTTTTTTTAGATTATTATTGCTAAAATTTAAAATTTTGACATTTTTTAATTTTTGACAGAATTTCCCTTCTTGGAGGTGGGTCGTCAAAAATGCTGATAAAAAGTAAAATAATGCCAAAAAATGAAAAAAAAATGCAAAAAAAACAATAATATATGAAAAGCAAAAAATGAGCTCAAAAATGATCAAAATTCTAAAAAAAGTTTAAAAGTGTTCAAAGAAATTGTAAAAAATGTTTAAAAAAATGCCAAAAAAATCTAAAAAAAAAAGTAAAAAATGCAAAAAAGAATATAAACATATACAAAGAAATGCACAATAATGCACAAAAACTGAGCTAAAAAATGTTAAAAGTTCTAAAAAAAAACTCAAAAGTGATAAAGGAAATTGTAAAGAGTGTTAAAAAATGCAAAAAAAATCTAAAAAAAGTTTAAAAAACACTGAAAAAAAGTAAAATGCTAAAAAATGATAAAAATGAAAAGAAAATGCAAAAAAATGCCAAAAAAACTAAAAAAAGACAAAAAAAGTAAAATAATGTTAAAATTTGAAAAGTGCAAAAATGCCAAAAAAACTACCGCTAAAAGATGCCAAAAAATCTAAAAAATCTAAAAAAAAAAAATCACAAATTGCTGAAAAAATTAAAAGAATGTTGAAAAACGTTAAAAAAAATCCCAAAGAGTAAAAAAATACAAAAAAAATGCAAAAAAATACAAGCATATGCAAAGAAATGCACAAAAACACATGAAAAGCAAAAACTGCTAAAAAATGATAAAAGTTGTAAAAAAACTAAAAAGTTAAAAAAAAGTGAAAAAGGAAATTGTAAAGAATATTGAAAAATGCCAAAAAATAAATCCAAAAAAAGTTTAAAAAATGCTGAAAAAAAGTAAAATAATGCTAAAAAATGAAATAAATATGCAAAAAAATGCCAAAAAAACTAAAATAATTTTAAAAAATGCCAAAAATTAAAAAAATGCCAAAAATTAAAAAAATGCCAAAAATTAAAAAAATGCCAAAAAAAATCTAAAAAAAAAGTTTAAGAAATGCTGAAAAAAGTAAAATAATGCTAAAAAATGAAAAAAAAAATGCAAAAAAAAAGCCAAAAAATCTAAAAAAAGTCAAAAAAAAAGTAAATAAATGTTAAAAAATGCCAAAAAAATTTTAAAAAATGCTGAAAAAAGTAAAATAATGCTAAAAAATGCTACAAGTCCAAAAAATGCCAAAACAAATCAAAAAAAAAGTTTAAAAAATGTCAAAAAATCTAAAAAAAGTAAAAAAAAATAAAATAATTTTAAGAAATGCTAAAAATTTAAAAAAAAAATGTCAAAAAATCTAAAAAAAAAGTCAAAAAAGAAAGTAAAATAATGTTAAAAAATGCCAAAAATGCAGAAAATGCCAAAAAAAAATCAAAAAATATGCTAAAAAAATGCCAAAAAATCTAAAAAAAGTCAAGTAATGTTAATAAATGCAAAAATTAAAAAAAAAAAAACGCCAAAAAATCTTAAGAAAAGTCAAAAAAAAGTTAAATAATGTCAAAAAGTGCAAAAAATGCCAATTAAAATCCAAAAAAAAGTTTGAAAAATTCTGAAACAGTAAAATAATGCTAAAAAATGCTAAAAAAGAAAAAAAATGCATAAAATGAGAAAAAATCTAAAAAAAGTCAAAGAAAAGTAAAATAATGCTAAAAAATGCTAAAAATGAAAAAAAATGCATAAAATGTCAAAAAATCTAAAAAAAGTCAAAAAAAAAGAAGGAAAATAATGTTAAAAAATGCTGATAAAAAGTAAAATAATGCTAAAAAATGCTAAAAATGAAAAAAAAGCAAAATAATCGAACAAAAAGTCAAAAAAAGTAAAATAATGGTAAAAGTGCAAAAAATGCCAAAAAAAAATCTAAAAAAAAGTTTAAAAAATGCTGAAACAAAGTAAAATAATGCTAAAAAATGCTAAAAAAGAAAAAAATGCATAAAATGCCAAAAAATCTAAAAAAAATCAAAGAAAATTAAAATATTGTTAAAAAATGCTGAAAAAAAGTAAAATTATGCTAAAAAATGAAAAAAAAAGCCAAAAATACCAAAAGTGCAAAAAATGCCAAAAAAAAAATCCAAAGAAAAGTTTAATAAACGCTGAAAAAAGTAAAATACTGCTAAAAAATGCTGAAAATGAAAAAAATACATAAAATGCCAAAAAAAAATAAAAAAAGTAAAAAAAATGCTGAAAAGAGTAAAATAATGCTAAAAAATGCTAAAAATGAAAAAAAATGCAAAAAATGCCAAAAAAGTGCAAAAAATGTCTAAAAAATCTAAAAAAAACTTAAAATAATGCTAAAAAACGTTCAAGATGCAAAAAAATCCCAAAAAGTAAGAAAAATACAAAAAGAAGCAAAAAAATTCAAAAAACGATACTTTATTTTGTTGATAACAAATAATTAATGTGATTTAAGCTCAAATCTTTTTATTGTGGGTTCGTTCCACGAATAGAATTTGAAATATGTCAAAAGTAAAATATTAAATAAAAAAAGTTTTGGACGCCAGTCTAAATTGATTTTTTTATGTAATTAGAAACAATTGACAAAAACTATGATATATTTCAAAATCCGTCCTTTCTTTTTTTTGGGTTAAGGAAATTAAACGTTATATTTGTTTATTTCACGGAACAAAAGTTCCAGAGATTTTTTCCTTTTCTTTTTCCTTTTCTTAAAAAAAAAAGAAGCGTTTCTTGGGATTCCTTTAATTTTCCTTCTCCAAAAAAAATTGTAGTCCAAGAAACTTGGTCCAAAGAAAAAACTGAAGAAACTGTAGTCCAAGAAACTTGGCCCGAAGGAAAAACGAAGTCCAAAGGACTAACAGAAGTCCAGAAGAAGAAAAAGGAATTCCGAGGAAAAAAACCCCTATAAGATGAGGGGAAAAAAAAAAGAAATCTTTAGTAAGTGACACGAACGATATAAAGTCAATTATTTTGACTAAATAGACAAAGAGAAGAACATTATTAACATGGGAAAGACATTTTATAGGAATACCAAGAGAAGAGAGGTATATGACGCGAAGAAATAAGAAGGGGATATCAAGCGAGTATGAAATTAAAATATATTGACTAGAGGAATAATGAAAATACAGGGTGGTACAAAAAACCGTAACAGGTGTCGATTATTTAATACAACATTTGTCTTTTTGATGATTGTTTTTATGTTATACAAAGTGTTTCAATATTATAAATTATTTTTCAATCAATTAATTTTTTTTTCCAGGTACCATCACTGTGGGCAGCCTTCTCAGCTCATCGTCCAGCAACGGGCTGGTGGCCACTTCGTCATCCATACCTCAGTCCAACGGACTTTTGGTACCAAGTAATGGAGCGGGTGCGTTTAGCGCGTTCGCGAATGTCGTTACGCAACCGGGAAAAAATAGACAAACGCGTACCGAGGACTTTTTGAGTTCGCCTAGTCCGGGAACGATTAGCGGTAATAACGTGCCGCCGCTGACGCCGTCGCCCGGACCGCCCTCACAAGCTTATACGGTTATTAGTAATGGATATTCATCGCCGATGTCGTCAGGTAGTTACGATCCGTATAGTCCTAATGGAAAAATAGGTAAGTTTATTATGATTTATATCAAATTAATGGCGCAATCCGAATTTATTTTTTTGATTTTTTTTAACTATTCCTCCCCATATAAATACCACAAATGATCTAAAAAGTGCTTATTTATATTCCTAATCTCTACACATGGCTTTAACGACTCCCTAGGATAAAATACGAACCAATAAAAACTCGGAAAAAATCTCTTCTAATGATGCCGAAAACCGTCAGAAATGAAACGACAAAATGAAATACAACCGACGAGGGAAATAAACACGTCCCGTCCCAATGATGCATAAAAAAACAGTATATAGAAATGGTATAAAAAAAAATATTTTGGCAGAAAGTTTAAAGGAAAATAAAAGTACATCAATTACAAGAAAGTTGAGTTTATTTTTTTGCTGTCATGTTCAGACATAAGAAAAAATGCACTTTTTAATCACTTTAAGTGATTGAAGTACGTAGAACGTAAAATATCATTAATTATTTATAAAAAAATATTTTTTTTTATTTTCGCGTTAATTAAAGAGTTTTCCAGTGTCTGGAACAATTTTTTATTACTCATCTCTGCAGGGTGCAGAAAATTCTAAAAATGCAATTAAGGCATTCCAAATTGCTTTAGCCGGTTAGAAAAATGAGAAAATTAATCAAAGGAATATTTTACAGGGATCGAAACAAATTGTTTTCTTTCAGACGTTCGGTGGGGACTCATAGGAAAAGTGGGGCAAAAATAAAGGGTTAAATAAAAAAAGTGACAAAGGAAAACAAAAATTGGATAAAACAAAAAAAAGGAGAAAAGGGGAAGGAGTGAGGTAAACAATAATAAAAGAGTGGAGATGGTCAAAAAAAAGTGGGACAAAAACCTAAACAAATGAAAACAAATGAAAACAAATAAAAACAAATGAAAACAAATGAAAACAAATGAAAACAAATGAAAACAAATAAAAACAAACCAAACAAACGAAAACAAATTAAAACAAATTAAAACAAATGAAAACAAACGAAAACAAACAAAACAAATGAAAACAAGCGCAAAAAAAAAAACAAAAAAGAAGGGAATTGAAGAAAAGTGGGGCATAAATAAAGGGGTAAATAAAGAAAAGTGAGACACAAAAGGAAACAAAAATTGAATAAAACACAAACAAAAAGGAATGAAAAAGTTGAGCTAAAAAGGGGTAGGAGTGGGGTAAAAAATAATAAAAGAGGGGAGATGGTCATAAAATGGACAAAAACTAAAAAAAAAAGGGAAAAGTTGGGTAAAAAAAGGTAGGAAAAATAGGGTAAAAACCAAAAAAGGGGGAAAAAATGGGCCAAAAAACAAAAAAAAGGGAATTGAAGAAAAATGGGGCATAAAAAAGTGGGACAACAGCACAAGAAAAATAGGACAAAGACTAATAAATGAGAAAAGTTGGGTAAAAAAACTGAGGAAAAATCGGACAAAACCCAAAAAAAGGGAAAAAAGTGGAGCAAAAAAACAAAAAAAAGAAAGAAAATTGAAAAAAAGTGGGGCAAAAATAAAGGGGTAAACAAAAAAATTGAGACACAAAGGAAAACGAAAAAAAGTGGTGCAAAAAAGGGGGAAGAGGGGGGTATAAAATAATTAAATGGGAAATGGTCAAAAAAAGTGGGACAAAAACAGAACAACAATTGGACAAAGACAAAAAAAAAGGAGTGAAAAAGTGGAAGTAAAAAGAGGGAGGAGTTAGGTAAAAAATAATAAAAGAGGGGAGATGGTCAAAAAAAAGTGGAACAAAACTCAAATCAAAACAAAAATGGGATAAAAACAAAAATGGGACAAAGACTAAAAAAAACGAAAAGTTTGGTAAAAAAATGGAGGAAATATTGTGTAAAAACCAAAGAGAAAAAATGTGACAGTAAACAAAAAAAATGGAAATTGAAAAATATAATGGGACAAAAATAAAGGGGTAAATTAAAAAAAATAAACAGAAAGAAAAACAAAAATTGAATAAAACAACAAAAAGAAGAAGGGAAAAAGTGGAGCAAAAAAAGGGGTAAAAAATAATAAAAGGGGGGAAATGGAAATGGTCAAAAAAGTGGTACAAAAGCAAAACAAAAAAGGGGTAAAAGTGGGACAAAAAACAACAAAAAGGAAGTTGAAGAAAGGAGCGAAAATAATCAAAGGAAAAAGTTGTCAAATATGGGGAAGAATTGGGCAAATAAAACATAAAAGGGGGGAAAAAGTTGGACAAAAAACAACAAAAATGGAATTAAAGAAAAGTGGGGCGAAAATAATAAAAGGAAAAGGTGGTCAAAAAAAGTGGGGAAGAATCGGACAAAATAAAGCAATAAAACCAAAACAAAAATGGAACAAAAAACAAAACAAAAAGGAAAAAAGTGGGGTACAAAAATTAAAAAAAGAGAGAAAACAAAAAAAACAGGGAAGAGTTGGACAAAAATCTAAAAAATTGGGGAAATTGGACAAAAGTAGAGTAAAGAAAGGAGGAAAATGTGGCAAAAAACAAGAGTGGGAAAAGGAGAAAAAATAAAAGGAGCAAAAAGCACCCTTTTTTACTCTACTTTTGTTCAATTTTTCAGTTTTTATCTAAATCTTCCCATTTTTTTTGTTTTCTGCTCCACGTTTTCTCCCTTTTTTTAATTTTTTTACCCCACTTTTTCCTTTTTTGTTTTGTTTTCTTTTTTGTTCCATTTTTGTTTTGGTTTTTGTGTAACTTTTTTTGCCTCACTTTCCGGGGTAAAAAACAAAAAAGGGGAAAAAAGTGGGGCAAAAACAAAAAAAAATGGAATTGAAGAAAAGTGAGACAAAAATAAAGGGGTAAACAAAAAAAAGTGAGATACAACGGAAAACTAAAACTGGATAAAAGAAACAAAAAAAAAATGAGGGAAAGAGTAGAGCAAAAAATAATAGTAGGGAAATGGAAACGTTCAAAAAAGAAGTGGTACAAAAGCAAAACAAAAATAGGACAAAGACTAAAATATGGGAAAGTTGGGTAAAAAAGGGAGAAAAAATGTGGCAAAACCCAAAAAGGGGGAAAAAAACAAAAAAAAGGGGGAGTTGAAGAAAAATGGGGCATAAATAAAGGGGTAAATAAAGAAAAGTGAGACACAAAAGGAAACAAAAATTTCATAACACCAATAAAAAAGAGTGAAAAATTGGAGCTAAAAAGGGGGAGTAGTGGGGTAAAAAATAATAAAAGAGGGGAGATGGTCAAAAAAAAGTGGGACAAAACTCAAAACAGAACAAAAATGGGATAAAACCAAACCAAAAATGGGGCAAAAACTAAAAAAGGGAAAAGTTGGGTTAAAAAGGGAGAAAAAATGGGGTAAAAACCAAGAAGGAGAAAAAGGTGGGGCAATTAACAAAAAAAAAGGAAATTGAAATAAAAAGTGGGTCAAAAGTAAAGGGGTAAATAAAAATAATTTAATACAAAGGAAAACCAAAATTGGATAAAACAACAAAAAAAAATGGGAAAAAGTAGAGCAAAAAAGAGCGAAGAGTGGGGTAAAAAATAATAAAAGGGGGGAAATGGAAATGGTCAAAAAAAGTGGGACAAATGGAAAACAAAAAGGGAAAAGTTGGGCAAAAAATAAAGAATCGAAGCATCAATCTGGCAAACAACAAAAAAGGGGGAAAATGTGGGGCAGAAAAGGGGGAAAAAGTGGGGTAAAAAATAATAAAAGGGAGGAAATGGTCAAAAAAAAACAGAACTAAAATGGGACAAAGACTAAAAAAAGGGAAAAGTTGGGTAAAAAAAATGAAGAAAAAATGGGACAAAAAGCACAAACGGGGGGAAAAGTGGGGCAAAAAATTATAAAGGGGGGAAATGGTCAAAAAAAAAGTGGGACAAAAACAAAACAAAAATAGGACAAACACTAAAAAAGGGAAAAGTTGGGTAAAAAAAATTAACAAAAATTGGGGTAAAAAACAAAAAAAGGGCGAAAAGTGGGGTAAAAATAATAAAAAGGCGGAAATGGTCAATAAAATGGGACAAAAAAGGAAACAAAAAAAGTTCAGCCTAAAAGAAGGGAAAAAAAGTGAAGAAAAATGGGGTAAAAATCAAAAAGGGAAAAATGTGGGGCAATAAACAAAAAGACAAAGGCGAAAAAAAGGGAAAAGTAGGGTAAAAAAAAATGAAGAAAAAATGGAGCAAAAACAAAAAATGGGTAAAGATGTATCAAAAAGGGGCGAAGAGTGGGGTAATAATAAAAGAGGGGAAATGGTCAAAAAAGGTGGGACAAAACAAAACAAAAAAGGAAAAAGTGGTTCAAAAAACAACCAAAAAGGGAATTGAAGAAAGTGGGGAAGAATTATGCAAAATAAAGCGGGGACAGTGAGGCAAAAAAAAGTTACACAACAAAAAAAACAAAAATGGAACAAAAAAGAAAATAAAACAAAAAAGAAAAAAGTGGGGTAAAAAAATTAAAAAAAAGGGAGAAACGTGGATCAGAAAACAAAATAAATGCAAAGAGTTAGACAAAAAAACTAAAAAATTGCGGAAATTGGACAAAAGTAGAATAAACAAAGGGGGGAAATGTGGCAAAACACAATATACAATTGTAAAAGGAAACAAATGTACGTGTTATTTCCCTTTTTTTTGGTAACACTTTTTCCCCCTTTTTTGGTTTTCCTCCATTTTTTTTTACCCAACTTTTCCCTTTTTAGTGTTTGTCCTTTTTTTGTCTCATTTTTGTTTTGGATTTTGTCCCACTTTCTGTTACCATTTCCCCCCCTATTATTATTTTTTATCCCCTCTTCGCTCTTTATTGTCCCACTTTTTCTCTTCTTTTTTTGTTTTATTAAATTTTTGTTTTCCTTTTTTGGTTTAATTCTTAATTTTTACCCCACTTTTCTTCATTTCTGTTTTTTGTAATTTTTTTGACCCACTTTTCCCCTTTTTTTGGTTTTGCCCCGCATTTTTCCTCCATTTTTTTAACCCAACTTTTTCCTTTTTTTAGTTTTTGTCCTATTTTTGTTTTGTTTTGGTTGTCTGACTATTTTTTGACCATCTGCCCTCTTTAATTAGTTTTTACCCCATTTCTCCCCCTTTTTTTGCCCCACTTTCCCCCCTTTTTTTGAGTTTTGTCCCATTTTCGTCCATTTTTTCCCGTTTTTTAATCTTTGTCCTATTTTTGTATTGTTTTTGTCTCTAAAGGGAAAAAAGTGGGGAAGAATTGGGCAAAATACAGCTGGGAAAGTGAGGCAAAAAAAGTTACACAAAAAGCAAAACAAAAATGGAACAAAAAATAAAAGAAGGGAGAAACATGGAGTAGAAAACAAAAAAGGGGGAAATTTTACAAAAGCGGAACAAAGAAAAGGGGAAAATTGGGTTAAAAAAAGTAAAAGTGGGAAAAAGGAGAAAAATAAAAGGAGCAAAAGACACCCTTCATACGATTCCCTCCACTAAAAAATTGTTACTATAAATCAAATAAAACGTACATTATTTCCTTTTACAATTTTCTACCGCGTTACGGTAGAAAATGAACTTCGGTTAAAATTGCGTTAATAAATAGAAAGAAACGAAGCTGTTTTGGTATTTTAACATCCGTTGCATTACGGATCGTTTTCAAATGTCAGAAATGCAAGACGCAAAACAAACGTTAAGCGAAACGTGTTTTGAATTTCTTTCTATTGTATTCGCGTCCGACGGAATCCATCTTGAATCCGTGATAAGAATGTTTAAATTTTTCGTTATAGCATAATTTATTTTTTATTTTTATTTATATAAAATCTGTCTTGTTTTCTCGGTCTATAAAGATAAAATTAGAAATTTAAACTGGAACAAATCCATCTAAAAACTACACCAGTCTAGAAAGTTGCAGGCCCTTACTCAAATGACTAACCGAGTTTTTGGAGCGTGGCCAAATCTCGAGCTAGAAAAATCTTACAAATATTTCGAAAATCTAAACAAGAAAAAAATAAGTCAACATTTTATAATATTACAAGTTTGAAGTATTTTCAACAATCCGATTATCTCCCGGATTCTTATCCAGGTCGTATTGGAGTACGAGAATCCGGGAACCGGGAAACTAGGTCATTGCGAAGTGGAAGGGTCCTGCTTCAAGGTCGGTCCATAAATTTAGGACCTACGCCAGGCCAGGATAACAGAAGTTGCGTGCGGGAGATTTATAGTTACGGAATGACTGAAACTCAAATTTATTAGGATACTTTGGTTTACTCCCTCTTATCATAAATTTACGTTTTATTTTTTTTTAATAATTGTAACATAAGTCTTACATTATATAGTTTCTAGTGACATAGATTTGTGAAACTAATTACTTTAACGATTTTTTTTTCTGTTGTTGGAAGTTATAACGTCCGTGGGTTGCGCTTAGTATCCCGACCGACGATAACATAAATCTCTCGACTATGCATCCGCCTCTTTATGGTTGTTTCCCGAATTCCGCCGTTTATCATAACACGCCCGTGGTTGTGCTTTTTGCCAAAAGTATTTTAGATGTTGGAATTGATGAGCTTTTATCTAAAGAATTTATTTGATTTTTTCAATTTAGAATATACGACGTATGATATATAAACAATTTCATCTAAACATTTAAAATTGATTTTTCATAACAAAGTTAGACGCCAAAGCTCTTTTCCGTTACCACTGCGCATGTTTTTCGCTAAGTATTTATTCTACAATATATTGCAAATACAGGGCCGTTTCCAACGTTTAAATCGGACCAATAATAACGGAGATATAATCCTAGCTCCTTTTGGGTTTCGTTCTGCGCATGTTTTTTCTTTACGTATTTATTATATGTCACATTTTAAATACAGGGCCGTTTCCCGCGTTTAAATCGGACCAATAGCAACGGAGATATAAGCCAAGGTCCTTTTGGCTTTCCTTCTGCGCATGTTTTTTCTTTACGTATTTATTATACATCACATTTCAAATACAGGGCCGTTTTCCGCGTTCAAATCGGACCAATAGCAACGGAGATATAAACCAAAGTCCTTTTGGCTTTCGTTCTGCGCATGTTTTTTCTTTACGTATTTATTATATGTCACATTTCAAAAACAGGGATGTTTCTCGCGTTTAAATCGGACCAGTAGCAACGGAGATATAAGCAAAGGTTCTTTTGGCTTTCGTTCTGCGCATGTTTTTTCTTTAATTATTTATTCTACGTCACATTTCAAATATTGCGCAGTTTTCCGCGTTTAAATCTGACAAATAGCAACGGAGATATAATCTAAGGTCCTTTTGGCGTTCGTTCTGCGCATGTTTTTTCTTTACGTATTTATTATACGTCACATTTCAAATACAGAGATGTTTCCCGCGTTTAAATCGGACCAATAGCAACGGAGATATAAGCCAAGGTCCTTTTGGCTTTCGTTCTGCGCATGTTTTTTCTTTACGCATTTATTATACGTCACATTTCAAATACAGAGATGTTTCCCGCGTTTAAATCCGACCAATAGCAACGGAAATATAATCCAAGGTCTCTTTGGGTTTCGTTCTGCGCATGTTTTTTCTTTGCGAATTTATTACACGTCACATTTCAAATACAGGGCCTTTTCCCGCATTTAAATCGGACTAATAGCAAGGGAGATATAAACCAATGTCCTTTTGGCTTTCGTTCTGCGCATGTTTTTTCTTTACGTATTTATTATACGTAATATTTTAAATACAGGGCCTTTTCCCGCATTTGAATCAGACCAATAATAACGGAAATATAAAGTAATGCCCTTTGACAAGTCATTTTACGCTCGGACTAGGGATTTCGTTATCATCGTAACGCATCTCTGCGTCGACGTAATGATAGGTGTGACGTCATAGCGCATCAACACGTGCAAGATTGGGAGGTGGGGAATTATGTTATTTGGTGGCTGTCAATGAACTCTGAAGTGGCCACAAGTTAGACCACGTGTAAAGAAGATTTTTTTAGGTTATGTCAAAGATTGACAGATGAGAGGGGGCCTTAATCATAGGTAGGGGGCTCTGATGTTGGCCACGAGTTACCCCACGTGGAGAGAAGAATTTTTTAGGTTATGTCAAAGATTGACAGATGGGGAGGGGGCCTTAATCATAAGTAGGGGGCTCTGATGTTGGCCACGAAATGCACCACGTGGAGAGAATAATTTTTTAGGTTATGTCAAAGATTGACAGATGGGGAGGGGGCCTTAATCGTAGGTGGGGCTTTGAAGTTGGTCACGAAATGCACCACGTGGAGAGAAGAATTTTTTAGGTTATGTCAATGATTGACAGATAGGGGCGGGGCTTATGACAAAAATTGACAGATGGGGGCCATAATCATAGGTAGAGCGCTTTAAATGAACCCTGCGCAGCCCTTCCAATACGGAGCACTTTGTCGCGCAGCTTTATTTGAATTTCCCGCCATTTTAAACTCTTTGACAGCTCACTTCCGGTCCCGTACGAACATAGCTCTAACTATTTCTTAACTTTTATGATATACAGTGTGACTACTTAAATTGGAAAGGGGAATTTTTTTATTATTGGTTTTAGGAAAAAAGTTATTCTTCATAAAATGTTATGCATGGTCCAAAACTTAAAATTGCAAACACCAGGTAATACATTTTTTTACCCGTATACGAAGGGTGTCAAAAAATATAAATTTTGATCAAGAATAAAGTACCCTTATTTTAAAAAATATAGAAAAATGTTAATGTGATTTAGTTTTAATGAAGACTAGTTAATCTAAATTAGTAAAATTTTAATATTTTTTAAGTATTTTTTTTTATTATTTGTGATAAATAATCTACAAAAAACATTCATCTTTAATTAACGAATAAATAATAATAAATTTACAAAAATTAAATAACTTTAATTAATGAAAAACAACAAAAATTATAAAAAACACCAAAAAATTGACAACAAAGTAAAACCATTATGAATTAACAATTTTCAAATACAATTTGTATAAAACATTTTTTATCCGACATACGGGGGTGAAACTGGAGGGGGTTGAAATATTAAAAAATTTTATCCGCCATTTTACAGATATTGAAACAGGTCATATCGTAAAAAAACATAAAAAATCGTAAAAAATTGTAAAAAACTGTTAAAAAAAACGCTAAAAATCATAAAAAAATGTAATGCCCATAAATTTCGTGTTGCATATAGTTCTTATATAAGATATCGTATAAAATTGTAAAAAATTGAAAAAAATCGAAAAAAAAATCGATAAAATCGTAAAAAATGTCCATAAATTTAGTTCTTGTTTAAGAAATCGTAAAAAATTGTAAAAAATTATACAAAACCGTAAACAATAGTAAAAAACCGTAAAAAATCGATAAGAACGTAAAAAATCGGAAAAAAAAATCGTGAAAAAACGTGAAGAACCGTTATGTCCATAAATTTCGTGTTGCATGTAGTTCTTGTGTTCTTGAGTAAGAAATCAAAAAAAAAATGTAAAAAATTTAAAAAAAACCGTAAGAAATCATAAAAAATCGCAAACATTCGTAAAAAAAATCGATAAAATCGTAAAAAAATCGTAAAAAATCGTGAAAAACCGTTATGTCCATAAATTTCGTGTTGCATGTAGTTCTTGTGTTCTTGAGTAAGAAATCAAAAAAAAATGTAAAAAATTAAAAAAAACCGTAAGAAATCATAAAAAATCGTAAACATTCGTAAAAAAAATCGATAAAATCGTAAAAAAATCGTAAAAAATCGTGAAAAACCGGTATGTCCATAAATTTCGTGTTGCATGTAGTTCTTGTGTTCTTGAGTAAGAAATCAAAAAAAAATGTAAAAAATTAAAAAAAACCGTAAGAAATCATAAAAAATCGTAAACATTCGTAAAAAAAATCGATAAAATCGTAAAAAAATCGTAAAAAATCGTGAAAAACCGGTATGTCCATAAATTTCGTGTTGCATGTAGTTCTTGTGTTCTTGAGTAAGAAATCAAAAAAAAATGTAAAAAATTAAAAAAAACCGTAAGAAATCATAAAAAATCGTAAACATTCGTAAAAAAAATCGATAAAATCGTAAAAAAATCGTAAAAAATCGTGAAAAACCGGTATGTCCATAAATTTCGTGTTGCATGTAGTTCTTGTGTTCTTGAGTAAGAAATCAAAAAAAAATGTAAAAAATTAAAAAAAACCGTAAGAAATCATAAAAAATCGTAAACATTCGTAAAAAAAATCGATAAAATCGTAAAAAAAATCGTAAAAAATCGTGAAAAACCGTTATGTCCATAAATTTCGTGTTGCATGTAGTTCTTGTAGTCTTGAGTAAGAAATCAAAAAAAAAATGTAAAAAATTTAAAAAAAACCGTAAGAAATCATAAAAAATCGTAAACATTCGTAAAAAAAATCGATAAAATCGTAAAAAAATCGTAAAAAATCGTGAAAAACCGGTATGTCCATAAATTTCGTGTTGCATGTAGTTCTTGTGTTCTTGAGTAAGAAATCAAAAAAAAATGTAAAAAATTAAAAAAAACCGTAAGAAATCATAAAAAATCGTAAACATTCGTAAAAAAAATCGATAAAATCGTAAAAAAAATCGTAAAAAATCGTGAAAAACCGTTATGTCCATAAATTTCGTGTTGCATGTAGTTCTTGTAGTCTTGAGTAAGAAATCAAAAAAAAAATGTAAAAAATTTAAAAAAAACCGTAAGAAATCATAAAAAATCGTAAACATTCGTAAAAAAAATCGATAAAATCGTAAAAAAATCGTAAAAAATCGTGAAAACCCGTTATGTCCATAAATTTCGTGTTACATATAGTTCTCATGTTCTTGTGTAAGAAATCGTAAAAAATTGTAAAATATTTCAAAAAAAACCGTAAAAAAGCCTAAAAATCATAAAAATCGTAAAAAATCGTAATCATTTGTAAAAAACCGATAAATTCGTAAAAAACGTGAAAAATCGTAAAGAACCGTTATGTCCGTAAATTTCGTGTTGCATATAGTTTTTGTTCTAGTGTAAAAAATCGTAAAAAATTGTAAAAATTTAAATAAACCGTAAGAAATCGTAAAAATTTGAAAAAAATCGTTATGTCCATAAATTTCGTATTGCATAATAGTTCTCGTGTAAGAAATCGTAAAAACTAATAAAAAAATTGTAAAAAACCGAAAAAAATCGTAAAAATTCCGTAAGAAATCGTAAAAAATCGTAAAAAAAAGTGAAAAATCGTAAAAAACCGTTATGTTCATAAATTTCGTGTTGCATGTAGTTCTTGTGTTCTTGAGTAAGAAATCAAAAAAAAATGTAAAAAATTTAAAAAAAACCGTAAGAAATCATAAAAAATCGTAAACATTCGTAAAAAAAATCGATAAAATCGTAAAAAAATCGTAAAAAATCGTGAAAACCCGTTATGTCCATAAATTTCGTGTTGCATGTAGTTCTTGTGTTCTTGAGTAAGAAATCAAAAAAAAAATGTAAAAAATTTAAAAAAAAACCGTAAGAAATCATAAAAAATCGTAAACATTCGTAAAAAAAATCGATAAAATCGTAAAAAAATCGTAAAAAATCGTGAAAAACCGTTATGTCCATAAATTTCATGTTACATATAGTTCTCATGTTCTTGTGTAAGAAATTGTAAAAAATTGTAAACATTTTTAGAAAAACCGTAAAAAATCTGTACTAAATCGTAAAAAAAATCGATAAAATCGTGAAAAATCGGAAAAAAGTCGTAAAAACCGTAATGAATCGTAAAAATCCGTAAAAAACCGTAAAAAAAACGATAAACTCTTAAAAATCGTAAAAAATCGTAATGTCCACAAATTTCGTGTGCATTTAATTCTTGTATTCTTGTTTAAGAAATTGAAAATTTTTTTTAGAAAAACCGTAAAAAATCCGTAATCAATCGTAAATAAAAACGATAAAATCGTAAAAAACGTGAAAAATCGTAAAAAATTGTAAACCTTTAAAAAAAACGTAAAAAATCGTAAAAATCCGTAAAAAAAACGATATATTCGTAAAAAACGCGAAAAATCGTAAAAAATTGTAAAAAACCGTAAAAATCCGTAAAAACCGTAAACATCCGTAAAAACCGAAAGCATTTGTAAAAAAATCGTAAATAACGTGAAAAACCGTAAAAAATCGTTATGGCCATAAATTTTGTGTTGCGCATAGTTCTTGTGTTTATTGTTAAAGTGAATTTTTCACCCCGAAGTACCAAACATCATTATGAACCTTGCAAGAAATTGTCCAAAATAGATAAAACACCCTGTATCTTTTTTATTAAACCAGTAAGACCATATAAGTATTGGGTTTTTGAGATCACCTACGTGTCCAGTATGTCACTTTTCCAATGAAACACCCTGTATAAAAATTCATAAAAATAATTCGAACCTTAAATTAAATAAAAATCATAATTAGTACTCATTGCGCCACCTACAAACACATATACTAATTATAATTACACTCACAGATTTTGACAATTATATAAAAAATTTGTTACGAATTTATCGGTTTCTATAGAAAAAATAAAAATTATTTTGTCCAAATTTTATGTACACTTTAAATTCACATTAAAAAAAAAATGACGGACTGACCTTAGACGAAAATAAATCACCCAGAATTTAATTTAGCACATCGCGATTAAAAATTCTAATTTCCTGGTACAATGGAATAAAAATAACCGAAAATTATATTTTTTAATTCAAATTTTGTCATTGAACGGAGACATGAAATATTTGCCCGGCCTCGAATGGATCGTAAACAGTCATTTTTTATTCTTGCATTTCCAATTTTTTTTTAAGTAAAATTTAACATCGATGTGCTGAATATTTGATATATGCCAATGACTCGGTTTTAACGTGAATTGATTTTAAAAAAAATCGGTTGTGGAAAAAATTGACAATAATTGGAAAAATTAGGGAAAAATGGAGAAAAATATAGAAAAATAATAATGAAGAATTGGAAAACAGAAAATAAAGGAAAATGGGCAAAAATACGAAAATTAAGTAAAAATAGGAAAAAATTTGAAAACCTAGGGAAAAATAAAGCAAAATTGCAAAAAATAGGGGGAAATAAGGTAAAAGAATGGGGAAAATATTGGAAAATCGGGAAAAATTGGTAAAAATAAAAAAAACTTTGCCAAAATATCGAAAAATTGTAGGAAAAATCGGGAAAAATAGGGCAAAATTGTAAAAAATACGAAACCACTGAATATAGTAAAAAATGGGGAAAAATGGAAATAACAGGGAAAAATAGGAGAAGATGGCAAAAAAAGTAAAAATAAATGAAAAATTGGAAACGATGAATAAAATAGGAACATATAGAGCAAAATGAGAAAAATAGTAAAACAGTTTGAACAAATTTTAAAAATAGGAAAAAATGGGGAAAAAACAAAATTTAGTTAAAAATAGAAGAAAACATACGGAAAAATGAGGAAAAAAAACGGAAAAATGAGGGAAAAACGGAAAAAGTGGGGGAAATGGGAAAATATGGAAAAATAAGGAAAAATAGAGAAAAATGGGGAAAATATGGAAACAAATTTAAAAATTAGTTAAAAACGGGAAAGACAGAAACACATTTGATGAAATAGAAAAAAATATGAAATAAAAGAAAACAGGAAAAGTCAGGAAAAGATAATATGGAAAAACACCGAAATTAAGGAAAAATAGGAAAAAAGGAACAAACAGGGAAAAATATGGAACAGTAAGAAAAATTTCAGAAATTGGACAAAAATATGAAAAAAGAGGGAAATATTGGTAAAAATGTAGAAAAATAGGGAAAAACGAGGAAAATTATGGAAAATGGAGAAAATAATGAAAAATGGGGAAAGGAGGGAAAACTACAGGAAAATAGAGAAATTGGTGCGAAATAGGGGAATTGTGAAAAATTGAGGAAATTTGGGGTAAACGGGAAAAAATTAAACAAAATAGGAAAAAACATAAAAAAAATAGGATAAATATGGCAAAATAAGGAAATTAGAGAAAAATAAGGAAACAATGAAAAATTGGGGGAAATAGAGAAAAGTAGGAAAATATTATCATAATTTTTTTTTTTAACTTTGAAAATATTGTAACATGTTTTTACACTTTTTCCATATCCTAATTATTATAAAATTAATTTTTATAAAACTGTTTTTATCCGATCTACGAGGGTGAAACTGGAGGGGACTGAAATATCAAAAAAAAAATATATTTCCGCCATTTTTAAAAATATCGCAACAGATCATTAAGACTTTTTCTTGTTCTAATATTATAAGATTAATTCGCTAATTTTTACGTTTTTTACGATTTTTTACGATTTCTTACGATGTTTTCCGATTTTTCACGATTTTTTACGGATTTTTAAAAAATTGAGAAATATAGGAAAAAATGGAAAAAATCGTAAAAAAAACGCAACGCAACAATTGTAAAAACTCGCAAAAGATCGTAAAAACCCGTAACAAGTCGTAAACACCATAAAAAACCGTAAAAAATTGAAAAAAATCCGTAAAGAATCGTTAAAAAAAATAATTAAAGATCGTAAAAACTCGCAAAAGATCGTAAAAACCCGTAACAAGTCGTAAACACCATAAAAAACCGTAAAAAATTGAAAAAAATCCGTAAAGAATCGTTAAAAAAAATAATTAAAGATCGTAAATACTCGCAAAAGATCGTAAAAACCCGTAACAAGTCGTAAACACCATAAAAAACCGTAAAAAATTGAAAAAAATCCGTAAAGAATCGTTAAAAAAAATAATTAAAGATCGTAAAAACTCGCAAAAGATCGTAAAAACCCGTAACAAGTCGTAAACACTCGTAAAAAATCGTAAACATCTATTAAAAAATAGTAAAAAAAAAAAAACGTAAAAAATCGTTAAAAAAATATAAAAGATCGTAAAATGTCGTAAAAAATTGTAAAAAAATTGCAAAAAAATATTAAAAAACCATAAAAAACTGGTAAAAAGTCGTAAAATTTCGTAAATAATGCCAAGTAATCGTAAAAACAGCATAAAAAATCGTGAAAAATCGAAAAACCAGGAACAAATGGAAAAAAGAGGATCATATCGGGAAAGATCGACAAACGTGAGTAAATTAGAAAAAAACAAAATAAAATCGAAAAAAATCATCAAAAATCGGAAAAAATTGGAAAAAAAAGACGTAAAAATGGAGAAGGATTGAAAAACGCGAGTGAGTTAGAAAAAATTGTTTGTTTTTTTACTATTTTTTTCTGTATTTTTTCCCATTTCTCTTACTTCTGCCTATATTTTCCTATTTTTCCTTTTTTTCTTATTTTAACCATGTTTCCTGTTTTTTTTTTGTATTTTTTCTCTATTATTGTCTATTTTATATTATATTAGTTCCCATTTTCTCTATTTTTTACAACTTTTCCCCATTTTTTTGTGTTTTCTTTTTTTTTCCTAATTTGTCTCTATTTTTCTCATTTTTTTTTTCCTATTTTTCTTGTTTTTTATATTATATTTGTTCCCATTTTTCCCGTGCTTTCCTATATTTTTCCATTTTTCCTATTTTTGTCTGTTTTTTTTATCTTTATTTCTATTTTTCTCTATTTTTATCCAATTTTTTCTTATTGTTTTTTAATTTTCTCTATCTTCCCCTTTGTTTTTAATTTTTTAATATTTTCCCCTTTATTATATTGTTGCCTATATTTTCCTATTTTTGTTTTGTTTTTCCTGTTTTGTACTATTTTTTTTACTGTATTTTTCTGTATTTTCACCATTTCTTTTATGTCTGCAAATATTTTGTCTATTTTTAACTATTTTTCTCAACTTTTACCCTAATTTTTAGTGTTTTTTTCTATTCTTTCTTTATTTATCCAAGTTTTACTATTATTCCCTATTTTTTTCTATTTCTTCCCGTATTTTTTGTTTTTTTTCTCCTTTTTTATTTTTTCCCATCTTTTATATTTTTGTCTATACTTTCATAATTTTTCCCATTTTTCCTGTTTTTTACTATTTCTTACCGTTTTATCTGTATTTTTTCTCATTACATTTTTGCCTATTTTTTCCGGTTTTTTCTTTTTCTATCTTCTTTTATTATTTCTTATTTGTTATTATTTTTTCCTATTTTTCCCGTTTTTTCTTGTTTTTTCTTTTTTTCCTTATTTCCTATAAATTTTTCAAGGTTATATATATATAGAACGATCCTCGTACCCAGTTCAATTTCCGATTTGGCAGACAGCCCATCCCATCCATTTATATTTTTTTCACTTATCTCATATAGATCAATGCATATCGGCCAAAAATATTTAATTTGCTTTATCTCTATCGATGCATATATATATATTTACACACATATAGAAAGAGATATATTTAGAAAAATGTGCAATAAAACGTAAATATTTACGAATTTTTCACACAGGCAAATATGTTGTTTTTTTCAAGTTTATTATTAATTCTATAATTATCAGTAGAGTGAGATAAGTCCGTCTGGAAAATTATTTTGGAAACGTTTTCGATGACGTATTTGACATTATTTTTATCGAAAAATTTGTCTGAAAGATATATAGTTTGTACATTGAACTTGAATTTCATAAATTATTTATGCGAGATATGATTCACGAATTTTCAGGAATTGAAATTCAAATAAAATCTATATTTATTTAGTTAAAATACAAAATTTATTTTTTTATCTATTTTACTATATATTTTAAATTTCAAAATATCTTCCTAGCCCGATCCACCTCAGAGAGAAAGAATTGTGAACGAGTTAAAAAAAATATCGAGATAAAGACGGAAATATCCATTTTGAGGTCACCTGAGATGATTATTCCTGTCTGTCTGTCTGTGTGTATTCTTCCACGATAGAAGCCACACGTTTAATCCGACTGACCTGAAATTTGGTATATGGGTTTGGGTTACCCGTCGGAAGAACCCATTAGTTTTTATACGACATCTGTCAAACGGAAGTGTCACTATCAAAAAATGACAGATACAATATGTCATTAGAAAGACCTTGAAAATTTCTATTCAGAATGGTCTAAATTATTTCTCCAACTGTCACCTGTCAAAAATAAAAAAAATGTCAAAATTTCAAAACTTTAACATTAAATATTTGAAAAAGTATTCGTGGATACTCGGCGGGAAAGTTTTCTCGATTTTCCGCATTTCGTGCCATTTTCACCGTTTTTTCCGTGTTTTTCCCCTTTTTTCCTATTTTTACGCATATTTTCAAATGTTTCACTATTTTTCCATATTCTTATCAGTTTTTCCTATTGTCCCATATTTTCCACTATTTCCTTTGCTATTTCATTATTTTTCTTTAATTTTCCCATTTTTCCATATTTATTGCCATTTTTGTCCAATTTTTAAATTTCTTTTCCAATACTTTTCTTACTTTCCTCTACTTTTTCCATATTTTTCCCAATTTTTTTCCCATTTTTCTCTAAATTTCGTAGTTTCTCCTATTTTTCCCAATTTTTCCAAATCAGGAAAAAATAATAACAATTTTTTACGATCTTTTATGTTTTTTTTAACGATTGTTTACGGATTTTTTTCAATTTTTTACCATTTTTTAATCGATTTTTACGATTTTTTTGTGTTTACGACTTGTTACGGTTTTTTACGATTTTTGCGAGTTTTTATGGTTTTTCACGATTTTTTACGATTGGTTTTAGTTTTTTTACGAGTATTTACGACTTGTTACGGGTTTTTACGATCTTTTGCGAGTTTTTACGGTTTTTTAAGGTTTTTTACGAATTGTTATGAATTTAACCATTTTTTACAGGTGTTTACGACTTGTTACGGTTTTTTTACGATTTTTGCGAGTTTTTATGATTTCTTTATGGTTTTTCACGATTTTTTACGATTTGTTTTGGTTTTTTACGATTTTTGCGAGTTTTTACGGTTTCTTTACGAATTCTTATGAATTCAACCATTTTTACGAGTGTTTACGACTTGTTACGGTTTTTACGATCTTTTGCGAGTTTTTACGATTTTTTGCGAGTTTTTACGATTTTTTACGGTTTTTTACGAATTGTTAAGAATTTAACCATTTTTTACAGGTGTTTACGACTTGTTACGGTTTTTTTACGATTTTTGCGAGTTTTTATGGGTTTTCACGATTTTTTACGATTTGTTTTAGTTTTTTACGATTTTTACGGTTTTTTATGGTGTTTACGACTTGTTACGGGTTTTTACGATCTTTTGCGGGTTTTTACGATTTCTTTACGAATTCTTATGAATTCAACCATTTTTACGGGTGTTTACGACTTGTTACGGTTTTTTACGATTTTTGCGAGTTTTTATGATTTTTTACGATTTGTTTTAGTTTTTTTACGAGTGTTTACGACTTGTTACGGGTTTATACGATCTTTTGCGAGTTTTTACGGTTTTTTACGAATTGTTCCGAATTTAACCATTTTTTACGGGTGTTTACGACTTGTTACGGTTTTTTGCGTTTTTTACGATTTTTTCCATTTTTTCTTTCTCTTTATTTTAAAAATCCGTAAAAAATCGGAAAGCATCGTAAAATATCGTAAAAAATCGTAACAATCCGTAAATAACCGCAAAAAATTGTAAAAAAACCGTAAAAATTAGCGAATTAATATTATAAAAATTAGAACATGAAAAAAGTCTAATGACCTGTCTCGATATTTTTAAAAATGGCGTAAATATATTTTTTTTTTTGATATTTCAATCCCTTCCAGTTTCACCCCCGTAGATCGGATAAAAAAAGTTTTATACAAATTAATTTTATATTAATTAGGATATGAAAGAAGTGTAAAGACATGTTACAACATTTTTAAAAATGGCGGATATGAATTTTTTGAAATTTCGACCCCCTCCAATTCCACCCATGAAGGTCAAATTGAAAAGAAGTTTTAAGCGAATTAATTTTATAATAATTAGAACATGAAAAAAGTCTTATGACCCGTTTCGATATTTTTCAAAATGGCGGAGATATGAATTTTTTGAAATTTCAACCCCCTCCAGTTTCCATCCCCTAACAGTTAGAATTCCCAAAAACAATAGGGTTCGTCTTATAGATACGAGAAAACATTTGGCGAAACAATTTTTGAAATCGGACTACTGTTCATTTTAAGTTTAATTATAGCAGATAAAAAGGGGGAAAATAAAAGTTGATAAAACTAAAAAATAAAGTTAACTCAGATTAGAATAACTTTGCTCAAGTTAGAGTAAATTTGTTCAGAGTAGAGTAATTTCCCTCGGAGTATTGTAACTTTTTTAGGATAGAATAAATTTACTCCGTGTTTTTTGCTCCATATTTTTGTTCCCAATAATTTTTCTGTTTTTCCTCATTTTTTCCTTTGATTTTTATTTTTCGCCCCCTTTTTTCCCACTTTTTCCCATCCTAATTTATTCTACCCTAACCTGACTTTATTTTTTCTCCTTTTCCTTTCCTCTCTTATTTTTCCTTCTTCCATTTTACTTTCCCGACCCACCTCCGATAAGGGAAAGTATTGTGAAAGAGCTAAAAGAAATTTTCCAGATTTAAGTCTGTCTGTCTGTCTGTGTGTATTCTTCCACGATAGATTCCACACGTTTAATCCGATTGAGCTGAAATTTGGTATATGGGTTTGGGTTATCCGTCGGAAGAACACATTAGTTTTTGTCCGACATCTGTCAAACGGAAGTGTCACTATAAAAATACGACAGATGCAATATGTTATGTCATTTAAAAGCCCTTGAAATAGTCAAAATTATTTATCCAACTGTCACCTGTCAAGAATAAAAAAATGTCAAAATTTGAAACTTTAACATTAAATATCTGATTTTTTTTATTTTTTCTTGGTCTTGCCTCAAATTTCCTTAATTTTTGTGAATTTTTCTCAATTTTTTTGTAATTTTTCTTAATTTTCCTCAAATTATCTCAATTTTTATCAATCTGACTCAATTTTTCTTATATTTTCTCAATTTCTATAAATTTTTCTTAGTTTATATCAACTTTAATCAATTTTTTAAAAATTTTCGAAATTTTTCAAAAATTTCTTTTACTTTTCTCATTTTTTCTAAATGTTTCTCCATTTTTCTCAAATTTCCTCGTTTTTTCTTGTTTTTTTTTCATTTTTTTCTCATTTTTCCCCAATTTTTTTCAATTTTTCAGTTTTTTGCTCAATTTTTGTATATATTTTTCTAAATTTTTCTGTTTTTTCAATTGTTTTTAATGTTTCTTACTTTTTTAAAATTTTTCTCAGTTTTCCTCAATTTCTCTTAAGTAAGTTTTCTAAATTTTTTTCATATTTTCTTAATTTTTATGAATTTGTCTCAAATTTTCTCATTTTATTCCCGACCCACCTCCGTGACGGGAAAGTATTGTGAACGAGCTAAAAAAAATTTTCGAGATAGAGATGGAAATATCCATTTTGAGGTCACCTGAGATGATTAAGACCATTTCCAGATGGAAGTCTGTCTGTCTGTTTGTATTCATCCACGTTAGAGGTCACACGTTTAACCCGATTAAGCTGAAATTTGGTATATTTGTTTGAATTACCCGTCAGATGAACTCATTAGTTTTTGTACGACATCTGTCAAACGGAAGAAAATTACTCTACCCTAAAAAAAATTACTCTACCTTGAGCAAAGTTACTCTACTCTAAGAAAAGTTCTCTGATTAAAATTAATCGTAAAAAATAAGTTTGAAATAAAGAGAAAAATAAATTGGGGCAAAAAAAAAATACTGCAAAAAAAATGAGCCAAAAAATATTAGTTGTAAAAAAAAGTGATAAAAAATGTGGCAATGAAGTTTGAAAAAAAATTGAGACATAAAACAATAGTTGTAAAGAAAAAGGAGGAGAAAAAAAGTGGTTCAACAAATACGTATTGGAAAAAAATTGGCGGGAAAACAAAAAATTGGGCAATAAACAAGAATATAACCAAATAAAGAAGGCAAATAAATTATCTCAAGCACCGGTATTATGCAGCGTTGCCGACGCTAACACGGCAACTTTTTTTTTATTTTATGAATAATTTTCACAATAAACAAGAATATAACCAAATGATTATTTAAAAAAGGCAAATAAATTATCTCAAGCATCGGTATTATGCAGCGTTGCCGACGCGAACACGGGAACTTTTTTTTTATTTTATGTATAATTTTCACAATAAACAAGAATATAACCAAATAATTACCTAAAAAAGGCAAATAAATTATTTCAAGCACCGGTATTATGCAGCGTTGCCGACGCTAACACGGCAACTTTTTTTTTTTAATTTATGTATAATTTTCACAATAAACAAGAATATAACCAAATAATTACTCAAAGGCAAATAAATTATCTCAAGCACCGGTACTATGCAGCGTTGCCGACGCTAACACGGCAACTTTTTTTTATTGTATGTATAATTTTCACATTAAACAAGAATAACCAAATAATTATCTAAAAAAGGCAAATAAATTATTTCAAGCACCGGTACTATGCAGCGTTGCCGACGCTAACACGGCAACTTTTTTTTTTAATTTATGAATAATTTTCACAATAAACAAGAATATAACCAAATAATTATCTAAAAAAGGCAAATAAATTATCTCAAGCATCGGTATTATGCAGCGTTGCCGACGCTAACACGGCAACTTTTTTTTAAATTTAATGTATAATTTTCACATTAAACAAGAATAACCAAATAATTATCTAAAAAAGGCAAATAAATTATCTCAAGCACCGGTATTATGCAGCGTTGCCGACGCTAACACGGCAACTTTTTTTTTTAATTTATGAATAATTTTCACAATAAACAAGAATATAACCAAATAATTACCTAAAGAAGGCAAATAAATTATCTCAAGCACCGGTATTATGCAGCGTTGCCGACGCTAACACGGTAACTTTTTTTAATTTTATGAATAATTTTCACAATTAACAAGAATATAACCAAATAATTACCTAAAGAAGGCAAATAAATTATCTCAAGCATCGGTATTATGCAGCGTTGCCCACGCGAACACGGTAACTTTTTTTTTATTTTATGTATAATTTTCACAATAAACAAGAATATAATTAAATAATTATCTAAAAAAGGCAAATAAATTATCTCAAGCACCGGTATTATGCAGCGTTGCCGGCGCTAACACGGCATCTTTTTTTTTATTTTATGTATAATTTTCACAATAAACAAGAATATAATTAAATAATTATCTAAAAAAGGCAAATAAATTATCTCAAGCACCGGTATTATGCAGCGTTGCCGGCGCTAACACGGCATCTTTTTTTTTATTTTATGTATAATTTTCACAATAAACAAGAATATAATTAAATAATTATCTAAAAAAGGCAAATAAATTATCTCAAGCACCGGTATTATGCAGCGTTGCCGGCGCTAACACGGCATCTTTTTTTTTATTTTATGTATAATTTTCACAATAAACAAGAATATAATTAAATAATTATCTAAAAAAGGCAAATAAATTATCTCAAGCACCGGTATTATGCAGCGTTGCCGGCGCTAACACGGCATCTTTTTTTTTATTTTATGTATAATTTTCACAATAAACAAGAATAACCAAATAGTTACCTAAAAAAGGCAAATAAATTATCTCAAGCAACGTGATTATGCAGCGTTGCCGACGCTAACACAGCGACATTTTTTTTATTTTATGTATAATTTTCACATTTATGTTTTACATTCCTAAAATCTACAAAATTCATTTATGAGAGATTAAATTTCGATTTGGCAACATACAATACAGAATTTACAAAGTTGTATTGTTTATTTATAAATATCATCTTAATACCGATGCTTGGAAGTTTTTTTTCTCCAGGAAACTACGCTGTTAAAAAATATTACAATTGAGATATCAAATTTTTGCGGTTGATAAACTCACAAGTTCAAGGTTAGATTTATTAGAAATTGTTTATTCGAATAGCGACAGCTGAATTTTATTTTGGCAAAATATTTTATTTATCTCGGTTACCTTGAATGTTACTGTTTACCAGGATGTTATAATATTTAATCTAAATATTAGTTTTTTTTATATTAAATTACATTAAAGATTTTTTTTATTGCATTATTCATTTGTTTTGGTAGCCGCATAAAAAAAAACGTAACACTTTCTCACACTTGCTACCAACCGAACCAATTAACCAGACTTATGAAACATCCTCTTTATCGTTTCATTTCTCCACGTTTCGATAATTTATGTAAATGGTACATTTTTTACGTTAATTGTTACAATCATTCAGTCTTGCATGTTACATTCTGCGTTACACACGCACAGGATCGAACTTAAAAAATTTTTACACCGCGGGGAGTGAAACTAGTACTTTATTCCCGCATTTGCGGGACTAAAGTGCTACTTTTACTCTCTTGGGACTAAATTTTTTTAATCTCAAGGTACTAAAATTTTTTAGTCTCGCAAATAAAAAACAATTGAAACCAACCATCTTGTTTATTAAAAAATAACTTTCTAGTTTCCATCCTGTATACTAATTTGACAGAAAATTTCATTCGTGATAAAATTTTCTAAATCCAATAAACTTTGTAAAATTGTAAAATATATATTAAAAATGTACAGGATGACGACAAAAATAAGTTAATTATGATTAAAAAATAACTTTCCAGTTTCCATCCTGTATACTAATTTGACAGAAAATTTCATCCGTGATAAAATTTTTCAAATCCAATAAACTTTATAAAATTGTAAAATATATATTAAAAATATACAGGATGACGACAAAAATAAGTTAATTATGATTAAAAAATAACTTTCTAGATTCCATCCTGTATACTAATTTAACAGAAAATTTCATCCGTGATAAAATTTTTCAAATCCAATAAACTTTATAAAATTGTAAAATATATATTAAAAATATACAGGATGACGACAAAAATAAGTTAATTATGATTGAAAAATAACTTTCTAGTTTCCATCCTGTATACTTATTGGACAGAAAATTTCATTCGTGACAAAATTTTTCAAATCCAATAAACTTTATAAAATTGTAAAATATATATTAAAAATATACAGGATGACGACAAAAATAAGTTAATTATGATTGAAAAATAACTTTCTAGTTTCCATCCTGTATACTTATTGGACAGAAAATTTCATTCGTGACAAAATTTTTCAAATCCAATAAACTTTATAAAATTGTAAAATATATATTAAAAATATACAGGATGACGACAAAAATAAGTTAATTATGATTAAGAAATAACTTTCTAGTTTCCATCCTGTATACTAATTTGACAGAAAATTTCATTTGTGATAAAATTTTTGAAATCCAATAAACTTTATAAAATTGTAAAATATATATTAAAAATATACAGGATGACGACAAAAATAAGTTAATTATGATTAAAAAATAACTTTCTAGTTTCCATCCTGTATACTTATTGGACAGAAAATTTCATTCGTGATAAAATTTTCTAAATCCAATAAACTTTATAAAATTGTAAAATATATATTAAAAATATACAGGATGACGACAAAAATAAGTTAATTATGATTAAAAAATAACTTTCTAGTTTCCATCCTGTATACTAATTTGACAGAAAATTTCATTCGTGATAAAATTTTACAAATCCAATAAACTTTATAAAATTGTAAAATATATATTAAAAATATACAGGATGACGACAAAAATAAGTTAATTATGATTAAAAAATAACTTTCTAGTTTCCATCCTGTATACTTATTTGACAGAAAATTTCATTCGTGATAAAATTTTCTAAATCCAATAAACTTTATAAAATTGTAAAATATATATTAAAAATATACAGGATGACGACAAAAATAAGTTAATTATGATTAAAAAATAACTTTCTAGTTTCCATCCTGTATATTTATTGGACAGAAAATTTCATTCGTGATAAAATTTTCTAAATCCAATAAACTTTATAAAATTGTAAAATATATATTAAAAATATACAGGATGACGACAAAAATAAGTTAATTATGATTAAAAAATAACTTTCTAGTTTCCATCCTGTATATTTATTGGACAGAAAATTTCATTCGTGATAAAATTTTCTAAATCCAATAAACTTTATAAAATTGTAAAATATATATTAAATATATACAGGATGACGACAAAAATAAGTTAATTATGATTAAAAAATAACTTTCTAGTTTCCATCCTGTATACTAATTTGACAGAAAATTTCATTCGTGATAAAATTTTTCAAATCCAATAAACTTTATAAAATTGTAAAATATATATTAAAAATATACAGGATGACGACAAAAATAAGTTAATTATGATTAAGAAATAACTTTCTAGATTCCATCCTGTATACTAATTTGACAGAAAATTTCATTCGTGATAAAATTTTTCAAATCCAATAAACTTTATAAAATTGTAAAATATATATTAAAAATATACAGGATGACGACAAAAATAAGTTAATTATGATTGAAAAATAACTTTCTAGTTTCCATCCTGTATACTTATTGGACAGAAAATTTCATTCGTGACAAAATTTTTCAAATCCAATAAACTTTATAAAATTGTAAAATATATATTAAAAATATACAGGATGACGACAAAAATAAGTTAATTATGATTAAGAAATAACTTTCTAGTTTCCATCCTGTATACTAATTTGACAGAAAATTTCATTTGTGATAAAATTTTTGAAATCCAATAAACTTTATAAAATTGTAAAATATATATTAAAAATATACAGGATGACGACAAAAATAAGTTAATTATGATTAAAAAATAACTTTCTAGTTTCCATCCTGTATACTTATTGGACAGAAAATTTCATTCGTGATAAAATTTTCTAAATCCAATAAACTTTATAAAATTGTAAAATATATATTAAAAATATACAGGATGACGACAAAAATAAGTTAATTATGATTAAAAAATAACTTTCTAGTTTCCATCCTGTATACTTATTTGACAGAAAATTTCATTCGTGATAAAATTTTTCAAATCCAATAAACTTTATAAAATTGTAAAATATATATTAAAAATATACAGGATGACGACAAAAATAAGTTAATTATGATTGAAAAATAACTTTCTAGTTTCCATCCTGTATACTTATTGGACAGAAAATTTCATTCGTGACAAAATTTTTCAAATCCAATAAACTTTATAAAATTGTAAAATATATATTAAAAATATACAGGATGACGACAAAAATAAGTTAATTATGATTAAGAAATAACTTTCTAGATTCCATCCTGTATACTAATTTGACAGAAAATTTCATTCGTGATAAAATTTTTCAAATCCAATAAACTTTATAAAATTGTAAAATATATATTAAAAATATACAGGATGACGACAAAAATAAGTTAATTATGATTGAAAAATAACTTTCTAGTTTCCATCCTGTATACTTATTGGACAGAAAATTTCATTCGTGACAAAATTTTTCAAATCCAATAAACTTTATAAAATTGTGAAATATACTTTTTTATAAAAAAATACATAATTTAATATCAAATATCAATCAAAAGTAGGAAAATTGCTTCTGTCATTATTTGACAGTGATACTTCCGTTTGACAGATGTCGTACAAAAGCTAGTGAATTCTTCCGATGGGTAACCCAAACCCATATACCAAATTTCAGCTCAATCGAATTAAACGTGTGGCCTCTATCGTGGAAGAATATACACAGACAGACACACAGACCTCTAAATGGATATTTCCATCTTTATCTCGAAATTTGTTTTTAGCTCGTTCACAATATTTTCCCTTCTCGGAGGTGGGTCGGGAAAGCAAAAACTCAAAAACATCTCAAAAATCTCTAAAAATTCTTGAAAAATCTAAAAATACACAAAGAATCTCAAAAAATTTAAAACGTCAAATCTCAAAAAATTCTAAATATAGTAAGTATCTCAAAAACTCTAAAAATTTGATCAAAAAATTTCTAAAAATTCGAAGTTAAAAAATCTCAAAAACTAAAAACCTTATAAAATTTCAAACAAATCTTAAAAAACCTCAAAAATTCAAAAAAATTAAAAAATCTCAAAAACCTCAAAAATACTCAATAAAAATAAAGAATACTAAAAAATCTGAAAAAAAAAATCAACAAAACCTCAAAAAACTCAAAAAAACCTCAAAAAATCAGAAATTGTTTAAAACCCTCAAAAAATCTCGAAAAACTCAATAAAACTTTAAAAAATATTAAAATATCTGAAAAAAACTCAAGAATTCTCAAATAAATCTCAAAAATTCTTTAAACACTTCAAAAAATGCTCAAAAAATCTATAAATTCTTAAAAAATCCAAAAAGACCCAAACAATCTCAAAAAACCTCTAAAAATTTCAAAAAACCTCCAAATAATCACAAGAAATCTCAAAAAAAATCTTAAAAATCAAAAATCTCAAACCATAAAATATAAAAAAATCTCAAAAATCAGAAATTGTTTAAAACCCTCAAAAAATCTCAAAAAAATTCAATAAAACATAATAATATTAAAATAATCTAAAAAGTCCCAAAGAATCTCAAACAATCTCAAAGAATCTAAAAAAACCTCTAAAAATCTCAAAAACTTCTAAAAATTTCAAAAAACCTCAAATAACCTCAAGAAAACTCAAAAATCTCAAAAATATCAAAAAAATCTCAAAAACAAATTGAAAAAAAAATGGAAAAGATTGTAAAAAAATGAAAAAATCCACGAATACTTTTCAGAAAAGGTTCAAATTTTGACATTTTTTTAATTTTTGACAGGTGACAGTTATAGAAATAATTTTGACTAATCCGAATAGAATTTTTCAATGGCTTCCAAATGACATATTGCACCTGTCATTTTTTGAGAGTAATTGTAAAAAAAGCCATTAATTGTAAAAAAAAAAATGTTAAAAAATAACTGAAAAAAACTAAAAATTACTTAACTTTTTTTTAATTTTTGACAGACAAAAAAGATTTGGCCAAAATTGCGAAAAAATGTAGGAAAAATCATGAAAAATAAAGAAAAATTGTAAAAAATTGGAAAAACCACGGAATGTAGTAAAAAATAGGGAAAAATAGAAATAACAGAGAAAAATTAGGAGAAAATGAAAAAAAGGAAAAAAAATGAGAAATTGGAAACGATGAAAAAAATAGGAACAAATAGAGCAAAATGAGAAAAATAGTATTGAACAAATTTGAAGAATAGGAAAAAATTGGGAAAAAACAAAATTTAAGTAAAAATAGAAGAAAAACATATAGAAAAATGAGAAAAATAAGGAAAGAAAACGGAAAAAGTAGGGGAAATGGGAAAATAGGGAAAAATAGAGGAAATTAGGGAAAATGGTTAAAAATAAGTTAAAAACATAAAAAAAAAATGTGAAATAAAAGAAAAATAGGAAAAATAAGGAAAAATTTGGATAATATGGAAAAATATCGTAATTAAGGAAAAAAAGGAACAAACGAGAAAAATATGGAACAGGAAGAAAAATTTAAGTAATTGGAGAAAAATATGAAAAAAGAAGGAAATATTGGTAAAAATATGGAAAAATAAAACAAAATAAAAAAAACTGGGAAAAACATGAAAAAATTAGGAAAAATATGGCAAGATAGGGCAAAATAAGGGACAATGAAAAATATGGGGAAATAGAGAAAAATAGGAAAATATTGGACCGCCCAAACCTTTCACAATTTTTTTTAACTTAAAAATGGGAAAAACTACGAAATTTAGGGAAAAATAAGAAAAAATGTGGAAATATGGAAAAGTAGAGGAAAGTAAGAAAAGTATTGGAAAATAATGAAAATTAGAGAAAAATAACGAAAAAAAATGTTTCAAATTTTGTCATTTTTTTATTTTTGACAGGTGACAGTTGGAGAAATTATTTTGACTGTTCTGAATAGAGATTTTTAGGGGCTTTCAAATGACATATTGCAAGTCGAATTCCGTTACATATTTAGTGAATTCTTCCGATGGGTAACCTAAACCCCTATACCAAATTTCAGCTCAATCGGTTTAACCGCGTGGGAAGAATACACACAGACAGACAGACAGACTTCCATCTGGAAATGGTCTTAATCATCTCAGGTAACCTCAAATTTGATTTTTCCATCTTTATCTAGAAAAAATTTTTTAACTCGTTTACAATAATTTCCCTTCTAGGAGGGAAAGTAAAAATTAACGTAAAAAAAAGTAATTTAAATTTTATTCAATATTTCATGTCAATAATTTCTATTTTTTATACAATTTTAATAAACGGGCACTTAATACTCTGAAATCCAACCCTGTAATACACAACCGAGGCTATCGCTATTCCTGATTCCTGCTGTATTCTAGAGGCATCTATATTTAGATGTGGTAAACCGTAGTTAGTAAGAATGGCTCTAGGTGTCGCTTAGCAGGATATTATAATAGTTGTCGGTGGTCGGTGCGTGAATATTCTTGCTGCAACCGACGTACAAGGCGAGGTCAAGAATTATTTGACCTACAAAACCGAGATGCGGGCAAAATGTTTTAAACTACAATTTTCTCACTGAAAAACGTCTAAATGCTAAATGTTAAATTGAAAAAAATAACTAAAATGCAATTTCTTCTCTAAGAAAAGTCTAGTAATTTTTTTTTTATTTCAAATATTTAAAATACAATTTCCCACTAAAAAAACATCAAGTATAATTTTTTGTTTGAAAAATTAATAAAATGTAATTTTATTGTTAAAGAACGTCAAGTACAATTTTTTTATTAAAAAAAAATCAAAAGTGCTATTTTTTTATACTAAATAATTTTTATTTTTTGTCCTCTTCATTGTGTACCTACTACGCCTATGTGATCTATCTTGTAAACTGTAATTATTCCTGCAGCATTTTCCGTCTAGTGGTTTCGTTAAGAAGAGAATGTCAATGTCGACAAATCACAATGGCCGCGGTTAAAACGTTTCATTTTAGAAACATTCCCATCTTTCATACAGGACGTCCCACATTCTATTACACTAATATAATTGATTTATATCTTTCAAATTATAAGATAAACTGCTAAAAAGAACCAAATATTTTTTTCTATATAGAAACTAATCCTTTGACAGGACAAAATATTAATATATTTAAAAAAGAAACAATTAATTTATTAAATTAGTGATTGTGGACCACTCTGTATATTGTCTTGATCGTTTTACGTAATAATAACGATTGCGGATGCATTGTCGAGGAACGACGAGTACGAGACCAAGGAGCACTTGATGGAGGTCTCGGTAATTGCACGTGTACGCCCCCTTGCGGCTGGAGAACGATTTAATACGTGTTTGCGTTTTGTTTTAAACTAGCGTGCTTTGAAAAAAAATATATTTGAATGAGGTTTATGTGACGTAAAATATTTTTATATACATATTCCATAAGTTATTTTTCATTAAAATTCTTGAATTGTTGAAAAAAATTTTTTTGTTCACAATTCTTTAATTTTTAATTTCCCCGAGAAGGGAAAGTATTGTGAACAAGGTAAAAAAATTTTTCTAGATAAAGATGGAAATATCCATTTTGAGGTCACCTGAGATGATTTAGACCATTTCCAGATGGAAGTCTGTCTGTCTGTCTGTCTGTGTGTGTATTCTTCCACGATAGAGGTCACACGTTTAACCCGATTGAGCTGAAATTTGGTATATCGGTTTGGGTTAATTTTTGTACAACTTAAATGTCACCATCAAAAAATGACAGATGCAATATGTCACGGAATTTGAGTTGCAATACGTCATTTGAAAGCTCTTGAAAATCTCTATTCAGAACAGTCAAAATTATTTCTCCAACTGTCACCTGTCAAAAATAAAAAAAGTGTCAAAATTTGAAACTTTTAACATTAAATATCTCAAAAAGTATTCGTGGTTTTTTCAATTTTTTACAATCTTTTCCAATTTTATCCAATTTTTTTTGAGATTTTTTAAGTTTTTTTGATGTTTTTGAGATTTCTTGAAATTATTTGAGATTTTTAAAGGTTTTTTGAGATTTTTTGAAATTATTTGAAATCCTTTGGGACTTTTTAGATTTTTTGAAAATTTTTTGAAGTGTTTTAAGAATTTTTGAGATTAATTTTAGAGAGTTTTTTTTCAGATTTTTTCAAGTTTTTTTGAGGGTTTTAAACAATTTCTGATTTTTCGAGGTTTTTTTGAATTTTTTTTGTGGTTTTTTGAGTTTTTTTCGGGTTTTTTAATATTTTTTAAAGTTTTTTGAGGTTTTATTGAATTTTTTTGAGATTTTTATTTGTTTTTGAGATTTTTTTTATTTTTTTTTATATCTTTCAGATTTTTGAGATTTCTTGAGATTATTTGAGGTTTTTTGAAATTTTTAGAGGTTTTCTTGGATTTTTTGAAATTGTTGTAGGTTCTTTGGGACTTGTTAGATTTTTTGAGAATTTTTTGAAGTGCTCAAAGAATTTTTGAGATTTATTTGAGATTTCCCGAGTTTTTTTCATATATTTTAATACTTTTTAAGATTTTTCCAAGTTTTATTGAGTTTTTTTAAGATTTTTTGAGGGTTTTAAACAATTTCTGATTTTTTGAGTTTTTTTTGAGGTTTTTTGAGTTTTTTTTCAGATTTTTTGAAGTTTTATTGAGTTTTTTTGTGATTTTTATTTGTTTTTGAGTTTTTTTTTAATAATATTCAAATTTTTGAGATTTCTTGAGGTTATTTGAGGTTTTTTGAAATTTTTAGAGGTTTTCTTGGATTTTTTGAGATTGTTGTAGATTCTTTGAGACTTTTTAGATTTTTTGATAATTTTTTGAAGTATTCATAGAATTTTTGAGATTTCTCGAGTTTTTTTCCGATATTTTAATATTTTTATTGAGTTTTTTTGAGATTTTTTGAGGGTTTTGAACAATTTCTGATTTTTTGAGATTTTTTAAGGTTTTTTTTGAGTCTTTTTGAGTTTTTTTTTCAGGTTTTTTAATACTCTTTAAAGTTTTTTGAAGCTTTATTGAGTTTTTTTGAGATTTCTTGATAATTTGAGATTTTTAAAGGTTTTTTGAAATATTTAGAGGTTTTTTGAGATTGTTTGAGATTCTTTGGGACTTTTTAGATTTTTTAAGAATCTATAGATTTTTTGAGAATTTTTTGAAGTATTCATAGAATTTTTGAGATTTCTCGAGTTTTTTTCCGATATTTTAATATTTTTATTGAGTTTTTTTGAGATTTTTTAAGGGTTTTGAACAATTTATGATTTTTTGAGATTTTTCAAAGTTTTTTTGAGGTTTTTTTGAGATTTTTTGAGTTTTTTTCCGATATTTTAATATTTTTATTGAGTTTTTTTGAGATTTTTTAAGGGTTATGAACAATTTATGATTTTTTGAGATTTTTCAAAGTTTTTTGAGGTTTTGTTGAGTTTTTTTGAGGTTTTTTGAGTTTTTTTCAGGTTTTTTAATATTTTTAAAAGTTTTTTGAAACTTATTGAGTATTTTGAGATTTTTATTGGTTTTTGAGGTTTTTTAGAGTTTTTTTAATATCTTTCAACTTTTTGAGATTTCTTGATAATTTGAGATTTTTAAAGGTTTTTTGAAATTTTTAGAGGTTTTTTGAGATTCTTTGGGACTTTTTGGATTTTTTAAGAATATATAGATTTTTTGAGAATTTTTTGAAATGTTTTAAGAATTTTTGAGATTTATTTGAGATTTCTGGAATTTTTTTCAGATTTTTAATATTTCTAAGTTTTTTTGAGATTTTTTGAGGTTTTTAAAGAATTTTTGAGATTTTTTGAAATTTTTTGATTTTTTAAGGTTTTTTTTAAAGATTTTTTCAGTTTATTTTTGAAATTTTTTAAGGTATTTTAGTTTTTGAGATTTTTTGATTTCTTTGAATATTTAGAGATTTTTTGATCAAATTTTTGAGTTTTTGAGACTTTTCTATCTTTTTCAATTTTAGATTTTTTAATAATTTTTATAGATTTTAGAGATGTTTTTGAAGCGTTAAAATTTTGTTCAGATTATTTGAGATTTTTTGAAGATTTTTTTGATGTTTTAGATTTTTTATGGTTTTGAGGTATAAAAGATGGAAATATCCATTTTGAGGTCACTTGAGATGATTAAGACCATTTCCACATGTAAGTCTGTATATTTGTCTTGTCTGTCTGTGTGTATTCTTCCACGATAGAGGCCACACGTTTAATCCGATTGAGCTGAAATTTGGTGTATGTCACGTAATTTTACATGCAATATGTAATTTGAACTGTCACCTGTCAAAAATAAAAAAATGTCAAAATTTGAAGCAATAACATTAAATATCTGAAAAAGTATTCGTGGATTTTTTCCAATTTTGTCCAATTTTTTTTTCAATTTTTCTTTGACCTTTTAAGTTTTTGATATTTTTTGGAGTTTTTTTGAAATCATGATATTTTTGCGATTTTTGAAATTTTTTTAGATTTCTTGAGGTTTCTTGAGATTATTTGAGGTTTTTTGAGGTTTTTTGTTATTTTTAGAGGTGTTTTGAGGTTTTTTAAAATTACTTCAGGATTTTCGAGTTTTTTGAGATTCTTTGGGATTTTTTAAGAATTTATAGATTTTTTGAGTTTTTTTTGAAGTGTTAAGTTTTTTTGAGATTTATTTGAGATTTCTAGAGTTTTTTTGTGATCTTTTAATGTTTTTTAAGATTTTTTGAAATTTGTATGAAATTCATTTTGGTTTATTGAGACTATTTGAATCTTTTGAGTTCTTTTGTGAATTTATAGATTTTATGGGATTTTTAAATTTTTTTAAAGATTTTTCGAGTTTTTTTGAGGTTTTTAAAGAATTTTTAAGATTTTTTGAGATTATATGATATTTTTTGCTTTTTTGAGGTTTTTTATGATTTTTGCAGATTTTATTTTTGAAATGATTCAAGGTTTTTCGAGTTTTTGAGATATTTACTATTCTAAATTTTTTGAGATTTGACGTTTTATTTTTTTTGAGATTCTTTGTGAATTTTTAGATTTTTTAAGAATTTTTAGATTTTTTAAGAATTTTTAGAAATTTTTGAGATGTTTTTGAAGCATCTAAAATTTTTTTGACATTTTTTTGAAAATTTTTGATGATTTTTTAGATTTTTGAAAATTTTATGGTTGAGGTATTTTACCTTTTTTTGAGATTTTTAATTTTTGAGATTTTTTAAATTTTTTTGAGGATTTATCGAGTTTTTTTGAGATTCTTTGGGACTTTTTAGATTTTTTAAGAATTTATAGATTTTTTGAGATTTTTTTGAAGTGTTTTAAGTTTTTTTGAGATTTATTTGAGATATCTTGAGTTTTCTTTGTGATTTTTAAAAGTTTTTAAGATTTTTGAAATTTTTATGAAATTCATTTTAGTTTTTTGAGATTCTTTGAATCTTTTGAGTTCTTTCGAGAACTTATAAAGATTTTGTGGGATTTTGAAATTTTTTTAAGATTTTTTAAGATTTCTTGAGATATTTAAAGAATTTTTATGTTTTTTGAGTTTTTTGAGAATTTGTGAGATTTTATGATATTTTTTGAGGTCTTTTTAAGATTTTTGAAATTTTTCAAGGTTTTTTGAGTTTTTGAGACATTTACTATTCTAAATTTTTTGAGATTTGACGTTTTAAATTTTTTGAGATTCTCTGTGAATTTTTAGATTTTTAAAGAATTTTTAGAGATTTTTGAGATGTTTTTGAAGCGTCTAAAATTTTTCTAAAATTTTTTTTTAAATTTTTGAGATTTTTTGATTTTTGAAATTTTTATGATCGAGGTATTTTACCTTTTTTGAGTTTTTTGATTTTTAAGATTTTTTGAAATTTTTTGAGACTTGACAGTTGATATATTTTGAGTTTTTACTTTCCCGACTCACCTCAGAGAAGGGAAAGTATTGTGAACGAGCTAAAAAAAAAATTCGAGATAAAGATGGAAATATCCATTTTGAGGCCCTCTGAGATGGTTAAAACCATTTCGAGATGGGAGTCTGTATATCTGTCTGTCTGTCTGTGTGTATATTCTTCCACGATAGAGGCCACACGTTTAATCCGATTGAACTGAAATTTGGTATATGACAGATACAATATGTAACGGAATTTGACATGCAATATGTAATTTAAAAGCCCGTAAAAAACTATTCAGAACAGTCAAAATTATTTCTCCAACTGTCACCTGTCAAAAATAGAAAAATGTCAAAATTTGAAACTTTAACATTAAATATCTGAATAAGTATTCGTGGATACTCGTCGGGACACAATCAATTTTTTATAATTTGTTAATTGAAAATTTTTGCTCACATGTGTAAAGTTTAATTATGTAATAGTAACAGTAAACAATATTAGACCAGGGAAAAGTGACGCGAAGGTGAATTAGTCTAAGAACTTAATTTTAACTAAAAAATGAACTAAAAGTAAAAGTGTTTAATTACCTTTATAAATACAAGTGCATCCCTAGACTAGCGTCTAGATCCCAATTGCAACTCGAGTGCCCACCGCTGTTGCGAGGTTTAAGTGTTTCATTGATGAAAAGAAAAATATTTATTTTATTAAAAGAGGTCTTGACTATCTAAATCTACCTGTGTATTAAAAAAAAAAATAAAAAAAAAAAATTCCTCGTGATTCGAACCAGGAAGTTTTATGTGTAAAGCATCTAGCACTGGATCACTTCGTATCACAATAATATATAAACTTTCAAGTTAACATACAAAACAATGGCAACAGCGGTGGGCACTCGAGTTGCAATTGGGATCTAGACGCTTCTCATCCCTAGTACTATTTAAAATGGCTTCTTTGAATCGATCCATAAATCAAGGTTATAATTTTGAATTAAAATATTTTTGGTATCTTTTTTCATATGAAATTCGTTTCATTTAACCCTTATTTATTTAGTAAATTGATTAGTCAATTTATATTTCTTTTGTGCGACACTGGTTTCGGCATGGTGAAAGTCAAGTCGTTACCTTGATTCTCCTCGCATTGTATCTTCAATTTGGAATGTTGGAATCTTAATAACATATCGAATAATATTTAGTTCTCACAGCTACACGCAAAGAAATAAAAAAAAAATTACTGGGAAGAGGGAGGTGCCATTTACAAGCAAATTTAATAATCCTATTTTTTACTTATTGTTTTCACGTTGCATGAAAATCGGTAATTAATGAAAATGAGGACAATTAAAAAATATTGGTGGGAAAAAATAATTCAATTAAGCAATAAATGAAAATAGAAAAATTCCATCCTACATGGAATTTAAAATTTAAAAAAATACCTTACGGGAGTGTATTTTTATGGATCTAAAAAAGGCATTTGGTAAGGTTACTTTTTACTAAAAAAAAATATATTTCTTATAGGGCTTATAGTTTTTGGAAGGACCAATTAAAAACCAACTGGCAGTAGATATACATTATTTCCTTTTCATCTCTTTGGAATGTATAAAAAGCCATTTTTTTATATTTTTTTCCCATTTTTCTGATTTTTCCCAATTTCCTATTATCTACTTTTCCCTATTTATCATTATTTTTGCTATTTTTCCCGAATTTTCCTTATTTTGCACCATTTTTACCTATTTTACTCTATTTAGGCCCTATTTTTCCCATATTTTTCACTATTTTCACTATATGTCCTATTTTTCCCTATTTTTCTTATATCTTTCAATTTTTCTTTGGTTTCCATTAGTTTTTCCTGTTTTCTTTATTTTTCTTATTTTTTTCCTTATTTTTCCCTATTGTTTCTCTATTTTTTTCCATATTTTCCATGTTTTTCACTATTATTCACGAATTTTCCTATTTTTTCCCTATTTTCTCTATTTTTTTTATCTTTTTCCCCATTTTCCTATTTCTTTCTATTTTTTCCCATTTGACTTTACTTGTACTTGTTTTTCCCCATTTTACTCTATTTTTTTCCACTATTTTCCCAAATATTTGCCAATTTTCCTGATTTTTTAGTATTTTCTCATATTTATTTCTATTTTTTCCCATTTTTTCCTATTTGTCCTTATTTGTACTTATTTTTCCCCATTTTATTCAATTTTTTTCCCCCATATTTCCCCCCATTTTAGACTATTTTTCCAAATATTTGCCAATTTTCCTGATTTTTCGGTATTTTCTCAATTTTTCTTTATTTTATCTTTTTCAATTTTTTTCTTATTTTTCTGTTTTTCCTATTTTTCAATATAATTTGCAAATTTTCCTATTTTTCCATTATTTTATCTATTTTTCTCCATTTTTCCTGTTTCTTTCTATTTTTTCCTGGTTTTCATTATTTTATCCTATATGTATTCATTAATATTTTGCCCATTTTTATCTATGTATTTTTCACTTTTTTCCCATATATTTCAGTATTTATTTGTCTAACTTTCCCCAATTTAATATTTCCTCTTTTTCCCTATTGCTCACTATTTTTCCCATATTTTCCTAATTTTTCCTTATTTTGCCCTATTTTGTTCTATTTAGTTCCTATTTTTTTCCAAAATTTGCCCGATTTGCTCGTAGTTTGGACTATTTTTCTCTATTTATTTCCATGTTTTCTCTTATTTTTTACCATTTTCACGATTTTTTATATTTTTTTTTCTTTTTTCCTATATCTTTCTATTTTTCCTTGCTTTTCCTTAGTGTTTTCTTTTGCCTTTATTTTTTTTAATTATTTTCCTATTTGTACTTATTTTTTCCTATTTTTCTCAATGTTTTCTATATTTTTCATGTTTTTCATTATTAATCGCAAATTTTCCTGTTTTTCCTCTTTTCCCCTATTTATTACTATTTTTTCCTGACTTTTTCTTGTTTTGCACTGTTTTTACCTACTTTGCTCTATTTAGTCCCTATTTTTTCCCATATTTTTCACTATTTGTCCTATTTTTTCCTATTTTTCAATTTTTCCTTGGTTTCCATTAGTTTTTCGTGTTTTCTTTATTCATCTTATTTTTTACTGTTTTTTCCTATTTTTACTTATTTGTACTTATTTTGTTCATTTTTTCCATATTTTCCATGTTTTTCAGTATTATTCACAAATTTTCCAATTTTTCCCCTATTTTCTCTTTTTTTCTTATTTCTTTCACTATTTTCCCAAATATTTGCAAATTTTCCTGATTTTTCTGTAATTTCTCAAATTTTTTCTTATTTTTCCATGTTTTTCCTATTTTTCACTATTATTTTGCAAATTTTCCTATTTTCCCGATTTTCTCAATTTTTTCTACATTTTTCCTGTTTCTTTTTATTTTTCCTTGGTTTTCCTTTGTGTTTTCTTTTTTCTTTATTTTTTTTTATATTAATTTCCCATTTGTACTTATTTTTCTCAATTTTTCTTTATTTTTTTTCCATATTTTCCTTGTTTTTCCTGTTTTTCACTATTAATCGCATATTTTCCTACTTTTCCTTTTTTTCCCCATTACTCACTATTTTTCCCATTTGTTCCCGACTTTTTCTTGTTTTGCACTATTTTTACCTACTTTGCTCTATTTAGTCCCTATTTTTCCCATATTTTTCACTATTTTCACTATTTTTTCCTATTTTTCAATTTTTCCTTGGATTCCATTAGTTTTTCGTGTTTTCTTTATTTTTCTTATTTTTTACTATTTTTTCCCATTTTAACTTCTTTTTCCCTATTTTTCCATATTTTCCATGCTTTCTACTATAATTCACAAATTTTCCTATTTTTCCCATATTTTCTCTATTTTTCCTATTTCATTTTATTTTTTTCCATTTGTCCTTATTTGTACTTATTTTTCCCTATTTTGCTCTATTTTTTCCATTTTTCCTATTTTTTTCTTATTTTTTCGTGGTTTCCATTATTTTATCCTATTCCCATTCATCAATATTATGATCATTTTTCCCTATTTTTCTGTATTTTTCACTTTTTTCCATAAGTTTCACTATTTATTTTTCTAATTTTCTCCAATTTAATATTTCCTCTTATTTCCTATTTCTCACTATTTTTCCCATTTTTTCCTGACTTTTCCTCACTTTGCCCTATTTTTCCCTATTTTGCTCTAATTTGTCCCTATTTTTCCCAAAATTTGCCCTATTTGCCCTATTTGCTCGTAGTTTTTCCTATTTTTCTCCATTTATTTCAATGTTTTTCCCTATATTTCACTATTTTCACCATTTGTCATTTTTTTTCTATTTTTCCTATATCTTTCTATTTTTTCTTGGTTTCCCTTAGTCTTTTCTTTTTTCTTTCCTTTTTTGTATACTTTCCTATTTTTTCCTATTTTTACTTATTTTTCCCTATTTTCCATGTTTTTCCTATTTTTCAGTATTAATCGCAAATTTTCCTATTCTTCCTCTTTTTCTCCATTTTTCACTATTTTTCCCATGTTTCCATACTTTTTTTTATTTTGCTCAAAATTTGCCTAATTTGGTCCTAGTTATCTCAATTTCTCTAATTTTTTCATACTTTTTTCCTATTTTTCCAAAATTTCTCTGTTTTTCAAATTTTTTCATATTTTTTTCATATTTTTCCAATTGACCTGTTTTTTACTATTTTTCTTTATTTTTCACTATTTTTCCCAAATTTCCCTGATTTTTTCTATTTGTTGCCCATTTTTCCCTTTCCCTATTTTCTCATTTTTTTTGTATTCTTCGCTCTTTTTCTTATTTTTCACTATTTTTCTAAAATTTCTCTATTTTTCACTATTTAATTTGTTCCTATTTTCCCTATTATTCGATGTGTTTTTTCTTCATGTTTTTTTAAATATTTTCTCCTATTTTTCGCTACTATCGCTATTTCTCCTATTTTTCGCTACTATCGCTATTTCTCCTATTTTTTCCTATATCTTTCTATTTTCCCTGTTTTACAACAGTTGCCTATAAAATAGTAAAAACCCTCATAAACCCTAATGAACCCTCATAAAATATGAATAAGTCAATTTCAAATATCATTTCCAAATACTATAATTGGCAACACTGTCTTAGTACTACTTTCGCTGATCAATGTTGCATTTTATCTACCAGTTTTTGCCATAATAACTGAACATCGATTCTAGCTGGCCGCCATTTTCGAGACTGCTTCACTTCGATTTCTTCTTGAAACACTTTTTCTTTTTTTTTTTCATGTTCTTCCTCTTTGGAACTGCATTCGATTCACTCTTAATTGTAGCCAAGCGGACGTATATTTTTTTTTTTTTAGATATATATGTAGTTGTTTCATTTTTTAGTATTATGCAATTTTTTTTTTTTCATTAAATGACGAAAATTGAAACGATTTCACTGTGGTTTTAAATTCCGAAATAATCCAAAAAAAAAAAGTATTTTTAACATTATTAATCTTACACAAGTCCCGCTTGCAATCGTTGGCATATTGCCAATATATAAATCCGAATACAATGGCATCGTTTCGTAATTATTATTATTATTATTATTATCATTGTAAATAACACATAAAAAAAAATTAATTACACAATTATGAATAAAGACTAGATCAAAGATAGTAAATTTATTGAAAATATTATAATTATAAGTATAACGTTGCCTTGAAATGTTTATAACATTTTGTTAGGTTAGAATTAAAGTTTATCATATTTTTGCCAAAAATTAATGCGGTTATTTTTTAACATTATATAAGAAAATTTGTGACAGAGTAAATTTTACAATAAAATGTGTTATTTGTTTTAACAAATCTGTTTGTTTGAATTTAGTTTGTTGAATGAAAGAAATGTTTTGCTGAATCAAATAAATGTTTTATTGAATGAAAAAAGTGTTTTGTCAAATTTAATTTGAACCAAATAATTGTGTTATTTGGAAATAAGTCAAACAAAATGTCTTATTTGTTTTAACAGATCCGTTTATTTGAATGTTTAAATAATTAATTTAGTTGCAATAAAAAAAATCGGTTGTGTCGCCCCAAAACTTTCCCGACGAGTATCCAGAGACGAATGCTTTTTCATATATTTAATGTTAAAGGTTCAAATTTTGACATTTTTTAATTTTTGACAGGTGACAGTTGGAGAAATAATTTTGACTGTTTTGAATAGAGTTTTTCAAGGGCTTTCAAATGACATATTGCAAGTCGAATTCCGTGAATATTCAACGGGTAACCCAAACCCATATACCAAATTTTAGCTCAATCGGATTAAACGTGTGGCCTCTATCGTGGAAGAATACACACACACAGACAGACAGACTCACATCTGAAAATGGTCTTGATCATCTGAGGTGACCTCAAAATAGATATTTTCATCCTTATCTAATTTTTTTTTAGCTCATTCATAATACTTTCCCTTCTCGGAGGTGGGTCGGGAAAGTAAAATAGAAAAAAATCTCAAGTGTCAAAAAATTTCAAAAAATCTCAAAAAAGGTAAAATACCTCAACCATAAAAAATCTCGAAAATCAAAAAAATCTAAAAATTTTCAAAAAAAAACTCCAAAAAATTTTAGACGCTTCCAAAACATCTCAAAAATTCTTAAAAAATCTAAAAATTCACAAAAAATCTCAAAAACTTTAAAACGTCAAATCTCAAAAATTTCAAAATATTATATATATATATATATATAGATATATTTTCGATACAAGATGAGATCATTTGGTGATATTTAGTATACAAGTGGAGATCCATTTTTACAAGACGAGATCCAAATCGGATCTCGCCTTGTTTCTATGTGTATTTCATGTTTATTTCATAAATGAGGGTGGGGGCAGTCCGTATTTGAATTTTAGGTCGGATCTCAATTTTTCCATTTTTATCAATTTTTATACACTAATAGTTCAGGCATCAGTGATTTCTCCTAATGAGGGCGCTGCAATATGAACGTATATGTGATTCACGTTTTACATACAACCTGAGATCCTCTATATTTAGGAATGGCAATGACATAACTTTGATAAAAGTGATGTTTGTTTAAATGTTTTGTAAAATGATTATAAATAATATATTTCAAGTTCAAATAGCGCCAATACCATATGTTATCTTGTCTGAAATCGTTTTTGGGCGGGCGCTTAGTTAATTAATATTAAAGATAGAAAGCTGCGGTTTTTACCAATAGATTCTGTAGTTAATTATTTAGGGCACGTCTGTGGAAATTCTTTTAAATTATTTTTAGTTAAAGTGATACGACTGTCAACTTTTTTCTATAGCTAAAGCACCCCTCACTTCTCTTATGGAAAATTGCTTTCGGCCAATTTTTTAAAAATTTTAGTATCTTGTAGATTTTGACGTTTTGATTAAATGTCTCTATGGGCCCAACTCAATCCTATAACCAGTTTTCAAATATTGATGGTCAAAGTTCAATAACTGAGTATTTAGGTAATTTTGTTTTAATTTCAATTTCTTCAATTTTTAAGAAAACTAATCAGCTTATCTTAAACTTGTTTATGGTAAAATTTAGTCAAATGATTGGTCTTTTAAAAAATATGACAATTATACATACACAGTTTACCAAAAAGTCAGTGGAGCTACTTTATTTTTAAAATGACTATAATATTGAAAACCATTAAACCTCAGTTTTGTTAAATTTCTAATAACTTTAAAACAAACTACCAGATTTCCTTGAAAAAATTATATACTTTACAGGTCAGTAGTCAAAGAAAAATTGCACTATGTAGAGTATGAAAAATTACATACAGACCCGAATGTAGGTAGGGCTTTCAAATCTGATTTTTTTCAAAATCGCCTCAAATGTTGCTTTAGCAATACAGTTGTAACAGATTTTCTGCTAAAATAGTAATGCATTTACTTTTATAAATTGATGTAAAATATGGTGTCCGAGAAACATTGTTTTTATATGTCTACAGGGTGTTTCAAATTTTAGGTAACTGCGAGCTATTGAAACAGGGATATGTGGATCAACCCATTAAACTTTTTATTTATTAACCGATTTTTATGAAAGTTTAACTGAATATAGTAATAGTAATTTCTGATTTTCTGACGTATATATTCAAGAGGGCCGACTTCAGGTTTTGCCGGAAATGGACAACAATTTTGATTTTTAAGTGGAATTTTGTTAAATTTCGATTTTACAGATCAAAATACATGCAATCCACTGGCCAAATGGCAATTTGACAGACATCTCATTTTTTGAGAAAAATATTTTTTCTCAGTGTACTTTGCTAAAATGCATAAGAGTAAGCATATCATTTTATTCGTATTGAAATGGGCTTCAAGGGGTTACATTAAAAAAAATGAGTTTGGTTAAAAACGGTTGCTGTTCTAATAAAATTATAATAAATCGGACAAAAAGTGGTTTTTAATGGAAATAACATTTTTTATGAAGTTATCTTTCAGCTTTAATTGATATTGTAAAATTTTAGCAAACACTGAGACAAATATTTTATTTTAAAAAAATGAATGTTCTGTCAAATTGATATTTGGCTAGTGGATTGCATGTATTTTGATCCGTAGTATCCAAATGTATCGAAGTATACAGGGTGTTCCATTTAAAAATCAAAATTGAATATATATGTTAGGAAATCAGAAATTACTAGTACTATACTCAATTAAACTTTCATAAAAATCGACTAATAAATAAAAATGTTTAATGACAACTGTATTGCAAAAGCAGCATAATTGAGGCGATTTTGGAAACAATCAGATTTGAAAGCCCTACATTCGGGTCCGTATGTAATTTTTCAAACTTTACATAGTGCAGTTTTTCTTTGACTACTGACTTGTAATGTATATAATTTTTTCAAGAAAATTTGGCAGTTTGTTTTAAAATTATTAGGAATTTTTCAAAACTGAGGTTTAATGGTTTTCAATATTATAGTCATTTTAAAAATTAAGTAGCTCCACTGACTTTTTGGTAAACCCTGTATATAATTTATATAATTATCATATTTTACTTTCCCGGACCCATCAAAGGGAAAGTAAGGTGAACGAGCAAAAAAAAAATCGAGATATCGATGGAAATATCCATTTTGAGGTCCCCCAAGAAGATTGAAGCCATTTCCAGCGCATGGTCTGTCTGTGTGTCTGTGTGTAATCTTCCACGATAACTGCCGAACCGTTTGACCAATCAAGCTGAAATTTTGTATGGAGGGTCAGTGTGTGCCTAGAATGCGACCATTTGGTTTAAATTGGTGCAGTAGAAGGTCCTCAAGACCGACATTGATTAATTGAACATGTAACAATTTTTTACTTTTTTTTAATTTTAAGGACAAACTATACATTTTAGTGCAAAATGTTGTAGTACAAAGTTTTATAGCATAAAATTCCCTACAACTCTTGTCTGAAACTTTTTCTAGAATTTTTAATAGTTGCGCCACTAGAGGGCGCGTAAAAAATGTGCATGTAGGTTTTCTCTAGTTTTTCTTGATTTTGAGGACAAACAATGCATTCTAGTGCAAAATTTTCTGGTTCAAAGTTGTAAAGCATCAAATTTTCTTTAAATTTTATGTTTAACTTTTTATCGAATTCCTCATAGTTTCGCCGCAAGATGGCGAGAAAAATACACATTTATAATATTCCATTTTTTTAAAATTGGAGGTAAATTATGCTCTTTAGTGCAAAATGTTTCAGTGCAAAGTTGTATAGCATAAAATTCCCTACAACTGTTGTAGGGTAGACGTATTCACCATCGGCTCACTGTTTTTAATGTGTTCCCTAAATTATTGTTATGCTTAGTATTTTGTAATTAAAATAATAATCATGTAACATATTCTCTACGGTCGAGCCGGGAAAGTTCTGGGCTGATACAGCCGATTTTTTTTAAATACCATCTAACTTTTGACTGAATTTTCCCATAAATTCAAGATAAGCTGATTAGTTTTCTTAAAAATTGAAGAAATTGAAATTAAAACAAAATTACCTAAATACTCAATTATTGAACTTTGACCATCAGTATCTCGAAAATTAGTCCTAGGATTGAGTAGGGGCGGGCCATGGAGACATTTAATCAGAACCTCAAGATCTTAACATACTAAAATTTTTAAAAAATATTTCAAATATTATAAAGAAACCGCATATTTTTAGTTACTATATTAGGCGAGTTCTCGTCCAAAAACTTATAATTATGTTTTATGGCGCTCTACCCTGTTCTGCGCAGAAAAAAAATGGACTAGAGGGTAGGATTACTTAACATTAACCGGAAAATTCTAAAAAAGCAATTTTTACACTTAATCTATTAGAATACAAGCACATTTTCCTTGGGTAATTTTCTAACCGGAATCCACAAAAGTCACTTGGTGTGTGGGCCTCTTAAGGAACATAAAATGAAAGTTAATATTAAATATTTTTTAATAATTATCTTATAACACTTATTTTTGGTAAAATGGCATTTTACCAAGGAACTAGTCTTATATTACATACTTTTGGACCGCAGTGAATAAATCTTAAAAATTCATACGATAATTATGTGAAAAGAAACACTAACTATTACTTAATCGTTATAAAAAATTACTGAAAAAAAAAAGAAAAATTAAAAAAAAACTGTCGGAAATTTAAACCTGGGTCAGCTTGCTTACAAGGCGAGCGTTCTACCGTTGCGAAACACTGACGTTTAAAGATTATTAAATAATTTAGTAATTTAGGCCTAAGTGCTTTAAAGTGGCACTTTGGTCCCTATGCAGGCCATTTCTTTTATCATGTGCTAACATTGCTATATTCTAAACCGTAACAGATACGAAGGTCATTAAACGGATAAAATGTTAAATATTTTGGATAACATTAGATGGATCGAAAAAATCTACAGGGACTGTCGCCCTTCTAGAGTTATACAGAGAAAACTAAAAATTCGATATTTGGTTTTTTGCGCTTAGAATTTGTATTTAAAAAAATATGAAAAAATGGTTAAGGAAAGTTTTATTATATCTAAAATTTTCTACAAAAGTGCACTAATAAATCTTTGATACGACGTTTCGTGTCTTAATGGCAATCATCAAGTTCTTTTTTTTAAATACCTGTCTTTCATAATTCAGTGATATATCACACTTGTCCTTTTTACGGAGTTTTATCTGAAATAACTAACAGCATCAGTGGTAATAATTTTTAATTACGGTGCTGTCGTAGTTATTTTGTAAATTTGTTTTAATTTTGTCAAAATGAATATAACATTATTGTGCATTGCAAATCATAGTAGAAATGAAATACCCAAATTTTATTACAGCGGAAACAGTCCTAGTTATCGACAGATGTTCGAATTTGAGTGAACGACTGTAATCCTTATGTAGTACTTAATTTAGTCTTACATTTAAATGGCCTTATTTTTATAGATGTACTCTTGTAATGCATTGCACAGTTGAAACGGCAAGCGTTAACAGGGTAGAACTGACCATTCTTAACGACCTGGATTTATTTTATTTATTTAAAATGTCGAAACTCGACACATTCATAATGTAATTAAAGGTGGCTTAAACTTTTAGCAGGCTTTATAAAAATCATGATGTTTTTAATTTTAATTTTTTTTTCAAGATTATTAAAAAAATATTTAGGGTGGTACAAGCATTTCAAGAAAATAAATAGGGTAGTTTGTTATTAATAAAATTATTTAAGGATCTTATCAAATTATGGTAGAAGACAAAACCCAAATTTTGTAACAATCATTTTTATCTTTTTTATTACTTTATTTCTTGTTGTAACGTAAGTACAAAAATTAAAAATATATTTTCGTATTTTATTTTATTAATTATTTCATTTGATTTTGCAACAAACAAAGGAAAAATCTATTTTCATGTTTTTTTATTAATTACTTTATTTCATATTGTAATCATGTAAAAATCTATTTTTGTGTTTGTGAAATTGTTAGAATCACGTTCACATAGTTCCAACCCTGTATGCCGCCTACCCTTGACAATTCCTGGAAGGTATTCTACTATAATTTGCAACCTACCAAAAAGGTAATAAATCATAACGATGATTTAAAATTTCAAATCTGATATTGCCTGAATGAATGTTTGTTAAAAATTGTTTTCATAATTCTCAAATCCTAAGTAGTAAATATCAAATCTATCAATCAGAGTTTACATTCAGTAATCCTACATTCAGTAATCCACCACCTATTACGGAAGCTCAAAATCCTTGATATTAGTTTCGTGATGACGAAAAAAATTTCTTACCCCCACTTTTTATCATTTTTCTCGATGTTTTCGTTTTCCCTGAGTCAAAACAACTGGCGGAATTTTTCAATCTAATACAGAAAAATATTTGTAAAAATAAATAATTCCAGTGATGACTTAATAAATGGTACTTCACCAGATATTCATTTAGCCGTAAAGATGCAATAATAATAATAATATTACCTCAAAAATCAAAAGTTAAATATGAATATAACCTGCCCGTGATAGCAGAGTATGCGAACGTTCTAGGTTTGAGATACAAAGGTCCTCGGATTAAACTCTGTGTCTGTAATCTTTTTTTTATTTTTTTTATATTTTTTAATTTTTCCTTTCGTGTTCAATTCGTGTGGAATCTCCATATAACCCATATAACCCATCAGGGTTCAGAGTAGATTTTAAATGAAACAATGTTTTGAAAAATATATTAAACGACCCAAAAGATAAAACAAGTCATTTGAAAAAAAAATGGTATCTATGAAATCAATTGTCCTGATTGTGACAAAAAGTATGTTGGACAGACAAAGTAGAAGATCTATATAAACTAGGTTTAAAGAGCACATGCCTCATTTTAAATATGGTAGAACAGAGAAATCTGTTTCTGAACATGTTTTTCAACATAATCATAAATTTAGTGTAGATAATGAAAAATTACTTAAATATCTACTAAATCAAAGTTTCCAAATTCAGAATTCACAAACCTGTATATTGCTATTAAATTTTAAGATTTGATTATTTCAAATAAGGTCACTAGCATATTTATTTCGGCCCGACCTAGTCCACCATGCGGTCGGAAGTATTAAAGTATTAAATTCATATAAAAAAAATTTAGAAACGTTATTTTGCTTAAAATGACTTTACTTGACGTTTTAAGCCACCTACAACACGATTAAGTGAAAAAATTGTTCATGTCTGTCGATCTGGATGAATGCATGTGGAGGTGATAACTCAAGAACCAGTAGTCCGATTTCAAAAATTCTTTCAATTGTGTTCTTGTGTCCAGGATACCTAGGAATCCTATTGTTTTTGGAATCTGTACATTCATTATTTATGTTACTCCCATTCTTGGAATATTAAAAAAAGCAAAACTATTTTGTGTAGTTTCAACACAACCCCGGTTTAGAAAAAGATTTCAAGTCACCTATGAAAACCATCAAAAATGTCATTCTGATTACGTCTGTTTAAAAGAACAAAATGTCAACATAGCATTATCTCTATATATTTCATGTTGCGTATAGTTCTTGTGTTTAATGTTAAAGTGAAGTTCTCGGGCCGAAACACTAAAAACATCATGTGTTTTAATCTGTGTAATATTTTTTAAAAATTTAAAAATTTTATTTATAACAAGATATAAGTTGTAGATTTTTCTGTGTAATTTTTTTGTATTTTAATCACTAAAACTCTATTTATAATAAGTTATAAGTTGTAGATTTTTCTCTGTGTATTTTTTTTGTATTTTAATCATTAAAAGTATATTTATAACAATAAGTTATAAGTTGTAGATTTTTCTTCTATAGCCAAACTTACTAAATTTTTGAACGTGATAACATTTCACAAATATTTATCTAATCTAAACAAATAAAGTCACTATCATACACACGTGACATTATAAAAACAAAGCAAACTATGCGAGGGGATTTACATATATTGCAGGATCTCGTCTTAGCTAAAGATATCATAGATATCATATATACAATTTCGGATCTCAACTTGTTTGAATTTTTAATGAGGATCTCGTTTTATTTAAATTTTATCATTAAAAATTAAATTGATAAAATTTTTCCCCTCTCTTGAATTATGGACTAAGAATAGACTAAAATTAGTTTTTATGCAAAATATACTTCGGAAAGATTTTATCTAATGGTGGATCTCGGGTTGCCCTAATTTTATTCGGATCTCCACTTGTTACAAAAACATATATATATATATATATATATATATATATATATTTAAAACTCAAAAAATTGATCAAAAAATCTCTAAATATTCAAAGAAATCAAAAAATCTCAAAAACTCAAAAAAAATTCAAAAATTAAATCCGAAAAAATCTTAAAAAACCTTAAAAATCAAAAAATATAAAATCTCAAAAAACCTCAAAAAATCTCAAAAAACCTCAAAAAATCTTGAAAACCCTTTAAAAACCTCAAAAAATCTCAACAAAACTCGAAAAATCTTAAAAAAAGTTCAAAAATAAAATGTGAACAAATCTTAAAAAATCAAAAAATCTCAAAAACCTTAAAAATTCTTTAAAAACCTCAAAAATTATCAAAAAAACTTAAAATAAATTTAAAAATCCCATAAAACCTCTATAAATTCTCAAAAGAACTCAAAGGATTCTAGGAGTCTCAGAAAACTAAAATGAATTTCATAAAAATTTCAAAAAATCTTAAAATATATTAAAAAAAATCACAAAAAACTCAATAAATCTCAAAAAATCTTAAAACACGTCAAAAATCTCTCAAAAAATCTATAAATTCTTAAAAAACTTAAGAAGTCCCAAAGAATCTCAAAAAAAAACTCAAAAAGTCTCAAAAAACCTCTAAAAATTTTCAAAAATCTCAAAGAATCTCAAAAACCTCAAATAATCTTAAGAAACCTCAAGAAACCTGAAAAAACCTCAAAAAATCTTAAAAAAACTCGAAAAATCTTAAAAAAGTTTAAAAATAAAATCTGAACAAATCTTAAAAAACCAAAAAAATTCAAAAAACCTCGAAAATTCTTTAAAAACCTCAAAAAAAACCTACAATAAATTTAAAAATCCCATAAAATCTCTACAAATTCTCAAAAGAACTCAAAGGATTCTAAGAGTCTCAGAAAACTAAAATGAATTTCATAAAAATTTCAAAAAATCTTTAAAAATATTAAAAAAAATCTTAAGAAGTCCTAAAGAATCTCAAAAAAAACTCGAAAAAACCTCGAGATATTTCAAAAAGTCTCAAAAAACCTCTAAAAATTTCAAAAAATCTCAAAAACCTCAAGAAACTTCAAGAAATCTCAAATAAATCTCAAAAAATCTTAAAACATGTCAAAAAATTTTCAAAAAATCTATAAATTCTTAAAAAACTTAAGGAGTCCCAAAGAATCTCAAAAAAACTCGAAAAACCTCGAAAAATTTCAAAAAGTCTCAAAAAACCTCTAAAAATTTCAAAAAATCTCAAAAACCTCAAGAAACTTCAAGAAATCTCAAATAAATCTCAAAAAATCTTAAAACATGTCAAAAAATTTTCAAAAAATCTATAAATTCTTAAAAAACTTAAGGAGTCCCAAAGAATCTCAAAAAAACTCGAAAAACCTCGAAAAATTTCAAAAAGTCTCAAAAAACCTCTAAAAATTTCAAAAAATCTCAAAAACCTCAAGAAACTTCAAGAAATCTCAAATAAATCTCAAAAAATCTTAAAACATGTCAAAAAATTTTCAAAAAATCTATAAATTCTTAAAAAACTTAAGGAGTCCCAAAGAATCTCAAAAAAACTCGAAAAACCTCGAAAAATTTCAAAAAGTCTCAAAAAACCTCTAAAAATTTTCAAAAATCTCAAAGAATCTCAAAAACCTCAAATAATCTCAAGAAACCTCAAGAAATCTCAAAAACCACAAAAATCTCAAAATTAGCAAAGAATTTAAAAAAACTCAAAAAAACCTCAAAAACGATTAAAAAGTCAAAAAAAAAATTGAAACAAAAATTTGACAAAATTGGAAAAAATCCACAAATACTTTTTCAGATATTTATGTTAAAGTTTCAAATTTTGACATTTTTTATTTTCGACAAGTGACAGTTAGAGAAATAATTTTGACTGTTCTGAATATAGATTTTTAGGGGCTTTCAAATGACATATTGCAACTCAAATTGCATCTGTCATTTTTTGATAGTGACACTTCCGTTTGACAGATGTTGTACAAAAACTAATGGGTTCTTCTGACGGGTAACCCAAAGCCATATACCAAATTTCAGCTCAATCGGATTAAACGTGTGACCTCTATCGTGGAAGAAAACACACACAGAGACAGACACACAGACAGACAGACAGATTTCCATCTCGAAATGGTTTTAACCATCTCAGGTGGCCTCAGAATGGATATTTCCATCTTTATCTCGAAATTTTTTTTAGCTCATTCACAATACTTTCCCTTCTAGGAAATGGGTCGAGAAAGTAATAAATTGTTGAATGCAAGAAATATTTTCCTTGATCAAATAAATATTTTATTGAATGAAAACAAATTTAATTTGAACCAAATAAATGTGTTATTTGGATAAGTGAAACAAAATGTGTTTTTTATTTTAACAAATCTGTTTATTTGAACATTTAAATAAATAATTTAGTTGCAATAAAAAAATAATTTGTTGAATGAAAGAAATATTTTGCTGTATCAACTAGATATTTTATTGAATGAAAAAGTGTTTTGTTAAAAGCAAAAATATTTTTTATTAAAAAAAAAAATTCCACTTTCATGAATTTAATTATGTTATTTGGATAAGTCGAACAAAATGTGTTATTAATTTTAACAAATCTGTTTATTTGAATATTCAAAAAAAAATAGTTGCCATAAAAATAATTCAGTTACAACAAAAAATAATTTGTTTAATGAAAGAAATGCTTTTCTAAATCAAATAAATGTTTTATTGAATGAAAAAAGTATTTTGTTAAAGGAAAAAAATATTTTGTTGAATAAAAAAAATGCCACTTTCCCAAATTTAATTTGAACCAAATAATTAGGTTATTTAGTTAAGTCGAACAAAATATATTATTTGTTTTAATAAATCTGTTTATTTAAATATTCAAATAAATAATTTAGTTGTAATAAAAAAAATATTTTGTTTGTTGGATAAAAGTAATCTTTAACTAAATGTTTTATTAAAGTTAAAAAAATATTTTGTTGAATAAAAAAAATGCAACTTTCCCAAATTTAATTTGAACCAAATAATTAGGTCGAACAAAATGTGTTATTTGTTTTAACAAATCTGTTTATTTAAATATTCAAATAAATAATTTTGTTGTAATAAAAAAAATTTTTGTTGAATAAAAGTAATCTTTTATTGAATGGAAAAAAATATTAAAATATGCTTTATTGAACAAAAAAAAATTGTTTGATATTACTGATATGATCAAAGTGGCAACAATGTAAGTTAAAGATAGAAACAAGAACAAGACCAGCGGGACAGTGAAGCGAAGAATGTGTAAGAGTGGTCAGAGATGGCTCTAATTTACTAAACCAGTTCTGTAACCATGTCAGGAGATGCCTGGATAACTTCGCTATCGCTATCAGCGGCGTTGCAAATAAAACATTTATCATTTATCGCAGTAATAGGGAAAAAATTATTGTTGATTTTAAATAGAAAAAGTGTTATGTATTTCTGTAAGAAATGGCGAATTAACGAGTCAAAACATTCTGGTAAAACTGTGAGAAAATTGTAGCTAACGTGTCGAGGTATGTATAGTTATGAAAGAAAATACCCATGCCAAGAAGAAACATTAAATAAAACAATGGATGGGAGAGAGTGAATGAGTCATAGGCGTTACATATTTTTTATAAAAAAAAAAAATGTTAGTTTATACCACAAATTTACAAGTTTATATTATTTTTCAAGTGATACAAATCCAATAAGTTTTTGATCAAAAATTTGAAAAAATTCTTTCGGGATAAATATTAGCATGATAATATTAAATTAGTAAAAGTATTATTTAATTGAATTATTTATAAGTTAATTTTGCCTATCGAATGTTTAAAATAAATAATTAATTTTTTGATAGTGAATTTTTTTCCGGAAAATAAAACATTTTTTTATTTATGGTAATCTAAACAATGTAGTTAAGAAATTAAATTTTATTAGTTTTAACACAATTTATTTTTTTAAGCACTTATCGCTTTTCAATTTTAGTTTTTAGGTAGATTTCCATATATGGAATTTACCTATTGTAATCGATTCAATAACGGGACTCAGAACCGGAAATAGGGGCGCTATATATATTGTAGACATTCCGTTCCGGCACGATAGAGGTCGTAATTGTTGTCCAATCGACACCAAATTTGGTACAAAAATTCTTTGGGGTACTAATTCATTGCATATTTCAAATGGGTATTCTACCTCTAAGGGGGTGAGAGTTGGAGGGGGTTGAAATCTCCAAAAATTCAGATCTCTGCCATTTTTGAAAATATTAAAAAAGGTCATTGGACTTTCTGTATGCTCTGATTATTATAAAATTAATTTATCTGTAACTTTTTTTTATCCGAATCATGGAAGTGGAACTAGAGGGGGTTGAAATTTTATAAAATTTATATCTGCTATTTTCAAAAGTTTTGAAACAGGTCATTAGGCTTTTTTTATGTTATAATTATTAAAAAACTAATTTGTCTGAAACTTTTTTCCATCCGACCCACTGGGGTGAAACTGGAGGGGGTTTAAATTTCAAAAAAAATATATCCGCTATTTTTAAAAATATTAAAATAGGCCATAAGACTTTTTTTGTGTTCAAATTATTATAAAATTAATTTGTCTGAAACTTTTTTAAATCAAACTCAAAGGGATGGAACTAGAGGGGGTTGAAATTTCAAAAAATTCATATCTCCGTTATTTTTAAAAATATTGAAACAGGCCACAAGACTTTTTTTATGTTCAAATTATTATAAAATTAATTTGTCTGAAACTTTTTTTAATCTGACCTAACGGGATGGAACTGGAGGGGGTTGAAATTTCAAAAAATTCATATCTCCGCCATTTTCAAAAATATTGAAACAGGCCATAAGACTTTTTTTATGTTCTAATTCTTATAAAACTAATTTGTCTGAAACTTTTTTCCATCAGACCTACGGGGGTGGAACTAGAGGGGGTTGAAATTTCAAAAAATTTATATCTTCGCTATTTTCAAAAATATTGAAATAGGTCATAAGACTTTTCTTATGTTCTAATTATTATAAAACTAATTTGTCTGAAACTTTTTTCCATCAGACCCACGGGGGTGAAACTGGAGGGGGTTAAAATTTCAAAAAATTTATATCTTCGCTATTTTCAAAAATATTGAAACAGGTCATAAGACTTTTTTTCTGTTCTAATTCTTAGAAAACTAATTTGTCTGAAACTTTTTTCCATCAGATCCACGGGGGTGGAACTAGAGGGGGTTGAAATTTCAAAAAATTTATATCTTCGCTATTTTCAAAAATATTGAAACAGGTCATAAGACTTTTTTTATGTTCTAATTATTATAAAACTAATTTGTCTGAAACTTTTTTCCATCAGACCCACGGGGGTGAAACTGGAGGGGGTTAAAATTTCAAAAAATTTATATCTTCGCTATTTTCAAAAATATTGAAACAGGTCATAAGACTTTTTCTGTTCTAATTCTTAGAAAACTAATTTGTCTGAAACTTTTTTCCATCAGATCCACGGGGGTGGAACTAGAGGGGGTTAAAATTTCAAAAAATTTATATCTTCGCTATTTTCAAAAATATTGAAATAGGTCATAAGACTTTTTTTATGTTCTAATTATTATAAAACTAATTTGTCTAAAACTTTTTTCCATCAAACCCACGGGGATGGAACTAGAGGGGGTTGAAATTTCAAAAAATGTATATCTTCGCTATTTTCAAAAATATTGAAACGGGTCATAAGGCTTTTTTTATGTTATAATTATTATAAAATTAATTTGTCTGAAACTTTTTTCCATCAGACCCACGGGGGTGAAACTGGAGGGGGTTGAAATTTCAAAAAATTTATATCTTCGCTATTTTCAAAAATATTGAAAAAGGCCATAAGACTTTTTTTATGTTCTAATTATTATAAAACTAATTTGTTTAAAACATTTTTTAATCGGACCTAACGGGATGGAACTGGAGGGGGTTGACATTTCAAAAAATTCATATCCCAGCCATTTTCAAAAATTATGAAACAGGCCATAAGACTATTATTATGTCCTAATTATTATAAAATTAATTTGTCTGAAACTTTTTTTAATCGCACCTAAAGGGTTGGAACTGGAGGGGGTTGAAATTTCAAAAAAATTCATATCTCCGCCATTTTCGAAAATATTGAAACAGTTCATTAGACTTTTTTAATGTGCTAATTATTATAAATTTTATTCGTTTGAAACTTTTTTTGATCTGACCATATCGTGGAGTGAGGAATAATGACTACCTATCGACAGTAATTTTTTTATATTATTTTTCTTTAAAGTATTTTTTTTATATAACAATTTGTAGAAATGTCGTTAACTATATGGTATATCATATATGCGTGCACTGAATCCAACAAAGTACGTAAACGCCGATTAAAAAAAAAATCGATTCAAGGTAAACGTGAATACAATATAACGCAAAAAAGTGGAATTTAATTATTTTATTTACAATAATAATCTCGGGGTCGACGACCGACCATCGTTTTTTCAATTGCGTGGCCTTGTGATAACTTTGGCCAATTGCGATAACAAATTTTAATTTTTACTATTATCGTTTGATAAAAGTGTCGTCACATTATTTAATAAATATTTTCAATAAAAAACGTTTCCAATGATTATGTAGTCGAAAATTCAATTGTTTTAATAGATGTAAGTAATCATAATTAAATTCTTTGTTTTTATTGTTAATATATAAAAATTAGTCGTTTGTTATTGACGTATGTATATAAGATACGCCACTGGGATGCGAGAAACAATGTTGTTAAATTGCATTTTAACCTTGACTTGCCGAGTGCAACTCCACTTGGTTAACCGAGCCTGCAATCAAAAGGCACCAGAGCGCGAGAATTCAATTGTTTATTATGGGAGTTTTATTGTTATTTTGTTATATTTTATTTCAATTTCTGACTGGAAATATCCCCGTGAAATCGTACGTGAAACGAAATTCTATTACCTCGATATATAATTAAAGATGTTTTATTTTTTGTGACGCTACTGGTTTATTATTATCTTACATTATATAACCCTTTTTTTTACCCTAGTCCTTATTAAATTTTAAATGACAACTGTAAAAATATTAAAGATGTTTTATTTTTTGTGACGCTACTGGTTTATTATTATCTTACATTATATAACCCTTTTTTTTACCCTAGTCCTTATTAAATTTTAAATGACAACTGTAAAAATATTAAAGATGTTTTATTTTTTGTGACGCTACTGGTTTATTATTATCTTACATTATATAACCCTTTTTTTTACCATAGTCTTTATTAAATTTTAACTGACAACCGTATAAACATTAAAGATGTTTTATTTTTTGTGACGCTACTGGTTTATTATTATCTTACATTATATAACCCTTTTTTTACCATAGTCTTTATTAAATTTTAACTGACAACCGTAAAAACATTAAAGATGTTTTATTTTTTGTGACGCTACTGGTTTATTATTATCTTACATTATATAACCCTTTTTTTTACCCTAGTCCTTATTAAATTTTAAATGACAACTGTAAAAATATTAAAGATGTTTTATTTTTTGTGACGCTACTGGTTTATTATTATCTTACATTATATAACCCTTTTTTTTACCCTAGTCCTTATTAAATTTTAAATGACAACTGTAAAAACATTAAAGATGTTTTATTTTTTGTGACGCTACTGGTTTATTATTATCTTACATTATATAACCCTTTTTTTTACCCTAGTCCTTATTAAATTTTAACTGACAACTGTAAAAATATTAAAGATGTTTTATTTTTTGTGACGCTACTGGTTTATTATTATCTTACATTATATAACCCTTTTTTTTACCCTAGTCCTTATTAAATTTTAAATGACAACTGTAAAAATATTAAAGATGTTTTATTTTTTGTGACGCTACTGGTTTATTATTATCTTACATTATATAACCCTTTTTTTTTACCCTAGTCCTTATTAAATTTTAAATGACAACTGTAAAAATATTAAAGATGTTTTATTTTTTGTGACGCTACTGGTTTATAATTATCTTACATTATATAACCCTTTTTTTTACCCTAGTCCTTATTAAATTTTAAATGACAACTGTAAAAATATTAAAGATGTTTTATTTTTTGTGACGCTACTGGTTTATTATTATCTTACATTATATAACCCTTTTTTTTTACCCTAGTCCTTATTAAATTTTAAATGACAACTGTAAAAATATTAAAGATGTTTTATTTTTTGTGACGCTACTGGTTTATAATTATCTTACATTATATAACCCTTTTTTTTACCCTAGTCCTTATTAAATTTTACCTGACAACCGTAAAAAGGTCCGAAACTAATCAGAAGTGGGAAATAGAAAATTCAAGGAGCAGATGATACGGAAACCAAACAAAACACCGACAAACCAGCAGATGATCCTGGTGTGTGGTTCACCCTTCGACTTTGAGGGTTGTTACCCCTACACCTGCACTAGGCCAAGGCCGTTAAAGCCCTTTCGAGAATGGAATGGAAATAGCCCGACCCGGCCGGGTTATTGATCTTTTCGTTGGGTTTCTGGGGTATAGACCTGACCTGACAACGGCTTGAAAATGGGTCAGTTTTTGTTTTTTTTTTTTTTTGTATGTGAGTCACTGGGTCTAACGGAAGCTGAGCTGAAATGTCAAATTGAAATGAATATCATTAAATCGGTAATAAAAAATATTAACTTCTTGGTGGGTCGGGAAAGTAAAATAGAAAAAAATTATGAAAAACAAAAAAATTGAAGAAAGGAAAAATATGGAAAAATTAAGAAAAATAGGGACAAATATGGAAAAATAGGCAAAAATAAGGATACATTGTGATAAATATGGACAAATAGGGATAAATCCGGCAAAATGAGTATACACATCGAAAGTAATGAAAATTTGGAAAAAAAAAAGAAAAAATGGCAAAAAAAAATAGGAAAAAAATAGAAAAATGGGTAAAATGGAGAAAAAAAATGAATAAATTGTAAAAAATATTAAACAACTGGAAAAACCAGACAAAAATATAAAAAATGGGAAAAATTGGAGGAAAATGGAGAAAAATATGGAAAAATAATAAAAAATATGAATAATTGGAAAACAGAAAATAAAGGAAAATGGGCAAAAATACGAAAATTAGGTAAAAATAGGAAAAAAAATGAAAACTTAGGGAAAAATAAAGCAAAATGACAAAAAAATAGGGGAAAATAGCAAAAAGAATGGGGAAAATATTTCAAAATCGGGAAAAATAAATAAAAACAGAAGAATTAAAAAAAAAAAATTGGGCCAAAATAGCGAAAAAATGTAAGAAAAATCGGGAAAAATAAGGAAAAATTGTGAAAAATAAGGAAAACTACGGAATGTAGTAAAAAATTGTAAAAAAATGGAAATAACAGGGAAAAATGGGAGAAAATACCAAAAAAAGGAAAAATAAATGAAAAAAATAGGAACAAATAGGGCAAAATGAGAAAAATAGTAAAGAAGTATTGAAAAAATTTGAAGAATAGGAATAAATAGGGAAAAAAAACAATTTAGGTAAAAATAGAAGAAAACAAATGGAAAAATACGAAAAAGAAGGAAAAAAAACGGAAAAGTAGGGGACATGGGAAAATACGGAAAAATAGAAAAAAATTCGGAAAATATGGAAAAATGGTTAAAAATTAGTTAAAACGGGAAAAACAGAAAAACATAAACAGGAAAAAATTTGAAATAAAAGAAAAATAGGAAAAGATTAGGATAATATGGAAAAATACCGGAATTAAGGAAAAAAAGGAATAAACAGAGAAAAATAGGGAAAAATATGGAACAGTAAAAAAAAATTGAAAAAAATATGAAAAAAGAGAGAAATATTGGTAAAAATATGAAAAAATACCGAAAATTAGGAAAAAATGGGAAAAACAATTGAATATGGGGAAAATAATGAAAAATAGGGAAAGGAGAGAAGAATACAGGAAAATAGAGAAAATGATGCGAATGAGAGAAATTGTGAAAAATTGAGGAAATTTGGGGAAAACGGGAAAAAATGAAAAAAATAGGAAAAAACTGGGAAAAACATATAAAAAAAGGAAAAATTTGGCAAAATGAGGAAATTAGAGAAAAATAAGGAAACAATGAAAAATAGGAGGAAGTAGAGAACAATAGGAAAATATGGAACCGCCCAAACTTTTCACAATTTTTTTCAACTTTGTATGTCTTTGAGTTTTTTCTAATTTTTTTTCCTGATTTGGAAAAATATGGAAAAATAGGAAAAACTACGAAATTTAGGGAAAAATGGGGTAGAAATTGCAAAAAATTTGGAAAAGTAAGAAAATTATTGGAAAATGGAGAAAATTAGAGAAAATAACGGAAAAAAAGTGTTTCAAATTTTGACAGTTTTTTATTTTTGACAGGTGACAGTTGGAGAAATAATTTTGACTGTTCTGAATAGAGTTTTTCAAGGGCTTTCAAAGTTCCGTGACATATTTCATCTGTCATTTTTTTATAGTGACACTTCCGTTTGACAGATGTCGTACAAAAACTAATGGGTTCTTCCGACGGGCAACTCAAACTCAAATACCAAATTTCAGCTCAATCGGATTCTAGTTTGTGGCTTCTATCGTGGAAGAATACACAAACAGGCAGACAGACAGACTTCCATTTGGAAATAATCTTAATCATCTCAGGGTACCTTAAAATGGATATTTCCATCTCTATCTCTAAATTCGTTCACATTAATGTTCCTTCTCGGAGGTGGATCGGGAAAGTAAAAACTCAAAAAATCTCAAATGTCAAAAAATCTCAAAAATCAAAAATGTCAAAAAACCATAAAAAATCTCAAAAAACCAAAAAATTCAAAAATTTTCAAAATAATCTCAAAAAAAATTTGGACGCTTCAAAAATCTCCAAGAATTTTAAAAAATACTAAAAATTTACAAAAAATCTCAAAAAAATGGAAAACGTCAAATCTCAAAAAATTCAAAATTGTAAATATCTCAATAACTCAAAAATTTGATCACAAAATCTCTAAAAATTAGAAAAAGTCAAAATATCAAAAACTCAAAAAACCTTAAAAAACCTCAAAAAAATCAAAAAATTTCATAAAATCTCAAAAAACCTCAAAAAAATCAAAAAATTTCATAAGATCTCAAAAAACCTCAAAAAATCTAAAAAATTCAAAAAAAAAATCAAAAATTCTTTAAAAACCTCAAAAAATCTTAAAAAATCTCAAAAGAACTCAAAAAATTCAAAGCGTCTCAAAAAACTAAAATGAATTTCACATTAAAATTTCAAAAAATCTTAAACAATATTAAAAAATCACAAAAAGAATCAAGAAATCTCAAAAAATCTTAAAACACTTCAAAAAAATCTATAGAATCTTAAAAAATCCATAAAGTCCCAAAGAATCTTAAAAAATCCATAAAGTCCCAAAGAATCTTAAAAAATCTCTAAAAATCTCATAAAAACCTCTAAAAATTTCAAAAAAATCTCAAAAAATCTCAAAAAACCTTAAATTCTTTAAAAACCTCAAAAAACTTAAAAAATCTCAAAAGAACTCAAAAAATCTTTAAAAAAATTTTAAAATCTCATAAAATCTCTATAAATTCTCAAAAAAACTGAAAAATTCAAAGAGTCTCAAAAAATTAAAATAAAATTCATAAAAATTTCAAAAAACTTAAAAATTTGTAGACGCTTCAAAAATCTCTAAAAATTCTAAAAATTTACAAAAAATCTCAAAAAATTAAAAGAAGTGAAAAAATCTCAAAAACAAGACTTTTGAAATTTCAAAAAAATCTTCAAAAAATATCAAAAAATCGCAAAAATCTCAAAAAAAATTTAAAAAATCTTTAAAAAACTCAAAAAATCTTAAAAAAAAAAATTAAAAATCCATAATCTCTCAAAAGAACTCAAAAGATTCAAAGAGTCTCAAAAAACTAAAATGACTTTCATAAAAATTTCAAAAAATCTTAAAAAATATTAAAAAATCACAAATAAATGTCAAATAATTTTAAAATACTTTAAAAAATTCTCAAAAAATATATAATACCTTAAAAAATCTAAAATGTCCCAAAGAATCTCAAAAAATCTCAAAAAAACTCTAAAAATCTCATAAAAACCTCAAAAAAATCTCGAAAAATCTTAAAAATTTCAAAAAAAACTCAAAAACTATTAAAAAGTCAAAGAAAAATTGAAAAAAAAAATCCACGAATACTTTTTCAGATATTTAATGTTAAAAGTTTAAAATTTTGACATTTTTTAATTTTTGACAGTTGGAGAAATAATTTTGACTGTTCTGAATAGAGTTTTTCAAGGACTTTCCATTGACAGATTGTACGTCAAATTCCATGACATATTGCATCTGTCATTTTTTGACAGGGTAACCCAAACCCATATACCAAATTTCAGCTCAATCGGATTAAACATGTGGCTTCTATCGCGGAAGAATACACACAAACAGACAGACAGACAGATAGATTGCCATCTGTAAATGGGTTTAATCGTCTCAGGGGACCTCAAAATGGAAATTTCCACCTTTATCTCGAATTTTTTTTAGCTCGAACACAATAATTTCCCTTCTCGGAAATGGGTCGGGAAAGTAAAACAGCTGAAAAAAAATTGAATTAATTTTTATAACTTTTAAACTATTAAAAACATTAAAATTGGACTTGTACCATTCAACAGATAATATAAAGTTGTGAATTTATGATTTATTTTAAATTTTTATAATTTTAATTGTAATTTTTATAAGTGTGATTTTTTTCATAATTTTAAAATAATAACGGTAGATTTTATAACTAAAAATATCATTTTGACTAATATTTTATTCTGTTTCTTTAAACTAGTTCTGAATAAAATTTATAACAATCTCTCTCGGTCTCGGTACCAGTTTTATCAAAAACGAGACCATCGAGTTATGACGTCACATTTTATGGTAGTAGTACCATTGGTACCGTGAAGCGAGGCGGGCGCCTTGCTCCAACAGAGCGCGACTTGACCAACAGGTTGAAAATAAAAGTAGTAGGCCGAGCAAGTTTTTGCTCGAAACGTCTTCGAGAAAACGAACGTTTATTCACAGGATTTCTTGTTTTATTAAATTATAATAATATAGAAGGGAAACGAGATTATTGAATATTAAGTTTTGTAAAAAATTACTTTATTTTTAATTATAAAATTTTAAATAGTTCGACCAAGGCACATGTGAGTTCTGGTAAAAAAAATATTTTGCTGGTTACATTTTTGACAATTTTTATTTTAAACTTTAACCGAATGATAATCTGTTCGAAGGTTAAAATTTCTTGGAGGTCGGTGATTCGTCGAACCGTGAAAAATAAGAAAATATTAATCCATTAAAAATTGGTATTAAGAAGATTCGGCGCTAAAAAATATCTCTCATAATTTGTTTTTTTTTTTTATTTCTTAGAATTTTAAAATCATTTATTTTTCTCATTTATTGAAATTATTAAATAAATTTAAAAATCTATTATAAACACTAATTATGGTGTTGGTTTTTTTCCAGTTTTTTCTATTTTTTTTTTTGAATTTTTCCAATTTTCTATGATTTTACTTTCCCGACCCACCTCCGAGAAAGGGAAAGTATTGTGAACGAGCTAAAAACAAATTCTAGATAAAGATGGAAATATCCATTTTGAGGTTACCTGAGATGATTAAGACCATTTCCAGATAGAGGTGTGTCTGTCTGTCTGTCTATCTGTCTGTATGTGTGTATTCTTTCACTATCGATACCACACGTTTAATCCGATTGAGCTGAAATTTGGTATATGGGTTTGGGTTACCCGTCGGAAGAACTAGTTTTTGTACGACATCTGTAAGTGTCACTATCAAAAAATGACATGCAATATCTCATGAAACTTGACATATAATCTGTCATTTGAAAGCCGTTAAAAAAAAACTCTATTCAGAACAGTCAAAATTATTTCTCCAACTGTCACCTGTCAAAAATAAAAAATGTCAAAGTTTGAAACTTTAACATTAAATATCTGATAAAGTATTCGTGGATACTCGTCGGGAAAGTTTTAGGGCGACACAACCGGTTTTTTTCACCATTTTTCCCGATTTTCTCCTTGTTCCCAGTTTTTCAATATTTGTCCCAGTTTTTAACTGTTTTTTCCAATTTTTAACGATTTTCACCTTTTTTTATTTTTCCCAAATTTTTAGTATTCTCAATTTTTTTAGTTTTTTAGTATTTATCCCAATTTTTCACCATTTTCCAGACGTCCCCAATTTTTAATATATTTTAAATGTATCCAAATTTTTCACAATTTTTGTTGTTTTCTCCTATTTTCCCCAATTTTCATATTTATTTAAACTTTTCCACTATTTTTTTGTATTTCCCAGTTATTTTTTCCGAAATTCTCCTATTTTTTCGCATTTTTAGAGATTTTTCCCAATTTAACCCAACTTTTCACCGCTTTTCCAGATTTTCCCCTATTTTTCATTGTTTTCCAAGATTTTCCCCTATTTTTCTTGTTTTTTAATATTTATTCAAATTTTTTACTTTTTTAAAGATTTTCCTTTATTTCTCGTAATTTTCACAATCTTTCCAGATTTTTTCGATTTTGTCAGATTTTACCCTATTTCCCCCTATTTTTCCGGATTGTTACCTATTTTTCAGAATTATTCGCATTTTTTTTAACTTATCCCAATTTTACACTGTTTTTCTAGAGTTTTTCCCAGTTTTCATTGTTTTTTTCATTTTTTCGCATTTATTTAAATGTATACCTGTTTTACAGATTTCCCACAATTGTTTACTTTCCCAATATTTCACTATTTTGTCCGATTTTCCATATTCTTCACTGTTTTGTTCGATTTTTCCACCATTTGTCATGATTTTCCCCCATTTTTCACTATTTTCTTCTCTTTTTACTATTTTTTGACAATTTTTTTAGATTTCTTCGTTTTTTTCATTATTTTTCCTAATTTTTTACTATATTTCCCAATTTCTCCTAATTTTTCACAATTTATCCAGATTTTGTCCTATTTTTCCTGATTTTCTCCAATTTTTGTTAATTTTTGTTTCTACAAATTTTTAAATATTCCTCAATACTTTTCCCGATTTCTGCCAATTTTTCGTTATTTTTCTCGATTTTCCCCATTTTTCCCATTTTTTTATGTTTATCCCAAATTTTCACTATTTTTCGTCATTTTTCCAGTTTATTTTTATTAGACCTATTTTTCACCATTTTTACCTATTTTTCATGGTTTTTCTTTATTTTTTCCCAAACTTTGCCCATTTTTCTGTTTTCATCTTTTTTCACTGTTTTTCCAGATTTTATCCTATTTTTCAAGATTTTTCCATATTTTCCGCCATTTTTCTCTATTTTCTCCCCATCTTTTTTTAGTTTTCCTTATTTTTCCCCATTTTATCCCTCTTTTTCATTATTTTTCCTTATTTTCCCTCTAATTTTGATTGTTTTTCAATTTTTTTCGCTTTTTTCAATGTTTTTCTCAATTTTTCACTGTTTTTACCGATTTTTTCCTTTTTCCCAGTTTTTCACTATTTTTCTCATTTTCTCACCATTTTCCCCATCTATTCCAATTTTCCCCATCTATTCCAATTTTCCCTTTTTTTTTTCACCATTTTTATCCCATTTTTTAACCATTTTTCTCAAATTTTCCCTATTTTTCTCAATTTTTTCCCATTTTTACTTCCCCTGTCACCTGTCAAAAATAAAAATTGTCAAAATTTGAAACATTTTTTTTTCTCAAATTTTCGCAATTTTCCAATACTTTTTTACTTTCTCCATATTTTTCCCAATTTTTTTCTGATCTTCCCCTAAATTTCGTAGTTTTCCCTATTTTTCCCAATTTTTTCATATTTTTCCAAATCAGGAAAAAAATTAAAAAAATCTCAGACATACTAAGTTAAAAAAAAAAAAATTGTGAAAAGTTTGAGCTGTCCCATATTTCTCTCTATATTTTTCTCCATTTCCCTCCATTTTTTATTGATACCTTATTTTTCTCTAATTTCCTTATTTTGCCCTATTTTGCTATATTTTTCCTATTTTTTTTATGTTATTCCCAATTTTTTTCCTATTTTGTTTTATTTATTTTTTTCCCTTTTTCCCCAAATTTCCTCAATTTTTTACAATTCCCCTATTTCGCACCAATTTCTCTATTTTCTTGTATTTTTCCCTCCTTTCTCCATTTTTCATAATTTTCCCCATTTTCCATTATTTTCCCATCTTTTCCTAATTTTCGATATTTTTCCATATTTTTACCAATATTTCCCTCGTTTTCCATATTTTTCTCAAATTTCTAAAAAAAATTTTACTGTTCCATATTTTTCCCTGTTTTTTTCCGTTTGTTGCTATTTTCCTTTAATTTTGATATTTTTCCATTCTGACTTTTCCTATTTTTCTCATTACATTTTTTCCAATTTTATAATATGTTTTTTTGTTTTCCCGTTTTTAACTAATTTTTAAGCATTTTTCCATATTTTCCCCATTTTTCCATATTTTCCCGTTTCTCCCAATTTTTCCGTTTTTTTTTTATTTTTCTCAATTTTCCGTCTGTTTTCTTCTATTTTTTACCTACCCTACCTATTCTTCAAATTTGTTCAATACTTTTATACTATTTTTCTTATTTTGCTCTATTTGTTCCAATTTTTCAGTTATTTTTCCTTTTTTTGCAATTTTGTCCTATTTTTCCCCGTTATTTCTATTTTTACCCAATTTTTGTATTTTTGATTATTTTCCATAATTTTCTCCATTCTACCCTAATTTTTCCGTATTTTTCCCATATTTTCCTGTTTGTTTATATTTGTTCATTTTTTTTCTCCATTTTACCCATTTTTCTATTTTTCCTATTTTTTCCCATTTCTTTCTTTTTTTTCCAGATTTTCATTTCTTTCGATATTTATACTCATTTTTCCGTATTTATCCCTATTTGTCCCTATTTATCACAATTTATCCTTTTTTTTTCCTATTTTTGCCAATTTTTCCATATTTGTTCCAACTTTTCCAAATTTTTCCCTATTTTTCCTTTCTCCATTTTTTATGTTTTTCATTATTTTTTTCTATTTCACTTTCCCGACCCACCTCCGAGAAGGAAAATTATTGTTAACAAGCTAAAAAATTTTTTCGAGAAAAAGATGGAAATATCCATTATGAGGTCATGTCTGTCTGTCTGTCTATCTGTCTGTGTGTATTCTTTCACGATAGAGGCCAGACGTTTAATCCGATTGAGCTGAAATTTGGTATATGGGTTTGGGTTACGGAATTCGACTTGCAATATGTCATTTGAAAGCACTTGAAAAACCCTATTCAGAACAGTCAAAATTATTTCTCCAACTGTCACCTGTCAAAAAAAATGTCAAAATTTGAAACTTTAACATAAAATATTTGAAAAATTATTCGTGGATACTCGTCGGGAAAGTTTTGTGACGACACAACCAATTTTTTTTTTTTCTTCTTTGTTTTGATTTCAAATCTTTTTTAATCTTTTTTCTGATTGAATCCTCTTAAGCCTTGTCAGAATATATGGTTAAAGTATCGCGGGGTACATAATTCACTAAAAACCGGAAATGAAACAGTTGGTGTCGGTTTGGTACTAGTCGTCAGTACAAGGTTAAAACGAGATAATAACAATACCGAGTCGGTTATGGACCGCTGGTGCCGGAAATTTGCTAGAATTTGTTATTCACTTGGTTTTTTTTTTTTTGTACATAGAGAATCTAAAGTTAAAGCGTTAAAATGTCTTGGAAAATAATATTACAAAATTTTATTTCAAAATAATACTAGAATTATAAAAAAATATAAGGAAGATGGAAATTGGCTTAATAACTTGATAATGGCTGAATATATTGACGAAACTTTGTTAAATTATTTAATTGTATTATAATTGAAAGAATCTTTTTAAAAATGTATTAATTAAAATTATTGAATTTTTTTTAATTTTTTTTATTACAAATAAATTTATATAACAAAAAAATGGTCATAATAAACTAAAATTACCCCTTTTTTCTAAATATTACCCCTTATTTTCGTCATAAAGTATCTTCCTTCAAAATTCCCCCTCTTTTCTCTCAAATACTGTCACTTTTTGTCTCAAATTTCCTCTATCAATTTTTGTCACTTTTTTCTAAAATTACCCCATTTTTTTCTTAAAATTACCTCTTATTTTTTCATTTTGTTATTTTTTCTCAAATTTCCCCCCTTCCTCCAAAATTTCCCCTCTCTCTTTTCTTTCGAATTTTCGAACTTTTTTGTCTTAAATTTCCCCTCTTTTCTTTCAAATTTTGTCACTTTTTTTCTTGAAATTACCCCGTATTGCCCTTTTTTTCTAAAACTACCCATTTTTTCTCATTATTGTCAGTTTCTATCAAATTTCCACTTTTTTACGAAAAAATCACTTTTTTTGAGTAATTATTTTCTTCTTTCCCCCTTTCTTTCCCTCTTACCACTCCATTGGTACTGATAGAAAAGGAGAGGGAGAAAATTGGAAATAAAAAACAAAGATTATATATAAATAAATTGGGGAAAAAGTTTGAAATTAAAAAAGTAGGGGAAAAAAGGCTGGGACGAAAAGTGGGGGAAAAAGGCTAGGGCGAAAAGTGGAAAAAAAGTAGGTGAAAAATTGGTAAAAAAAGTTTCAAATTTTAAATTATAAATTATAAAAAGTGGAAAAAAGTTTGACACAAAGAAATAAGAAATTAGTAAAAAATGTAGGAGAAAAGTGAAAAAAAGTAGGGGAAAGGGTGGAATAAAACAGTAGGGAAAAGTGGAAGAAAATAGGGGAAAAGTGAAAAAAAATAGGAAAAGAAGTGAAAAAAAAGATTAAAGGAGAAAAAGTGGAACAAAGAAAATTTTACACAAAAAAATTAGTTAAAAATTTATGAGAAGAAGTGGGAAAAAGTAGGAAAAGGACAAAATAAAAAAGTAGGGGAAAGGTTAAAATAAAAAAGTAGGCAAAAGTGACAAAATAGGGGAAGAAATGGAAAAAACTTTTAAGGGGAAAAAGTGGAATAAAAAACGTTTGACACAAAGAAATTTGTAAAAAAAATGTGTGAGAAAAAGTGGAAAAAAGTAGAGGAAAGGGTGGAATAAAAAAACACGGAAAAAAGTAGGGGAAAAATGAAAAAAAAATAGGGAAAGATGTGGAAAAAGTTTTTGAGGAGAAAAAGTGGAACACAAAGAAATTATTAAAAAAGTAGGGAAAAGAGAGTTGGGAATTATGGGAAAAAAGTTGAAAACATAAAAAAATTACTGAAAAAACAGGAGAAAAATAAGTTGGGAAAAAAGGGGAAAACAAGTTTGAAACTAAAATATGTAGGGCAAAAAATGTAAAAAAATATCTAAAATAAAAAAATGGGGGGAAAAAAATTGGAAAAGAAATTTGAAATATAAAAAAATTGGTAAAAAAGTAGAGGAAAACAGGATGGTGGAAGAATTGCAGAAAAAAATTGAAATATAAAAAAATTAGTGAAAAAGTAGGGGAAAAAGTGGAAAAAAGTAGGGGAAAAGTGAAAAAAAATGGGAAAGAAGTAAAAAAAAAATTTCAACGGGAAAAAGTGGAACAATAAGTATAACACAAGGAAATTGGTAAAAAATATAGGAGAAAATGTAGGAAAAAAAGTAGAAAAAATGAAGTGGAATGTAGTGGAGAATAAGTTTTACGTGGAAAGAGAAAGCTATATTTTCTTTTTTTTTTTAATAGACAGATTAGATTTAGATAGTCAAAGACTTCTTTTAATAAAATAGATTAAAACAATTGGTAAAAAAAGTTTCAAATTTTAAATTATAAAAAAATTAATGAAAAAGTGGAAAAAAGTTTGACACAAAGAAATAAGAAATTAGTAAAAAATATAGGAGAAGCAGTAAAAAAAAGTAGAGAAAAGGGTGGATTAAAAAATTTAGGGAAAAGTGGAAGAAAATAGGAGAAAGTGAAAAAAAATGGGAAAAGAAGGGAAAAAAAAGATTTAAGGAGAAAAAGTGGAACAAAAAAAATTTTACACAAAAAAAAAATAATAATTTATGAGAAGAAGTGGGAAAAAGTAGGAAAAGGACAAAATAAAAAAGTAGGGGAAAGGTTAAAAGAAAAAAGTAGGGAAAAGTGACAAAATGGGGGAAGAAATGGAAAAAAGTTTTAAGGGGAAAAAGTGGAACAAAAAACGTTTGACACATGAAATTAATAAAAAAAATCTGTGAGAAAAAGTGGAAAAAAAATAGGGAAAGATATGGAAAAACTTTTTTGAGGAGAAAAAGTAAAACACAAAGAAATTATTAAAAAATTAGGGGAAAGAGGGTGGGGGAATAATGGGAAAAAAGTTGGAAACAAAAAAATTACTGAAGAAACAGGAGAAAAAATAAGTTGGGAAAAAGGGGAAAATAAGTTTGAAACTAAAAAATGTAGGGCAAAAAATGTAAAAAAATATCTAAAACACAAAAAAGGGGGGGTAAAAAATTGAAAAAAAAATTTGAAATATAAAAAAAGTAGGAGAGAAAGTGGAAAAAAGTAGGCGAAAAGTGAAAAAAATTGGGAAAGAAGTAGAAAAAAAGTTTTAACGGGAAAAAGTGGAACAAAAAAGTATGACACAAAGAAATTAGTAAAAAATATAGGAGAAAATGTAGGAAAAAAAGTAGAAAAAAAGAAGTGGAAATAGTGGAATAACAATAGGGAACGTAGTGAAGAATAAGTTTTAAGTGGAAAGGGAAAGCTATATTTTCTTTTTTTTTTAATAGACAGATTAGATTTAGATAGTCAAGACTTCTTTTAATAAAATAAATATAAATAGTGTTTTATTTTCTTCTTTTTTTAATACACAGGTTAGATTTAGATAGTCAAAGACATCTTTTAATAAAATAGATTAAAATACACAGGTTAGATTTAGATAGTAGATTTTGGTAGTTTCCCGTTTGTGTTGATTGTTGTGTTTTAAGTTAGTTCTGATTTTTATTTAATATTATGCCAAAACCAAAGCATTCTGTTTAGCAATATTTTGACTGTATTTTAACACACCAAAAAAATATACACAGTGATATTTGTTTATTTTTAATTATTTTTGTTTTTAATTTGAGTTAGAATAAACGGTTTTGTTGTTTAGAATAAACGGTTTTTGTTAATGTGTTTGTGTTAAAATTTAGTTTGTGCAAAAAACAATACTATTTTTAATTAAATAAATAAATTAAAAAAACAATGATATATATCATGTGATATGATATTTATATAAATATCATGATATTTTCGAACCCTGAATAAAGTATAAAAAAAACTGACTGTTATTATCTAATTGTCTGTAAGATGCATTTAAAAAATAATTTAAACTTTTAATTCTATTTTATTTAAAAATGTTATTTATTTACATTAATTATAAAAAAAAAATGTTCCGATTCTCGAATTTCGTTAAAAAATATAAACCATTGGAGTAGAGTATTAATTTACCGTGACCTACATTTCAACCCTGACCTGCATTACGGCTGCATAAAATCCGATGCACCCTAAATACGAAATTAAACTGCAATTTAAACTGCACTTCCTCGTCGAGAAAAAGGAAGTTGTCGCAGGTCCGGGGCACGTGTTTATTTACGTTATTTTTATTTTCGTTTCCATTTTAAAAGGGGTTCTTCGAGCTGAATGATTCGATTAGTTGTTGTTTTTTTTTTATTCGTTTTCAAAAGGTTAAATTGTTGAGATAAATGGAATATGGGAAGTAAAATTTAAAAAAATATTTTTGTTAACAATTACAATAAAAAAAAATGTATAGAGCACAAAAATAAATAAATAAAAAAAAATAAGCGGAAACAAAAAAATGATTAATTCCAATAACTCAAACATTAATTTTTTTATTGATATCCCAAAAATTTAAAAAAAATTTTCTACCTATAAATTTTAAAATATTATTCACACATTTTAAAATTTTCCCAAGTATTTTAAAATAAAGCTATATAAAATGTTAAAAATATCTTAACTTGTTTTTAAATGTCTTAAAATTAAAATTTCCACACAAACTTTTTAAATTCAACTTAAATTATTTTTTTTAAATATTTCGACAAATTTTAAAATCTATCGAGAAATTTGAATATCAAGTCACAATAAAATATCCCCACCACAATTTTTAAAAATGCCCAAAAGCACATGTGAAATCTACCCACAAATTTTAAAATATTGACAAAACATATTAAAATCTTCCCACGATTTTCAAAATCTCCCCACTATTTTAAAAATCTTCCCACGTATTTTAAAATCTTCCCACCAGTTTTTCAATAACCTGGAAAAATTTAATATCTTTGTACAAAATGAAGCTACAAATTTTAAAATCACCTTCAAATTTTAACAAATACTGACAAATTTTAAAATCTTCCCACGAATTTTAAAATCAAATCACAATAAAATGTCCCACAATTTTTAAAAATGCCCAAAAGCACATTTAAAATCTTCCCACGAATTTTAAAATCAAATCACAATAAAATGTCCCACAATTTTTAAAAATGCCCAAAAGCACATTTAAAATCTTCCCACGAATTTTAAAATCAAATCACAATAAAATGTCCCACAATTTTTAAAAATGCCCAAAAGCACATTTAAAATCTTCCCACGAATTTTAAAATCAAATCACAATAAAATGTCCCACAATTTTTAAAAATGCCCAAAAGCACATTTAAAATCTTCCCACGAATTTTAAAATCAAATCACAATAAAATGTCCCACAATTTTTAAAAATGCCCAAAAGCACATTTAAAATCTTCCCACGAATTTTAAAATCAAATCACAATAAAATGTCCCACAATTTTTAAAAATGCCCAAAAGCACATTTAAAATCTACCCACAAATTTTAAAATAATTGCCAAAATATTTTAAAATCTTCCCACCAATTTACAAATAATCTGGAAAAATTTAAAATCTTTGTACAAGTTATAAAATGAAGCTACAAATTTTAAAACCACCTTCAAATTTTAACATATTCTGTCAAATTTTAAAATCTACCGACGAATTTTAAAATCGGTCAAAATAAAATTTCCCCACATTTTTTAAAAATACTTAAAATCTACCCATAAATTTGAAATTATTGCCAAAATATTTTAAAATCTTCCCACGAATTTTAAATTTTTCCCACGTATTTTAAAATCTTCCCCCGAATTTTAAAATCTTCCCACGAATTTTAAAATCAAATCACAATAAAATGTCCCACAATTTTTAAAAATGCCCAAAAGCACATTTAAAATCTACCCACAAATTTTAAAATAATTGCCAAAATATTTTAAAATCTTCCCACGAATTTTAAAATCTTCCCACGATTTTTAAAATCTTCCCTTGAATTTGAATATCAAGTCACAATAAAATATCCCACAATTTTTAAAAATTCCCAAAAGCACATTTAAAATCTACCCACAAATTTTAAAATAATTGCCAAAATTTACAAATAATCTGGAAAAATTTAAAATCTTTGTACAAGTTATAAAATGAAGCAACAAATTTTAAAACCACCTTCAAATTTTAACATATTCTGTCAAATTTTAAAATCTACCGACGAATTTTAAAATCGGTCAAAATAAAATTTCCCCACATTTTTTAAAAATATTTAAAATCTACCCATAAATTTGAAATTATTGCCAAAATATTTTAAAATCTTCCCACGAATTTTAAATTTTTCCCACGTATTTTAAAATTTTCGCAAAATATAAAATGTAGCTACAAATTTTAAAATCTACCGACAAATTTGAAAATCAAGTCACAATAAAATATCCCACAATTTTTAAAATACCCAAAAGCATTTAAAATCTACCCACAAATTTTAAAATAATTGTCAAAATATTTTAAAATCTTCCCACGAATTTTAAATTTTTCCCACGTATTTTAAAATCTTCCCACCAATTTATAAATAATCTGGAAAAACATCCCACAATGTTTAATAATTCCCAAAAGCATTAAAATATACCCACAAATATTAGAATATTGACAATACATTTTAAAATCTTCCCCCGAATTTTAAAATATTCCCACGAATTTTAAAATCTTTCAATGATTTTTAAAATCTTCCCACGTATTTTAAAATCTTCCCACCATATAAATAACCTGGAAAAATTTAAAAAATTTGTACAAATTTTAACATATTCTGACAAATAGGTAAAAATAGAAAATAATAGGGAAAAACAGAAGAAAATAATGACAAATAGAAAAAATATAAAGAAATTGGAAAATTATAGAAAAATAGCGAGACATGCAAAAATATGGGAAAATATGAAAAAAAAGGAAAACAGGAAAAAAGAGAAAATAATTGGGATAAATAGTGAAAAAAAGGAAAAATATAAAGAAAATGGAAAAATAGGGAAAAAAAGGGAAAATTGGGGAATAATAGGTAAACATGGGGAAAATAAATAAAAAGAGATAAAAAGTAGGGGAAAATAGTGGAAAATGGGGCAAAATGGGGAGAAAAAAAGTACAAATAGAGACAAACAGGAAAAAAATTGAGAGAAATAGGGAAAATGAATAAAAATAAGGAAAATTGGGGAATAATATATAAACATGGAGAAAACAGGAAAAAAATTGAGAGAAATAGGAAAAAACCAGGAAAAATGGGAAAAAATGGGAATATTATAAAAAATTGGACAATTGGGCGGAATAAGAAAAAACAAGTACAAATATCGATAAGTAAAAATAAATAAAATAAGAGAAATAATGGAAAACAGGAAAGAAATAGGAAATATTAAAAAAAAAAGGAAAAATAGAAAAAATAGCGGAAATAGAGAAAGCGACGGAAAAATAGGGAAAAAATAGATAAAATTAAGAAAATAGTAAAAAATAGAATATTGAAAATAAGGGAAAATTGGAGAAAAATGAGATAAATAGACAAAATTTGGAATAAATAAGAAAATTAGGAAAAAACACTGAAAGAAAAGGCAAAGGTAAACATAGTGAAAGTAGAGAAAAATAATAAAATTTAGGAAAAAATATTGAAAAATAGGGGAATATAGGAAAAAAAGAGAAAATCTAGAAAATGGTGACAAATAGGAAACTTTTGGTAAAATATTGAAAAATGGGGGAAAATATTAAAAAATGGGAGAAGATATGGAAAAACTAAAGAAAACTGTGAAAATACTAGAAAATAAGAAACTGAGAAAAATAGGGGAAAATAGGGAAAAAATGGGAAATATAGTGAAAATTTGGGGAAAATGGGAAAGTTAAGAAAAAATGTTGCAAAACAGAAAAAAATGGAGAAATTGCTAAAAATAGTAAAAAATGTAAAAAAATAAGGGAAAAAGTTGAATAAATAGGAAAAAATAGGATAAAAATGGGGAAAATAGGTAAAAATAGAAAATAATAGGGATAAATAGAGAAAAACAGAAGAAAATAATGATAAATAGAAAAACTATAAAGAAATATATAAAATATAAAGAAAAAACAGTAAAATTATAGAAAACAAGCAAAATATGCAAACATAATGAAAAATAGGGAAAAATAGAAAAAAAAACGTAAACAGGAATAAGCAGAAAATAATAGGGATAAATGGTGAAAAACTGGACAAATATAAAGAAAATGGAAAAACGGGAAAAATTGTTAAAAATGGGGAAAATAAAAAGAAATAAAAAGTAGGGGGAAATAGTGAAAAATAGAAAAATAATAGTGGAAAATAGGGCAAAACAGGGAAAAAAATTACAAATAGGAAAAAATAGAGAAAAATAGGAAAATTAGAAAAAGTAGGAAAGTGTATGGGAAAATAGCCGAACGTAATGGAAATAGGGAAAATAGGAAAAAATAGAAAATAACTGAAATAAATAGGGGAAAACAGGAAAAATATGAAAAAATAGAAAAAATTGGGCAAAATACGTAAAAAATGGTACAAATATGAAAAGAACCAGAAAAATATAGAGAAAATAGGGAAATTGGAGATAATTAAAAAAAAATCTGGAAACATATGGGAAAATAGTGAAAGATAGGGGAAAATGAGGAATATAGTGAAAATTTGGGGAAAATGGGAAAGTTAGGAAAAAATGGTGCAAAACAGGGAAAATGAAAATAATAGGGATAAATAGGGAAAAACAGAAGAAAATAATGATAAACAGAAGAAAATAATGATAAATAGAAAAAATATAAAGAAATAGGAAAAAATAGGAAAATTATAGAAAACAAGCGAAATATGCAAACATATTGAAAAATAGGGGAAAATAGAAAAAAAAAAGGAAAACAGGAATAAACAGAAAATAATGGGAATAAATGGTGTAAAACAGGAAAAATATAAAGAAGAAGGACAAAACGGGAAAAATAAGGGAGAAATAGTTAAAAAGAGATAAAAAATAGAAAAAAATATCTAAATTAGAGAAAAATAGGAAAGTGTATGGGAAAATAGCCGATCATAATGAAAATAGGGAAAATGGGAAAAAATAGAAAATAACAGAAATAAATAGGGGAAAACAGGAAAAAATAATACAAAATAGGAAAAATTTGGAAAAATGGAAAAAAGGACAAAATAGGGAAAAAACGGCACAAATATGAAAAAAGCAGAAAAATATAGAGAAAATAGGGAAATTAGAGATAATTAGAGAAAAATCTGGAAACATAGGAAAACATATAGGAAAAAAGTGAAAAATAGGGTAAAGTAGGTAAAAAAATGTTGATTATAGTGAACATTTTTTTATTTTTTTACGATTAGAAATATTATTTTAATTTTGATTGATTAATAGAAAGAATATTTTTTCTCTTTTATTTTTCTTGCCTCTCTATATATACCAAAAGATGGAAGGTGGCAAGAATGTTTGAATATCTAAATGTCCAAATTTTTAATTTTCGTAGATTAGAGTTACATAAGATTATAATAACAATTTTTACAGTACTAAAAAATTTAAATGCGTTTTTTGAGCTGACCGGAAACATAACTCGAACAAATCTTCACCGATGGATTTGACATTTTCATCATATATTCAAAATTGTTTTATCCAGCGACGTTCGCAGGTTTTTTTTATTGTATAGTTTTTTTTTTATAAACAATTTTGTACTATTTATTGTTCGTGAATTTTTTTTAACCATTTCGAAGATAAAAATTATACGTACGTCTCTTATTAATTTTCTATAAAATCCAAAAAAAATTAGTTTTTTGTTCCAGGTTTCCATTTTGCTATAAAATTACATGAAAAAATTATTTTTTCTACTTTACAATTAATATTATAAATACAGTAAATTAAAATAAATTATTAAAAAATAATTCTTTTATATTTACGTATATATTTTATTACAGTCTAGGTCAGTATACCTTGTTATTAATAAATTCGTATTTTGTTTTTTATTTTATGATAATAAATATGATTATTAGAGTGATTTTCTCTTACGTTTTTTACGGCTTAATGTCCTCATTTCACTTCGTTAACACTTATCGACTACAGATCACTAATTAGCAATTTAAGTGCTAAATAACCATCCCGCCGTTTCTTTTTGCTATTTAGACTGGAAAAATGTTATTATTTAAAAATTTATATTCATAAATTACAGAGTTGCCCATTATTTCATAAAATATTAAAAAATAGGAAAATGTTTAATCTCAAAAAAAAAAATTTGAACTAAAAACTTTTTAATTTACTGTAGAGCTAATGGTAAAGTCGAAAAAATAATTTTTTCATGTAATTTTATAACAAAATGGGGACGTGGAACAAAAAACTAAATTTTTTTTCGATTTTATAGAGACGTACGTAGGATTTTTATCTTCGAAATGGTTAAAAAAAATTCACGAAAAAAAAATAGTACAAAATTGTTTATACAAGAAAAAAACTATGCGAAATAAAAAAACCTACGTACGTCGCTGGATAAAACAATTTTGAATATATGATGAAAATTTCAAATCCATCGGTGAAGATTTGTTCGAGTTATGTTTCCGGTCAGCTCAAGAAACGCATTTAAAGTTTTTAGTACTGTAAAAATTGTATTATATTCTTATATAAATCTAATCTACGAAAATTAAAAATTTGGACATTTAGATATTCAAACATTCTTGCCACCTTCCATCTTTTGGTATATATAGAGAGGCAAGAAAAATAAAAGAGAAAAAATATTCTTTCTATTAATCAATCAAAATTAATAAAATATTATTTCTAAACGTAAAAAAAATAAAAAAAATTTCACTTTATTCCCCATTTTCTCCCTACTTTCCCCTATTTTTCACTATTTTCCCATACGTTTCTAAATTTTTTCTTTACCTATTTTTACCTATTTTTTCTATTTTTCACATATTTATTTCTGTTTTGCCATATTTATTTCTATTTTCTATTTTTTCCAATTTTTCCTATTTCCATTATGTTCGTCTATTTTCCCCTATTTTCCCATACATTTTCCTATTTTTCTCTAATTTTTCTATTTTTCTCTTTTTTTAATTTTTCTCAATTTGTACCTATTTTTCCCTATTTTGCCCACTATATTTTTCTATTTTTTACTAGTTTCCCCTACTTTTTATTCCTTTTTAATCATTTTCCCATGTTGACCCATTTTTCCCAAATGTTCCCTTTTCTTTATATTTTTCCTATTTTTCACCATTTATCCCTATTACTTTCTGTTTTATCCTGTTTTTCTTTTTTTCCCATTTTCCCATATTTTTCAATATTTTTGCACATTACGCTTTTTTTCTATAATTTTCCTGTTTTATTCTATCTCTCTATATTTTTTTCTATTTATCATTATTTTCTTCTGTTTTTCCCTATTTATCCCTATTATTTTCTATTTTTAGCTATTTCCCTATTTTTCCCTATTTATTCCAGATTTTCCTTATTTTTTCATATTCTTCACTTTTTTAGCAAATTTTCCCATTTTCCCTGTTTTTTCCTTACCTCCTATTTTTTCCACATTTTCACCATAATCCCCATTTTTTCCCATTTTCCCCTATTTTTCACTATTTTCCCATATGTTTCCAGATTAATTTCCTTATTTTCTCTGTATTTTTCTGGTTTTTTTTTTCAATTTGTTCCGTTTTTTTCATATTTGTACCGTTTTTTTTACCCATTTTGCTCTATTTTTTCATATTTTTCCTGTTTTCCCCCTATTTATTTCTGTTATTTTCTATTTTTCCTATTTTCATTATGTTCGGCTATTTTCCCATACACTTTCCTATTTTTCTCTAATTTTCCTATTTTCCACTATTTTTTTCTATTTTTTACTAGTTTCCCCTATATTTTATTTCGTTTTAATTATTTTCCCCATTTTTAACTATTTTTCCCTTATTTTTCCCGTTTTCCCTTTTCTTTATATTTTTCCTGGTTTTCACTATTTATCCCTATTCTGTTTATTCCTGTTTCCCTTTTTTTTCCTATTTTCCCCTATTTTTCGATATGTTTGCATATTTCGCTATTTTTCTATAATTTTCCTATTTTTTCCTATTTCTTTATATTTTTTCTATTTATCATTATTTTCTTCTGTTTTTCCCTATTATTTTTTATTTTTACCTATTTTTCCTATTTTTGTCCATTTATTCCAATTTTTCTTTATTTTTTCATATTTTTCAATTTTTTTTTTAACAAATTTCCCCATTTTTCCCTGTTTTGCACTGTTTTTTCCTTACTCTTCCTATTTCCCCAAATTTTCACTATATTCCCCTTTTTTTCCTATTTTCTTTCTATTAATGAATAAAAATTAAAATAATATTTCTAAACGTAAAAAAAATTTCACTATTTTCCCCATTTTGTTCCAATTTTCAACTATTTTTCACTATTTTCCCATATGTTGCCATATTTTTTTTAATTATCTCTAATTTCCCTATTTTCTCCATATTTTTCTGGTTCTTTTCATATTTGTACCGTTTTTTTACGTATTTTGCCGAATTTTTTTCTATTTTTCCCAATTTTTCATAATTTTTCCTGTTTTCCCCTATTTATTTCGATTATTTTCTATTTTCTTGTATTTTCCCCATTTCCATTACGTTTGGCTATTTTCCCCTATTTTCCCATACACTTTCCTAATTTTTCTCTAATTTTCCTATTTTTCTTTATTTTTTCCTATTTGTACTTTTTTTCCCTGTTTTGCCCCATATTCCACTATTTTTTTCAATTTTTACCATTTTCCCCTACTTTTTATTTCTCTTTAATTGTTTTCTCTATTTTTAACTACTTTTCCCGTTTTTCCCTTTTCTTTATATATTTCATGTTTTTCGCCATTTATCCCTATTATTTTCTATTTTTACCTATATTCCCCATTGTTATCCTATATTTTCCTATTTATTCCACTTTTTCCTTTGTTTTTTTTTTACATTTTTCACTATTTTTAGCAAATCTCTCCATTTTTCTCTGTTTTGCACCATTTTTTCCTAACTTTTCCATTTTTCCCAAATTTTCACTATATTCCCCATTTTTTCCCTATTTTCCCAGTTTCTTATTTTCTAGTATTTTCCCCGTTTTCTTTAGTTTTTCCATATTATCCCCCATTTTTCAATAGTTTACCAAAAGTTTCCTATTTATCACTATTTTCCGGATTTTTCTCTTTTTTCGCCATTTTCCCCTATTTTTTAATATTTTTTCCTAAATTTTCTTGTTTTTCCCATTTCTCACTATTTTTAGCAAATTTGCCTTTTCTTTTCCTGTTTTGTCCTAATTTTCTCATTTTTCCTAATTTTCTTATTTTCTCCAAATTTTCCCTATTTATCCCATTTTTTCAATTTTTTTCCTATTTTCCCCTTTTTCCTATTTTTTACTATTTTCTCCATTTTTTACTATTTTTTCCTTAATTTCTTAATTTTTCATTATTTTTTCCAAGTTCTCCTATTTTTCACATTTTTGGCTTATTTTTCCAATTTTTTTACTATTTTTCCGTGGTTTTCTCTATTTTCTCTATTTCTTTCCATTTTCCATGTTTTTCTATTTCTCGCTATTTTTCTACATTTTTTCCTTTTATCCCAATTTTTTCCTATTTTCTCTTTTTACCCAATTTACTTTCCCGACCCACCTCCGAGAAGTGAAAGTTTTGTGAACGAGCTAAAAAAAATTTTCGAGAAAAAGATGGAAATATCCATTTTAAGGTCACCTGAGATGATTAAGATCATTTCCAGATCGAAGTCTGTCTGTCTGTTTGTCTGTGTGTCTGTCTGTATTTTTCCACGATATAGGCCAGACGTTTAATCCGATTGAGCTGAAATTTGGTTTATGGGTTTGGGTTACCCGTCTGAAGAATCCTTTAGTTTTTGTATGACATCTGTCTAACGGAAAGTCACAAAAAATGACAGATGCAATATGTCACGGAATTTGACTTGCAATATGTCATTTGAGAGCCCTTGAAAAACTATTCAGAAGAGTCAAAATTATTTCTCCAACTGTCACCTGTCAAAAATAAAAAATGAGAGAGAGACGAAATCTTTTTCTGATATTTAATGTTAAAGTTTTAAACTTTGACATTTTTTTATTTTTGACAGGTGACAGTTGGAGAAATAATTTTGACTGTTCAACTTTCTTGACATATTGCTTCTGTCATTTTTTGATAGTGATACTTCCGTTTGACAGATATCGTACAAAAACTAATGGATTCTTCCGACTTCCCATATACCAAATTTCAGTTCAATCGGATTAAACGTGTAGCCTATATCGTGGAAGAATACACACAGACAGACAGACAGACTTCCATCTAGAAATGGTCTTAATAATCTCAGGTGACCTCTTTATCTCGAAATTTTTTTTTTATCTCGTCCCTTCTCCGGATGTGGGTCGATAAAGTAAAAATAAATAATTTTATTTTATACCTACTAATGACGTAACTCAAAGTAACTGTACAACCGATGAAATCTTTACGGTTCATTTATTTTGCACCACTTTGGCTAGAAATAAGATACTATAAGAGGGTGGCAACCTAAGAAAGACAAAACACAGACAGACAGACCATCCGCTATTCTATTATATAAAACCGATAACAAAAGATATACCGTTATTTCTGAATAGTTTAGATCAGGTAGAAATTTTTGAAACTAGACAATGCGGAAAAGAATTCTTTTTTAATGTTTTATTATAACAAAATCTGGTAGTGGGTTAGTAGAAAACGTAAAAAATTCTAAACAATAATTTTATACACATTTGATAATGTAAAATAAAAAACGCAGATTTGTACTTTTAAAGTGTGTAATAATGATTAAATTAAATATCAAGTGATTTCGGCCAGTTATCAGCCATCTTCAAGACAACTAAAATAACAATAAACCGTATTCTACCAACATTTCGATAATAAACTACCAAAATCTAATATCTAAATCTAACCTGTGTATTTTAATCTATTTTATTAAAAGAAGTCTTGAATATATAAATCTAATCTGTCTATTAAAAAAAAAAATATAGCTTTCTCTTTCCACTTAAAAGTTATTCTCCACTACGTTCCCTATTGTTTTCCACTTTCCCCTATTTTTTTATTCCACTCTTTGAACTTCCTTTTTTCTACTTTTTTTTCTACATTTTCTCCTAAATTTTTTACTAATTTTTTTGTGTCATACTTTTTTGTTTCACTTTTTCCCGTTGAAACTTTTTTTTACTTCTTTCTAAATTTTTTTCACTTTTCCCCTACTTTTCCACTTTTTCCCCTACTTTTTCACTATTTTTTTATATTTCAAACTTTCTTCCACTTTTTCCCCGACTCATTTTTTTCTCCTTTATTTTTATTATTTCAATTTTTTCCACCATCCTTTTTTTACCAATTTTTTTATATTTCAAATTTTTTTTCCAATTTTTTCCCCCCATTTTTTTGTTTTAGATATTTTATACATTTTTCCCACACATTTTTTAGTTTCAAACTGTATTCCCCTTTTTTCCTAATTTATTTTTCTCCTGTTTTTTCAGTAATTTTTTTATGTTTCCAACTTTTTCCTATTATTCCCCCACCCTTTATCCCCTACTTTTTTAATAATTTCTTTGTGTTCCACTTTTTCTCCTCAAAAACTTTTTCTACATCTTTCCAAATTTTTTTCCATTTCTTCCCCTATTTCGTCACTTTTCCCCTACTTTTTATTTTATCCTTTCCCCTACTTTTTTATTCTGTTCTTTCCCTACTTTTTCCCACTTCTTCTCATAACTTTTTGACTAATTTTTTTGTGTAAAATTTGTTTTGTTCCACTTTTTCCACTTAAATCTTTTTTTATCACTTCTTTTCTATTTTTTTCACTTTTCTCCTATTTTCTTCCACTTTTCCCTACTTTTTTATTCCACCCTTTCCCGTACTTTTTTTCACTTTTTCTACTACATTTTTTACTAATTTCTTATTTTTTTGTGTCAAACTTTTTTCCACTTTTTCACTAATTTTTTTATAATTTAAATTTGAAACGTTTTTTACCAATTGTTTTAATCTATTTTATTAAAAGATGTCTGACTATCCAAATCTAACCTGTGTATTAAAAATAACACTATTTATATTTATTTTATTAAAAGAAGTCTTGACTATCTAAATATAATCTGTTAAAAAAAAGAAAATATAGCTTTCTCTTTCCACTTAAAAGTTATTCTCCACTACGTTCCCTATTGTTTTCCACTTTCCCCTATTTTTTTATTCCACTTTTTCCACTTCTTTTTTCTACATTTTCTCCTAATTTTTTTGTAATATACTTTTTTGTTCCAATTTTTCTCGTTAAAACTTTTTTTCTACTTCTTTCCCAATTTTTTTCACTTTTCCCCTACTTTTTTCCACTTTTTCCCCTACTTTTTCACTATTTTTTTTATATTTCAAACTGTCTTCCACTTTTTCCCCGACTCATTTTTTTCTCCTTTATCTTTATTATTTCAAATTTTTTCTGCAATTTTTCCACCTACTTTTTTAACAATTTTTTTTATTTCAAATTTCTTTTCCAATTTTTCCCCCCAATTTTTTGTTTAGATATTTTTTTACATTTTTTGCCCTACATTTTTTAGTTTCAAACTTATTTCCCCTTTTTTCCTAATTTATTTTTCTCCTGTTTTTTCAGTAATTTTTTTGTTTCAACTTTTTCCTATTATTCCCCCACCCTTTATCCCCAATAATTTCTTTGTGTTCCACTTTTTCTCCTCAAAAACTTTTTCTACATCTTTCCCTATTTTTTTTTCACTTTTCCCCTACTTTTTTCCATGCTTTTTTATTCCACCCTTTCCTCTACTGTTTTCCACTTTTTCTCACATTTTTTTTACTAATTTCTTTCTGTCAAACGTTTTTTATTCCACTTTTTCCCCTTAAAAGTTTTTTCCATTTCTTCCCCTATTTTGTCACTTTTTCCCTACTTTTTTCTTTTATCCTTTCCCCTACTTTTTTATTCTGTCCTTTTCCTACTTTTTCCCACTTCTTCTCATAAATTATTGATTATTTTTTTTGTATAAAATTTTTTTTCTTCCACTTTTTCTCTATAAATCTTTTTTTTCACTTCTTTTCCTATTTTCTTCCACTTTTCTCTACTTTTTTATTCCACCCTTTCCCCTACTTTTTTTCACTTTTTCTCCCACATTTTTTACTAATTTCTTATTTCTTTGTGTCAAACTTTTTTCCACTTTTTCACTAATTTTTTTATAATTTAAAATTTGAAACTTTTTTTACCAAATTTTCACCTACTTTTTTTCCACTTTTCGCCCCAGCCTTTTCCCCTACTTTTTTTTCCACTTTTCGCCCCAACCTTTTTTCCCTTATTTTTTTAGTTACAAACTTTTTCCCCAATTTTTTTATATATAATCTTTGTTTTTTATTTCCCATTTTCTCCCTTTTATAAGTACCATTGGAGTGGTAAGGGGGAAAGATAGGGGGAAAGAAGAAAATAATTACTCATTACAATAATGAGAAAAAATGGGTAGTTTTAGAAAAAAAGGGGAAAACGGGGTAAGTTCAAGAAAAAAAGTTCGAAAATTTGAAAGAAAAGAGGGGAAATTTTGGAGGAAGAGGCGAAATTTGAGAAAAAATAACAAAAATGAAAAAAGTATGAGGTAATTTTAAGAAAAAAATGGGGAAATTTTAGAAAAAACGGGGTAATTTCAGGAAAAAGTGACAAAAATTGAGAGAAAGGAGGGGAAATTTGAGACAAAAAATACAGTATTTGAGAGAAAAGAGGGGAAATTTTGAAGGAAGAAGCCTTATGACGAAAATAAATAAGGGGTAATTTTCAGAAAAAAAGGGTTAATTATAGAAAAAACGGGCTAATTTCAGGAAAAAGTGACAAAAATTGAGAGAAAAGAGGGGAAATTTGAGACAGAAAGAGACAGTATTTGAGAGAAATGAGAAAATAAATCGTGGCGAAGCTGGGAATCCCAAAATCGGCGCGGGGATGCTTGCGCAACAGCCGAATAAATCGCTACTGATATTATACTTTTGTACAGGAGCGTATTGAGACATTTTCGGATATTTAAAATGGTGGAAAAAAATTTTAATTTAATAAATAAATTTATCGATTATATCGGATATATATCACTTGATATATATCCTCCGAACCCTCTTAATGTCCCTCTATTATTGTCCTGAAGATGGCTCATAACTAGCCGAAAACTCTTAACATTTAATTTAATCATTATTACACACTATAAAAGTACAAATCTGCGTTTTAATAATTTTATAATTAAATGTGAGTGATCGAAATCATAATTATTATTGAAAGGATAATGACAGGAAAGTAAAAAAAAATGTTGTTGCTAATTTAATTTTTATAACTCGTGTGACCGTGGCTTAAAATTTTGACCAGACAAAACACGTTTTTTGAACATGTTTCCGGTATCATGTGATTACCTTGCGCATCCGGTAAAAAACGTGAATAGATTTTTTATAATGGTATTACTAATATAGTCTCTACAATAATCAATAAAGTTAATTAAAATAAAAATTATATTTGTAGAATTTTTATAATATATAATTTAATTTTAATCAACTTTTATTCTCGTTTTTACTATTTTATTTATATCTTTTTTCCTGTTCTTATTTTTTGCTCCATTTTATTTTCCCTTCAATTTTTTCCCGTTTGTGTTTTTTGCACAACGTATATTTTCCTTCAATTTTTATACAACTTTTTTCCCAATTTATTGATACACCAATTTTTTTTCCCTCTTTTTTTTCAAACTCGTGTTTTTTTGCTTATTTCCCCTCATCTTTTTTTGCTACTATTAATTTTTCATCACTTTCCCCCATTTTTTATAACTACTGTTTTATGTCCCATTTTTTCAAAATTAAACATTATTTTTGCTCTATTTTTTTCCTCTGTTTCCTCTTAATTTTTCTCCTAATTTTTTCCTTTTTTATCCCATTTTTATCCCTTTTTTATTTATCCACGTTTTTTCTTTTCTTTCTCACTTACTTTTATTTTTTGTTTTCTCACTTACTTTTTGCGCAATTTTTTTCTAAACTTATTATTAATACACCAATTTTTTCCCCCTCTTTTTTTTAAACTTGTGTTTTTTTTGCTCATTTCCCCCTCCATTTTTTTACAACTTTTATTTTTTCATCACTTTCCCCCTTTTTTATCCATTTTGTCCCATTTTATCAAACTTGGTATTTTTTTATGTCTCCTATTTTTATCCACTTTTGTTCTTTAAAAATATTGTTTTTGCTCTATTTTTTCTCTCTTTTTCCCCTTTATTTTATCCTAATTTTTTCCTTTTTTTCTCATTTTTTTAATTTTCATCCCATTTTTCTCCCTTTTAACTTATCAACGTTTTTTATTTTCTTTCTCACTTACTTTAATTTATTGCTTTCTCACTTTTTTCTTACTTTACTTTCCCCCACCCCTTTTTTTGTACACACCCAACTTTAGTTTTTATTTTTTCCATTTTTTTTTCAATTTTTTTATTCCTCGCGTTTTTTTTCTATTGTAACTTAATCTAAATCACTCTGCACTGAGCAAAATTACTCTATCATGAGCAAACTTACTCTATCCTGAACTAAATTACTATACCCTAAGGGAAATGACTTTATCCTAAGCAAAATTATTCTACACTGAATAAAATTACTCTATCATGAGCAAAATTACTCTATTTTGAGCTAAATTACTGTACTCCAAGGAAAATGACTACCCTAAACAAAAGTATTCTACACTGAGCAATATTACTCTATCCTGAACAAATTTACTCTATCCTGAGTAAAATTACTCTATATTGAACTAAATCACTGTACCCTAAGGAAAATGACTTTACCCCAAGTACAATTATTCTACACTCAGCAAAATTACTCTGTCATGAGCAAAATTACTCTATCTTGAATTAAATTAGTGTACCCTAGAGAAAATGATTTAACCCCAAGCAAAATTAATTATTCTACATTGAGCTAAATCTCTGTACCCTAAATAAAATGACTTACTGTACTTTAAGCTAAATGACTGTACCCTAAGTAAAATGACTTTACCCTAAGCAAAATTATTCTACACTAAACAAAATTACTCTTATCTTGAGCAAAATTACTCTATCCTGAACAAAATTACTCTATCTTGAGCTAAATTACTGTACCGTAAGGAAAATGACTTTACCCTAAGCAAAATTATTCTACACTAAACAAAATTACTCTTATCTTGAGCAAAATTACTCTATCCTGAACAAAATTACTCTATCTTGAGCTAAATTACTGTACCGTAAGGAAAATGACTTTACCCTAAGCAAAATTATTCTACACTAAACAAAATTACTCTTATCTTGAGCAAAATTACGCTATCTTGAGCTAAATTACTCTATTTTGACCTAAATTACTGTACCCTAAGGAAAATAACTTTACCCTAAATAAAATTATTCTACACTGAGCAAAATTACTCTATCATGAACAAAATTACTCTATCCTGAACAAAATTACTCTATCTTGAGCTAAATTACTGTACCGTAAGGAAAATGACTTTACCCTAAATAAAATTATTCTACACTGAGCAAAATTACTCTATCCTGAGCAAAATTACTGTATCATGATCAAAATTACTCTATCTTGAACAAAATTACTCTATCCTGAGCAAAATTACTCTATCTTGAGCTAAATTACTGTACCTTAAAGAAAACGACTTCACCCTAAGAAAAATTGTTCTACACTGAACAAAATTACTCTATCCTGAGCAAAATTACTGTATCATGAGCAAAATTACTCTATCCTGAATAAAATTACTCTATCCTGAGCAAAATTACTCTATCTTGAGCTAAATTACTCTATTTTGACCTAAATTACTGTACCCTAAGGAAAATAACTTTACCCTAAATAAAATTATTCTACACTGAGCAAAATTACTCTATCCTGAGCAAAATTACTGTATCATGAGCAAAATTACTCTATCCTGAATAAAATTACTCTATCCTGAGCAAAATTACTCTATCTTGAGCTAAATTACTGTACCTTAAAGAAAATGACTTCACCCTAAGAAAAATTGTTCTACACTGAACAAAATTACTCTATCATGAGCAAAATTACTTTAGCCTGAGCAAAATACATTGAGCAAAATTACTCTATCCTGAGCAAAAATACTCTATCTTGAGCTAAATTACTGTACCCTAAAGAAAATGACTTCACCCTAAGAAAAATTGTTCTACACTGAACAAAATTACTCTATCATGAGCAAAATTAACTGTATCATGAGCAAAATTACTCTATCCCAAGCAAAATTACAGTATCTTGAGCTAAATTACTGTACCCTAAGGAAAACGACTTTACCCCAAGCAAAATTATTCTACACTGAACAAAATTACTCTTATCTTGAGCAAAATTACTCTATCTTGAACTAAATTACTGTACCCTAAGGAAAATGACTTTACCCTAAGCAAAATTATTCTACACTGAGCAAAATTATTCGATCTTGAGCTAAATTACTCTATTTTGACCTAAATTACTGTACCCTAAGGAAAATAACTTTACCCTAAATAAAATTATTCTACACTGAGCAAAATTACTCTATCCTGAACAAAATTACTCTATCCTGAACAAAATTACTCTATCCTGAGCAAAATTACTCTATCTTGAACTAAATTACTGTACCCTAAGGAAAATGACTTTACCCTAAGCAAAATTATTCTACACTGAGAAAAATTACTCGATCTTGAGCTAAATTACTCTATTTTGACCTAAATTACTGTACCCTAAGGAAAATAACTTTACCCTAAATAAAATTATTCTACACTGAGCAAAATTACTCTATCCTGAGCAAAATTACTGTATCATGAGCAAAATTACTCTATCCTGAATAAAATTACTCTATCCTGAGCAAAATTACTCTATCTTGAGCTAAATTACTCTATTTTGACCTAAATTACTGTACCCTAAGGAAAATAACTTTACCCTAAATAAAATTATTCTACACTGAGCAAAATTACTCTATCCTGAGCAAAATTACTGTATCATGAGCAAAATTACTCTATCCTGAATAAAATTACTCTATCTTGAGCTAAATTACTGTACCTTAAAGAAAATGACTTCACCCTAAGAAAAATTGTTCTACACTGAACAAAATTACTCTATCATGAGCAAAATTACTTTAGCCTGAGCAAAATACATTGAGCAAAATTACTCTATCCTGAGCAAAAATACTCTATCTTGAGCTAAATTACTGTACCCTAAAGAAAATGACTTCACCCTAAGAAAAATTGTTCTACACTGAACAAAATTACTCTATCATGAGCAAAATTAACTGTATCATGAGCAAAATTACTCTATCCCAAGCAAAATTACAGTATCTTGAGCTAAATTACTGTACCCTAAGGAAAAGGACTTTACCCTAAGCAAAATTAATCTACCCTGAGTAAAATTACTCTAAATCGAAAAGGTTATCGATATCTCAAATGTGGTCCAAGTGTTTTAAGGGAAATAAAACTCCAAGTCAGTATCACAACGTGCAATAAAATGAAAGGTAGAACTTTCAGCTAAACAGCCAGCATGTAATTTTATCAATATCGAGTTTTTCAAGTTTTTTGGCCTGATGATGGCTGTTTAGTCGAAACTAGTTACCTTACTTTCTATTTTATATTTTATCACACATTGTGGTACTGACTTGGCGTTTTATTTCCTTTAAAAAATAACTCTACTCTAACTTAACTTTGTTTTTCATTTTTCCTTATTTCTTTTTCTTCATTTTTAACCTCCCTTTTCAATGTTCTTTTCCCTCATTTTCTTTTTCTTTCTTACTTTTTTTTTGCCTCTTATGAAATCACAAATAAAATATTTGTTCTCAATAAAGAATGAAACAACTCGGAAGTCAGTCATACCACAAAATTATTTAATAATGACAAAACAGTCTGAAAAGGCGACATGTTTCGGTCTACACGACCATCATCAGGCCTATAATAAATTTGATATTGTGAAGAGATATTAAAAAAAATTCTTATTATAATGTTACAACTTACTACTAACAAATTGAATCCAAAACGTTGAATAAACAGTTAAAAAAATTTTAGTATGTTATATTAATAAAAAATTAAAATTAAAAAAAAAACAAACTTAAAATTAAAGTTATTTAAAAAAAACATTTTTCGGTAAAATGCAGTCGAAGTGAAATAATAAATATAATAATTTTTTTCTCAGTTGTAATTTATCTTGAAAAAAAAAAGATACACATATAAAATTTTAATTCAAGGAAAAATAAAATGTTGACTATGATGGGAAAAATACTGATAACCTTTACTTAGTTTCTAGTAATATGAGACTGTCTTGTATATCTTGACATTATTCCATTATTTTGCACATTTAAGATTTTAATTACAAGACAGGCATAATATAACAATGATACAATTTTTTTTATTTAATGCCATGCAAAAATAATGTTGTTACCAATTTATTCCATTCCATTAGTTAAATAAAATGTATGAACAATTTGATAAATATTTATGAAATTTTTAAATTAGTTCCGGGCTTATAAATACAATTCAAAATTTTTTATTTGTATCAATTTTTTTTGCTGTTTACAAATAAATTTTCTAGCTCAGATTTTTTTATTTTTTTTGATAGATACACCTTGTTTGTTTTGTTTGAGTTGAAACTTTCTTATAGAAACTAACATCGGTGTATTAAATTCTTGAAAAAGTAAACGCGTAATAAAAATCAAGGTAGAAAAGGTTGCGGTGTTTTGTATTCGGTAACATAACCTCTAAAGGTTAATGAATGCTCTACAGACCTTGAAACTAACAACTTTTCATTATTGGGAGGCCCAATTACGAATGCGCGAATTCGAATTATTTAAAAGAACGTTCACACCTGGCTTGGAATATATTAACGTGTATATATCAACATATTTTCATTTATATCCGAAGCATCAAATGAAAAACACAAATTAATATACGTTAGGAAATAATTATTTTTCAGTGGACTGTATAAAAATATTATTTACTGGTAGATTTGTTTTGACATTTTTTATTTTTGACAGATGATAGTTGGAGAAATAATTTTGACTGTTCTAAATAAAGTTTTTCAAGGGCTTTCAAATGACGTATTGCAAGTCAAATTCCGTGACATTGCATCTGTCATTTTTTTATAGTGACACTTCCGTTTGACAGATGTCATACAAAAACTAATGAGTTCTTTCGACCAGTAACCCAAACCCATATACCAAATTTTAGCTCAATCGGATTCATACTTTTTCAGATATTTAATGCTAAAATTTTAAATTTTGACATTTTTTAATTTTTGACAGGTGACAGTTGGAGAAATAATTTTGACTGTTCTAAATAAAGTTTTTCAAGGGCTTTCAAATGACGTATTGCAAGTCAAATTCCGTGAGATATTGGATCTGTCATTTTTTGAAAGTGACACTTCCGTTTGACAGATGTCATACAAAAACTAATGAGTTCTTTCGACCAGTAACCCAAACCCATATACCAAATTTTAGCTCAATCGGATTCATACTTTTTCAGATATTTAATGCTAAAGTTTTAATTTTTGACATTTTTTAATTTTTGACAGGTGACAGTTGGAGAAATAATTTTGACTGTTCTAAATAAAGTTTTTCAAGGGCTCTCAAATGACATATTGCAAGTCAAATTCCGTGAGATATTGGATCTGTCATTTTTTGATAGTGACACTTCCGTTTGACAGATGTCGTACAAAAACTAATGGGTTCTTCCGACGGGTAACCCAAACCCATATCCCAAATTTCAGCTCAATCGGTTTAAACGTGTGGCCTATATCGTGGAAGAATACAGACAGACATACAGACAGACAGACTTCCGTCTGAAAATGGTCTTAATCATTTCAGGTGACCTGAAAATGGATATTTCCATCTTTATCTCGAAAATTTTTTTTAGCTCGTTCACAATACTTTCCCTTCTCGGAGGTGGGCCGGGAAATTAAAAATACAGAAAAATACTAAAAAAAGTGCTAAAACAATGATTAAAAAAATACGAATAAATAGGAAAAAATAAGAAAAATATTTTCCCTGGAAAAATAATACAAAAATATGATAAAATTAGGTAAAATAGGGAAAATGTTTTTTAAGGCGATAATAGGGAAAAATAAGGAAAATCGAAAAAATCGGTAATAATAGGATAAAATACGAAAAAATTGGAAAAATAGGAGAAATAAAGAAAAATAGAGAAAAAGGGGGTAATAGGAGAGAATAGAATAAAATGGGATTAAATAAAGGAAAAAATACGAATAAATAGGAAAAAATCCATGGAAAAATGCAAAAATATGAAAAAAATGAGGTAAAATAGGGAAAATAAAGAAAATAAAAAAAATCTGTAAAAATAGGAAAAAAGTCGAAAAAATTTAAAAAAACAGGAAAAAAATAGGAGAAATAAATAAAAATAAAGAAAAATAGAGAAAAATTGGGTAAATTGGGAGAGAATAGAAAAAAATGGGATTTAATAAAGAAAAAAATACGAATAAATAGGAAAATAAGAAAAATATTTTCCCTGGAAAAATGCGAAAATATGAAAAAATAAGGTCAAATATATGGAAAATGTTTTTCAAGGCGATAATATTGAAAATAATGAAAATGAAAAATAGGAAAAGAGACGAAAAAATTGGAAAAACAAAAAAAAAATAGGAGAAATAAATAAAAGTAGAAAAAAATGGGGTAAAGTAGAAGAAAATTGGAAAAAATAAAAAAAATATTTTCAATGGAAAAATGCGAAAATATGAAAAAATAAGGTCAAATATAGGGAAAATGTTTTTCATGGCAATAATAGGGAAAAATAAAGAAAATCCAGAAAAATTGGTAAACATAGGGAAAAAGTCAAAGAAATTGGAAAAACATGAAAAAAAATAGTGGAAATAAATAAAAATGGGGTAAAATAGGAGATAGGAGAGACTAGGAAAAAAAAATTGAAAAAAAAAATTGAAGAAAAAAAAAACAGAAAAAATCGGAAAAAACAAAGGAAATAGGAAAAAAGACAAAAAATAAATAAATAAATAGATAAAGAACAGGAAAAAATAGGAAAAACAGAAAAAAGTAAGAAATAAAGTAAAAAATAAGACGCCAAGTAAAGTTCGGATTCCCAGGCACAAAAATAGAGAAAAATAAGGTAAAATAGGAGAGAATAGGAAAAAATAGGATAAATAAATAAAAAACTGGAAACGATGAAAACAATTAGAACAAATAGAGCAATATGAGAAAAATAGTAAAAAAGTATTAAACAAATTTGAAGAATAGAAAAAAATTGGGAAAAAACAAAATGTAGGTAAAAATAAAAGAAAAACATATGGAAAAATGAGAAAAATAAGGAAAGAAAACGGAAAAAGTAGGGGAAATGGAAAAATAGGGAAAGATAGAGAACATTTATGGAAAAATGGTCATGTGAAATAAAAGAAAAATGGGAAAAGTCAGGAAGAGATTTAGATAATATGGAAAAATACCGAAATTAAGGAAAAATTGGAAAAAAAGGAACAAACAGAGAAAAATAGGGAAAAATATGGAACAGTAATAAAAATTTAAGAAAATTGAGAACAATATGAAAAAAAGAGGGAAATATGGAAAAATACCGAAGATTGGAAAAAAATTGGAAAAATAATGGAAAATAGGGAAAATAATGAAAAATAGGGATAGGAGGGGAAATAGGGGAATTGTGAAAAATTGAGGAAATTTGGAGAAAACGGGAAAAAATAAAACAACATAGGAAAAAAACTGGGATAAACATAAAAAAAAATAGGAAAAATAGGGCAAAATGAGGAAATTAGAGAAAAATAAGGAAACAAGGAAATAGAGAAAAATATGAAAATATCGGACCGCCCAAACTTTTCACAATTTTTTTTTAACTTTGTATGTCTGATTTTTTTTAAAATTTTTTTCCTGATTTGGAAAAATATGGAAAAATTTGGAAAAATAGGAAAAACTACGAAATTTAGGGAAAAATAGGAAAAAAATTGTGAAAAATATGGAAAAAGTAGCATAAGATCCAGGTCCGTATTAACGGAGTATTCATAATAATAAGTCAAACGTAAAAGTGGGACATACTGTAATAATTAATAAGTTAATAGAAAAAACAGAAAAATGAAAAAAAAATAGGGGAAAATCTGGTAAATAGGGAAAAATATGGAAATATGAAAAAATAAGAGAAAATGGGAAAAATAACGAAATATGTGGAAATTGGGTAAAATGGTAAAAAAAATAGAAAATAGGGAAAAAATCACCGAATTTGTCTTTAAATTCTTTATCAATATTTTTTAATCAAAACGCAGGTCCATTATTTTTCTGTTTATTTAATTTCTATAATTTTGACAACAGGACCGTAATTAAAAATTTATATTTTAATGGTTAATCAATTTTTGTAATAAAAAAGACAGGTCTGTATTAAAAAAAATAACTTCATGATGACCGTTACAAACGCCGTATCAAACATTTATTAGTACAATTTTTTAGCAAATTTCAGATATAATAAAATTTTCCTTTCCTATTTTTTCATTTTTTTTTGAATAAAATTAATATGCGTAAAAAACCAAAAATAGTTTTCCCTGTATAACTCAAGAATGGCGAAAGTCCCTGTAGATTTTTTTAGGCTAACTTTTTTCCCATTTACTCCCCCTTGTATCCCTGATATAACAATGTTATTCCTTAAAATTTTATACATATTGGTCAAACTGGAAGATAACCAGAAAAACGTTTTAATGAGCATAAATATCAATAAATACGTTGATACTATAATAAACATTTCTTTATAATATACAAACAAACATTTTGAATCATTCTGTATAATAAAAACTTATATTCTACGAAACAATTGATTGTTACACGATTTTTCTATTATGTGAAGAATATAAATAATTTTTTTTTGTAAGAATTAAAAAAACTATTTAATAGATACGGGTAGGATGTATAAAAGCGAAGAAAATGAAGTATTTATGGTTGTGTTATTTAAATTGGTTGACTGACCCGGCCTGCTATATAATCTAAAGGTGCAAAGGGCCGGGTTTTATTATAAATGGGGTATAAGGGAAAATAATTTATACTAATTTATCGTATAATAAAATAAAATAAAATAATAAAAAATGTTTATTAAAATACATAAAATTTTTTAAAGATTAATAATTCCGGTCCAGTATAACAATTTTGCCATTATTATTTCTTATAATTTGCATCATTTATTGGAAATTTTAAATAAACAAATAAATAACCATTTTTCTAGACTTTTTCTTATTTTGCACTATTTTTACCTACTTTGCTCTATTTACCTATTTTGCTTATATTTTTCACTATTTGAACTATTTTTTTCCTATTTTTCCTATATCTTTCAATTTTCCCTTGGTTTCCATTAGTTTTTCCTGTTTTCTTTATTTTTCTTACTTTTTCATATTTTCCATGTTTTTCACAAATTTTCCAATTTATCCCCTATTTGTCATTATTTGTACTTATGTTTCCCCATTTTACTCAATTTTTCCCCCTATTTTTTTTCCTATTTTAAACAATTTTCCCATATATTTGCCAATTTTCCTGATTTTTTAGTATTTTCTCATATTTATTTCTATTTTTTCCCATTTTTTCCTATTTGTCCTTATTTGTACTTATTTTTCCCCATTTTATTCAATTTTTTTCCCCCATATATTCCCCTATTTTCCACTATTTTCCCAAATATTTGCCAATTTTTCTGATTTTTCGGTATTTTCTCATTTTTTTTTTTATTTTATCTTTTTCAATTTTTTTCTTATTTTTCTATGTTTTTCCTATTTTTCAATATAATTTGCAAATTTTCCTATATTTACATTATTTTATCTATTTTTTTCTCCATTTTTCCTGTTTCTTTCTATTTTTTCTCTATGTATTTTTCACTTTTTTCTCATACGTTTCACTATTTATTTGTCTAATTTTCACCAATTTCCTATTTCCTCTTTTTCCCTATTTCTCACTATTTTCCCATATTTTCATACTTTTCTTTATTTTGCCCTATTTTGTTCTATTTAGTCCCTATTTTTTGCAAAAATTTGCCCTATTTGCTCGTAGTTTTAACTATTTTTCTCCATTTATTTCCATATTTTCCCCTATTTTTCACTATTTTCACCATTTATCCTATTTTTTTTCTATTTTTCCTTGGTTTTCCTTGGTGTTTTCTTTTTTCTTTATTTTTTTATATTCTCCTATTTTTCCTATTTATACTTATTTTTCGCTATTTTCTCAATTTTTTCCATATTTTTGTCACTATTTTTCCTATTTTTTTCCGACTTTTTCTTGTTTTGCACTATTTTTACCTACTTTGCTCTATTTGGTCCCTATTTTTTCGCATATTTTTCACTATTTTTTCCTATTTTTCCTATATCTTTCAATTTTTCCTTGGTGTCCATTAGTTTTTCGTGTTTTCTTTATTCGTCTTATTTTTTACCATTTTTTCCTATTTGTACTTATTTTTCCCCATTTTACTCTATTTTTTTCCATATTTTTCCCTTATCTTCCACTAGTTTTCCATATATTTGTACATTTTCCTGATTTTCTGTATTTTCTCAAATTTCTCTATTTTTTCTTTTTCAATTTTTTTCTTATTTTTCCATGTTGTTCCTATTTTTCACTATTTGCAAATTTTCCTATTTTTCCCCTATTTTCTCTATTTTTTCTCCATTTTTCCTGTTTCTTTCTATTTTTCCTGTTTTTCATTATTTTATCCTATACCTATTCATCAATATTTTGCCTATTTTTCTCTATTTTTCTGTATTTTTCACTTTTTTCCTATACGTTTCATTATGTATTTTTCTGTTTTTCCCCAATTTCACATTTGCTCTTTTTCCCTATTTCTCACTATTTTTCGCAAATTTTCATACTTTTTCCTATTATGCCATATTTTTCCCTATTTTGCTCTATTTAGTCCCTATTTTTCCCAAAATTTGCCCTATTTGCTCGTAGTTTTCCCTATTTTGCTCCATGTTTTCTCCTAGTTTTCACTATTTTTCTTATTTTTTTTTCTATTTTTCCTATATCTTTCTATTTTTCCTTGCTTTTCGTTAGTGTTTTCTTTTTTCTTTTTTTTTATATTTTCCTATTTGTATCCATTTTTCCTTGGTTTCTCTTTGTCTTTTCTTTTTTTTATATTTTCCAATTTATACCTATTTTCCAATTTATACCTAATTTCCCCTATTTTCTCGTTTTTTCCCGTATTTTCCATGTTTTTCACTATTGATCGCAAATTTTCCTATTTTTCCTCTTTTTCCCTATTTCTCACTATTTTTCCTATTTTTCTTTATTTTGCCCTATTTTGTTCAAAGTTTGCCCTATTTGCTCCTAGTTTTCCCTATTTCTCTAATTTTTTCCTATTTTTCCAAAATTTCCGTTTTTCTAATTATTAAATGTTTTTTCATATTTTTCCAAAATTTCCGTTTTTGTAATTTTTAAATGTTTTTTCATATTTTTCCCAAATTTCCGTTTTTCTAATTTTTAAATGTTTTTTCCTATTTTTCCAAAATTTCCGTTTTTCTAATTATTAAATGTTTTTTCATATTTTTCCAAAATTTCCGTTTTTCTAATTTTTAAATGTTTTTTCATATTTTTCCCAAATTTCTCTTAATTGGCCTGTTTTTTATTTATTTTCCTTTGTTTTAAACTATTTTTCCCAAATTTCCCTGTTTTTTTCTATTTTTTCCCATTTTTCCCTTTCCATATTTTCTCTATTTTTTTGTATTTTTTCCCTATAAACCCTCATAAACCCTAAAAAACCCTCATAAAATCTGAATAAGTCAATCTCAAATATAATTTCCAAATAAGCTTCATCAGTCGAGCTGTTCCACACAAATAAAATTAATCGAATTTAAAGAAAACTCTTAATATTTAGTGGTAAAATATTATTTAATAAATTTTATTTCACACGAAATAAAAACAAAACTATGGAAACAGAATTGAATAATTAAAACTATAACAAATTTGTAATCTACTGTGAAGACATAAAAACTATTTATTATTCTTTTTATGGGAACAAGTATTATCTCAGCACTTGCGTTTTTATCTATCCATCTCTATCTATTATATGTAAACCGTTCTACAATGGACATCGTGACATTTCAAATTTGGGTTAAGTTAACAATTGAAAATTTTTTGAATAAATTTGGGTATATTTATAATCGATAAACAACATTTAAATTACGCCAAGTTTAAAAATAAATAAATTGTTCTATATTTTCATTTTTTTATTTATTATGATCAGTAAAAATGATAAATTAATTTTTACTTTCCCGACCCACCTCCCAAAAGGGAAAGTATTGTGCACGAGCTAAAAAATTTTTTCGAGATAAAGATGGAAATATCCATTTTGAGGTCACCTGAGATGATTAAGACCATTTCCAGATTGGATATCTGTCTGTCTGTGTGTCTGTTTGTCTGTCTGTGTGTATTCTTCCACGATAGAGGTCACACGTTTAATCCGATTGAGCTGAAATTTGGTATATGGATTTGGATTACCCGTCGGAAGAACCCATTAGTTTTTGTATTACATCTGTCAAACGGAAGTGTCATTATCAAAAAATGACAGATGCAATATGTCATAGAATTTGACTTGCAATATGTCATTTGAAAGCTCTTGAAAAACTCTATTCAGAATAGTCAAATTTATTTCTCAACCTGTCAACTGTCAAATATAAAAAAATGATAAAATTTGAAACTAACATTAAATATTTGAAAAAATATTCGTGGATACTCGTCGGAAAGTTTTGGGGCGACACAACCAATTTTTTTTCTTTATTTTCCCAATTTTCCGTATTTTGCCCATTTTTCTAAATTTTTTCCTATTTTTCCCCTTTTTCCAATTGTTCCCCATTTTTCCAAATGTTTCACTATTTTTCCATATTCTTATCAGTTTTTTCCTATTGTCCCATATTTTCCACTATTTCTTCTGATATTTCCCTATTTTTCTTTAATTTCCTCATTTTGCCTTATTTATTACTATTTTTTCCCCTTTTTTTTATATTTTTTCCAATTTTTGTCTAATTTTTAAATTTTTTTTTCCGTAATTTTTCTCTAATTTTCGCTATTTTCCAATACTTTTCTTACTTTCCTCTACTTTTTCCCTAAATTTCGTAGTTTTTCTTATTTTTCTCAATTTTTCTATATTTTTCCAAAGCAGGAAAAAAATTTAAAAAAACTCAGACATAAAAAGTTTTAAAAAAAATTTTGAAAAGTTTGGGCGGTCCCATATTTTCCCATTTTTATCTATTTCCCCCTATTTCTCATTATTTAGTTATTTTTCTCTAATTTCCTCATTTTGCTCTATTTTGCCATATTTTTCATATTTTTTTTTATGTTTTTCCCAGTTTTTTACCTATTTTGTATTGTTTTTTCTCCTTTTTCACAATTCCAGTATTTCGCACCATTTTTTCTATTTTCCTGTATTTTTTCCTCCTTTCCCTATTTTTTAAAATTATCCCCATTTTCCATTATTTTTCCCATTTTTTTCTAATTTTCGGTATTTTTCCATATTTTTACCAATATTTCCTCTTTTTTTATATTTTTCTCAAATTTCTTAAATTCTTCTTACAATTTTTCCCTATTTTTTCTCTGTTTGTTCCTTTTTTTCCTCTTTTTCTTTTATTTCGCTTTTTTTTTTTCAATTTTATAATATGTTTTTCTGTTTTTTCTGTTTTTCCCGTTTTTAACTATTTTTTAACCATTTTTCCATTTTTTTCTATTTTTCCATATTTTCCCATTTCTCCCACTTTTTCCGTCTTTTTCCTTATATTTCCTTATATTTTTCAGTATGTTTTCTTACATTTTTACCTAAATTTTCTTTTTTCCCTATTTTTTTATTCTTCAAATTTGTTTAATACTTTTTTACTATTTTCTCAATTTGCTCCATTTGTTCCTATTTTTTTCATCGTTTCCAGTTTTTCATTTATTTTTCCTTTTTTTGCTATTTTCTCCTATTTTTCCCTGTTATTTCCAGTTTTTTTATTATTTACAATATTCCGTGGTTTTTACTATTTTTTTACAATTTTTTACCATGTTTCTTTATTTTGCTCGATTTTTCCTACCTTTTCGCTATATTGGTCAATTTTTTTGTTTATTTTTCCCGTATTTCCAATATTTTTCCCATTCTTTTTGCCATTTTCCCCAATATTTTTGCAATTTTGCTTTATTTTTTCCTAGGTTTTCATATTTTTGTCCATTTTTTCCTATTTTTTGCCATTTGTTCATTTTTTTTCTCCATTTTACCTATTTTTCCTATTCTTTTCCCATTTCTTTCTTTTTTTTCCAGATTTTCATTACTTTTGATATTTATACTCATTTTTCCGTATTTATTCCTATTTGTCCCTATTTATCACAATTTATCCTTATTTTTCCCAATTTTTGCCCATTTTTTAATATTTGTCCTTATTTTTCCCAATTTTTCAATATTTTTCTCTATTTTTACTTTCCCGACCCACCTCCGAGAAGGGAAATTATTGTGAACGAGCTAAAAAAATTTTTCGAGATAACGATGGAAATATCTATTTTGAGGTCACCTGAGACGATTAAGATCATTTCCAGATGAAAGTCTGTCTGTCTGTCTGTGTGTATTCTTCCACGATAGAAGCCACACGTTTAATCCGATTTAGCTGAAATTTGGTATATGGCTTTGGGTTACATGTCGGAAGAACCGATTAGTTTCCGTATTAAAAAAATGAGTTCTAATGGCCGTTATGACACGAAACGTCATATGAAAGGTACAATTTTGTAGCAAATTTGAGATACAATAAAAATAAATGGTTTCTTTTCTATTATATCATATTTTTTAAAATAAAATTATAGGCGTAAGACGGACAGACAGACGGTCAGACAGATAGACTGACAGACAGATAGACGGACAGACAGCCATACCAATAGACGGACAGACAGATAGACGGGCATATCGACAGACAGACAGAACCGTATTATAAGAATTTTTTTTAGAAGTTTAAAAACCAAAAATAGAATTTTTTAGTTTTCCCTGTATAACTCCGAGAAAGACGAAAGTCCCTATAGAAGTTTTTCGACCAGTGTTCAAATGTTTCCCTCATTTAACTTTCTCTGTATCTTTTACCGTTTTCAATGTTATTTATTCCAATTTTAGACATCCTGTATATTTTATATTGAAATAATTCTATTTATTTACTTTATTTTTCTACTTACGCTAAAGAAAATGATTTTTTAAATACCGAATTGTATCTCCGCCACTGCCTTCACCACAACAAAATCAAAGAACGTAATCGATAGACAGAGAAAAGACCAAGATGGCCGTGACAGTGGAACTCGACGAACGCCGCCGAGCACCGAAGTCGTGGAGAAGCTGCCCGCCAGGTATACCCGGTGGAATTCTGCGGGGGGCGGGGAGAGGCGACCACAAGGTAACAACCTGTTGTGACGTCACTGACAGCGCGCCCCTCTCCATAACTTTTATACACCGACATTAGTGTTAGTGTTGTGGAACTAAAAGAAGAGTGAAGAAGTCGAGACCTAGTTTTGCGCACGTGCACGTGGTTGGTTTCGTTTTTATACGGCGTTACCCTTTTTGTTTTTAGTAGGTTGATAATAACTGAAACAAAATCGGTTGTTAAATTGTGAATTTTTTTAAAAGTTTTTTTTTTTTTAGTGGTTGATTATTTGATAACAACAAAAATAATAAATTGTGTGAAAAGTGTTTATGTGATTTATCACTATTTTTTTAATATTTTTTAGGTAAATATAATTATGGAAGTTACAGTTTCACTTTTTTATTACTCTAAAATAAATCCTTGTTTAATCCTTAAATAAATTTACAAATTAGTTGACAGTTAAAAATGACATTTATCAGAAATCTAGTGGATAGACTTTTAATCCAAGTAATGTAAATATTTAATTTGCGTTACCTTTTTCATAAAAGATACCAATTCTCGACTAAGACAGAAACCCAATTTCATTTTAAATATATTAATTAAATCAATTAAATTTTTGTATTTAAATAATTTATTAAAATATAATAATAAATTTTAAATTAATAAAAAAATTTTTTTTTGAATTTTATCTTATTAGCAAACTTTAATTTGGTTGTGTTAAAATTCTCTTTTTCCCACGTTTAATATTTTTTTTTTAAAGATTAGTTTTACTGCTGGAAAATAAGTTGCTTCATTAGTTTCACCTTAATTGGCCAACTTTGATAGCTTAATTGGTTATTAGCGAACTGTAATTGACTTCTATAATAATTTCAAATTGCTTTTCTGTTTTTATGTCCCAAGTAACAAAATTTAATTTTTCTCGGCAAAATAAAAAAATATGTTTTTTTTTTTCATTTTAGTGACAATGTTTAAACGAGACTTGAAAGCTATTAGAACTCTCGGTTAATAATCCGTAGTGTTTGTTTTGTTTTTTAAAACGGTGGATATTAAATTATATACAGGGTGATTACCCTACAATGAAACGTAGGTGGTCTGGATTACAACCGGTAAGAGTGAATTCGGAAGAAAGCAGTGCGGAAGTGACGTCATCTACTTTAGTTATGAGTCCGGCAAATTCGTTGGCCTCGACCGACATCGGTGACGTAGATCTGGAGTTTTTCGATCTCGATTTAAATCATCAGGGACACAGAAGTTTGATTATACCTAACGGGTACGGATTGACTGGGACTATTATTACTGGACATACTTTGGCTAAAAGCGATACGAGTTCCATGTCAGGTAGGTACAAAAATGAAAATTCAATATAGAAAATCAAAAAAAAATTGTTGTTTTTTATAAATTAATCATTAATACTTTTTTAAGTGTTAGTATTAACTTTATCGTTATGATAGATTAAACCGGTCGCAATTTTTTTTATCGTGATTGACACTTAACATTATTAATTCGTTTGATGAAAAAACAAAAATGAGATTATTTAAATTATAACAATAAGTGGTCGGGTAACGGTTAAATAATTATCATGATACTTAAGAAGACAATAATAATTTAATATTAAAAAAATGTTGGACATTTACAGTTATATTTTTTTAACAGTATTTTACATGGTCACAATTTTTTATCTAATATTTAAAAAAAATTCTTAAATATAGAATATTGTTGTCTCTTTCTAGCAACAGTCAGCACGTTTTAATAACGTTGATAGTTTTTATGTTACAGGGATTAAACAATATAAAAACTAAAAATTTAAAGACAAAAATACATTTTATATCCCATAACAAAAATAAATAAATAATATATTAAAATGAATTTAATACTACTTAAAAGTGAATAAGAAATACTATAAATGAGAATTTTTTCAAAATTTTTCAGCAAAAATAGGAACCTTGAAAAAATGGAGAAACCAAAAGAGAGGAAATTAAAAAATCGTTATAGTTGTGGTCTCTCCCTATTCTCACAAACACAATTTTTTTTCTAAAATTTTGAAAAAATTCTTAAATATAGAATATGGTTTTCTCTTTCTATCAACAGTCCTCAAATTTTAATAACGTTGATAGTTTTTATGTTACAGGGGTTAAACGATATGAGAAGTAAAAATTTAAAGACAAAAATACATTTTATATCAAATAAACAGAAATAAATAAATAATATATCAAAATGAATTTAATACCACTTAAAAGGGAATAAAAAATTCTATAAATGAGAATTTTTTCAAAATTTTTTAGCCAAAAATGTAACCTTGAGAAAAGGGAGAAACGAAAAGAGGGGAAATTAAAAATCGTTATAGTTGTGGTTTCTCCCTATTCTCACAACCACAATTTTTTTTCTAAAATTTTGAAAAAATTCTTAAATATAGAATATGGTTTTCTCTTTCTATCAACAGTCGAAAAATTTTAATAACGGTGATAGTTTTTATGTTACAGGGGTTAAACGACATGAAAACTATAAATTTATAGACAAAAATACATTTTATATCACATAACAAAAATAAATAAAAAATTTATTAAAATGAAAGTAACACCACTGAAAAGGCAATAAAAATGCTATAAATGACAATTTTTTCAAAATTTTTCAGTCAAAAATGTAACCTTGAGAAAAGGGAGAAACCAAAAGAGGGGAAATTAAAAAATCGTTATAGTTGTGGTCTCTCCCTATTCTCACAACCACAATTTTTTTTCTAAAATTTTGAAAAAATTCTTAAATATAGAATATGGTTTTCTCTTTCTATCAACAGTCCGCAAGTTTTAATAACGTTGATAGTTTTTATGTTACAGGGGTTAAACGATATGAGAAGTAAAAATTTAAAGACAAAAATACATTTTATATCCCATAAAAAAAATAAATAAATAATATATTAAAATTAATTTAATACTACTTAAAAGGGAATAAAAAATTCTATAAATGAGAATTTTTTCAACATTTTTTAGCAACAAATGTGACCTTGAGAAAAGGGAGAAAATAAAAGGGGAAATTAAAAAATCGTTATAGTTGTGGTCTCTCCCTATTCTCACAACCACAATTTTTTTTCTAAAATTTTGAAAAAATTCTTAAGTACAGAATATGGTTTTCTCTTTCTATCAACAGTAGGCAAGTTTTAATAACGTTGATAGTTTTTATGTTACAGGGGTTAAACGATATGAAAACTAAAAATTTAAAGACAAAAATACATTTTATATCCCATAAAAAAATAAATAAATAATATATTAAAATTAATTTAATACTACTTAAAAGTGAATAAAAAATTCTATAAATGAGAATTTTTTCAAAATTTTTCAGCAAAAATAGGAACCTTGAAAAAATGGAGAAACCAAAAGAGAGGAAATTAAAAAATCGTTATAGTTGTGGTCTCTCCCTATTTTCACAACCACAATTTTTTATTTAAAATTTTGAAAAAATTCTTAAATATAGAATATGGTTTTCTCTTTCTATCAACAGTCCTCAAATTTTAATAACGTTGATAGTTTTTATGTTACAGGGGTTAAACGATATGAGAAGTAAAAATTTAAAGACAAAAATACATTTTATATCAAATAAACAGAAATAAATAAATAATATATCAAAATGAATTTAATACCACTTAAAAGGGAATAAAAAATTCTATAAATGAGAATTTTTTCAAAATTTTTTAGCAACAAATGTGACCTTGAGAAAAGGGAGAAACCAAAAGAGGGGAAATTAAAAAATCGTTATAGTTGTGGTCTCTCCCTATTCTCACAACCACAATTTTTTTTCTAAAATTTTGAAAAAATTCTTAAATATAGAATATGGTTTTCTCTTTCTATCAACAGTCGAAAAATTTTAATAACGGTGATAGTTTTTATGTTACAGGGGTTAAACGAAAAGAAAACTAAAAATTTAAGGAGAAAAATACATTTTATATCTCATAATAAAAATAAATAAAAAATTTATTAAAATGAAATTAACACCACTGAAAAGGCAATAAAAAATGCTATAAATGAGAATTTTTTCAAAATTTTTCAGCCAAAAATGTAACCTTGAGAAAAGGGAGAAACCAAAAGAGGTCAAATTAAAAAATCCTTATAGTTGTGGTCTCTCCCTATTCTCACAACCACAATTTTTTTTCTAAAATTTTGAAAAAATTCTTAAATATAGAATATGGTTTTCTCTTTCTATCAACAGTCGAAAAATTTTAATAATGGTGATAGTTTTTATGTTACAGGGGTTAAACGAAAAGAAAACTAAAAATTTAAGGAGAAAAATACATTTTATATCTCATAACAAAAATAAATAAATAATGTAAAATGAATTTAATACCACTGAAAAGGGAATAAAAAATACTATAAATGAGAATTTTTTCAAAATTTTTCAGCTAAAATTGTAACCTTGAGAAAACGAAGAAACCAAAAGAGGGGAAATTAAAAAATCGTTATAGTTGTGGTCTCTCCCTATTCTTAATAACACAATTTTTTATCTAAAATTTTGAAAAAATTCTTAAATATAGAATATGGTTTTTTTTTTCTAGCAACAGTCAGCACGTTTTAATAACGTTGATAGTTTTTATGTTACAGGGGTTAAACGATATGAAAACTAAAAATTTAAAGACAAAAATACATTTTATATCTCATAACAAAAATAAATAAATAGTTTATTAAAATGAAATTAACACCACTGAAAAGGCAATAAAAAATGCTATAAATGAGAATTTTTTCAAAATTTTTCAGCCAAAAATGTAACCTTGAGAAAAGGGAGAAACCAAAAGAGGGGAAACTAAAAAATCGTTATAGTTGTGGTCTCTCCCTATTCTCACAAACACAATTTTTTATCTAAAATTTTGAAAAAATTCCTAAATATAGAATATTGTTTTCTCTTTCTATCAACAGTCGGGAAGTTTTAATAACGTTGATAGTTTTTATGTTACAGGGGTTAAACGACATGAAAACTATAAATTTATAGACAAAATACATTTTATATTCCATAACAAAAATAAATAAATAATATATTAAAATGAATTTAATACCACTGAAAAGGGAATAACAAATACCATAAATGAGAATTTTTTCAAAATTTTTCAGCCAAAAATGTAACCTTGAGAAAAGGGAGAAACCAAAAGAGGGGAAATTAAAAAATCGTTATAGTTGTGGTCTCTCCCTATTCTCACAACCACAATTATTTTTCTAAAATTTTGAAAAAATTCTTAAGTACAGAATATGGTTTTCTCTTTCTATCAACAGTCGAAAAATTTTAATAACGGTGATAGTTTTTATGTTACAGGGGTTAAACGAAAAGAAAACTAAAAATTTAAGGAGAAAAATACATTTTATATCTCATAACAAAAATAAATAAATAATGTAAAATGAATTTAATACCACTGAAAAGGGAATAAAAAATACTATAAATGAGAATTTTTTCAAAATTTTTCAGCTAAAATTGTAACCTTGAGAAAACGAAGAAACCAAAAGAGGGGAAATTAAAAAATCGTTATAGTTGTGATCTCTCCCTATTCTTACAAACACAATTTTTTATCTAAAATTTGGAAAAAATTCATAAATATAGAATATGGTTTTCTCTTTCTATCAACAGTCGAAAAATTTTAATAACGGTGATAGTTTTTATGTTACAGGGGTTAAACGATATGAAAACTAAAAATTTAAAGACAAAAATACATTTTATATCTCATAACAAAAATAAATAAATAATATTTTAAAATGATTTTAATACCACTAAAAAGGGAATAAAAAATACTATAAATGAGAATTTTTTCAAAATTTTTTAGCAAAAATTGTAACCTTGAGAAAAGGGAGAAACGAAAAGAGGGAAAATTAAAAAATCGTTATAGTTGTGGTCTCTCCCTATTCTTACAAACACAATTTTTTATCTAAAATTTTGAAAAAATTCCTAAATATAGAATATGGTTTTCTCTTTCTATCAACAGTCTTAAAGTTTTAATAACGTTGATAGTTTTTATGTTACAGGGGTTAAACGATATGAAAACTAAATATTTAAAGACAAAAATACATTTTATATCCCATAACAAAAATAAATAAATAATATTTTAAAATGATTTTAATACCACTGAAAAGGGAATCAAAAAAACTATAAATGAGAATTTTTTCAAAATATTTCAGCAAGAAATGTGACCTTGAGAAAAGGGAGAGACCAAAAAAGGAGGGAAAATTAAAAAATCCCCATTTTCACGGCCACAAGTTTTTATCTAAAATTTTAAAAAAATCCTAAATATAGAAGGCGGTCATCATTAAACAATAGGATTAAATTACTAGCATTTTTGCAATTTGTGTGCACCGAATTTTTCATTATAAAATCTAAAAGATCTATAATTAAAAGAATAAATAACATTTTTTATAAGACACTGATTTTATAAAATTAATAATTTACGAAACATTGATCCACCCATTCGCTTCCTAATATTTATTAATAAATTAGTAATTATGTCCCAAATATGATATATAGCTTAACCATTATAATTTATAATTAAAAGATATACGTCCTTGATAGCACCAAAACGAGATGCTTTGACTAATTTGTTAAGTAAATATCATAATGAATTTATTAGAAACTATGATAACCTTGGAATACTTTGGAAGAGTTCAAATATATTCATATACTGAAATCCTTTCACCAGTTTTATTACTAAGAATTTTGATTAACCATTAAAAAGTTTTTAAACTGCACAAATTCGAAAAGTGAAATTTTACATCACATAAGTTTTAGTTAAAAATAAATATTTATTTGGTAACAAAATCTACAAAAAATACATTAACCAGTTTTTTTTTTATATACCAGTTGTAGTTTTACTTGTTCTTTATTATACAGAGTGTACATAAAGTAACGTAATTTACTAATATTTATTAATACTTATTAAAATATGTTTTGAACTAGTACACCCTGTATATATTTTTTAAGTTTTTCATAATTTATTGAATTAAAAATATAATCGTCTAGACCGCATAATTCTAACCTTATTTAAACATAAACTCTTAATTTACAATGTATTTTAGTTTCTTCTAATATAGAATTGTAATTATTAAAGCCAAAATAAAGAATTTTTTTAATTTCATTTTATCAAGAAGTATAAAACAAATGAAAAAAGTAAATAGCATATCCGAAAAGGATCCAAAAGTACTATGTGTGAAAATTATTTCATAATTTTAAAATAATATTTGTAAAAATTATAGCCAAAAATATAAAAAATTAAAATAATTCAATCCATGAATTTTTGACAAAAATTTTTATTTTGCGTATGTAAATAACTCTTATTAATATTTCTGAAAGCTCTCAACATCTAATAACTTCACAATAATACATTTTAAAGTAAAAAATTTAACACGTGCAATGGCTGGATATGATTTTAGTTTACGCGAAATAAGTTTTACGTATGTAAATAATAGCCCACTCTTATTGCAGAGAATCGTTTCTGAAAGCTCTCAACATCTAATAACTTCGCAGTAACACATTTTAAAGTAAAAAATTTAACACGTGCAATGGCTGAAAATAATTTTAGTTTTTGTTTAGCATTGTAGACTAACTTTTTATTGATTTTGAAATTATTCAAAAAAAGGTTTTAATTTTTTTTAAGGTTATTATTAATATTAAAAATTTTAAAAAATACCATTAAATTTGTAGTAAAAACTCTATAATTGTGATTTTTTTTTAAATTTTATTCAAAAAATTGTAAAATTCGTAAAAAAAAAATGGCGAAAAAATGTTTAAATTTAATATAAATTAAAAAAAATAATAACTTTAAAAATATTAAAGGTATTAAAAAATTTTTTTTTGACAAAAAATTTAATTTTTTGAAATTTTTTTAAACAAAATTTATTAATCTATTTTACCCCCTAATTTTTTTTAATTTATCTGTATCAAATTACCTACCACTAGAATAGTACATTCTTCAACGAGCTTAGAATGGTGGTTATAAGTTTCCTACACAAGCGATTATTGGATGGAATCATCTAAGTGAATAATAGCCATTCTACGCAAGTAGAAGACTATACTTTATCTACGACTATGCGACTATATACAATTATATACCTAAATAATAGTTTTTAGTACAAATATTTAATTGACACTTATAAATCAAAAGATGTGATTGGCTAATTTAGAGTGAATTCTTAGTAAGAAATCACGGAGTGAAGAATGAAATTTGCAGTTTTTTGATCTAAATTACCTTCTTATTTACCCAAAAAGGCCCCCTTTTTTCTCCTGAAAATATTGCACTTTTTGTCTATTTCCCTTGAAAACTTGGCACTTTTTGTCTTTTTTTTCAGTTTTTTGACCTGAAGAAATTGCACTATTTCGTCTTTTTTTTTCTTAAAAATTGGCATTTTTTTGACCTTAATTACGTTCTTATTTACTCAAAAATTTCCCCTTTTCTTTTGAAAAAATTACACTGTTTGGTCTTTTTTGTTTTCTCGAAAATTTGCATTTTTGGACCTAAATGTCCCCTCTTTTCTCTTGAAAACTTGGCACCATTTTGTCTTTTTTTCTCTCGATTTTTTTCAGGTTTTTGACCTGAAAAAATTGCTTTTCCCTCTTTTCTCCTGAAAAAATTACACTTTTTTGTCTTTTCTGTTTTATTAAAAAATTTGCACTTTTGGACATAGATTTCCCCTCTTGTCACTCACAAATTTCCCCTCTTTTCTCTTGAAAAAATTGCACTTTTTGGTCTTTTTTGTTTTCTCGAAAATTTTGCATTTTTGTACCTTAATTTCCCCTCTTTTCTCTTGAAAACTTGGCACTATTTTGTCTCTTTTTTTTGTTTATTTTCAGTTTTTTGACCTGAAGAAATTGCACAATTTCGTCTTTTTTTTTCTTAAAAATTGGCATTTTTTTGACCTTAATTACGTTCTTATTAACTCAAAAATTTCCCCTTTTTTCTCTTGAAAAAATTACACTGTTTGGTCTTTTTTGTTTTCTCGAAAATTTGCATTTTTGGACCTAAATGTCCCCTCTTTTCTCTTGAAAACATGGCACCATTTTGTCTTTTTTCTCTCGATTTTTTTCAGTTTTTTGACCTGAAAAAATTGCTTTCCCCTCTTTTCTCCTGAAAAAATTACACTTTTTTGTCTTTTCTGTTTTATTAAAAAATTTGCACTTTTGGACATAGATTTCCCCTCTTGTCACTCACAAATTTCCCCTCTTTTCTCCTGAAAAAATTGCACTTTTTGTCTTTTCTGTTTTGTTGAAAATTTGCATTTTTGGACATAAATTTCCCCTCTTGTCACTCACAAATTTCCCCTCTTTTCTCTTAAAAAAATTGCACTTTTTTGTCTTTTAGTTTTCTCGAAAATTTGCAATTTTCTATCTTAATCTTGAAAAGTTGGCACTATTTTGTCTCTTTTTTTTGTTTATTTTCAGTTTTTTGACCTGAAGAAATTGCACTTTTTCGTCTTTTTTTTTCTTAAAAATTTGCAGTTTTTTGACCTAAAAATTACCTTCTTATTAACTCTAAAATTTCCCCTTTTCTCTTGAAGAAATTGCACTTTTTGGTGTTTTTTGTTTTCTCGAAAATTTTGCATTTTTGTATCTTAATTTCCCCTCTTTTCTCTTGAAAACTTGGCACTATTTTGTCTTTTTTTTTCTTGATTTTTTTCAGTTTTTTGACCTGAAGAAATTGCACTTTTTCGTCTTTTTTTTTCTTAGAAATTTGTAGTTTTTTGACCCAAATTACCTTCTTATTTACTCAAAAATTTCCCCTCTTTTCTCCTGAAAAAATTGTACTTTTTTGTTTTTTCTGATTTATTGAAAATTTGCATTTTTGGACATAAATTTCCCCTCTTGTCTTTCACAAATTTCCCCTCTTTTCTCTTGAAAAAATTGCACTTTTTCTCTTTTGGTTTTCCGAAAATTTGCATTTTTGTATCTTAATTTCCCCTCTTTTCTCTTGGAAACTTGGCACTATTTTGTCTTTTTTTTTCTTGATTTTTTTCAGTTTTTTTACCTGAAGAAATTGCACTTTTTCGTCTTTTTTTATTTTTTTCTTAAAAATTTGCAGTTTTTTCGACCTAAATTACCTTCTTTATTTACTCAAAAATTTCCCCTCTTTTCTCCTGAAAAAATTGTACTTTTTTGTTTTTTCTATTTTATTGAAAATTTGCATTTTTAGACATAAATTTCCTCTCTTGTCACTCACAAATGTCCCCTCTTTTCTCTTGAAAAAATTGCACTTTTTAATATTTTAGTTTTCTCGAAATTTTCCATTTTTGTACCTTAATTTCCCGTTTTTTCTCTTGAAAACTATTTTGTCTTTTTTTTTCTTGATTTTTTTCAGTTTTTTGATCTGAAGAAATTGCACTTTTTCGTCTTTTTTTTCTTAAACATTTGCAGTTTTTTTACCTAAATTACCTTCTTATTTACTCAAAAATTTCCCCTCTTCTCCTGGAAAAATTGCACTTTTTTGTCTTTTCTGTTTTATTGAAAATTTGCAGTTTTGGATATGATTTTCCCCTCTTTTATCACTCACAAATTTCCCCTCTGTTCTCTTGAAAAAATTGCACTTTTTTGTTTTCTCGAAAATTTGCATTTTTTTATCTAAATTTCCCCTATTTTCTCTTAAAAAATGGCACTTTTGGCTTTTTTTTCCTTAAAAATTTGCACTTTTTTTGACCTAAATTAAAACTCTTTTCACTCTCAAATTTCCTAAAAAAATTGCATTTTTTTTTTATAAATTTTCAGTTTTTTGATCTAAATTTCTCTTCTTTTTACTAAAAAATTTCCCCTCTTTTCTGCTGAAAAAATTGGAAATATCCATTTTGAGGTCACCTGAGATGATTAAGACCATTTCCAGATTGAAGTCTGTCTGTTTGTGTGTCTGTCTGTGTGTATTCTTCTACGATAGAGGCTACACGTTTAATCTGATTGAGCTGAAATTTGGTATATGACAGATGCAATATGTCACTGAATTTGACTTGCAATATGTCATTTGAAAGCCCTTGAAAAACTCTATTGAGAACAGTTAAAATTATTTCTCCGCTGTCACCTGTCAATAATAAAAAATGTCAAAATTTGAACATTAAATATGTGAAAAAGCATTCGTGGACACAACCGATTTTTTTATCTATTATCTATTTTTATTTTCAAGGTTTTATTCCATTGTTGAATAATTAGTTGTTACGAATCTAAATTATAAACAGTAGAACAACTGTCATGTGAGGTAGGTAATGTTGTTTTTTTTTCTCTCTCGTTGTGCAATTATTGTTATTTTCAAATTTGTTGACAGGCAATTATATTTTTATTTTGCTATATCGCGGTTTTTAATCCATATCGACAATTTTTAAACAAAGTAAATACGTGCTAGAAAATAAGCGAATTGGACCATTCAAAAAAAAGTTACCTTTACAATAATAAATTTTATATTTGATTTTTATTTTTAATTATGTGATAACACTTTTTTTGTTGGACATTTATATCGCAGAACGTAGATATTAAACCTTTATTTTATATATGCGATGTTGCCAACTTTGTAAAGCGATTTAGATTTTTTGTTTTTTTTCTACCTATTGCACTATTTTTGTGGACACCTTGTATATTTACATACTCGTAACTGCCAAATTTACTTTTTATGATCTTTATTAGTTTCACCAATTTTAAATGTCACTTTTTTGTTGGATATTTATATCGCAGAACGTAGATATTAAACCTTTATTTTACATATGCGATGTTGCCAACTTTGTAAAGTGATTTAGATTTTTTGTTTTTTTGTTTACCTATTGCACTATTTTTGTGGACACCTTGTATATTTACATACTCGTAACTGTCAAATTTACTTTTTATGATCTTTATTAGTTCCACCAATTTTAACTGTCACTTTTTTGTTGGATATTTATATCGCAGAACGTAGATATTAAACCTTTATTTTACATATGCGATGTTGCCAACTTTGTAAAGTGATTTAGATTTTTTGTTTTTTTTCGACCTATTGCACTATTTTTGTGGACACCTTGTATATTTACATATTCGTAACTGTCAAATTTGCTTTTTATGATCTTTATTTGTTTCACCAATTTTAAATGTCACTTTTTTGTTGGATATTTATATCGCAGAACGTAGATATTAAACCTTTATTTTACATATGCGATGTTGCCAACTTTGTAAAGTGATTTAGATTTTTTGTTTTTTTTTCTACCTATTGTTTTTGTGGACACCTTGTATATTTACATACTCGTAACTGTCAAATTTGTTTTTTATGATCTTTATTAGTTTCACCAATTTTAAATGTCACTTTTTTGTTGGATATTTATATCGCAGAACGTAGATATTAAACCTTTATTTTACATATGCGATGTTGCCAACTTTGTAAAGTGATTTAGATTTTTTGTTTTTTTTTCTACCTATTGCACTATTTTTGTGGACACCTTGTATATTTACATACTCGTAACTGTCAAATTTGTTTTTTATGATCTTTATTAGTTTCACCAATTTTAACTGTCACTTTTTTGTTGGATATTTTTATCGCAGAACGTAGATATTAAACCTTTATTTTACATATGCGATGTTGCCAACTTTGTAAAGTGATTTAGATTTTTTGTTTTTTTCGACCTATTGCACTATTTTTGTGGACACCTTGTATATTTACATACTCGTAACTGTCAAATTTGCTTTTTATGATCTTTATTAGTTTCACCAATTTTAACTGTCACTTTTTTGTTGGACATTTATATCGCAGAACGTAGATATTAAACCTTTATTTTATATATGCGATGTTGCCAACTTGGTAAAGTGATTTAGATTTTTTGTTTTTTTTTACCTATTGCACTATTTTTGTGGACACCTTGTATATTTACATACTCGTTACTGCCAAATTTGCTTTTTATGATCTTTATTAGTTTCACCAATTTTAACTGTCACTTTTTTGTTGGACATTTATATCGCAGAACGTAGATATTAAACCTTTATTTTATATATGCGATGTTGCCAACTTTGTAAAGTGATTTAGATTTTTTGTTTTTTTTTCTACCTATTGCACTATTTTTGTGGACACCTTGTATATTTACATACTCGTAACTGTCAAATTTGTTTTTTATGATCTTTATTAGTTTCACCAATTTCAACTGTCACTTTTTTGTTGGACATTTATATCGCAGAACGTAGATATTAAACCTTTATTTTATATATGCGATGTTGCCAACTTTGTAAAGTAGTTTGGATTTTTTGTTTTTTTCTACCTATTGCACTATTTTTATGGACACCTTGTATATTTACATACTCATAACTGTCAAATTTGCTTTTTATGATCTTTATTAGTTCTACCAATTTTAACTGTCACTTTTTTGTTGGATATTTATATCGCAGAACGTAGATATTAAACCTTTATTTTACATATGCGTTGTTGCCAACTTTGTAAAGTGATTTAGATTTTTTGTTTTTTTCGACCTATTGCACTATTTTTGTGGACACCTTGTATATTTACATACTCGTAATTGTCAAATTTGCTTTTTATGATCTTTATTAGTTTCACCAATTTTAACTGTCACTTTTTTGTTGGACATTTATATCGCAGAACGTAGATATTAAACCTTTATTTTACATATGCGTTGTTGCCAACTTTGTAAAGTGATTTAGATTTTTTGTTTTTTTCGACCTATTGCACTATTTTTGTGGACACCTTGTATATTTACATACTCGTAATTGTCAAATTTGCTTTTTATGATCTTTATTAGTTTCACCAATTTTAACTGTCACTTTTTTGTTGGACATTTATATCGCAGAACGTAGATATTAAACCTTTATTTTACATATGCGATGTTGCCAACTTTGTAAAGTGATTTAGATTTTTTGTTTTCTTCTACCTATTGCACTATTTTTGTGGACACCTTGTATATTTACAGACTCGTAACTGCCAAATTTTCTTTTTATGATCTTTATTAGTTCCACCAATTTCAACTGTCATAAAAGCGTCAAAACGAACAATTGAATAATGGTCGAAAATAATCAAAACATCTGCAACAAAATCTGCATATGTATATTTTAACTTGTCACATTTCGCATAGAAATGCAACTCATTGAACCCTAAAAGCAAATTCTTTGACCGGTCAGTTGGACCCCTAAAATTTAATTCTTACATTGTATTTTATTTTTGAATTAAAATTTTTCATAACGGTTATCAGGATATTATTAAACAAGGGTGCAAATGCACATTTCAAATGAACTTAGAGGAGGCAAAATATTTGCTGAACTATCTAAATTAAAACTATTAAATTGGTTCAATTTTCAATTAATTATAGAAATTAATGAAAAAAAAAATCAATAAGGCTCAAATCAAGTTTTTTTTATGGCCAAATAAAATTTTAGTTCCCCAAAACTACAACTTGATTATTTTTTATGCTAATTGATAAAAGTTGTGGACAAATTTTTTTTTACGAAAATATTTGAAGCTTGAGGAAGTTTACCAGATGCGTGAAATGATTGAAATACCAGCCGAACCGTGTTCGTCGTAATTTCGTAACCTTGAACGTGCCAAAAAAAAAATGAGAATATCAAATTTTTCTATCGGCAGATGGTTGGTTGGTTGGCAAGCCAACCGAAAAATCCCAAAAAGAACGAAAACCGCTTATTTGCATAATAGGCGCTTTTTGATTGTGTAATTGGAAGGAAAAAATAGAAAGCAGATTGGGTACAAGAATGTTATTAGGTTATACTGGGTGTTTCATTAATTATGGAACTAGAGAACCCAAAAATAATTCTATAAAATAAGATGCTCGGATCAGAATTTTTCGAATGCTCTGTACCTCACTCCACCCCCATTTTTTCCAGTACTTTCCCAGATAATTTCATAAAAAAATCATTTTTTTTGCACACCCTATATTTTTGTTCCGCCAGGATTTTTTAAAGCCAATAATTTATATTTCTATAAAAACTATATTTTTAAAATGTACAGTGTGATTGAAATTATACATACATTATATCATAAAAAAATCATTTTTTTGCGCACCCTATATTTTTGTTTTGTCGGGAATTTTTTTTTAGAAAAAAAAAATTTTAAATCCAATAATTTATATTTAAATAAAAAACATATTTTCAAAATGTACAGTGTGATTGAAATAATACATACATTATCATATAAAAAATTATTTTTTTTGCACACCCTATATTTTTGTTTTGCCAGGAATTTTTTTTTAAGTTTTTAAATCCAATAATTTATATTTAAATAAAAAAACAGTTTTCAAAAATATACAGTATGATTGAAATAAGAAATAGTACAAAGAAATAGTACTTACATTATCATAAAAAAATCATTTTTTTGCACACCCTATATTTTTGTTTTGCCAGGATTTTTTTTATGTTTTTAAATCCAATAATTGATATTTAAATGAAAAAAATATTTTCAAAATGTACAGTGTGATTGAAATAATTCGGACTTTATAATAAATATCATTTTATTTACACACCTCGTATTTTTGTCTTGTCAGGAAATTTTATTATTTATAAAAGATCATAAATTTAATAATCTATATTTAAATTAAAAAAATATTTTCAAAATGTACAGTGTGATTGAAATAATTCGTACTTTATAAAAAATATCATTTTATTTACACACCTCGTATTTTTGTCTTGTCAGGAAATTTTATTATTTATAAAAGATCCCAAATTTAATAATCTATATTTAAATTAAAAATAAATTTTCAAAATATACAGTGTGATTGAAATAATTCGTACTTTATAAAAATATCATTTTATTTACACACCTCGTATTTTTGTCTTGTCAGGAAATTTTATTATTTATAAAAGATCCTAAATTTAATAATTTATGTTTAAATAAAAAAAATATTTTCAAAATGTACAGTGTGATTGAAATAATTCGTACTTTATAAAAAATATCATTTTATTTACACACCTCGTATTTTTGTCTTGTCAGGAAATTTTATTATTTATAAAAGATCCTAAATTTAATAATTTATGTTTAAATAAAAAAAATATTTTCAAAATGTACAGTGTGATTGAAATAATTCGTACTTTATAAAAAATATCATTTTATTTACACACCTCGTATTTTTGTCTTGTGAGGAAATTTTATTATTTATAAAAGATCCTAACTTTAATAATCTATATTTAAATTAAAAAAATATTTTCAAAATATACAATGTGATTGAAATAATTCGTACTTTATAAAAAATATCATTTTATTTACACACCTCGTATTTTTGTCTTGTCAGGAAATTTTATTATTTATAAAAGATCATAAATTTAATAATCTATATTTAAATTAAAAAAATATTTTCAAAATGTACAGTGTGATTGAAATAATTCGTACTTACTTTATAAAAAATATCATTTTATTTACACACCTCGTATTTTTGTCTTGTCAGGAAATTTTATTATTTATAAAAGATCCTAACTTTAATAATCTATATTTAAATTAAAAAAATATTTTCAAAATATACAATGTGATTGAAATAATTCGTACTTTATAAAAAATATCATTTTATTTACACACCTCGTATTTTTGTCTTCTCAGAAAATTTTATTATTTATAAAAGATCTTAAAATTAATAATCTATATTTAAATTAAAAATATATTTTCTAAATGTACAGTGTGATTGAAATAATTTGTATAATATAAAAAATGCTTAAAAAAATATAGAAAAAAAAAAGATTAGAATACATTTTTGAATTAGAATTATAATTTTTTTATATCTTAAGTTTTATTATAGTGTTACCCCTTTCGTAAAAAGTTGATGTTGCGTCTCTGTGGGTCGACCACGTTGTCGAGGCGATCTTGACTTGAAAGTGACACCGATACGTGCTACTTCAAAGTAGGACAAACAACAGAGTCGGTTTTCTCGAATCAATTTGATCAAATACAAGAAATTTAAATTTTAGTTCCATTTTTACAGCAATAATTATTAATTATTACAATATTAAAAATAAAAAAAAACCTGTAACAATTAAAATTACAGCTAGAATTAAAAAAATAGTTCATTGTCGCTAGTACCGACACTGTTTTATATTACACAACTCGTATATATACACGGCCAGAAATACCCGAACACTTTCTCAACTCTTCGACTTCGATTCTTTTAATTGCCACACTTTCTGACTAAATTACGGTGATTGGACAAGATAGTAACGAGTACGTTTCCTCATCAAGGACATCCTGCAATCGGTTTTGTTTTTTTTTTGTCTTTTTCCGATATCTCCTGATTGTCGATTGAATTCAATGATTGGGGCGGGACCAGTTTTTCGATACGGCGAGTTTCACTTAAGATTTTATCGAAAGTTAATCATTGAAAACAAAAAGAAAATAGAAATCTAAAAACAGATATATATCAGTTAATTGTAAGAAGTAACAGGGTCTCTATTTTTGTTGGCGATTTATAAATGGGTACAGGGGAGTGGGGTAGGGGACGAACAAATGGTCTATGTCCGAGTTGTGAAATGGTCATGTGATGTTTTAAATTGAAATTGACATTCCTGGAAAATTCTTCTCCATGACAATTCTTCTCAGCGAAAATCGTTGCCCAGTCAAACTTTTCCTAAAGTTATCCTTCCCCACGATAATCCTTCCCTAAGTCAATTATTCCTCACGAGAATCATTCCCCACGACAATTCTTCCACACAATCTTTCCTCACGATAATTTTTCACCGCAACAATCTTTCCGCGCGACAATCCTTCCCTAAGTCAATTATTCGTCACGAGAATCTTTTCCCGCGACAAACCTTCCCAAAGTCAATTATTCCTCACGACAATCATTCCCCACGACAATTCTTCCACACAATAATCTTTCCTCATGAGAATCTTTCCCCGCAACAATCTTTGATCGCGACAATCCTTCCCCAAGTCAATTATTCTTCACGACAATCCTTCCTCACGAGAATCTTCCCGCGACAAACCTTCCCAAAGTCAATTATTACTCACGACAATCATTCCCCACGACAATTCTTCCATACAATAATCCTTCCTCATGAGAATCTTTCCCCGCAACAATCCTTTCCCAAGTCAATTATTCCTCACGACAATCATTCTCCACGACAATTCTTCCCCACAATAATCCTTCCTCACGAGAATCTTTCCCCGCAACAAACTAAACTTTCCTCGCGACAATCCTTCCCAAAGTCAATTATTCCTCACGAGAATCTTTCCCCGCGACAATCTTTCCCCACAATAAGCCTTCCACACAATAATCCTTCCTTATGAGAATCTTTCCTCGCGACAATCTTTCTTTAAGTCAATTATTCCTCACGACAAACATTTCCCACGACAATTTTTCCACACAATAATCCTTCCTCACGAGAATCTTTCCCAAAGTCAATTATGCCTCACGACAATCATTCCCCACAATAATCCTTCCCCACGACAATTCTTCCCTAGACAATCGTTCATCTCGATGATTCTTCCCGCAACAATTCTTCCCCAAGGAAAATTGTTATGTAGAAAGATTATCGCTGGAAAGAATTGCTATAGGGAAGAATCGTCCGAGGAAAAATTGTCATGGAAATGAATTGTCGCTGGGAAGAACTATTCGGGAAAGAAGAATTGTTATAGAGATGAATTGTCGCTGGGAAGAATTATTACCAAGAAGAAGTGCTTGGGAAAAATTTTCGTGGAGAAGAATTGTCATGGAGACGAATTGTAGTTGGGAAGAATTATCATGGAGAAGAGTCCGGGAAAGATTGTCGTGAGGAAGAATTGTCATAGAGATGAATATTTGCTGGGAAGACTTTTCATGAAGAACTGTTCGGGAAATATTGTCGCTGGGAAAAATTGTAATGGAGACGAATTATCCGCAAAGGATTGTCATGGAGGAGAATTATTGCTGGGAAGAATTATTATGGAGAAGAAGTGTCCGGAAAAGATTTTTTGGGGAGGAATTGTCGCTGGAAAGAATTATTATGGGTGAGTTATCGCTGGGAACAATTGTCATGGTTAATAATTGTCGCTGGAAAAAATTGTCCGGGAAGGATTGTGGTGGGAAAGAATTATTATTGAGATGAATTGTCGATGGGAAGAATTACAATCTAGAAGAACTCTCCGAGAAAAATTGTCCTGGGGAAGAATTGTCATGGAGATGAATTGTCATGGAAATGAATTGTAGTTTGGAAGAATTATGATGGCGACGAGTCCGAGAAAGATTGTCGTGAGGAAGAATTGTAGAGATGAATTGTTGCTGGGAAGAATTATCATGAAGAACTGTTCGGGAAAGATTGTGGCTGGGAAAAATTGTCATAGAAACGAATTATCCGGAAAGGATTGTCATGGGGAAGAATTATTGCTGGGAACAATTATCATGGAGAAGAACTGTCCGGGAAATATTGTTGTGGGGACGAATTGTCGCTGGGAAGAATTGTCCGAGAAGGATTGTGGTCGTAAATAATTATCATAGAGATGAATTGTCGATGGGAAGAATTCTCTGGGAAGAATTGTCATAGAGATGAATTGTCATGGAGATGAATTCTAGTTGGGAAGAATTATCATAGCGACGAGTACGAGAAAGATTGTCGTGAGAAAGAATTGTCATAGAGATAAATTGTTGCTGGGAAGAATTATCATGATGAACTGTTCGGGAAAGATTGTGGCTGGGAAAAATTCTCATGGAGAAGAATTATCCGGGAAGAATTGCCATGGAGCAGAATTATTGCTGGGAAGAATTATCATGGAGAAGAAATGTCCGGAAAATATTATTGTGGAGAGGAATTGTCGCTGGAAAGAATTGCCATGGAGAAGAATTGTCCCGGAAGGATTGTCGTGAGTATGAATTGTCATAGATGAATTGTCGCTGGGAAGAATCATGAAGAAAAATTGTCCGGGAAAAATTATCGCTGGGAAAAATTCTCATGGAGGAGAATTAGCCGGGAAGAATTGCCATGGAGCAGAATTATTGCTGGGAAGAATTGACCGGAAAATATTATTGTGGAGAGAAATTAATGTTGGAAAGAATTGACATTAAGAAGAATTGTCCGGGAATAATTGTCGTGAGGAAGAATTGTCATAAAGATGAATTGTCGCTGGGAAGAATTATCATGAAGAAGAAATGTCCAGGAAAAATTGTCACTGGGAAAAATTGTCATGGAGAACAATTATCCGGAAAGGATTGTCATGGAAAGATTTATTTGCGAAGGATTGTAGTGGGAAAAATTTTTCATGGAAATGAATTGTCATGGGGAAAAATTGTCATAGAGATGAATTGTCGCTGGGAAGCATTATCATGAACTAATCGGGAAAGATTGTCGCGAGGAAAATTGTCATGGAGAATAATTATTCGGGAAGGATTGTCATGGAGAAGATTTATTGCTGGGAAGAATTACCATGGAGAAGAATTGTCCGGAAATGATTATTGTGGAGAGGAATTGCTGCTGGGAAAAATTATTATGGGGGAGTTATCGCTGGAAAGAATTGTCCCGGAAGGATTGTCGTGAGGAAGAACTGTCATAGAGATGAATTGTCGCTGGGAAGAATTATGAAGAAGAACTGTCTGGGAAAGATTGTCGCTGGGAAAAATTGTCATGGAGAAGAATTATCCGGAAAGGATTGTCATGGAGAATTATCCCGGAAGGATTGTCATGGAGCAGAATTATTGCTGGCAAGAATTATCATAGAGAAGAATTGTCCGGAAAATATTATTCTGGAGAGGAATTGTCGCTGGAGAGAATTGTCATGAAGGAGAATAATTGCCGTGAGGAAGAATTGTCATAGAGATGAATTGTTGCTGAGATTGTTATGGGTAGGAATTGTCACGGGAAAGAATTGTTATGGGGGAGTTATCGCCTGAGTTATGGGGGATTTATCGCTGGGAAGAATTGTCATGGTCAAGGATTGTCGCTGGAACGAATATCATGAGAAACAATTATAATAGAGATGAATTGTTGCTAGGAAGAATTATCATGGAGAAGAACTCTCCGGGAAAGATTGCCATGGGGAAGAATCGTCATGGAAATGAATTATCATGGAGATGAATTGTCATGGGGGAATTATTATTATTGTTCGGGAAAAGATTGTTTTCTTTCTTTGTTCAAAACCTTTCATTTATGTATATGCATTTATTTAATATTAATAGTTTTTTTGCTTATTTCTGTAGCCATATTTTATCGTTAATATTTTTGTTAAGTAAATTGGGTTCGTATATTTATTTAATGATAGTTGTGACGATAACAGTGATAGTGCGACTAATGGAATTTATTCTAAAGGCGAAATAAAATATACAAGAAAAAAAATGACAATAATTGCCGTACAAGATAAGATAATTTTTATCGTTTTTACCATGTCCATTTTTTCTTCTCTAATTTAAAATTAATTAATCAAAACATATATTATTTTTTAGTCTTATATATATTAATATTTGTATGAATTCAAAGAGTTCTTTAATGCGATTCATTCATGCCGAACTAAAATAAAATTGAATGAAGAAAAAAAAAGTTCTATTCAAAACATCCTGTATCCCGTTGTACCGTCGTCCTTGATCTCTAACAAAAAGGGGATCAAAAATTAGGGTTAATAATACAATTGAAAACGTAAATGTAGAACGACGAGAGAGTGAACGCATGCATTTGTTTTGCACTATTGTGTAATTGCAACGTTGCCAAGTATATATAAAAAAAAACCGTGTAAGTAGGTCACGCGTGTTTAATCATTAATAAAAAATATTTTGATATAAAATTTTAGATATTGACCATTAATAAAAAATTTGAATTTTTTTTGATTTTATTATTATATTAGAATCACTCTATATAATATGAAGTAGTTTTCTATACATATGCACTGGGCACCTGCCCATGCATCTCCCGTGCAACTATAGAGGTCGCTCAATGTCATGGTCACGGCCAACAAGATCAACATCTGCAAAATGCAACTGCACCGCCTGCTTAGAAAGAGAGAACGATTATTTCCATCCATACGAAAATAGTGTAGAAGACATAATAGATTATTGTGTATAGGCAGCAGTCGAGTCTCGAGTCGAGTCGACTGCTGCCCTATAATCTTCTTAATATCATGTTTTCTGCTTTCTGCCATAGAAGGTGACTCTTGTCTTTAATATATCAATATTAATATCATGCCTAGTAACAAACTGTGGGTGTACTTCAAGGTATTCTATCGGTACCCTAAGTAATATAATTTGTACTAAATTGTAATTTATAAAAAAATTTAAATGGCGTAAACTATATTATAGATTACGTACTGCAAGGTTCAATCTTATCGATATTTTATTCACACATGAATTTTGCAAAAAAGTACAGAATTTAGTTTAAATATTTCAATATACTTATAATACAGAGTGTTATTTATAATAAAATAAAAATCAACTGATTATTCGTAAATTAGTATTAACAAGACGAATTATTAGTAAATAAACAATTTTGTTTATGTTGTTATTTCTCTACAAATTTTTACATTTTTTTACAAATTTTTATGAACTTTTACAATTTTTTACATATTTTACAAATTTTTACATATTTTAAAAATTTTAGTTTTCGAATTTTTCGATAATTTTTTAATGTTTATTTGAAACTTTTGACATTTTTTGAAATAATTTTGTTTTTGATGTATTTTAGAAATTTTTTTATATTTTGACATTTGTACTTTTTGATATTTTTGAAAAAAATTGAACTTTTTTTGAAATTTTGGAATAATTTTTTTTTGTTTTTTGCAACTTTGACATTTTTGAAATGATTAAAATTCTTGAAAAATTTTGATATTTTTTGAAATTTTCGGCGTTTTAATTTTTTAAAAAATTGCGAAATTACATTTTTTTCTGAAAATTTTTTATATATTTTGACATTTTTAGTTTTTTTAAATTTTCGCAACAAATTGCAAAATTTAATTTTTTTCGAAATTTTTGGTATATTAGAAATTTTTAAACATTTAACGTTTTTATTTTTAGAAATTTTTGAAAAAAATTGCGATATCTCAATTGTTTTGAAATTTTTGATATATTTTTGAAATTTTAGAATATTTTTATGTTTTTTGAAACTGACATTTTTGAAATGATTAAAATTTTTGAAAAATCTTGATATTTTTTGAATTTTTTGGCATTTTAATTTTTAAAAAATTGCGAAATTTCAATTTTTCATAAATTTCTGATATATTTTTGAAATTTTAGAATTATTTTTTTGTTTTTTGCAACATTGACATTTTTGAAATTATTAAAATACTTGAAATATTTTTAATTAAGCGAATAATTTGATGTTTCTTGAAATTTTCGATATATTTTAGAAATTTTTGAATATTTTGACATTTTTAGTTTTTGCAAATTTTTGAAATTTTCGCAACAAATTGCAAAATTTAAACTTTTTCGAAATTTTTGATATATTAGAAAATTTTAAACATTTTAATGTTTTTACTTTTTAAAATTTTTGAAAAAAATTGCGAAATTTCAATTTTTTTTGAAATTTTTGATATATTTTTGAAATTTTAGAATAATTTTTTGGTTTTTTGAAACTTTGACATTTTTGAAATGATTAAAATTCTTGAAATATTTTTAATCAAGCGAATAATTTGATATTTCTTGAAATTTTCGATAAATTTTAGAAATTTTTGATTATTTTGACATTTTTAGTTTTTGAATTTTTTTAAATTTTCGCAACAAATTGCAAAATTTAATTTTTTTCGAAATTTTTGGTATATTAGAAATTTTTAAATATTTTTACGTTTTTATTTTTTGAAATTTTTGAAAAAAATTGCGAAATTTCAATTTTTTTTGAAATTTTTGATATATTTTTGAAATTTTAGAATAATATTTTTTTGTTTTTTGAAACTGACATTTTTGAAATGATTAAAATTCTTGAAATTTTTTCGAAATTTTTGATATATTAAAAAATTTTAAACATTTTAACTTTTTTACTTTTTGAAATTTTTTAAAAAATTGCGAAATTTCAATTTTTCCGAAATTTTTGATTTATTTTTGAGATTTTAGAATATTTTTTTGGTTTTTGAAACTTTGACATTTTTGAAATGATTAAAATTCTTGAAAAATCTTGATATTTTTTGAAATTTTCGGCGTTTTAATTTCTAAAAATTTTTTGAAATTTTAGAATATTTTTTTATGTTTTTTGAAACTGACATTTTTGAAATGATTAAAATTCTCGAAAAATTTTGATTTTTTTTTAAATTTTCGGCGTTTTAATTTTTAAAAAATTGCAAAATTTCAATTTTTTCGAAATTTTTGATATATTTTTGAAATTTTAGAATAATTTTTTATTGTTTTTTGAAACTTTGACATTTTTGAAATTGTTAAAATTCTTGAAATATTTTTAATTAAGCGAATAATTTGATATTTCTTGAAATTTTCGATATATTTTAGAAATTTTTGAATATTTTGACATTTTGTTTTTGCAAATTTTTGAAATTTTCGCAAATTGCAAAATTTAAATTTTTTTCGAAATTTTTGATATATTTTTGAAATTTTCGAATATTTTTGTTTTTTGAAACGACATTTTTGAAATGATTAAAATTCTTGAAAAATTTTGCGAATAATTTGATATTTCTTGAAATTTTCGATAAATTTTAGGAATTTTTGAATATTTCGACATTTTTAGTTTTTGAAATTTTTGAAATTTTCGTAACAAATTGCAAAATTTAAAATTTTTCGACATTTTTGATATTTTAGAAAATTTTAAACATTTTAACGTTTTTCCTTTTTGAAATTTTTGAAAAAAATTGCGAAATTTCAATTTTTTTTGAAATTTTTGATATATTTTTGAAATTTTAGAATAAGTTTTTGGTTTTTTGAAACTTTGACATTTTTGAAATGATTAAAATTCTTGAAAAATTTTGATGTTTTTTGAAATTTTCGGCGTTTTAATTTTTAGAAAAATTGCGAAATTTCAATTTTTCCGAAATTTTTAATATATTTTTGAAATTTCAGAATAATTTTTATGTTTTTTGAAACTGACATTTTTGAAATGATTAAAATTCTTGAAATATTTTTAATTAAGCGAATAATTTGATATTTCTTCAAATTTTCGATAAATTTTAGGAATTTTTGAATATTTTGACATTTTTAGTTTTTGCAAATTTTTGAAATTTTCGCAACAAATTGCAAAATTTTAAATTTTTCCATATTTTTGATATATTGGAAAATTTTAAACATTTTAACGTTTTTACTTTTTTAAATTTTTGAAAAAAATTCCGAAATTTCCAATTTTTTGAAATTTTTGATATATTTTTGAAATTTTAGAATATTTTTATGTTTTTTGAAACTGACATTTTTGAAATGGTTAAAATTCTTGAAATATTTTTAATTAAGCGACTAATTTGATGTTTCTTGAATAAATTTTAGAAATTTTTGAATATTTTGACATTTTTAGTTTTTGCAAATTTTTGAAATTTTCGCAACAAATTGCAAAATTTAAACTTTTTCGAAATTTTTGATATATTAGAAAATTTTAAACATTTTAACGTTTTTACTTTTTAAAATTTTTAAAAAAAATTGCGAAATTTCAATTTTTTCGAAATTTTCGATATATTTTTGAAATTTTAGAACAATATTTTTATGTTTCTTGAAACTGACATTTTTGAAATGATTTAAAATTCATGAAAAATCTTGATATATTTTGAAATTTTCGGCGTTTTAATTTTTAGAAAAATTGCGAATTGCGAAATTTCAATTTTTTCGAAATGTTTAATGTATTTTTGAAATTTTAGAATAATTTTTATGTTTTTTGAAACTTTTGACATTTTTGAAATGATTAAAATTCTTGAAATATTTGCATGTTTTTTGAAATTTTCGATGTTTTAGAAATTTTTAAAAAATTGCAAAATTTCAATTTTTTCTAAACTTTTGATTTATTTTTGAAATTTTAGAATACTTTTTTTATGTTTTTTGAAATGGTTAAAATTCTTAAAATATTTTTAATTAACCGAATAATTTGATGTTTTTCGAAATTTTCGATACATTTAGAAGTTTTTGAACATTTTGATATTACTATTTTATGCAATTTTTGAAATTTTCGAAAAAAATTACAAAATATTCAAATTTTTTGACATTTTTGATATATTTCTGAAATTTTGGATATAATTTTGAAATTATCGATATTTTTGAATTTCTAGAAATTTTTATTTATTTCATGATTTTGAAATTTTGGAATTTTTAAAATTTTTGAATTTCTTGGTTTTGTTTGTAATTTTTTGAAAATTATTACAATTAATTTTATTAATATTATATTTAATTAAATTGTTTCAAAATGTATTTTTGAATATTTTTTTTTACCTATAGCGTAAAATATAAATATTAATTTTTTAATTTGATTTAATTTTCAAAAATTTTAAATTTTAGAATGTTTGTTTCTATTACGTTTTATTTATTAAAATCGGTCAAAAAACTTGATAGTCCTTGAAAAATACCTCTCCATTTAAGATTTCAAAGTCCTCTTCAAAGTAAATATCGTAGAATTCTTATAACTTTTAACCATTAAATAAATCATTGATGATGATCTCATCTAACACAATTTTTTTTTTGTTACAGGTGGGTGTTCTTTATATTTATTTTGTATGCTGACCGCACATTAGTGAGTATGAAAAATTTATTCATAATTCTTTAAATAACAATTGTTACATATAATTTAAATATATAATATATAGAGTGTTTATAACGTCAATGTGGAGTTTTTTTTAAATATTTATGTGTGCCGACAAACACGGTAAAGTCTAGAAAAATTGTATTATTGAAAAATCTTTCCAAATATCACGCGAGAAAAGTTTTTTTATTGTTCATGCAAATTTTACTAAAAATCTGCTCAAAATATGACTCGATTAACGTCTCATAGTATTTTTTTTCGTAAAATTTGGGCGCAAGGACACAATATATTTTTTTTAAATGTTACTGTGTTTGTCAGCACACTTTGAATTAATATTTGAACGATTTTTACGACGATAAATTAACTTAATATACAGGGTGGCGAAAATTTCATTGCAATATATTGTAATATTGGAAACCGTAAGAGCTACGAAGTAGGTTAAGAGGAGGATTTACCTTGCGACAAAATAGTATGTGCAAGGGTTTCGCTTTACTCGTCCTACGCGTTTGTTTTTTATTTTTAGTGAAAGAAAAAAATATATTTGTATTGGAGAAGATCTAATCTGTGCTCCTCTGCAGCTACATTTTGAAAATTTGGCTTCATTTTTTTTCAAAAAAAATCCAAAAATTGTTCATTTTAGCCAATTTTCTAAATTTTTTTTACAAAAAACGAAGTAAAATATTCAAAAAGTAGCTGCAGAGGAGCACAGATTAGATCTTCTCCAATACACCTATATTTTTTTCATTCATTAAAAATAAAAAACAAACGTATAGGACGAGTAAAGCGAAACCCTTGCAACTGAAGATTTTGCTCCAATGAAGTGGCGCCACCGTTAGAATTTAGGAAACATAGCTTGTAAATAGAAATAAAATAAATTCTCTTGTAAGCAAAGTTTTACGAGGGTAAACAGTATGAAATAAATTTAAACTTAATTATAGAGTTTTTATAATTTTTCGGACAATTTTTTTTTTTAATTAATCAAAATAATTTTATTATTTGGATGACAATTTTTGTTTTTATGAACCACAATTTTTAACATGAAAATTACAATAAAACTAATTTTACTCATCATTTTTAAAATTTTACAGGAGTTTAACAACATATAATAAGTATTCAATCATTTATTTAGTAAGTTAAAATTGAGAATTAAATTACAAATGTATTGGTACTTTTACACATCGCACGGTTAGTAGTAAAAAATAATAAGATATATTCTAGCTACCCAACATTGGCATATCGGCATTGTTTGACGGTTTAATTACCAACAATCGGTATCTTTTGAATGCAAAGAACTTTGTCAGCAAAAATCAGTGGTGGTGGGGGTGTCATATTTTGTCGGTACTTACTTTGGGGATAGAAGTTTAAGTTGGACTAGTTTTGACACATTTTGTTATTAGTCTGATCTTTCTTAGAGATAAGTGTGGTGATTTTAGTGTTCTGATTATTTCGATTGTTTAAATCTTCAACTATTAATTATTGTGCTCGTGAAGTGAAGGGACTAGTGTTAATATCAATTAGGATATTTAAAAATGCCCCGTAAAGGACTAAAAACTCGTATATTTACATCGTCAAAGCGATTATCAAAACGAAATAGGATTTGCCGGATAAAAAAAGGAAGTGTAAAAATATTTATTAAATCAATGCATTTAATTACAAAAAAAATTAGTGGTCGTGTGAGATGAGATGAGAATTAAAAAATAGTATGTTCCGGGGCGTTTTAAAGAAAAAAATTTTGGGAAATCCATTTTTTTTTAATATCTTTTAATGAGAAAAATTTCGTACGGGGTCGCAAAAAACCCAAAAAACGATACACTCCTTTGGTGAAATCTGCAAGAAAAAATTTAATTCTCCTTTCAAAAATTTAATTAAATCTATTGTTAGTCCGACTGTCTTTTTTTCTAAAGCCACCCAACATGGAATTAGAAATGAAGCAATTGCAATCCGAGCCGTAGAAATGAGGATGCAAAAAAAAATTAACCCTTGTGGTCTTCTGATAGATAAAGACTTGGATTATGTCGCAGGATCACCAGTATTGAAGAAGAACATGCAATCGTGGAAATTAAGTGTCCCTATGCATCTAAAAATATGTTTACAGAGGAAGCAATACAAAAAAGAAAAATATTTTTTTGGAAAAAGGACGGTACCATTAATAAATTACATAATTGGTATAACCAAATTCAAGGCCAATTGCATGTAGCAAATTGTGACTATTGCTATTTGTGTGTATGGACCGAGATAGATTTAAAGATCGAAAAAATTGCCAAAGACAATAGCTTCTGGAAAGAGAAAATAGAAAACCAAATTAAACATTTTTATTTACAATTCTTACTTCCAGAAATCGTTGACAGTAGAATAAGTCGAGGGATGCAAGTTAGAGACAAATAATATTTGTACAATTGTTATGTAATTGTAAATGTGAATTGTAAATATTGTAATTTGTAAAAATTGTAAATTGTTAATGTTGTAAATTGATAAGGTTGTAAATTGTTAACGTTGTAAATTGCAAATTTAAATGTTGTGTCATATATTTATAGTAAATATCCTTTATTTGGCTTTTTTAAGAGGGAAGTCTTCAAGAGAACTTTGTATCGACATTTAAAAAAATAAAATGACATTCCTCCTTTACTTGAAAAAAAAGTTATTGTTAGGTACATAATTTTAAAGGTAACCGAATGCAAGAGTCCGGAAAAGTTTTTGCCGGCGTATAAGCAGTGAATCTCTGACTTTTGTCATAACAATAATCGAACAGTGGTTGTCAAGGAAATGATTTTATAGACAGTAAGATGGTAATCTAAAATTATTATGCATTTATAAAAAATCCTTAATTTATGATAATGATAATTGCGATTTCAGAAAAAATAGTATGTTTACCTCGTAGTAAAAGCACATTCCCAGACACCAATGCTTGTTGGCCTCGGCTTAACGCCTCGGCCTACAATGTCGTCCGGGAATGTATCGCTTTTACTACTAGATAAACAATGCCAAATAAACGTAAAAGTGAAAAAACCCCTTTATCGGAATCAATTAAAACAATTCGCGATCATATAACTCGAGCATTTGCCGTTCTCAAAAAGTAAGTTAAATAACAATAATTAAAAATTAGATATGTATGGTATATTTTACATAAGGCGACTCTACCGTAATGTAAATTCTTATTATTAAAAGTTGGTCTTTATATTTGACTTTATTAAAAAACTATTTTCAGAAACAAATTCTGAATGAGAATAACTGAAGGTTGATTGTGCTAAATTTTTATTTTTCCATCTATTTTTTGAGTAAAAAATTAAAATTGAACATAGTTAAAAAAAATAATTAATTAAAAAATTTACAGATTTAATCATATTTGCATAAGTTAATCCCGAACTGGTGTAGCCCATTTCGGCACAATGTAACATAATTATCATTATTGTCTCAATATAAATAAATAGGTACAATGTGTGATATCAATTCATTTTTTAGTTTGCGGCCAAGACTGTAACTGTTAAATTATTGGAGGTTTTCGAGGAACAGTTGAACGTGAAGACTTATTACTAATATGTATGGATTTTTATAAAAAAATAACAGGAAACCAAAATTGAGAATATAAATTTCCTAAAAAATTTGTCTTTACCTTTTTCCGCACTTGGTATAGTTTCGCGGCTAGTTTTTATTTTAATTTTGAAATAATTTTTTTTTATTAAATTTTAATATTAAAAATTCAAAAAAAAGTTGTTAAATTTGTAATAAAAAACTTTATAATTGTGTTTTTTTTTCAAAATTTTATTAGAAAAATTGTGGAATTTTTAATAATGGCTCAAAAAAATTTGAAAATTTACAATTTTAAAATTGACCTTTTCCGTATGTATTAAAATATGGTTTTGATTAATTAATATTATTTTATTTCACTTGTTCAATATCATTCCTGACCAAATCATTTTTATAAAAATAATCTTAATAGTTATAATTCACAACTTAGAAATAACGCCACTTTCTGAAAATTCATTGGCATAAAAATGGACTGATTCATTTTCGTTTTTTGTAATTATGGACAATAATAATGGTGAAAATATTATAAGACCTGCTTGATGAAACAGAATCTTGGTATATGCTGCAAAACAGTATTAATTTAAATTATATTGTTTCTGAGTGACTACACAGATTTTAACGAACATTAATAATTGAAATTATGGCTCAAAATCCTCTAAAAATTATTATTCATAATTAATTTATTGTATAAATTTATATTAATATGCCTATTTTTATAAATAAATGTTTTATTTATTTGATTTATATTAATCCCAAAACTCTCATACAAATTTAACAATTGTGATAAATCTAGTCGATGCAATTCGAGCAACTTTTATATCTACCCTGGTAGAGCCCGAGAAACGTGCGGTCAAAAGGGATAGGATACGCCCACAATCATAAAATCTGCTTCTTCCGATCACACTGATCCCCCTCAGGTGTATCTGTTCATCAAGTAAATCATGCTCTTAAATGGAACAAAAGTTTGTATTCAAAAAAATCAGGAACGGCTTCCATAATAATTGATAATCAAAAACTGTATTTAACTTTTTTGTTTGAGAGCAAGACTGATATATTAGATTTTGAATGTGACCACTCCGATTTTTTTTTCAAATACGGACCTGCACTTTTTACGTGTTTTTTTATAGTTTTTCATCTTCTGAATTCATTCTTAATTATTTGAATGAATTATTAACTATTTGGTATAAAGGTTTTTAAGTACGGTCCTGTACATTGTCTGTTGTTCAAAATAAAAGCACTGGAGCAAAACATTAAAAATGAGTAATTTTGGGTTTTCTCAATTATTATAAAAATCGTCCCTAATATTTTGGACATAAAAATTCGATTTATAACGGACTTTGACGGTTTTCGAGATTACAATTCATTGCAATGAAATTTTCTCCACCCTGTATAATGTGTCATTTAATGATGAAAGTTTTGTCAGTTTGACAGCGATAAAAAAGCTTGATATTGAAATATGCAAGATGAATAATAAAATAACAATACAGTTTAGAGAAAAATGTTCAAGTACAAAGTTTTAGAGCATAAAATTTCCTACAACTTTTGTCTCAAACTTTTTCCAGAATTTCCAATAGTTGCGCCACTAGTGGGCGCGTAAAATGTGCATGTAGCTTTTCTCTAGTTTTTCTTGATTTTTAGGACAAACAATACATTTTGGTGCAAAATGTTGTAGTACAAAGTTTTAGAGCATAAAATTCCCTACAATTTTTGTCTCAAACTTTTTCCAGAATTTCCAATAGTTGCGCCACTAGAGGGCGCGTAAAATGTGCATGTAGCTTTTCTCTAGTTTTTCTTGATTTTTAGGACAAACAATACATTTTGGTGCAAAATGTTGTAGTACAAAGTTTTAGAGCATAAAATTCCCTACAATTTTTGTCTCAAACTTTTTCCAGAATTTCCAATAGTTGCGCCACTAGAGGGCGCGTAAAAATGTGCATGTAGGTTTTCTCTAGTTTTTCTTGATTTTGAGGACAAACAATACACTTTAGTGCAAAATGTTGTAGTACAAAGTTTTAGAACATAAAATTCCCTACAACTTTTGTCTCAAACTTTTTTCAGAATTTCCAATAGTTGCGCCACTTGAGGGCGCGTAAAATGTGCATGTAGCTTTTCTCTAGTTTTTCTTGATTTTTAGGACAAACAATACATTTTGGTGCAAAATGTTGTAGTACAAAGTTTTAGAGCATAAAATTCCCTACAATTTTTGTCTCAAACTTTTTCCAGAATTTCCAATAGTTGCGCCACTAGAGGGCGCGTAAAAATGTGCATGTAGGTTTTCTCTAGTTTTTCTTGATTTTGAGGACAAACAATACACTTTAGTGCAAAATGTTGTAGTACAAAGTTTTAGAACATAAAATTCCCTACAACTTTTGTCTCAAACTTTTTTCAGAATTTCCAATAGTTGCGCCACTTGAGGGCGCGTAAAATGTGCATGTAGCTTTTCTCTAGTTTTTCTTGATTTTTAGGACAAACAATACATTTTGGTGCAAAATGTTGTAGTACAAAGTTTTAGAGCATAAAATTCCCTACAATTTTTGTCTCAAACTTTTTCCAGAATTTCCAATAGTTGCGCCACTAGAGGGCGCGTAAAAAATGTGCATGTAGGTTTTCTCTAGTTTTGCTTAATTTTGAGGACAAACAATACATTTTAGTGCAAAATGTTGTAGTACAAAGTTTTAGAACATAAAATTCCCTACAACTTTTGTCTCAAACTTTTTTCAGAATTTCCAATAGTTGCGCCACTTGAGGGCGCGTAAAATGTGCATGTAGCTTTTCTCTTGTTTTTTTCTTGATTTTGAGGACAAACAATACATTTTGGTGCAAAATGTTGTAGTACAAAGTTTTAGAGCATAAAATTCCCTACAATTTTTGTCTCAAACTTTTTCCAGAATTTCCAATAGTTGCGCCACTAGAGGGCGCGTAAAATGTGCATGTAGCTTTTTTCTAGTTTTTCTTAATTTTGAGGACAAACAATACATTTTAATGCAAAATGTTGTAGTACAAAGTTTTAGAGCATAAAATTCCCTATAACTTTTGTCTCAAACTTTTTCCAGAATTTTCAATAGTTGCGCCACTAGAGGGCGCGTAAAATGTGCATGTAGCTTTTCTCTAGTTTTTCTTGATTTTTAGGACAAACAATACATTTTGGTGCAAAATGTTGTAGTACAAAGTTTTAGAGCATAAAATTCCCTACAACTTTTGTCTAAAACTTTTTCCAGAATTTCCAATAGTTGGGCCACTAGAGGGCGCGTAAAATGTGCATGTAGGTTTTCTCTAGTTTTTCTTGATTTTGAGGACAAACAATACATCTTGGTGCAAAATGTTGTAGTGCAAAGTTTTAGAGCGTAAAATTCCCTACAACTTTTGTTTCAAACTTTTTCCAGAATTTCCAATAGTTGCGCCACTAGAGGGCGCGTAAAAAATGTGCATGTAGGTTTTCTCTAGTTTTTCTTAATTTTGAGGACAAACAATACATTTTAGTGCAAAATGTTGTAGTACAAAATTTTAGAGCATAAAATTCCCTACAACTTTTGTTTTAAACTTTTTCCAGAATTTCCAATAGTTGCGCCACTAGAGGGCGCGTAAAATGTGCATGTAGCTTTTCTCTTGTTTTTTTCTTGATTTTGAGGGCAAACAATACATTTTAGTGCAAAATGTTGTAGTACAAAATTTTAGCATAAAATTCCCTACAACTTTTGTCTCAAACTTTTTCCAGAATTTCCAATAGTTGCGCCACTAGAGGGCGCGTAAAATGTGCATGTAGTTTTTCTCTAGTTTTTCTTAATTTTGAGGACAAACAATACATTTTAGTGCAAAATGTTGTAGTACAAAATTTTAGAGCATAAAATTCCCTACAACTTTTGTTTCAAACTTTTTCCAGAATTTCCAATAGTTGCGCCACTAGAGGGCGCGTAAAATGTGCATGTAGTTTTTCTCTAGTTTTTCTTAATTTTGAGGACAAACAATACATTTTAGTGCAAAATGTTGTAGTACAAAATTTTAGAGCGTAAAATTCCCTACAACTTTTGTTTCAAACTTTTTCCAGAATTTCCAATAATTGCGCCACTAGAGGGCGCGTAAAAAATGTGCATGTAGTTTTTCTCTAGTTTTTCTTAATTTTGAGGACAAACAATACATTTTAGTGCAAAATGTTGTAGTACAAAATTTTAGAGCGTAAAATTCCCTACAACTTTTGTTTCAAACTTTTTCCAGAATTTCCAATAATTGCGCCACTAGAGGGCGCGTAAAAAATGTGCATGTAGGTTTTCTCTAGTTTTTCTTAATTTTGAGGACAAACAATACATTTTAGTGCAAAATGTTGTAGTACAAAATTTTAGAGCATAAAATTCCCTACAACTTTTGTTTTAAACTTTTTCCAGAATTTCCAATAGTTGCGCCACTAGAGGGCGCGTAAAATGTGCATGTAGCTTTTCTCTTGTTTTTTTCTTGATTTTGAGGGCAAACAATACATTTTAGTGCAAAATGTTGTAGTACAAAATTTTAGAGCATAAAATTCCCTACAACTTTTGTCTCAAACTTTTTCCAGAATTTCCAATAGTTGCGCCACTAGAGGGCGCGTAAAATGTGCATGTAGTTTTTCTCTAGTTTTTCTTAATTTTGAGGACAAACAATACATTTTAGTGCAAAATGTTGTAGTACAAAATTTTAGAGCGTAAAATTCCCTACAACTTTTGTTTCAAACTTTTTCCAGAATTTCCAATAGTTGCGCCACTAGAGGGCGCGTAAAAAATGTGCATGTAGGTTTTCTCTAGTTTTTCTTGATTTTGAGGACAAACAATACATTTTAGTGCAAAATGTTGTAGTACAAAATTTTAGAGCATAAAATTCCCTACAACTTTTGTTTTAAACTTTTTCCAGAATTTCCAATAGTTGCGCCACTAGAGGGCGCGTAAAATGTGCATGTAGCTTTTCTCTTGTTTTTTTCTTGATTTTGAGGACAAACAATACATTTTAGTGCAAAATGTTGTAGTACAAAATTTTAGAGCATAAAATTCCCTACAACTTTTGTCTCAAACTTTTTCCAGAATTTCAAATAGTTGCGCCACTAGAGGGCACGTAAAAAATGTGCATGTAGGTTTTCTCTAGTTTTGCTTAATTTTGAGGACAAACAATGCATTTTAGGGAAAAATGTTGTAGTACAAAGTTTTAGAACATAAAATTCCCTACAACTTTTGTCTCAAACTTTTTTCAGAATTTCCAATAGTTGCGCCACTTGAGGGCGCGTAAAATGTGCATGTAGCTTTTCTCTTGTTTTTTTCTTGATTTTGAGGACAAACAATATATTTTAGAGAAAAATGTTCAAGTACAAAATTTTAGAGCATAAAATTCCCTACAACTTTTGTTTCAAACTTTTTCCAGAATTTCCAATAGTTGCGCCACTAGAGGGCGCGTAAAAAATGTGCATGTAGGTTTTCTCTAGTTTTCTTGATTTTGAGGACAAACAATACATTTTAGTGCAAAATGTTGTAGTACAAAATTTTAGAGCATAAAATTCCCTACAACTTTTGTTTCAAACTTTTTCCAGAATTTCCAATAGTTGCGCCACTAGAGGGCGCGTAAAAAATGTGCATGTAGGTTTTCTCTAGTTTTCTTGATTTTGAGGACAAACAATACATTTTAGTGCAAAATGTTGTAGTACAAAGTTTTAGAACATAAAATTTCCTATAATTTTTGTCTCAAACTTTTTCCAGAATTTCCAATAGTTGCGCCACTAGAGGGCGCGTAAAAAATGTGCATGTAGGTTTTCTCTAGTTTTTCTTGATTTTGAGGACAAACAATACATTTTAGTGCAAAATGTTGAAGTACAAAATTTTAGAGCATAAAATTCCCTACAAATTTTGTTTCAAACTTTTTCCAGAATTTCCAATAGTTGCGCCACTAGAGGGCGCGTAAAAAATGTGCATGTAGGTTTTCTCTAGTTTTTCTTGATTTTGAGTACAAACAATACATTTTAGTGCAAAATGTTGTAGTACAAAATTTTAGAGCATAAAATTCCCTACAACTTTTGTTTTAAACTTTTTCCAGAATTTCCAATAGTTGCGCCACTAGAGGGCGCGTAAAATGTGCATGTAGCTTTTCTCTTGTTTTTTTCTTGATTTTGAGGACAAACAATACATTTTAGTGCAAAATGTTGTAGTACAAAATTTTAGAGCATAAAATTCCCTACAACTTTTGTCTCAAACTTTTTCCAGAATTTCAAATAGTTGCGCCACTAGAGGGCACGTAAAAAATGTGCATGTAGGTTTTCTCTAGTTTTGCTTAATTTTGAGGACAAACAATGCATTTTAGGGAAAAATGTTGTAGTACAAAGTTTTAGAACATAAAATTCCCTACAACTTTTGTCTCAAACTTTTTTCAGAATTTCCAATAGTTGCGCCACTTGAGGGCGCGTAAAATGTGCATGTAGCTTTTCTCTTGTTTTTTTCTTGATTTTGAGGACAAACAATATATTTTAGTGCAAAATGTTGAAGTACAAAGTTTTAGAGCATAAAATTCCCTACAACTTTTGTTTCAAACTTTTTCCAGAATTTCCAATACTTGCGCCACTAGAGGGCGCGTAAAAAATGTGCATGTAGGTTTTCTCTAGTTTTTCTTGATTTTGACGACAAACAATACATTTTAGTGCAAAATGTTGTAGTACAAAATTTTAGAGCATAAAATTCCCTACAACTTTTGTTTCAAACTTTTACCAGAATTTCCAATAGTTGCGCCACTAGAGGGCGCGTAAAATGTGCATGTAGCTTTTCTCTAGTTTTTCTTGATTTTGAGGACAAACAATACATTTTAGTGCAAAATGTTGTAGTACAAATTTTAGAGCATAAAATTCCCTACTACGTTTGTTTCAAACTTTTTCCAGAATTTCCAATAATTGCGCCACTAGAGGGCGCGTAAAAAATGTGCATGTAGGTTTTCTCTAGTTTTGCTTAATTTTGAGGACAAACAATGCATTTTAGGGAAAAATGTTTTTGTGCAAAGTTATAAAGCATCAAATTTTCTTTAACTTTTGTGTTAAACCTTTTTTTTCAAATTCCTCATAGTTTTGCCGCTAGATGGCGCGAAAAATACACATTTAGAATTTTCCCTTTTTTTTAATTAAAGATAATTCGGTAGACGTATTCACGATCGGTTCGCTATTTTTAATGTGCTCCATAAATTAATGTAATGCTTAGTATATTTTGTAATTAAAATAATCCCATTCTCTACAGTCGTGCCGGGAAAGTTCTGAGGTGACACAGCCAATTTTTTTAAGGATAAATTTCTTTTAAACACAAAATTTTTTCATCTGTAATTTTGCTCGAAAAACCGACATTTGGTGATTTTTCCATGTCAGTTTTCTCGTAATATTACTAAAAAAATCTATTGTATTTTTACTATTGATAAATAAAAAAGAACCAAAACTGTATTAGAAAAGATGACAACGAAAAAAATGAAGCATCATATTAATGACTATTAAGATTTTTGATAATAAGTCTTTAAAAATATGTCCGCAGATAAAATCTTTTACAATCAAAATTCGTTATGCGACAAAGCGAAATTACAAAGAAGGCCATGTGACATTGACAGAACAAGTCTTGTCCCTCACGGTTCGGTGCACAATCGTGAGAAGGCAAAGCATGGCCGAGAGCCGAGAGAGACTACGATAGATACCACGTGAATTGAATAAATAATAAACGCCATAGATAATTTATGTTTTATACGAGGAATAAAAATTTAATGAAAAAATCGAAACTCACCTAACCACAATCTTCAATCTTACTTTTTAACTATATTGTAGAAAAACGCTTCTTTGAAAATAAGTTAATTTGGGCACGGTTCAACTTTTTATGGTCTATAAAATTTTATGTAACAAGAAAAGAGTTAGTTAGATCCTTGAATAAATTTTGTTGTTTTCTTTTTTTAACGAGATTATTTTAATACCATTTAGTTTACCGGCGTGGGAAAAAATTCTAACAAAAATTAAACGTTGTAAATAAACAGACATGAAAATACAGGGTGGCCACTTTTTTAATGGAAACTAATCGAGATTATCAGGGACGGTCCTTGAGATATAACGAATAGAACAGACATGCATATACAGGGTGGCCACTTTTTTAATGGAAACTAATCGAGATTATCAGGGCCGGTCCTTGAAATATAACAAATAGATCAGACATGAATATACAGGGTGGCCACTTTTTTAACGGAAACTAATCGAGATTATCAGGGACGGTCCTTGAGATATAACGAATAGAACAGACATGAATATACAGGGTGGCCACTTTTTTAATGTTAACAAAGCGAGATTATCAGGGACGGTCCTTGAAATATAACAAATAGAACAGACATGAATATACAGGGTGACCACTTTTTTAATGGAAACTTGGCGAGATTATCAGGGACGGTCCTTGAAATATAACAAATAGAACAGACATGAATATACAGGGTGGCCACTTTTTTAACGGAAACTAATCGAGATTATCAGGGACGGTCCTTGAAATATAACGAATAGAACAGACATGAATATACAGGGTGGCCACTTTTTTAACGGAAACTAATCGAGATTATCAGGGACGGTCCTTGAGATATAACGAATAGAACAGACATGAATATACAGGGTGACCACTTTTTTAATGGAAACTAATCGAGATTATCAGGGACGGTCCTTGAAATATAACAAATAGAACAGACATGAATATACAGGGTGGCCACTTTTTTAACGGAAACTAATCGAGATTATCAGGGACGGTCCTTGAGATATAACGAAAAGAACAGACATGAATATACAAGGTGGCCACTTTTTTAATGGAAACTAGGCGAGATTATCAGGGCCGGTCCTTGAGATATAACGAAAAGAACAGACATGAATATACAGGGTGACCACTTTTTTAATGGAAACTAATCGAGATTATCAGGGACGGTCCTTGAAATATAACAAATAGAACAGACATGAATATACAGGGTGGCCACTTTTTTAACGGAAACTAATGGAGATTATCAGGGACGGTCCTTGAAATATAACGAATAGAACAGACATGAATATACAGGGTGGCCACTTTTTTAACGGAAACTAATCGAGATTATCAGGGCCGGTCCTTGAGATATAACAAAAAGAACAGACATAAATATACAGGGTGGCCACTTTTTTAATGGAAACTAGGAGAGATTATCAGGGCCGGTCCTTGAGATATAACGAAAAGAACAGACATGAATATACAGGGTGGCCACTTTTTTTATGCAAACTAATCGAGATTATCAGAGCCGGTCCTTGAGAAATAACGAAAAGAACAAACATGAATATACAGGGTGGCCACTTTTTTAATGGAAACTAGGCGAGATTATCAGGGCCGGTCCTTGTGATATAACGAGAAGAACAGACATGGATATACAGGGTGGTCACTTTTTTAATGGAAACTAGGCGAGATTATCAGAGCCGGTCCTTAAGATATACCAAAAAGAACAGACATGAATATACAGGGTGGCCACTTTTTTAATGGAATCTAATCGAGATTATCAGGGCCGGTCCTTGAGAAATAACGAAAAGAACAGACATGCATATACAGGGTGGCCACTTTTTTAATGGAATCTAATCGAGATTATCAGGACCGGTCCTTGAGATATACCAAAAAGAACAGACATGAATATACAGGGTGGCCACTTTTTTAATGGAAACTTGGCGAGATTATCAGGGCCGGTCCATGAGAAATAACGAAAAGAACAGACATGCATATACAGGGTGGCCACTTTTTTAATGGAATCTAATCAAGATTATCAGGACCGGTCCTTGAGATATACCAAAAAGAACAGACATGAATATACAGGGTGGCCACTTTTTTAATAGAAACTTTGCGAGATTATCAGGGCCGGTCCTTGAGATATACCAAAAAGAACAGACATGAATATACAAGGTGGCCACTTTTTTAATGGAAACTAATCAATAATATTAGGGCCGGTCCTTAAAATATAACGAAAACACGAAATTTGGTTACCCTTTGGCAATTTTTCATTCGATAGTAAATTGTCTTAGATTTGATGTTTTCAGATATTGGATCCAACGTTTTGTATTTTCCGAACCACCTTCCAAATTATATTTTTTAAATACGGACCTGGGGTCAATCATTTTTGAAACAAAAAAATATTTTATCCTTAAGTGGTTGGTCGGAAAATTGAAGGTAAATAATAAATAAATTAAGAAAATTTAAGACAACTCTGTAAAAGTTCTGAAAGGGGGTGGAGGTAGGTAAATGTACATTTTAAGGGTTGGATGCTGGTTTTTTACGATTTGTGACTTAAATGTCGAAAAGTTTTATATAAAATTTATAGATTTTTAAAAAATCTAAAAATTTTATATTAATCATTTTTTAACATTACCTCAAAATTATCGAGAAAACGCTAAAAACCGTTTTTTTTACCAGTTTTTAGCAAATTTTGAACGTTTTTCTTCAATTTCTGGTCGTACCTATGTGTTTTTTATTTTTTACCAATTTTTCTAATAATTTTTAACGGTTTTTTTGTTATTTTTTTTACCAAATTCTGACAGTTCTAACAATTTTTTATTGTTTTTTAAATTTGTTTACAAAATTTTGCCAGTTTTTAATAAATTTTGATCGTTTTTTTCAATTTCTGGTCGTATCTAAAAAAACTTAACGGTTTTTTTATTTTTTTAACAATTTTTGACAGTTTTTAACAATTTTTAACGGTTTTTTTATTTTTGACAAATTTTTGACAATTTTTAACAATTTTTAACAAATTTTGAATGTTTTCTTAAATTTTTGCCGTATCTAACTAACCATTTTTAACGGTTTTTTTTGTTATTTTTTTTTACCAAATTTTGACATTTTTTTATAAATTTTGATCGTTTTTGTTCAATTTTTGATCGTATCCAAAAAAATTTAACGGTTTTTTTTATTTTTTTAACAATTTCTGACAGTTTTTAACAATTTTTAACGGTTTTTTTGTTATTTTTTGTTACCAAATTTTGACAGTTTCTAATAATTTTTTATTATTTTTAAATTTGTTTACAAAATTTTGACATATTTTCATAAATTTTGAACGTTTTTATTCAATTTCCGGTCGTGTATAAAAAAATTTAACGGTTTGTTAATTTTTTTTAACAATTTTTGACAGTTTTTAACAATTTTTAACGTTTTTTTATGTCTGACCAATTAACAATATCTAACAATTTTTGACAATTTCTAACAATTTTTAACAAATTTTGAACGTTTTCTTCAATTTACTGGCGGTATCTAAAAAAAACTTGGTCCAAAGGAAAAAATGAGAAACTAGTCCAAAAAATTTGGTCCAGAGAAAAAATTGAAGAAACTGTAGTCCAAGAAACTTGGTCCAAAGGAAAAAATGGAAAAACTGAAGTCTCAGAAACTTGGTCCAAAGGAAAAACTGAAGTAACGGTAGTCCAGGAAACTTGGTCCAAAGGAAAAAATGAAGAAACTGTAGTCCAAGAAACTTGGTCTAAAGGAAAAACTGAGAAACTAGTCCAAAAAATTTGGTTCAGAGAAAAAACTGAAGAAACTGTAGTCCAAGAAACTTGGTCCAAAGGAAAAAAGGAAAAACTGAAGTCTCAGAAACTTGGTCCAAAGGAAAAACTGAAGTAACGGTAGTCCAGGAAACTTGGTCCAAAGGAGAAACTGAGGAAACTGTAGTCCAAGAAACTTGGTCCAAAGGAAAAAATGAAGAAACTGTAGTCCAAGAAACTTGGTCCAAAGGAAAAACTGAGAAACTAGTCCAAAAAATTTGGTCCAGAGAAAAACTGAAGAAACTGTAGTCCAAGAAACTTGGTCCAAAGGAAAAAATGGAAAAACTGAAGTCTCAGAAACTTGGTCCAAAGGAAAAACTGAGAAATTAGTCCAAAAAATTTGGTCCAGAGAAAAAACTGAAGTAATTAGTCCAAGAAACTTGGTCCAGAGAAAAAACTGAAGAAACTGTAGTCCAAGAAACTTGGTCCAAAGGAAAAAATGAAGAAACTGTAGTCCAAGAAACTTGGTCCAAAGGAAAAACTGAAGAAACTGTAGTCCAAGAAACTTGGTCCAAAGGAAAAAATGAAGAAACTGTAGTCCAAGAAACTTGGTCCAAAGGAAAAACTGAGAAACTAGTCCAAAAAATTTGGTCCAGAGAAAAACTGAAGAAACTGTAGTCCAAGAAACTTGGTCCAAAGGAAAAAATGGAAAAACTGAAGTCTCAGAAACTTGGTCCAAAGGAAAAACTGAGAAATAAGTCCAAAAAATTTGGTCCAGAGAAAAAACTGAAGTAACTAGTCCAAGAAACTTGGTCCAGAGAAAAAACTGAAGAAACTGTAGTCCAAGAAACTTGGTCCAAAGGAAAAAATGAAGAAACTGTAGTCCAAGAAACTTGGTCCAAAGGAAAAACTGAGAAACTAGTCCAAAAAATTTGGTCCAGAGAAAAACTGAAGAAACTGTAGTCCAAGAAACTTGGTCCAAAGGAAAAAATGGAAAAACTGAAGTCTCAGAAACTTGGTCCAAAGGAAAAACTGAGAAATTAGTCCAAAAAATTTGGTCCAGAGAAAAAACTGAAGTAATTAGTCCAAGAAACTTGGTCCAGAGAAAAAACTGAAGAAACTGTAGTCCAAGAAACTTGGTCCAAAGGAAAAAATGAAGAAACTGTAGTCCAGGAAACTTGGTCCAAAGGAAAAACTGAAGAAACTAGTCCAAGAAACTTGGTCCAAAGGAAAAAATGAAGAAACTGTAGTCCAAGAAACTTGTTCCAAAAGAAAAACTGAGAAACTAGTCCAAAAAATTTGGTACAAGGTAAAATCTGAAGAAACTATAGTCCAAGAAACTTAGTCCAAAGGAAAAACTGAAGTGTAGAGGAGAAACGAAGTCCATAGGAAAAACTGTAGTCCAGAAGAAAAACAACGTCCAAAGGACTAACAGAAGTCCAGAGGAAAAACGAAGTCCAAAGGAAAAACTTGGTCCAGAGAAAAGAAAAAAGTAATTCCCCGGAAAAAAGCCCCTATAAGATGAGGGGGGAGAAAAAAAAGAAATCTTCAGTAAGCGATACGAACGATCAATTATTTTGACTGAGTAGGCAAAGAGAAGAACATTATTAGCATGGGAAAGACATTTTATAGGAATACCAAGAGAAGAGAGGGACATGATGCGAGGATATAAGAAGGGGATATTAAGCGAGTATAAAATTAAAATATATAGAGGAATAATAAAAATACAGATTGGCACAAAAAAACGCAACATGAAGGATAACTAAATCGTAATGAACGAATTTTGTTTTTTCGTTATATGTCAAGAACCGGCCCTGTTATTTTTAATTATATTCCGCCGCTAGATGATGTTCTCAGATACGCAGCTTTTTCTCTATTTAACCAATGTTCTAACTAGCATACAATCCCATTAAAAAATTGGCCACCTTGTATAAAAATAGAGAAAACACTATTTAGAACATGAGCAAATAGCAGATGTTAACAATTTGATTTTAGACAAAAAAAAACATAAATTGGTGTATTTACTGATTTATGAAAAACATTCGACTCTGTAAACTGTAATGATAAAACCCCTCGTTAAGTAACGAAAAATAATAGGAAGTGAAATTTGTAAATTTTATTTATTACAAAAATTACCTCTGCATGTTTAATTTAATATTGGCGCAGAATTTCCAAACTAGAATTTTGGAGAATTGTCCACCTGTCCAAAAGATGGGACTCGTAATGAAAAAAAAAAAACTAATATGAACAAAATTCTGATCCGGTTAAAACATGTTTTCGGGTAAAAGGAAGCAAACGTGACGTATCGGAAAAGTAGTGGGATCAGTAAACATTAAGTTTGTAATTTTTTTTTTTTTTTTTGTAAATATAAGCAAATTTTTGACTGTCAAAACATCGTATATATAAAATAATATTGTTAATGTTCAATTTTTGTGTATACCACTCTGTGTATAAGTAACGAAAATATGTACTAGGTACGTATAATACAACGAGCGCATAAATTTCCATGTTTTAACTAGTAAATAATTAGAAATATTTGCATTAATTTCATATTATAATTCGAATATTGTTTTTGTTTACAGTAGCGAACAAAGAACTCGCGTTAATATTAAAAGTTACTTGAATTAATTTTTTTTTATTATTATTATTAAATGACTGATGGTCTAAAATTGAACGTGATTTTTATATATTTTGTTGCACCATATTTCACATTTTAGAAATAATCTCTAAAATTCGAATTTACCGCCACAATTTAAGTTGGTAGTATCTTGAGGTTTGACAGTCGAAAAAAAATCACTGTAATATTAGATGCTTGGTACGACTACGTCACTATAATTAATATCCCCTTTTAAAGCTTCTAAACGATAAAAAAAAGAAACAAATGAAAAATTGGGTGTATTAATAATTAAGGTTTCTCAGTACATAGAATTTATATTTCTATAGTAATTATAGTAACTTTAAATATTTTATGTCTCCTTATTTGTACTAAATTCAAATTTAACAATATCCATCCATGTTTAAATTATATATTTAAATTTTAAAAAAATAATATATAATTATATCAACTAAATGTGACTACTATCGTGATATCATCGTCATATAAATCACATTGGTCATCTGTTTAACAAATTTCTTGGAGTGTCACGGCCATTTTTAATACTGGGTGTCCCATAAAAAAATATATATAGTGGGTTCACTTAAGTTCGCAGCATATTGGAAACTTTTTTATTATTAGTTTTATTCTTCATCAAAAGAGAATTGGAGGAGGGTTGAAATCTCAAAAAATTCATATCTCCGCCAATTTTGAAAATATTAAAAAAAGTCTTAAAAGTCATAAATTCATATCCGCTCTTTTTGAAAATATTTAAACAGGTCATGAGACTTTTTTTATGTCTTAATTATTATAAAAACTTTTTATGTTCTATTTATTATAAAATTAATTTATCTGAAACTTTTTTCCATCTGATCTAAGGGGATGAAACTGGAGGGGGTTGAAATTTCAAAAAAATCATATCTATATTTTTGAAAATATTGAAACAGGTCATAAGACTTTTTTTATGTTCTATTTATTATAAAATTAATTTGTCTGAAACTTTTTTCCATCTGATCTAAGGGGATGGAACTGGAGGGGTTGAAATTTCAAAAAAATCATATCTATATTTTTGAAAATATTGAAACAGGTCGTAAGACTTTTTTTATGTTCTATTTATTATAAAATTAATTTGTCTGAAACTTTTTTCCATCTGATCTAAGGGGATGGAACTGGAGGGGGGGTTGAAATTTCAAAAAAATCATATCTATATTTTTGAAAATATTGAAACAGGTCATGAGACTTTTTTTATGTTCTAATTATTATAAAATTAATTTGTCTGAAACTTTTTTCCATCTGATCTAAGGGGTTGGAACTGGAGGGGGTTGAAATTTCAAAAAAATCATATCTATATTTTTGAAAATATTGAAACAGGTCATAAAACTTTTTTTATGTTCTAATTATTATAAAATTAATTTGTCTGAAACTTTTTTCCATCTGATCTAAGGGGATGGAACTGGAGGGGTTGAAATTTCAAAAAAATCATATCTATATTTTTGAAAATATTGAAACAGGTCGTAAGACTTTTTTTATGTTCTATTTATTATAAAATTAATTTGTCTGAAACTTTTTTCCATCTGATCTAAGGGGATGGAACTGGAGGGGGGGTTGAAATTTCAAAAAAATCATATCTATATTTTTGAAAATATTGAAACAGGTCATGAGACTTTTTTTATGTTCTAATTATTATAAAATTAATTTGTCTGAAACTTTTTTCCATCTGATCTAAGGGGTTGGAACTGGAGGGGGTTGAAATTTCAAAAAAATCATATCTATATTTTTGAAAATATTGAAACAGGTCATAAAACTTTTTTTATGTTCTAATTATTATAAAATTAATTTGTCTGAAACTTTTTTCCATCTGATCTAAGGGGATGGAACTGGAGGGGTTGAAATTTCAAAAAAATCATATCTATATTTTTGAAAATATTGAAACAGGTCGTAAGACTTTTTTTATGTTCTATTTATTATAAAATTAATTTGTCTGAAACTTTTTTCCATCTGATCTAAGGGGATGGAACTGGAGGGGGGGTTGAAATTTCAAAAAAATCATATCTATATTTTTGAAAATATTGAAACAGGTCATGAGACTTTTTTTATGTTCTAATTATTATAAAATTAATTTGTCTGAAACTTTTTTCCATCTGATCTAAGGGGTTGGAACTGGAGGGGGTTGAAATTTCAAAAAAATCATATCTATATTTTTGAAAATATTGAAACAGGTCATAAAACTTTTTTTATGTTCTAATTATTATAAAATTAATTTGTCTGAAACTTTTTTCCATTTGATCTAAGGGGATGGAACTGGAGGGGTAGAAATTTCAAAAAATTCATATCTCCACCATTTTCAAAAATATTGAAACAGGTCATAAAACTTTTTTTATGTTCCATTTATTATAAAATTAATTTGTCTGAAACTTTTTTCCATCTGATCTAAGGGGTTGGAACTGGAGGGGGTTGAAATTTCAAAAAAATCATATCTATATTTTCAAAAATATTGAAACAGGTCATAAGACTTTTTTTATGTTCTATTTATTATAAAATTAATTTGTCTGAAACTTTTTTCCATCTGATCTAAGGGGATGGAACTGGAGGGGTTGAAATTTCAAAAAAATCATATCTATATTTTTGAAAATATTGAAATAGGTCATAAAACTTTTTTTATGTTCTAATTATTATAAAATTAATTTGTCTGAAACTTTTTTCCATTTGATCTAAGGGGATGGAACTGGAGGGGGTTGAAATTTCTAAAAATTCATATCTCCACCATTTTCAAAAATATTGAAACAGGTCATAAAACTTTTTTTATGTTCTAATTATTATAAAATTAATTTGTCTGAAACTTTTTTCCATTTGATCTAAGGGGATGGAACTGGAGGGGGTTGAAATTTCTAAAAATTCATATCTCCACCATTTTCAAAAATATTGAAACAGGTCATAAAACTTTTTTTATGTTCTAATTATTATAAAATTAATTTGTCTGAAACTTTTTTCCATTTGATCTAAGGGGATGGAACTGGAGGGGGTTGAAATTTCTAAAAATTCATATCTCCACCATTTTCAAAAATATTGAAACAGGTCATAAAACTTTTTTTATGTTCTAATTATTATAAAATTAATTTGTCTGAAACTTTTTTCCATTTGATCTAAGGGGATGGAACTGGAGGGGGTTGAAATTTCTAAAAATTCATATCTCCACCATTTTCAAAAATATTGAAACAGGTCATAAAACTTTTTTTATGTTCTAATTATTATAAAATTAATTTATCTGAAACTTTTTTCTATCTGACCTACGGGGATGGAACTGGAGGGGGTTGAAATTTCAAAAAAATCATATCTATTTTTGAAAATATTGAAACAGGTCATTAGACAATTAATATAAATTTTATTCCTTTAAAACTTTTTTCGATCTGATCACATCGTGGGGTGGGGAAGGATGAAAGTGTCAAAAGATAACAGAAATCTACTTACCCCTGTCGACCCTACCGACAGAAATTTTTTTGGGTTGACTTTTACTTAACGAAAATCCATATTGGGACATGTTTCGTTATAGAATAAATTCATCAGTTTAATGATATTGTAATCATGCAAGGATAAGCTCGTAATCCTTGAATAAGTATTTTTTGGAATTTATTGCTTATAAATTTGAAAGAAATATTTTAAATTAGATTATAAGAAAAAAATTATAAAAGGACAATAAAAATAATAAAAAATAGTACTGAAAATAAAAAATCGTCCTTAAATTACCAGGACCAAGGTTTTATAATACTAAAATTCTATTCGCCTTTTTCATAATAATTTTAAAAATTGTGTCTCAGTGATAATTACTCGTTTTCCAGGACAATTTACAGTTCGTCCTTTTTTACAGGACAAATACACAAGTCCCATTTCTGGAAAAATTGTACTTCGTGTTTTTTCCAGAATAATTAACCTTGTTTTTTTTTAAGATAACTATACCTTTGTCTTTTTTTCACGATAATGCCAGTTCGCTCTTTTTCAGGATAATATTATCAATTCGTTCTTTTTTCAGAATCATTTCAGTTTGTCCTTTTCCCAGGATAATTGACTAATTTGTCCTTTTTCAAGATTATGTCAATTCATTATTTTTTCATAAAAATGTTTGTCCTTTTTTCATGATAATTGATCTTCCTCCTTTTTCCAGCAAAATTACACTTGTGTTTTTCAGAATATTTTCAGTTTGTCCTTTTTTCCAGGATAATTGACCTTTGTTTTTTATTCCAGAAAAATTTTATTCTGTCATTACTTTAAGGTAATTGTAGCTTCGTCCTCTTTATTAGGATAATGCCGGTTCGTCCTTTTTCAGGATAATGTTAATTCATTATTTTTCAGGATAATTTCAGTTTGTCCTTTTTTTCATAATAATTGATCTTCCTTCTTTTTCCAACAAAATTACACGTGAGTTTTTCAGAATATTTTCAGTTTGTCCTTTTTTCCAGGATAATTGACCTTTGTTTTTTATTCCAGAAAAATTGTATTCTGTCATTACTTTAAGGTAATTGTAGCTTCGTCCTCTTTATTAGGATAATGCCGGTTCGTCCTTTTTCAGGATAATGTCAATTCGTTTTTTTTTCAGGATACTGTCAGTTTGTCATTTTTCCATGATAACTGATCTTCCTCCTTGGTTCAAGATAATTACACGTGTGTTTTTCAGAATAATTTCAGTTCGTCCTTTTTTCCAGGATAATTGACATTTGTTTTTTAATCGAGAAAAATTGCGCCATATCTTTATTTTAAGATAATTGTACTTTTGTCCTTTTTCAGGATAATGCTAGTTCGCCCTTTTTCCAAATACTGTCAATTCATTATTTTTCAGGATAATTTCAGTTTGTCCTTTTTTTCATGATAATTGATGTTTCTCATTGTTTTAGGAAAATTACACGTGTGTTTTTCAGAATAATTTCAGTTTGTCCTTTTTTCCAGGATAATTGCCATTTGTTTTTTAATCGAGAAAAATTGCGCTACATATTTTTATTTTAAGATAATTGTACTATCGTCCTTTTTCAGGATTATGCTAGTTCGCCCTTTTTCCAAATACTGTCAATTCATTATTTTTCAGGATAATTTCAGTTTGTCCTTTTTTTCATGATAATTGATCTTTCTCCTCGTTTCAGGAAAATTACACGTGTGTTTTTCAGAATAATTTCAGTTTGTCCTTTTTTCCAGGATAATTGCCATTTGTTTTTTAATCGAGAAAAATTGCGCCATATCTTTATTTTAAGATAATTGTACTTTCGTCCTTTTTCAGGATAATGCTAGTTCGCCCTTTTTCCAAATACTGTCAATTCATTATTTTTCAGGATAATTTCAGTTTGTCCTTTTTTTCATGATAATTGATCTTTCTCATCGTTTTAGAAAAATTACACGTGTGTTTTTCAGAATAATTTCAGTTTGTCCTTTTTTCCAGGATAATTGCCATTTGTTTTTTAATCGAGAAAAATTGCGCTATATCTTTATTTTAAGATAATTGTACTTTCGTCCTTTTTCAGGATAATGCTAGTTCGCCCTTTTCAAAAATACTGTCATTTCATTATTTTTCAGGATAATTTCAGTTTGTCCTTTTTTTCATGATAATTGATCTTTCTCATCGTTTTAGAAAAATTACACGTGTGTTTTTCAGAATAATTTCAATTTGTCCTTTTTTCCAGGATAATTGCCATTTGTTTTTTAATCGAGAAAAATTGCGCTATATATTTATTTTAAGATAATTGTACTTTCGTCCTTTTTCAGGATAATGCTAGTTCGCCCTTTTTCCAAATACTGTCATTTCATTATTTTTCAGGATAATTTCAGTTTGTCCTTTTTTTCATGATAATTGATCTTTCTCCTCGTTTCAGGAAAATTACACGTGTGTTTTTCAGAATAATTTCAGTTTGTCCTTTTTTCCAGGATAATTGACATTTGTTTTTTAATCGAGAAAAATTGCGCCATATCTTTATTTTAAGATAATTGTACTTTCGTCCTTTTTCAGGATAATGCTAGTTCGCCCTTTTCCCAAATACTGTCATTTCATTATTTTTCAGGATAATTTCAGTTTGTCCTTTTTTTCATAATAATTGATCTTCCTCCTTTTTCCAACAAAATTACACGTGAGTTTTTCAGAATATTTTCAGATTGTCCTTTTTTCCAAGATAATTGACCTTTGTTTTTTATTCCAGAAAAATTGTATTCTGTCATTACATTTAAGATAATTGTAGCTTCGTCCTTTTTTTTAGGATAATACCAGTTCGCCGTTTTTCAGGATAATGTCAATTCGTCCTTTTTTTAGGAGAATGCCGGTTCGCCCTTTTTCAGGATAATGTCAATTCGTTTTTTTTTTCAGGATACTGTCAGTTTGTCATTTTTCCATGATAACTGATCTTTCTCCTCATTTTAGGAAAATTACACGTGTGTTTTTCAGAATAATTTCAGTTTATCCTTTTTTCCATAAAAATTGCACTGTGTCTTTATTTTAAGATAATTGAACCTTCGTCCTTTTTCAGGATACTGTTAGTTTGCCCTTTTTTCAAATACTGTCAATTCATTATTTTTCAGGATAATGTCAGTTTGTCCATTTTTTCATATTGATCTTTCTCCTCGGTTCAAGAAAATTACACGTGTTTTTCAGAATAATTTCAATTTGTCCTTTTTTCCAGGATAATTGCCATTTGTTTTTTAATCGAGAAAAATTGCGCTATATATTTATTTTAAGATAATTGTACTTTCGTCCTTTTTCAGGATAATGCTAGTTCGCCCTTTTTCCAAATACTGTCATTTCATTATTTTTCAGGATAATTTCAGTTTGTCCTTTTTTTCATGATAATTGATCTTTCTCCTCGTTTCAGGAAAATTACACGTGTGTTTTTCAGAATAATTTCAGTTTGTCCTTTTTTCCAGGATAATTGACATTTGTTTTTTAATCGAGAAAAATTGCGCCATATCTTTATTTTAAGATAATTGTACTTTCGTCCTTTTTCAGGATAATGCTAGTTCGCCCTTTTCCCAAATACTGTCATTTCATTATTTTTCAGGATAATTTCAGTTTGTCCTTTTTTTCATAATAATTGATCTTCCTCCTTTTTCCAACAAAATTACACGTGAGTTTTTCAGAATATTTTCAGATTGTCCTTTTTTCCAAGATAATTGACCTTTGTTTTTTATTCCAGAAAAATTGTATTCTGTCATTACATTTAAGATAATTGTAGCTTCGTCCTTTTTTTTAGGATAATACCAGTTCGCCGTTTTTCAGGATAATGTCAATTCGTCCTTTTTTTAGGAGAATGCCGGTTCGCCCTTTTTCAGGATAATGTCAATTCGTTTTTTTTTTCAGGATACTGTCAGTTTGTCATTTTTCCATGATAACTGATCTTTCTCCTCATTTTAGGAAAATTACACGTGTGTTTTTCAGAATAATTTCAGTTTATCCTTTTTTCCATAAAAATTGCACTGTGTCTTTATTTTAAGATAATTGAACCTTCGTCCTTTTTCAGGATACTGTTAGTTTGCCCTTTTTTCAAATACTGTCAATTCATTATTTTTCAGGATAATGTCAGTTTGTCCATTTTTTCATATTGATCTTTCTCCTCGGTTCAAGAAAATTACACGTGTTTTTCAGAATAATTTCAATTTGTCCTTTTTTCCAGGATAATTGCCATTTGTTTTTTAATCGAGAAAAATTGCGCTATATATTTATTTTAAGATAATTGTACTTTCGTCCTTTTTCAGGATAATGCTAGTTCGCCCTTTTTCCAAATACTGTCAATTCATTATTTTTCAGGATAATGTCAGTTAGTCCTTTTTTTCATAATAATTTCTTCGTTTCAGGAAAATTACACACAGGCGACAGGAGAATAAGTTGCTGAAAATACCAACAAAACAAAACAGTTGCTTAAATGTTTCCGTTTTGTTTTAAAAATGTTGGGCAACATTTTGTTTTTGTTTTGTTGCTTTAGTGTGGAGCCAACATAATAGTTTTTTTGTCAAGTACTAATTTTACACTTAATAATTTTTTCACTACGTGTATTAATATTTTTTTCCTTCGAATAATAAATAATGGTAAGTTAAGCTTTGTTGGTTTTTATTATTTATTAATTTTGAACGTTTGTATCTATAAGCCTGATGATGGTCTCTGACTGAAACTAGTTGCCTTTTTTATTCCAAATTAAATGGTTGTATCTGTCTTTGTGCTTTATTGTATTAGCAAAATTAAAAATTTGGATTCAATTATATTTATTTATTTTTTGTAATTTAAAATTATTTCAACAATTAAATAAAGAAAAATCGTAGAGGTTATCCATATTTCAAATGTATGTATTTTTTTTTTAAATAAATCGCCAAGTCAGTACCACAACGTGTAATAGTATAAAAAAAGGTTGATAACAACAGGCAACTAGTTTCGGCTAAAAAGCCATCATCAAGCCAAACAAATTATGAGCAGGTTACAAAATTTGTTTAGACTGATGATGGCTTTTTAGCCGAAACTAGTTGCTTCTTGTTATCAACTTTTTTTTACTATTACACGTTGTGGTACTAACTTGGCGTTTTATTAAAAAAAAAAAAAATAAAGAATTAAATGAGTAATCAATCGATCCCTATTGCCATTTATAATTTCCAAAGGGGTAACTAAACTACCCTGCGCAAAAGGGTTGAAGTTATTGGTAAATTTTTTATTGCAGAAATAAAAATCGAATATTTTACCGTATATAAATTTTTTAGAGGGGATTTATGTTGGCGTCTAACCCGTATTTTTATTTTACCAAAAATTTATAGGTTGGTTATTAATTTCCCCAGTCTTTTAACGATATCCTTGTACTTTTAATGATTAATAGTTTTTTCATTATTATCGCGCCAATGTCCTGAAGATTTTATCTATTTTTTTAATTATTACAACGACCTTCAACCTGAACTTTACCTCGCCAGACGTTCCATTGTTCGTATCCGCAAATAAAACTGAGGGAAATTTTTTTACGTAGAAACAAGATTTTCTATAAAATGAAAATATTTATTAATGAGAATTTAGCTACCTATTTTTAAATTGACGTTACAATATGGGCAAATTATCGATATTAAATAAAATTATAAAGTTTATTAAAATCTCACATTTTATCAAAATTTTAATTAATAATAATAATAATAATACTCGCCCTATGTTTCACCCCCTTACGACTGAACCCCAGAAGCCAAAGGCTTGTACGGGGAAGGGACGGCTATTATTATTATTTGCAGTGGCGCTCCGGGGTACTTACTGAGGATTAATGGTGCCATTTGGCTATAGGTGTAGGGAAGCCCGGAAAACCTAACCATTAAAACAAAAGTCCATGTCGTAATAGTTATTTGTGTAATACTTTTTCAGATATTTAATGTTAAAGTTTCAAATTTTGACATTTTTTTTTATTTTGACAGGTGACATTTGGAGAAATAATTTTGACTGTTCTGAATAGAAATTTTCAAGGGCTTTCACATGACATATTGCATCTGTCATTTTTTGATAGTGGCACTTCCGTTTGACAGATGTCGTACAAAAACTAATGAGTTCTTCCGACATGTAACCCAAACACATGTACCAAATTTCAGCTCAATCGGATTAAACGTGTAGCCTATATCGTGGAAGACTACACACAGACAGACACGCAGACAGACAAACAGACTTCCATCTTCAAATGATTTTAATCATCTCAGGTGACCTCAAAATGGATATTTCCATCTTTATCTCGAAAAATTTTTTTTGCTCGTTCACAATAATTTCCCTTCTAGGAGGTAGGTCGGGAAAGTGAAATGGAAAAAATAATGAAAAACATAAAACCTGAAAAAAAGGAAAAATAGAGAAAAATATGGAAAAATAGGCAAACATAAGGAAAAATAAGATAGATTGTGATAAATATTGACAAGTAGGGATAAATACGGAAAATGAGTATAAATATCGAAAGTAATGAAAATCTGTAAAAAAAAGAAAGTTATGGGAAAAATAGAAAAATGGGTAAAATGGAGAAAAAAAATGAACAAATGGTGAAAAAACTGGAAAAAATGGACAAAAATAGGAAAAATTAGGAGAAAATGGAAAAAAATATGGAAAAATAATAAAAAATATGAATAATTCGAAAACAGAAAATAAAGGAAGATGGGCAAAAATACGAGAATTAGATAAAAAAATATGAAAACATAGGTAAAAATAAATCAAAATTGCAAAAAAATAGTGGAAAATTGGGAAAATAGCAAAAAGAATAGCAAAAATAAAGAAAAACAGGGAAAAAATTTAAAAAAATTGGTCCAAAATAGCGAAAAAATGTAGGAAAAATCGGGAAAAATAAAGAAAAATTGTAAAAAATTTAAAAAGCCTTTAATATACTTGGTAAAAAATAGGGAAAAAATGGAAATAACAGGAAAAAATAGCAAAAAAAGGAAAAATCAATGAAAAATTGGAAACGATGAAAGAAATAGGAACAAATAGAGCAAAATGAGAAAAAGAGTAAAAAAGTATTGAACAAATTTGAAAAATAAGAAAAAATACTGAAAAAACAAAATTTAGGTAAAAATAGAAAAAAACATACGGAAAAATGAAAAAAATAAGGGAAAAAACGGACAATGTAGGGGACATGAGAAAATATGGAAAAATCGGGAAAAATAGGGAAAATATGGAAAAATGGTTAAAAATTAGTTGAAAACAGAAAAAACAGAAAAACATATTATAAAATAGAAAAAAATGTGAAATAAAGGAAAAATAGGAAAAGGTTCGGATAATATGAAAAAATAACGAAATTAAGGAAAAAAGGAACAAACAGAGAAAAATAGGGAAAAATATGGAACAGTAAGAAAAATTTAAGAAATTGGAGAAAAATATGAAAAAAGAGGGAAATATTGGTAAAAATATGGAAAAATACCAAAAATTAGGAAAAAACGGGAAAAATAGGGAAAATAATGAAAAATAGGGAAAGGAAGGAAAATACGAGAAAATGGTGCGAAATAGGGGAATTATGAAAAATTTAGGAAATTCGGCAAAAAGGGGAAAAAATAAAACAGGAAAAAAACTGGGAAATCATAAAAAAATAGGAAAAATATGGCAAAATAGGGCAAAATGAGTAAATTAGAGAAAAATAAAGAAACAATGAACAATAGGGGGAAATAGAGAAAAATAGGAAAATATGGGACCGCTCAAACTTTCACAATTTTTTTTTTAACTTTGTATGTCGTGAGTTTTTTTTTAATTTTTTTCCTGCTTTGGGAAAAATAGGAAAAATTACAAAATTTAGGGAAAAATTGGAAAAAATATAAAAAAATGGGAAGAAAATAGTAATAAATATGGCAACATGGGGAAATTAAAGAAAAATAGGGAAATATCAGAAGAAATAGTGGAAAATATGGGACAATATAAAAAAACTGATAAGAATATGGAAAAATAGTGAAACATTTAAAAAAATGGGGAAACATTGGAAAAAAGGGAAAAATTGGGAAACATAGGACAAAATACGGAAAATCGGGAAAATAGAGAAAAAAATTGGATGTGTCGCCCCAAAACTTTCCCGACGAGTATCCACGAATACTTTATCAGATATTTAATGTTAAAGTTTCAAATTTTGACATTTTTTTATTTTTGACAGGTGACAGTTGGAGAAATAATTTTGACTATTCTGAATAGAGATTTTCAAGTACTTTCAAATCGCATATTGCAAGTCAAATTCCGTGACATATTGCATCTGTCATTTTATGATAGTGACACTTCCGTTTGACAGATGTCAGACAAAAACTAATGGGTTCTTCCAACGTGTAACCCAAACCCATATATCAAATTTCAGCTCAATCGGATTAAATGTGTAGCCTCTATCGTGGAGGAATACACACAGACAGACAGACAATCAGACAGACAGACTTCCATTTGGAAATGATCTTAATAATCTCAGGTGACCTCAAAATGGATATTTCTATCTTTATCTCGAAATTTTTTTTTAGCTCGTTCACAATAATTTCCCTTCTCGGAGTATAAAATTGTGAAATATTAATTAATCTATAAAAAATAAGCGATTCTAATTAACCTAAAAAATGCTGATATTAAAATAAACTAGTAACACTATTATTTTTTTATCACCATGTATAACATTTCAGTTTATTATTTAACAATAACATAATGTATGTTAAATTTTTTTTTAAACAATTGGAAGGTCAATAATGGATGACTCGTTGTAAAAAAAATAGCACACTGTTTTTGTTTAATTTTTTTTATAAAATAAGTATAACCTTGTGTGGGTATGTGACAATGATAAAAAAAATGGTATTATATAATGCTGTACTTATAAGATGCATAATTGTAGAATGTCATTGCCACACGTGTTTGTTTATGATTATTATAAACGACGAATTGCAACTTTTAATTTTCAGTTAATTTCATTATAGTTATTTATGTGTAAGTAAAGTGATACTTTTTTCATGAACGTGAATGTTGTAGCACGAGCCAAAGGCGAGTGCGACAATCACATGAGTGAAAAATGGCACTTTACACACTTGTTGCATACACTATTTTTTCTACTGCTTTAATTTTTATGTACAAAAATAGATTTCGCATACAAGAGGTTAACAAGCTATTTTCCAAAATCTTAAAGTTAACCAGTTGATTTTTGTTACATAGAATCTTGGCAAGATAAGAAACATAAGCATATTACAAAAAATGTAAAAAAGTTATTTTGAAAATTTTATTTTACTTTCCGCACTAGTAAAAAAAAGTAAAACTTTACGCACTCCTTAGCGTGCGTAAAGTAAGTAGTAGAAAATATATTTATTTTAAAAGCTTTCAAATGAGGTGGATTTCTTATTAAAAAAAAATAAAAGTAGTACTATTATCTGAAGGAAAGAACAAAGGTAAAAATAAGTATAGTACGTAGTTCCGCTATAGCCTATTTGTCCTTGATGGTTTTTAACAAAAATATGACATGTACGTAGATTTAATTCATTGTTACATAATAATCGAGCATCAATAAATAAAATTAACAATATGAGAATGGCGTCGTTTCATGGTCAAAGCGTGGAGAATCGTACCTCAAAAGATGCGATCTGGTAATGAAACCCATAAAAAAAAAACATGGGTGTAGTTGTAGTATTTGATAAATCTCAAGGTTCTATGTGTATTTGCATTAATTGGTAAGTTTTCCTATATATACAGGATGATTTATTGAAGAATTTTCGTAAATGGTTTTAAAAAAGATTTTTTTAAACAGGACAAAAAGTTACTTTAATTTAATATTTGCCTTTCTGATAAGAATTAAATTTTACTTTTTTTTAGTAAAAATAAATTTCTCGGTGCACCAATAATGATTTTTTTTACTACCATGTGTAAATTACTAACCTTACACATACTTTGTCGAGAGTAAAGTTGAAATTTACGCACTAGTACGTAAAATGAAATACTAGTGCGTAAAGTAGATTGCCCATTTTTACTTTCTTGACCCACCTCCTAAAAGGGAAAGTATTGTGAACGAGCTAAAAAAAAAATTCGAGATAAAAACAGAAATATCCATTTTCGGGTCCCCTGAGACGATTAAGACCATTTCCAGATGGAAGTCTGTCTGTCTGTTGGTGTGTATTCTTCCACGATAGAAGCCACACGTTTAATCCGATTGAGCTGAAATTTGGTATATGGATTTGGGTTACCCGTCGGAAGAAACTATTAGTTTTTATACGACATCTGTCAAACGCAAGTGTCAATATCAAAAAATGACAGATGCAAGATGTCATTTGAAAGCCCCTAAAAATCTATATTTAGAATAGTCAAAATTATTTCTTCAACTGTCACCTGTTAAAAAATCGGCTGTGTCACCCCAGGACTTTCCCGGCTGGACTGTAGAGAATATGTTATTTATTATCATTATTTTAATTACAAAATACTAAACATTACACTAATTTATGGAACACATTAAAAATAGCGAGCTGATGGAGAATTAATATTTCAATGTTGGTAATGACATAAGCTGCGCATGCGCACGTTGTATATCACAATTAGGATCTCCTAAAATCATGTATGAAAACTATTGGAAATTCGGGAAAAATTTTCATACAATAGTTGTAGAGAATTTTAAATGTGTATTTTTTACGCCATCTAGCGGCGAAACTATGAGGAATTCGATAAAAAGTTAAACATAAAAGTTAAGGAAAATTTGATGCTTTATAATTTTGCACAAGAAAATTTTGCACTAAAATGCATTGTTTGTCCTCAAAATCAAGAAAAACTAGATAAAACCTACATGCACATTTTTTACGCGCCCTCTAGTGGCGCAACTACTGGAAATTCTAGATAAAGTTTCAGACAAAAGTTATAGGGAATTTTATACTCTAAAACTTTGTACTCTAACATTTTCCACTAAAGTGTATTGTTTGTCCTTAAGATTTAAAAAAAGTGGCACATACCAACCATTCATACCAGATTTCAACTTGATTGGTCAAACGGTTCGGCAGTTATTGTGGAAGATTACACACAGACACACATACACACAGACAGACCATACACTGGAAATGGTTTCAATCGTCTTGGGGGACCTCAAAATGGATATTTCCATCGATATCTCGAATTTTTTTTTTTGGCTCGTTCACCTTACTTTCCCTTTGATGGGTCCGGGAAAGTAAAATAAAAAAATGAGGGGGTAATCCCACCCAACTTTCCGAACACTCCTAGTAAAGTAATTGTTTTAGTTTTTCTGCATTAAAATACATTAATTATATTACCTATCGAATGGTATAAATCCCATTTTAATATCTTTAATATTTTTAAAGTTATTCAATTTTTTTTTAAACTTATATTAAATTTCAAAAAAAAAATGAGGAATTCCACAATTTTTTGAATAAAATTTTGAAAAAAATCACAATTATAGAGTTTTTTACTACAAATGTAAGGGTAATTTTTTTAAAATTTTTAATATTAATTTTAACCTTAAAACAAATCAAACCTATTTTCGAATAATTTTAAAATCAATAAATAATTAATATCTCATTCAATTTTATTGAAAATGGGAAACAGACCTTTTTTTAGGTTTCTGGAACAAAATGCATTAATAAAGTTAGTTTAAAAAACTAAAAAAAAAATCAAATTTTTTTTGCTAAAATTCATGTGTAAATCCATTGAATTGTTTTAATTTTTTTCATTTTTTGCTATAACTTTTACAAATACTATATTAAAATTATGAAATAATTTACACACATAGTACTTTTGGATCTTTTTCGGATATGCTATTTACTTTTTTCATTTATTTTATACTTATTGATAAAACTAAATTACAAAAAATTTTAAAAAAATTCTTAATTTTGTCTATAATAATTACAATTCTAAATTTTAAGAAACTAAAATACATTTATAATTTAGAGTTTTATATTATCTTTCGAATGGTGAAAATCACATTTCAATAACTTTAATATTTTAGAAGTTATTCAATTTAGTTTAAAACCGTAATATAATCTTAAATTTCTTAACCAATTTTTTAAAAATTTAAAAATTTTTGTAATAAAATTTTGAAAAAAATTATAATTATAAAATTAATTATTACAAATTTAAAAATATTTTTTTTAAATTTTTAATATAAAAATTTAACTAAAAAATAATAATTTAATAAAGATAAAAATTAAAATAAAAACTAACGGCGAAACTGTGCGCAACTTGAAAAAATAGTCAAGACAAAATTTATAGAAAATTTTATGTTCTACAATTTTGATACCATGTAATTTTTCATAAAATTCCATAATTTTGTCTCAAAATCTAAAAAAGTCACAAAAATGTCAATATAAATTTTTTTCACGCCCTCTAGCGGCGAAACTATCAGGAATTCAAAAAACCGGTAATGACAAAATGTGTAGAAAATTTTATGTTCTACAACTTTCATATCCTGTAATTTTTCATAAAAATGCATTATTTTGGTTATTTAAGAAAAATATGAAAAAAAATTACTTTTTCATAAATCTGGCAACAATGTCACTTCCGGTTGTCCGATTAACTCCAAAATCTATACAGGTCGTCTTCTTGCTACCCTAAATATATATAAAATTTCATCTAAATCGGTCCAGCCGTTTAGACGCCATCGTGTTCACACACAGACACACCCACACACACACAGACAGACATCATGCTAAAAATGGTATAAATGGATTCAGGTGACCTCAAAACGTAAAGATCCGTTAAAATCTGGGTATGGTCAAAATATCATGATCGCAATACTTTCCTTCTATACAACTCTGTTGTTCGGAAAGTAAAAATGTCAAAATTTGAAACTTTAACATTAAATAGCTGATAAAGTATTCGTGGATACTCGTCGAGAAAGTTTTGGGGAGACACAACCGATTTTTTTCTCTATTTTACCGATTTTCCGTATTTTGTCCTATTTTTCCCTGTTTTTCCCCTATTTTCCTATTTTCCCCCATTTTTCCAAATAATTGTCAGTATTTTTCCATATTCTTATCAGTTTTTTCAATTGTCCCATATTTTCCACTATTTCCTCTGATATTTCTCTATTTTTCTAATTTCTCCATTTTGCCATATTTATTACTATTTTTCCCATTTTTTTTATATTTTTTCCATTTTTTGTCTTAATTTTTTAATATTTTTTCCGGTATTTTTTTCTAATTTTCGCAATTTTCAAATACTTTTCCAACTTTAATCTAGTTTTTCCATATTTTTTTCCCATTTTTCCCTAAATTTCGTAGTTTTCCTATTTTCCCCAATTTTTCCATATTTTTCCAAATCATGAAAAAAATAATAAAAACTCAAAGACATACAAAGTTAAAAAAAAATAATGTGAAAAGTTTGGGCGATTCCATATTTTCCTATTTTTCTCAATTTCCCCCTATTTTTCATTGTTTCCTTATTTTTCTCTAATTTCCTCATTTTGCCCTATATTGCCATATTTTTCCCATTTATTTTATGTTTTTCTCAGTTCTTCTCCAATTTTGTTTCATTTTCCCCCTTTTCCAAAAATTTATTCAATTTTTCACAATTCCTCTATTTAGCACCATTTTCTCTATTTTCCTGTATTTTCCCTCCTTTCCCTATTTTTCATTATTTTCCCCATTTCCCTATTTTCCCCATTTTTCCTAATTTTCGGTATTTTTCCATATTTTTACCATATGTCCCTCTTTTTTCATATTTTTCTGTAATTTCTTAAATTTTTCTTACTGTTCCATATTTTTCCCCATTTTTCTCTGTTTGTACCTTTTCCTATTTTTCCTTAATTTCGGTATTTTTCCGTTTTATCCTAATCTTTTCTTTTATTTCACATTATTTTCCATTTTATATGTTTTCTGTTTTTCCTGTTTTTGACTAATTTTTAACCATTTTTCCATATTTTCCCTATTTTTCTCTATTTTTCCATATTTTCCCGTTTCCCCGTTTTTTCCCTATTTTTTCCTATTCTTTAAATTTGTTCAATTCTTTATTACTATTTTTCTCAGTTTGTTCTATTTGTTCCTATTTTTTTCATCGTTTCCAATTTTTCATTTATTTTTCCTTTTTTTTTGCTATTTTCTTCTATTTTTCCCTGTAATTTTCATTTTCCCCATTTTTACTATAAACCATGGTTTTTGATAGTTTTTACAATTTTTCCCTATTTTTCTTTATTTTTCCCGATTTTTCCTACATTTTTTCGCTATTTTGGCCAATTTTTTTTTATTTTTTAAAATTTTTCCCTGTTTTTCTATATTTTCCCGGTTTTCCATTATTTTTCCCACTATTTTTGCCAGTTTCCCCTATTTTTTTGCAATTTTGCTTTATTTTTCCCTAGGTTTACATATTTTTACCTAATTTTAGTATTTTTGCCCTATTTTCCTTTATTTTCTGTTTTCTAATTCTTCATATTTTTTATTATTTCCAAATTTTTCTTCATTTCCCCTAATTTATCCATATTTTCACATTTTTTCTATTTTTGTCCATTTTTTCCAATTTTTTACCATTTGTTCCTATTAATTCATGATTTTTCAGCTTAAGAAAACAGTACTAATTCATGATATTTTAGCTGAACAAATAAGTATTAATTCATGATATTTTAGCTTATCAAATAAGTATTAATTCATGATATTTTAGCTTAAGAAATCACTATTAATTCATGATATTTTAGCTTATCAAATGAGTATTAATTCATGATATTTTAGCTGAACAAATAAGTATTAATTCATGATATTTTAGCTGAACAAATAAGTATTAATTCATGATATTTTAGCTTATCAAATGAGTATTAATTCATGATATTTTAGCTGAACAAATAAGTATTATTCATGATATTTTAGCTTATCAAATGAGTATTAATTCATGATATTTTAGCTGAACAAATAAGTATTAATTCATGATATTTTAGCTTAAGAAATCACTATTAATTCATGATATTTTAGCTTATCAAATCAGTATTAATTCATGATATTTTAGCTTATCAAATCAGTATTAATTCATGATATTTTAGCTGAACAAATAAGTATTAATTCATGATATTTTAGCTTATCAAATAAGTATTAATTCATGATATTTTAGCTTAAGAAATCACTATTAATTCATGATATTTTAGCTTATCAAATGAGTATTAATTCATGATATTTTAGCTGAACAAATAAGTATTAATTCATGATATTTTAGCTGAACAAATAAGTATTAATTCATGATATTTTAGCTTATCAAATGAGTATTAATTCATGATATTTTAGCTGAACAAATAAGTATTATTCATGATATTTTAGCTTATCAAATGAGTATTAATTCATGATATTTTAGCTGAACAAATAAGTATTAATTCATGATATTTTAGCTTAAGAAATCACTATTAATTCATGATATTTTAGCTTAAGAAATCACTATTAATTCATAATATTTTAGCTTAAGAAATCACTATTAATTCATGATATTTTAGCTTATCAAATCAGTATTAATTCATGATATTTTAGCTTATCAAATCAGTATTAATTCATGATATTTTAGCTGAACAAATAAGTATTAATTCATGATATTTTAGCTTATCAAATAAGTATTAATTCATGATATTTTAGCTTAAGAAATCACTATTAATTCATGATATTTTAGCTTATCAAATGAGTATTAATTCATGATATTTTAGCTGAACAAATAAGTATTAATTCATGATATTTTAGCTGAACAAATAAGTATTAATTCATGATATTTTAGCTTATCAAATGAGTATTAATTCATGATATTTTAGCTGAACAAATAAGTATTATTCATGATATTTTAGCTTATCAAATGAGTATTAATTCATGATATTTTAGCTGAACAAATAAGTATTAATTCATGATATTTTAGCTTAAGAAATCACTATTAATTCATGATATTTTAGCTTAAGAAATCACTATTAATTCATAATATTTTAGCTTAAGAAATCACTATTAATTCATGATATTTTAGCTTATCAAATCAGTATTAATTCATGATATTTTAGCTTATCAAATCAGTATTAATTCATGATATTTTAGCTGAACAAATAAGTATTAATTCATGATATTTTAGCTTATCAAATAAGTATTAATTCATGATATTTTAGCTTAAGAAATCACTATTAATTCATGATATTTTAGCTTATCAAATGAGTATTAATTCATGATATTTTAGCTGAACAAATAAGTATTAATTCATGATATTTTAGCTGAACAAATAAGTATTAATTCATGATATTTTAGCTTATCAAATGAGTATTAATTCATGATATTTTAGCTGAACAAATAAGTATTATTCATGATATTTTAGCTTATCAAATGAGTATTAATTCATGATATTTTAGCTGAACAAATAAGTATTAATTCATGATATTTTAGCTTAAGAAATCACTATTAATTCATGATATTTTAGCTTAAGAAATCACTATTAATTCATAATATTTTAGCTTAAGAAATCACTATTAATTCATGATATTTTAGCTTATCAAATCAGTATTAATTCATGATATTTTAGCTTATCAAATCAGTATTAATTCATGATATTTTAGCTGAACAAATAAGTATTAATTCATGATATTTTAGCTTATCAAATAAGTATTAATTCATGATATTTTAGCTTAAGAAATCACTATTAATTCATGATATTTTAGCTTATCAAATGAGTATTAATTCATGATATTTTAGCTGAACAAATAAGTATTAATTCATGATATTTTAGCTGAACAAATAAGTATTAATTCATGATATTTTAGCTTATCAAATGAGTATTAATTCATGATATTTTAGCTGAACAAATAAGTATTATTCATGATATTTTAGCTTATCAAATGAGTATTAATTCATGATATTTTAGCTGAACAAATAAGTATTAATTCATGATATTTTAGCTTAAGAAATCACTATTAATTCATGATATTTTAGCTTAAGAAATCACTATTAATTCATAATATTTTAGCTTAAGAAATCACTATTAATTCATGATATTTTAGCTTATCAAATCAGTATTAATTCATGATATTTTAGCTTATCAAATCAGTATTAATTCATGATATTTTAGCTGAACAAATAAGTATTAATTCATGATATTTTAGCTTATCAAATAAGTATTAATTCATGATATTTTAGCTTAAGAAATCACTATTAATTCATGATATTTTAGCTTATCAAATGAGTATTAATTCATGATATTTTAGCTGAACAAATAAGTATTAATTCATGATATTTTAGCTGAACAAATAAGTATTAATTCATGATATTTTAGCTTATCAAATGAGTATTAATTCATGATATTTTAGCTGAACAAATAAGTATTATTCATGATATTTTAGCTTATCAAATGAGTATTAATTCATGATATTTTAGCTGAACAAATAAGTATTATTCATGATATTTTAGCTTATCAAATGAGTATTAATTCATGATATTTTAGCTGAACAAATAAGTATTATTCATGATATTTTAGCTTATCAAATGAGTATTAATTCATGATATTTTAGCTGAACAAATAAGTATTAATTCATGATATTTTAGCTTAAGAAATCACTATTAATTCATGATATTTTAGCTTAAGAAATCACTATTAATTCATAATATTTTAGCTTAAGAAATCACTATTAATTCATGATATTTTAGCTTATCAAATCAGTATTAATTCATGATATTTTAGCTTATCAAATCAGTATTAATTCATGATATTTTAGCTGAACAAATAAGTATTAATTCATGATATTTTAGCTTATCAAATAAGTATTAATTCATGATATTTTAGCTTAAGAAATCACTATTAATTCATGATATTTTAGCTTATCAAATGAGTATTAATTCATGATATTTTAGCTGAACAAATAAGTATTAATTCATGATATTTTAGCTGAACAAATAAGTATTAATTCATGATATTTTAGCTTATCAAATGAGTATTAATTCATGATATTTTAGCTGAACAAATAAGTATTATTCATGATATTTTAGCTTATCAAATGAGTATTAATTCATGATATTTTAGCTGAACAAATAAGTATTAATTCATGATATTTTAGCTTAAGAAATCACTATTAATTCATGATATTTTAGCTTAAGAAATCACTATTAATTCATAATATTTTAGCTTAAGAAATCACTATTAATTCATGATATTTTAGCTTATCAAATCAGTATTAATTCATGATATTTTAGCTTATCAAATCAGTATTAATTCATGATATTTTAGCTGAACAAATAAGTATTAATTCATGATATTTTAGCTTAAGAAATCACTATTAATTCATGATATTTTAGCTTATCAAATCAGTATTAATTCATGATATTTTAGCTTATCAAATGAGTATTAATTCATGATATTTTAGCTGAACAAATAAGTATTAATTCATGATATTTTAGCTGAACAAATAAGTATTAATTCATAATATTTTAGCTTACTACAATTTACAGTGGATTAAACGATACAAAAATATAATATTTCAAACATCCTGTATAAATCAGTCCGGAGTTTCATTGTTTTTGGTGTTTTTTTTTTCAAGTAGATTGTGTTAAATTTCATTTTACCGTTATGTTAATAGGTTACGGACTTTTTGATACAGGGTGTTTGAAATATTATTACCTAAATGTTTGTAACGTTTAATCCATTGCAATTTGTAGTAAACTAAAGATCATGAATTAATACTGATTTCACAATATTTTTTTTTAGAATGTTTCAATGGATTTGTCAACTTATAAAGCATGTGTAGCCTAAATATAAAAAAATATACAGAGTGGGTTGTAAGTTAAAGGCCATTAAATAAATAGACAAAATAGGTATCTCGGGTATAAAGACCGCTAGACTCAACATATGGTAGTTATTTGTGCCTCCTATCTGCAGTTAACGTATGAAACACCCTGTATATCATTATATCCTATTCTTGAATTTTTTATAGCAATTTTTAAAATTTGTCATCAATAGTTCGATAGATTTAGTTTAATAATCCAAATAAAGTCAATAATCAATCAATACTTTTTTGTTTTACAAATTAGGAACGAAACTAGGTCTTAAGTCGGTCGACAAAAGCGAAAACTGTGCTTCTTTAATCGAAATGAATTGAAAAAGTAAAGTAAAGTAAAGAAAAGAAAAGAAAGCGTTCACGTTCCACAGTCCGCCATCGCCGTGCGTTTTCGTGTTTTTGGGTCATGTCGATGAATGTCGTATAGTCGTAGCCACCTTGATCGATGGTTGGCTTTTAAAATTATTCACAGATGGAGACTAAAGACGAGGAATGTTTATTGAGAGAAATAGATAAAAATAGCCGGAAATTGTTTTAGTTTTATTCGTTTTTTTTTTGTTGGTATAGTAGATATTGGTCCGGTTAGGAATGTTTTCTATGAAATTGAAAGGATGAAATATGTCGGAACTTTTCTTATTTATATAAATATAAAGAATAATAAAAAAACCTTGGTCCTTCGCCTCAACCACCAATAATAGTATATTATATACCAAGGGACTCAAATGCATCTTTTCACTCCCCGCGGTATAAAAAAATCGGCTGTGTCACCCCAGGACTTTCCCGGCTCGACCGTAGAGAATTTGTTATTTATTATTATTATTTTAATTACAAAGTACTAAGCATTACATTGATTTATGGAACACATTAAAAATAGCGAGCTGATGGTGAATTAATATTTCAATATTGGTAATGACATAAGCTGCGCATGCGCACGTTATATATCATACTGCTACAATTAGGATCTCCTAAAATCATGTGTGAAAACTATTGGGAATTCGGGAAAAATTTTCATACAATAGTTGTAGGGAATTTTAAATGTGTATTTTTCTCGCCATCTAGCGGCGAAACTATGAGGAATTCGATAAAAGTTAAAGAAAATTTGATGCTTTACAACTTTGCACAAGAAAATTTTGCACTAAATACATTATTTGTCCTCAAAATCAAGAAAAACTAGAGAAAACCTACATGCACATTTTTTACGCGCCTTCTAGTGGCGCAACTATTAAAAATTCTGGAAAAAGTTTGAAACAAAAGTTATAGAGAATTTTATGCTCTAAAACTTTGTACTACAATATTTTGCACTAAAATGTATTTTTTGTCCTCAAAATCAATGAAAACTAGAGAAAACATACATGCACATTTTTTACGCGCCCTCTAGTGGTGCAAATATTAAAAATTCTGGAAAAAGTTTGAAACAAAAGTTATAGAGAATTTTATGCTCTAAAACTTTGTACTACAACATTTTTCACTAAAATGTATTTTTTGTCCTCAAAATCAAGAAAAACTAGAGAAAACCTACATGCACATTTTTACGCGCCCTCTAGTGGCGCAACTATTCGAAATTCTAGAAAAAGTTTTAGACAAGAGTTGTAGGAAATTTTATGATCTAAAACTTTGTACTACAACATTTTGCACCAAAATGTATTGTTTGTCCTCAAAATCAAGAAAAACTATAGAAAACATACATGCACATTTTTTACGCGCCCTCTAGTGGCGCAACTATTGAAAATTCTGGAAAAGGCTTAAGACAAAAATTGTAGGTAATTTTATGCTCTAAAACTTTGTACTACATTTTGCACGAAAATGTATTGTTTGTCCTTAAAATTTAAATAAAGCAAAAAATTGTTACATGTATATTTAACCAATGTCGGTCTTGAGGACCTTCTACTGTACCAATTTAAACCAAAATCTAATGGTCGCATTCTAGGCACACACCGACCCTCTATATCAAATTTCAGCTTGATTGGTTAAACGGTTCGGCAGTTATCGTGGAAGATTACACACAGACAGACCATGCGCTGGAAATGGTTTCAATCATCTTGGGGGACCTCAAAATAGATATTTCCATCGATATCTCAATTTTTTTTTTTTGCTCATTCACCTTACTTTCCCTTTGATTGGTCCGGGAAAGTAATAAAATTTTAATAAAAATCTCTAATAACTGCTTTTCTAATTTCTGTTTTTTGTTTTTTATTTTATAAAGTCTGATTTTCGCCTCAATATTAGAGAGTTTAGTACCTCACCTGCTAACACTAACGTTACGAATAACGGAATGTAAAAAATAGAGTTTTAGCAAAATTGCGTTTTTCTCCATTTTAAGTTATGTCATGTGTCAATTATGACAACTGTTTAAGAGCTATTGCCCCGGTGAGTCAAGTAAAAATACCGAAAAAGGTGCGCTGTGATATTCTTTAATATAAAATTCACAATTTTTAAAATCAGTCTTTTTTAATTTCCGAACAACAAAGTTGTATAGAAGGAAAGTATTGCGATCATGATATTTTGACCATACCCGGATTTTAACGAATCTTTACGTTTTGAGGTCACCTGAATCCATTTATACCATTTTTAGCATGATGTCTGTCTGTGTGTCTGTGTGTTTGTGTGTGGGTCTGTGTGTGGGTGTGTGAACACGATAGCGTCTAAACGGCTGAACCGATTTAAATGAAATTTTATATACATATTTAGGGTAGCAAGGACACGACCTGTATAGATTTTGGTGTTAATCGGACAACCGGAAGTGACAGTTGCTATAAGTGATGACGTCATTACTAAACAAGATGGCAATAAAGTTTTACACATATATTTTTTATACGTTATAGTTTAATTTCGAATGATTAAAATTTTCAAAAACTTTTGCCATTGTTGCCAGATTTATCAAAAAGTAATGTTTTTCATATTTTTTTTAAATAACCAAAACAATGCATTTTTATGAAAAATTACAGGATATAAAAGTTGTAGAACATAAAATTTTCTACACATTTTGTCATTACCATTTTTTTGATAGTTTCGCCGCTAGAGGGCGTGAAAAAATGTATATAGACATTTGCGACTTTTTTAGATTTTGAGACAAAATTATGGATTTTTATGAAAATTTACAAAAAATCAAAATTGTAGAACACAAAATTTTCTACAAATTTTGTCTTTACTTTTGTTTCGAGTTCCGCATAGTTGCGCCGCAAGTTTTTATTTTAATTTTTAAACAATTTTTATCTTTATTAAATTATTATTTTTTAGTTACATTTTAATTTTAAAAATTTAAAAAAAATATCTTTAAATTTGTAATAATTAATTTTATAATTATAATTTTTTTCAAAATTTGATTACAAAAATTGTAAAATTCATAATTTTTGTTTTGAAATTTAATATAGGTTTAAAAAAAATTGAATAACTTTAAAAATATTAAAGATTCTAAAATGGGATTTTTACCATTCGATAGGTAAAATAAATTTAGAAAATATTTTAGTCTGTTCGAATATAACATTGTAATTATATTAAACAAAATAAAAAAAAATAAATTTTTTTGTCCCCAAAAAAAAAAAAAAATATCGAAAAAACGCCAAAATGCAAGAATTATATAAAGAACAACCAAAAACCGGAACAATTGCAAACAAAAGAAAGAAATAAAAAAATTAATGAAAAAAATCGAAAGAATTGAAATAAATCGCAATAAAATCATAAAAAAAATTGTTAAAAAATCGTATAAAATCAAAGGAATAAGGAAAAATGAGAAAAAATTTGAAAAAAATTAGAAAAAAAATTAGAAAAAAAAAGTAATTGTAAAAAAAAGAAAGAAAAAAAATGAAACAATGACAAAAAAGGAGAAAATTGGAAAGCATCGAAAAAATTAGAAAAAATGAGACAAAATTAGAAAAAAATCTAAAAAAAGTAAACAGAAAAACCAGAAAAAAAAAACAAAATAGCAGAATAATGAGAAAATAGGAAAAAGCGAAAGAAAAAAATTGTAAAATATGGAAAATAACGAAAAAAATTTCCTGTTTTTACCTATATGTGTAAAACTTTATTGCCATTTTGTTTAGTAATGACGTCATCACTTATATCAACTGTCACTTCCGGTTGTCCGATTAACTCCAAAATCTATACAGGTCGTCTCCTTGCTACCCTAAATATGTATATAAAATTTCATTTAAATCGGTTCAGCCGTTTAGACGCTATCGTGTTCACACACACACACACACACACACACACACAGACACACAGACAGACATCATGCTAAAAATGGTATAAATGGATTCAGGTGACCTGAAAACGTAAAGATCCGTTAAAATCTGGGTATGGTCAAAATATCATGATCGCAATACTTTCCTTCTATACAACTCTGATGTTCGGAAAGTAAAAAAACAGACTGATTTTAAAAATTGTGAATTTTATATTAAAGAATATCACAGCGCACCTTTTTCGGTATTTTTACTTGACTCACCGGGGCAATAGCTCTTAAACAGTTGTCATAATTGACACATGACATAACTTAAAATGGAGAAAAACGCAATTTTGCTAAAACTCTATTTTTTACATTCCGTTATTCGCGTTAACGTTAGTGTTAGCAGGTGAGGTACTAAACTCTCTAATATTGAGGCGAAAATCAGAGTTTATAAAATAAAAAACAAAAAACAGAAATTAGAAAAGCAGTTATTAGAGATTTTTATTAAAATTTTATTACTTTCCCGGACCAATCAAAGGGAAAGTAAGGTGAATGAGCAAAAAAAAAATTGAGATATCGATGGAAATATCCATTTTGAGGTCCCCCAAGAAGATTGAAACCATTTCCAGCGCATGGTCTGTCTGTGTGTAATTTTCCACGATAACTGCCGAACCGTTTGACCAATAAAGCTGAAATTTGGTATAGAGGGTCGGTGTGTGCCTAGAATGCGACCATTAGATTTTGGTTTAAATTGGTACAGTAGAAGGTCCTCACGACCGACATTGGTTAAATATACATGTAACAATTTTTTGCTTTATTTAAATTTTAAGGACGAACCATACATTTTAGTGCAAAATGTTGTAGTACAAAGTTTTAGAGCATAAAATTACCTACAATTTTTGTCTTAAGCCTTTTCCAAAATTTCCAATAGTTGCGCCACTAGAGGGCGCGTAAAAAATGTGCATGTATGTTTTCTATAGTTTTTCTTGATTTTGAGGACAAACAATACATTTTGGTGCAAAATGTTGTAGTACAAAGTTTTAGAGAATTAAATTCTCTATAACTTTTGTTTCAAACTTTTTCCAGAATTTCCAATAGTTTCGCCACTAGAGGGCGCGTAAAAAAGGTGCATGTATGTTTTCTATAGTTTTTCTTGATTTTGAGGACAAACAATACATTTTAGTGCAAAATGTTGTAGTACAAAGTTTTAGAGCATAAAATTCTCTATAACTTTTGTCTCAAACTTTTTCCAGAATTTCCAATAGTTTCGCCACTAGAGGGCGCGTAAAAAAGGTGCATGTATGTTTTCTATAGTTTTTCTTAATTTTGAGGACAAACAATACATTTTGGTGCAAAATGTTGTAGTACAAAGTTTTAGAGAATTAAATTCTCTATAACTTTTGTTTCAAACTTTTTCCAGAATTTCCAATAGTTTCGCCACTAGAGGGCGCGTAAAAAAGGTGCATGTATGTTTTCTATAGTTTTTCTTAATTTTGAGGACAAACAATACATTTTGGTGCAAAATGTTGTAGTACAAAGTTTTAGAGAATTAAATTCTCTATAACTTTTGTTTCAAACTTTTTCCAGAATTTCCAATAGTTTCGCCACTAGAGGGCGCGTAAAAAAGGTGCAAGTATGTTTTCTATAGTTTTTCTTAATTTTGAGGACAAACAATGTATTTAGTGCAAAATTTTCTCGTGCAAAGTTGTAAAGCATCAAATTTTCTTTAACTTTTATGTTTAACTTTTATCGAATTCCTCATAGTTTCGCCGCTAGATGGCGAGAAAAATACACATTTAAAATTCCCTACAACTATTTTATGAAAATTTTTCCCGAATTCCCAATAGTTTTCACACATAATTTTAGGAGATCCTAATTGTAGCAGTATGATATATAACGTGCGCATGCGCAGCTTATGTCATTACCAACATTGAAATATTAATTCACCATCAGTTCGCTATTTTTAAAGTGTTCCATAAATCAATGTAATGCTTAGTATTTTGTAATTAAAATAATAATAATAAATAACATATTCCCTACGGTCGAGCCGGGAAAGTCCTGGGGTGACACAGCCGATTTTTTTTCTTGTATTATTTTTTTTATACGAATTTGTTTTCTTGTTTTTTCTATTTTATTATCATATTAAATGTTCAATTTTCTCAATCATTTGCTCGTTATGATCCAATTTTCCAATTTTTATTTTCTCCAACATCAAAATGCATTATTTATCATTTTATAACACCCATCCATCTCGGTTACTACGAGTCTGAATGTCTTATGTTATGTACGTCTTAATGTTCTCCCTGACATTTCCATAGTACATTATTCACTCGACTCTAAGCCATAGATCATTTGCTAGAATTGAAACACCTCATGATTTTAACAAGACATTGTAAGAGTTATCTCTTAGTTCGAGGTTAGATTGTGCTTTTTAAATGCCAAAACCAGTTCATAAAATCTAAATTTGAAAAATAAGTAACGTTTTGAGTGAATGAAATGATAAATAGAATTAAGAAAAAAAGTTTTGTACCATTTTGAAGAGTAGAATAATATATTGCTGTAATCTAAAAATTTTTTTATTGTTCTAATTACTTGTCGACAGTTTTTTTTTATAAAAAAAATTTATGAGCTAATATATTATTATTATTATACATCGTAAAAATAAATCTTTTTCTTAAAATGTACAATAGTCGGTGTCGGGGCCACCATGACACCGTCTAATTGTGCTACAAGTCGACTCGAGCTATAAATAACTTACACGGCGCAAGTTAAATGTAAGTATACCTTAGAAACCAACATAAAAGTATGTTTTTCAACTGGTTTACGTTCATGAAAACCGGTCTATGTCTTTCCTCTTCTCTCGACTTTGTAAATTCCACTTCTTCAAACCACAAAAAGAAAACAAAAGGCTTAAAAATATGCGCCTAGACGACGAATTGTGATGTAGAGAGATCTGATGTTGATGTTCATCTAACTGGACGGAATATCGATATCAAAAATTATATTGTTTTTGGAATCATTCGGTATTAAAAATTAATTAAAAAAAATCGGCTGTGTCACCCCAGAACTTTCCCGGCTCGACCGTAGAGAATAGAATTATTTTAATTTATGGAACACATTAAAAATAGCAAGCCGAATTGATATTTCAATGTTGATAATGACATAAACTGCGCATGCGCACGTTGTATATCACACTGCTACAAAAAAATTTCATACAATAGTTGTAGGGAATTTTATGCTTTACAACTTTGCACTGAAACATTTTGCACTAAAGAGTATAATTTACCTCCCAATTTAAAAAAAATGGAAAATCCTAAATGTGTATTTTTCTCGCCATCTAGCGGCGAAACTATGAAAAGTTAAACACAAAAGTCAAAGAAAATTTGATGCTTTACAACTTTGCACCAGAAAATTTTGCACTAAAATGCATTGTTTGTCCTCAAAATCAAGAAAAATTAGAGAAAACATACTTGCACATTTTTTACGCGCCCTCTAGTGGCGCAACTATTGGAGATTTTATAAAAAGTTTGAGACAAAAGTTATAGAGAATTTTATGCTCTAAAACTTTGTACTACAAAATTTTGCACCAAAGTATATTGTTTGTCCTCAAAATCAAGAAAAACTAGAGAAAACATACATGCACATTTTTTACCCGCCCTCTAGTGGCGCAACTATTGAAAATTCTGGAAAAAGTTTAAAACAAAAATTACAGATAGTTTTATGCTCTAAAACTTTGTACTACAACATTTTGCACTAGTTTGTCCTCAAAATCAAGAAAAATTAGAGAAAACATACACGCACATTTTTTACGCGCCCTCTAGTGGCGCAACTATTGGAAATTCTAGAAAAAGTTTCAGAAAAGAGTTGTAGGGAATTTTATGTTCTAAAACTTTGTACTATAACATTTTGCACTAAAATGTATTGTTTGTCGTCAAAATCAAGAAAAACTAGAGAAAACATACACGCACATTTTTTACGCGCCCTCTAGTGGCGCAACTATTGGAAATTCTGGAAAAAGTTATAGGGAATTTTATGCTCTAAAACTCTGTACTACAACATTTTGCACCAAAGTGTATTGTTTGGGTTTTGGACCAGATCAATTGAATGGCGTCGTAAATTAATGGGTGTTGATTGAGTTAGGCCTCGGAGACACCATCGATAGGTAAAATATAAATATAGACATTCAGATAGAATCAGTGTCTGGTAGATACATGTTGTGGAATATTGTCTAGTCCAATTTTTTCTGTACAGAACAGGGTAGAGCGCCATAAAACATAATTATAAGTTTTTGGACGAGAACTCGCCTATTATACACGGGTGTCCCAAATAAGAGTGATCGATTTTAAATGTAAATGCTCAACGTATTAATTTCTCTAAATTTATCGGGTTTTCACTTTTACCCAAAAGTTTTTTTATGAAGTTTGTTAACATTTTATCCCGTCAATACAGGGTGATCTACTAATTTTGGTCGAAATAAATGGTTTAAATATGTGTTATTTTAAATGGAACACTCTGTATATTTTGATGCCGATTCATCATCTTTTAAAAAAAATGTATATTTTGATATATTTTGCTTTCCTATCAGCAAAGATATTTGAAATTTCAAGAAACACTGCATTTTTCCGTATGGAAAAAGGACATTAAATAAAAATTTTACAAAAAATTTATTCAGAAACAAAAAATAACATTAGAGACATTACCGAAAACATTCTGACAGATATATTGGAAAAATCGTTTGAAAATTAAAAATTAAAGAATCGTACAAAATGTCAAAAATTCACAAAAACTCACAAAAAATCTCAAAAAATTGCAACAAAAACCCCAAAAAAAATCTCAAAAAATAGCAAATAATCGGAAAAAATCGCAAAAATGGCAGCAAAAATGGCAAAAAATCAAAAAAAAATTAGAGAAGAAAACAGAAAGATAAGAAAAAATTACAAAATATCGCAAAAATGTCAAAAAAAACCTGCAAAAATTGGCAAAAAAACCCAAAAAAAAACAAATCTCAAAAAATGGCAAATAATCGCAAAAAATGTCAGAAAATCGCAAATAATCGGAGAAATGAAAAAAAACAGGAAACATTTGAAAATAATTAAAAAATTGCAACAAATCTGAAAAAAATAGAGAAGAAAAACGAAAAGATATCAAAATATCGCAAAAATGTCAAAAAACCGCAAAAACTCGCGAAATCCGCAAAAAATTGTGAAAACTCACAAAAATTTACAAAAACCGAAAACAATTAGGAAACAAAAAACAATCGGAAAAAATTAAAATATACAGAAACAACGAAAAAATCGCAAAAAAATGCAAAAAAACCGACAAAAAAAGAAAACATCAGAAAAAAAAATTGAAAGAAAATCATGAAACAATGGGAAAAATTAAAAAGTCGAAAACACAAAAAATATTGCAAAAAAATTGAAAAATCGAAAACACAAAAAATGGCAAAAAAATTGCAAAAAAATTGAAAAATCAAAAACACAAAAAATGGCAAAAAAATTGCAAAAAAATTGAAAAATCGAAAACACAAAAAATGGCAAAAAAAATTGCAAAAAATCACGAAAAAATCTTACAAAATGTCAAAAATTGCAAACAATCAAAAATAATTGGAAAACAAAAAACAATCGGAAAAATTAAAATATACAGAAACAACGAAAAAATCGTACAAAATTGCAAAAAAACGCAACAAAAAACCGACAAAAAAAGAAAACATCAGAAAAAAAAATTGAAAGAAAAAATCATGAAACAATGGGAGAAATTCAAAAATCGAAAACAGAAAAAATGGCAAAAAATATTGCAAAAAAAATGCAATAAAATCACAAAAAAATCTTACCAAAATATCAAAAATTGCATAAATTGCAAAAAAACGAATATAATTAGGAAACAAAAAACAATCGGAAAAAATTAAAATATACAGAAACAACGAAAAAATCGCAAAAAAATGCAAAAAACCGACAAAAAAAGAAAACAGAAAAAAAATTGAAAGAAAAAATCGTGAAACATTGGAAAAAATTGAAAAATCGAAAACACAAAAAATTGCAAAAAATCACGAAAAAATCTTACAAAATGTCAAAAATTGCAAACAATCAAAAATAATTGGAAAACAAAAAACAATCGGAAAAATTAAAATATACAGAAACAACGAAAAAATCGTACAAAATTGCAAAAAAACGCAACAAAAAACCGACAAAAAAAGAAAACATCAGAAAAAAAAATTGAAAGAAAAAATCATGAAACAATGGGAGTAATTCAAAAATCGAAAACAGAAAAAATGGCAAAAACTATTGCAAAAAAATTGAAAAATCGAAAACACAAAAAATGGCAAAAAAATTGCAAAAAAATTGAAAAATCGAAAACACAATAAATGGCAAAAAAAATCTTACAAAATGTCAAAAATTGCATAATAAATTGCAAAAAATGGAAAATAATTAAGAAACAAAAAACAATCAGAAAAGATTAAAATACACAGAAACAACAAAAAAATCACAAAAAATTGCAAAAAAAACGCAAAAGAGCCGAAAAAAATGGAAAAAAAAGAAAACAGAAAAAAAAGTGAAAGAAAAAATCATGAAACATTGGGAAAAATTGAAAAATCGAAAACAAAAAAATGGTAAAAAATCACAAAAAAATCTTACAAAATGTCAAAAAAGTGGAAAAATTGCAAAAAATAGCAAAAACTCGAAATAAAGTGGCAAAATTTTTTGTAACTTTTACATTATTTATTACTAATTACATTATTAGTTTTATTAAATATTTGTGATGTTTTGTTGCTGAATAATTTATTGTCAGATTTGTTAATTTTTATTTACTGTTAGATTTTCCGTAAGGAAAAATGCGGTGGTTCTTGAAATCTCGAATATCTTTGCGCTGTTAGGAAAACAGAAGATATCAAATTTTACATTTATTAAAAGAAGATAATAAATCTTTATTAATAAATTGTACAAAGAGGTGGCGCTCTTTTAAATACCATCAAAACATACAGGTTGTTTCATTTAAAATAATACATATTTTTTCCATTTATTTAAAAAAAATAGTATTGACGGGATAAAATGTAAACAAGCTTCATAAAAAAACTTTTGGGTAAAAGAAAACAATTAGTGAAAACCCGATTTATTTAGAGCAATTAAATACATTGTGCATTTACATTTAAAATCTATCACTCTTATTTGGGACATCCTGTATATAGCAACTAAAAATATGCGGTGTTTTTCATGATATTTAAAATATTTATCAGAAAATCGCGTCTGTGTTACTTTGTTTAAATATATCTGAAGAAAAAAGACTTTTACTTACTAAAAATAATTTAAAAAAGTGCCACACATGCGCTCTAATGAATTAACTACAGAATCGATTGGTGATAACCGCAGCTTCCTAGCTTTAATATTAACGGAGCGCCCGGCCAAAAACGATTTCAGGCAAGATAAAATATGGTATTTAGTTAATGAATCGAGTATTTTAGTAAGCGACACTTACACTTAAAGTCTTTTTTGTAACATTATTGTGTTTCAATTGATAATAATAATGTACTTTGAATTTTGTCTGGCTACATTAAAACTTGGTCCACTATTACACCGATCACACGAGAAGTCAAGGACGGTATACATAGATATTGTCACCAGATGAATAGCTTGCAGCGCATTGATCTCCATAAAGAATATTATTTAAGACTGCACTACATAAAAATGATTATATTATGCTTATGAGATTTTTCAAGGTTTCAATGTCATAATAAAGAAACTATTATATAAGGAAATATTAATTAAAATATAATAAAAATTAAAAATATTTTAATTGTGTTTTGTTTTTGTTCTAGGCCGTGAAGATCTGTCGCCTCCGAGTAGTTTGAACGGTTACAGCGCCGACAGTTGCGATGCGAAAAAGAAAAAAGGACCAACTCCAAGGCAGCAAGAAGAACTATGTTTAGTATGCGGCGACAGGGCATCAGGGTATCATTATAACGCACTCACATGTGAAGGATGTAAAGGTAAATTTATAACTAAATCCTGATTAATATCGCGATAGGCGTTAATCAGATTATAAAATAAAATTTGTTATGCTTTATTCTTTATATTATGTTTATAATTATTTATTTTGAAACTTTAACGAAATACAGTATAACAAGTAACTTTTCAATCAGCTATGAGGCAATTCCACTAACTTTAATCTACTTGACTGCTAACTAAAACTAACCTAATCTTCTAATGCCTAATGGCCTTTTTCTGATTAGGTCATATTATAACATCTCCCTTCTTAAGTTTTACTTATACTATTGTGACGAACCAACTCCCGGTATTGAAACGTTCCTACCCTAGGCCACTTTTTCTCTTATTAATTCCCATTTTTAATTACTATTTTCCTATATTTTTCTATTTCCGTAGAATTATTTTACTTATAAATTCTAATTTTATTTTTCCCTGTATAAAATTTACGCTTCAAATATTTCTCTTAAAATTCGTAAAAGACTCAAAATAGCTAAAAAGTTGTCCTCTGGAATGCAGTTATCTACGATAACATAAACAAATTGGTTATTACGAGTCGCAAGAGGGTAGATTCTCACTACGCAGTTACAATGCCTACGTCACGAAATGAGATAATTTCTGGGTATAAAAAGGGCATAAAATGAGAAATAAAATCAGTCTAAAAAATTTTACCATCGCCTAAACTATCTAACAGTATCTACGCTTCACTTCGAGAAAGAATAAATAAAAAACCAGCTAGAGAAAAAAAACAGTTCCTTTAAAAATACCCATCTACGAAAACAACAATTATTTTGTAGACCTGTGTCTACCGCCAACATCGACCCCGTAATAATTATTTGTAGGCCTTTGCCTATCGAATAGAAAACAACTGCCCATAAAACCAAAGAGAAAATAAGTAAAGAAAAATCCAAAATTCGTTACAAAATAAAAATATCTATCTAAATTAAATGTCTCAAAAACACCCCCAATTCAAAATCCGGGGAAGAAAATTCATATTTAATTTGCGTCCGGACAAGTAAACCATTTGTTTAATTGACCGTTCACAGCGGCGCGCCGTTGTGTGTTCGGAAGGGTTAAGTCAGGAGTCTCATTTACCAATTACAACAATACACAATACATTACACAGAAAATCTTGTGTTTTTATGAGTTGGTCAAGATTGTTACTATGTCTATTAAGGTACGGTCCCTTTTAAACAAAAAAAGAATTAATTATTTTGGGACGGTAGGAGGCAATGTGATCTCCCCTCCCCGTGAAATTTTCCCAATGAGGGATGTCGCAGACGGCAATAGACCCGCGGGCATTCCATCTTCCTACCTGAATGATTAGGACATTATTGACCATAGTAAATACACGTGATTTCAAATCACTCAATTAAAAAGGTTATAAAATAGAAACAAACAGAAATATAAAAATAATTACACAAACACAAAATACAAATTGGTAAAATGTGACAAATGTCTTCTCTTTCGTCCACCCAGTAGCGGGTCTCTGTGAGGGGTCCTCACATACAAATAGAATAAAGAGTAAATAATGTCTCAAGGTTTTGATTTTTGTAATTATCATAAAAGGTTGAAATTACGGAATATACGATTTGAAGGTTTTTCAGTGTTTTATTTTTTTTTACTTGCAGCAAACTTTACTATAACGAATAAAAATACAGCACAACTGGGTCCTTTAACAATACTAGACGATATTTTATGATAAATTTGAGTATAAAAGTTTCTTACCGAAATGGCCATCGGTTTGTTACTTTGTACTCGCCTTTTTCATGAGATAAATGGCCAGGGGGGTGGGAGGTTACAGTATATTATCTTTATTTTTTTTGCAATTTCTGATGGTATTTTGTCTCGAGTTTGTTTCCAGGAATTTTAGAGAGATAATCAAAACATATTATATTTAATGTGTTCTGATTATCTAGTTAAAGTCAAGTTGTTTTTCCCAAAAGACATTCATCTGTCGGTACCTGTTTCTACAACGGATAAGATACACACTTGAACCATTTGAAATGTCCCAATTTAAATTACAAAAATTAGAAAGTTGAAATATTAGAAAATAATTCTTTTCACGCCTAAATATTGAGGGTAGATAACATTCGTGAGAACGTAAAGGAAATATGGACCATACAAGATAATGACGTAAAATGTTTGCGTCATAACTCGGCATAAAAAGGGAGTTCGTAGCTCAGAAAAAGATCAGTCAAAAATTAAACTTCAAACTACCAACACGTCACCGAAGATCCTGTATCCATCCAGCGTCGAGACGCCGACGCCTATTGTTTATCAACAAACAGTTGGGTTTTACTTCTTCAAAACCCAGTCCATTCTCACAAATTAAACTACGAACGCCATTAGCAGAGGTTACAATATTCGACGCCATTCCACGACGTCACGCTCTCCGTCCCGACGCTAAATATTTCGGCGTACCCATTTTTACATTCTCATCGTAAACGACAATTTCTTCACTTCGTTGGATTTATTTTACTTTCTTAAAAATAAATCAGAATAAGGGGATACGGCCAGCTTGCGCCCTCTCGTTAATTCAGCCGGTTTGCGCCCAAAATTCAAAAGGTACCTTGCGCCCGTAATAAATAATCAATCCGTATCGCATAACCATTCGAATCATAAGAATGAGAAAATAGAAAAATGAGAAAAAAAAATTTGAAAAAATTGGAAAAAAAATAGAAAAAACAGAACAATGAGAAAAAATTGAAGAAATTTAAAAAAAACCGAAAAAAAAAACAAAAAATCATAAAGAAAGAATCAATAAAATCTGAAAAAATCAGAAAAAATAGGAAAAAATAAATAAAAAAAATTGAGAAAGAAAATAGAAATTATTGGGAAAAAATGAAAAATACATTTGTAAACTACGGCAAAAACGAGAAATAATAAAAATTGTAAAAAAAAGGAATAAAAAAACGCGAAAAATCACCAAAAAAAACGTAAATAAAGCCTCGAAAAACGCAAAAAAACGAAAAATATCAAAAATAATCGCAAAACACTCGCAAAAAAATCGCAAATAATCACAAAAAATCAGAGGAATAAGAAAAAATGAAAAAAATTAGAAAACAAAAGAAAGAATATAAACATTTTAAAAATAAGAAAAAAAAACAAATAATCATAAAAATGAGACAAAACGAGAAAAAATTAGAATCGAAAAAATTAAAAAAAAAAAAAAAAAAAAAAAAAATTAAAAAAAAAAAAAAAAAAAAAAAAAAAAAAAAAAAAAAAAAAAAAAATCGCAAAACAATCGCAAAAAAACGCAAAAAATCACAAAAAAATCGCAAATTATCACAAAAAATCAATGGAATAAGAAAGAATGAGAAAAAATTACAAAACAAAATAGAATATAAAACCATTGAAAAAAAAAAAAAAAAAAAAAAAAAAAAAAAAAAAAAAAAAAAAAAAAAAAAAAAAAAAAAAAAAAAAAAAAAAAAAGAACCGAAAATATCGAAAATAATAATTAAAAAAAAACAAAAAACTTTGAAAAAAGAAAAAAAATTAAAAGAGAAATTAGAAAACATTGGGAAAAAATGAAAAATAAAATTAAAAAATACGGAAAAAATAAGAAATCACAAAACCGAAAAAAAACGCTAAAAAACGAAGAAAAGGGCTCAAAAAAACGCAAGAAATCGAAAAATATCACAAAAAATCAAATGAATAAGAAAAAAATTAGAAAACGAAAAAATAGAAAAAAACAGAACAATTAGAAAAAAATAGAAAAAACAGAAGAAAAAAAAAATTTATTTTTTGGATCTCTATATTTTAAAACTTTTTGTAGATTACTTCTGAAATAATCATTTCCTGATAAAAGAAATTGTAATTAACAAATAATTTCCACAAAAGTCACGAATGGTACTGAAAAAAATCATTATATAAATCCAACCGAGGTTATTTATTTGAAGAAAAAAAAAATTAAAAAAATTGTTTACTGTACAAATCAGATTTAGATAAAAATATTGAAAAAATATTAAATATTTTTACCTAACATTCACATATAGGTCAGTAGTTTTTGGCCAGGCGAGTTTAATGGTGTCATAAAATCACATCTAGCAAATAAGCAAGTGGTATTGGAGGATAATAAACATTTATTTTTTTACCCATAAAGTACATCAATCGCCATCTATCAAACATTTAGTTAATCATAGTTTTTGTTATGAAAATCAAGGGGTGCTAATTCCGTCTTATTTTATAGTTTTTAGATACCTTTACTTCTCGAAATCTTTCTATTAATAATAATTTTAAATACAAATTAAACTCTTCTAAGAATTAGTACGGTGAGCGCAAACAGGCCTTAAAACATTGGGCGCAAACTGGCTGAATTAATGAGCGGGCGCAAGCCGGTCGGGCGCAAGTTGGCCGACACCGTTTAAGTGGTTCGCAGGTAGGGTGTCATTTATCAGTTAATTGTACCAACCTAAATAACAACTTTTCTAAAATATATTGTCAGTGTTACGCAGAGGCGTACTGTGTCGATCGTATTATATTTTTCTAAATTATGGTCCAACGAGTATTCAGTCTGAACATAAAGGATGCATCGCTGGTATTGATCCGGTCGCAATCTAGTAGGATTGTCCATACAAAAGTTGATATCGCAGATATCCACTAAAAGAGCAATATTTCCAATAATGCAGAGAGAGACAGTGCACATAATCTGATGACATTTACGGTATTTACATAAAGTCATTAAGAACTTTTTGTACATATTCGTTGATAAATGTCCCGCGGGTGGGTATTCGTTGGATGGAGTTTTTATAAGCTGCACAGAGGGTATTTACAATTTATTTATTATCAACACAATTGGTTAATTTATAATTAAAGACTCATTATGATGGTGGTTAGGTTTTCCGGTTGTCCGGTTTTCCCTATACCTTTTATGCCAAATAACGCCATCATACTTCAGTAAATTTTCTTAATGAATAAATATTTTCTTGAGATTTTTGTGTTTTGATTTATGTTCACTTGTCACCAAACTTTAAAAGAATTTCTGGGGTTATTACAATTATCAATAATAATGGTAATACAAGGGGTCCTAACTTAACAATACTAGACGACCAGGTATATTTTGTGATAAATTTGAGTACGAAAGTTTCTTACCGAAATGGCCATCGGTTTGTTACTTTGTACTGGCCTTCACCTTTTTCATGAGATAAACAGGCTAGGGGGTGGGAGGTCACACTATATTGTGGTATTGTTTAAATAAACAAGTACTTTTAATTAGATTTAATTTTATTAATAACTACATTTAAACGTAAACGATTACCGAATCACAGTAGTGACAGGTTCTTCCGTTCTTTTAAGAACGCTAATACTACATCTCCCTCTCAAGCTTATAAGTACAATTTAACAACAGGCTTCTTAATCCTCTGACTTCTTCTAACATGTAAAAAAGTGGGCTCTTGTTCGAATATGGTTGGATCTGAATATGTAGTAGGCTCGAAATCATCCATTCCTGCTTCACTTTCAATAGACATAGGTTTATCTTCAACTTCACTATTCATGGGAATAAGGAATTTTCTGTTTCTTCGATATTCACTGCCTCCTGATGTAACAACATATGATCGTGTTTCCTTGTAACTACTCCTTCCTGTTTTCTATCGAAAATGAAAATTCTTCGCTCTACATTTAATTCAGGCAACACTTTAGCTTTATGTGATTTATCAAAGTTCTGTTTCTAATTTCTTCTTCTTTCTTGTCTCATTTCTTCCATGGCAAGAGGGCTAGGTTGTAAAGATTTTGGTGCTATTGGTACTACTCCTCTTAATTTTCTCCCCATCAAAAGTTCAGCAGGACTGAATCCATTTTCTATGGGAATAGATCTTATAGCTAATAGCATTTGATAAGGGTCTTCAGACTTCTTAAGGTGCATCTTAATATTCTTTAGTTGGGATTCGATGAATCCGTTACTCTGGCTATGATACGGACTTGAAAACGATAGTTTTTTGCAAAGGCTTTAAATTTAGCATCAATAAACTGTGTTCCGCAATCTGCTCTTATTATTTCTGGGACTCCATGTCTTGGACAATATAGATTTTAAATGCTTAATTATACTGAGTGAATTTAGTTTGGCAATATCTTGAAAAGTAATTGGAAACAATTAAGTACCACTAATTATATGTAAATAAATCAATTCCAATGATCTGCCAGGGTCTTTCTGGTAGATGAGTTTTTAGCAACGGTTCAGAAGGGTTTATTCTATACTCACAACATTGTGGACAATTTTTTATCATCTGCTCCAACCCTGTTGACAAGTTTAACCACCATAATGATGGCTTTGCTAGTGCTCTACATTTTGTAACTCCCTGGTGACCTGTGTGAAGTTTTTCTCGAATTTCATTTCTCATACATGCTGGTATTATAAGCCTAGATCATTTTAGTAGTAAACCATCTTGTAATGAAATATCACGGCGGTGTTGCCAGTATGGTATGCATTGGTCAGACATGGTTTTTCTTTCAGGCCATCCCTTTCTACAGTGTTTCATTAGTTATTGGCAAATACTATTTATTGCTGGAATATTTTCTATAACACTCTGGATACAGGCCAAAACTTCTTCAGCAAGCTCAACTTCGTCTTCTTCATAGTTTTGAGGGCCACGGGATAGTGCATCAGCTAAAAAGAGCTCTTTTCCAGATATATGAATAATTTTATAGTTATATCATAACAAACGTAACCTCAATCTTTGTGGCCTTGGGGTAATACTATCTAGTTCTTTCTTTCCCAAGATGAAAATGAGTGGCTTTGGTCAATTTCAATAATTATGTTTAAACCAATTATAAACTTTGAAAAATTTATCACAAGCTCAAGCAATAGCTAATGCCTCTTTTTCAATCTGTGCGTATCCCCTCTCCGTTTCTGTTAGTGACCTTGATACCATCTTCTTGTCTCTGAATAAGAACTGAACCAAGGCCAAATGTGAAGATGAGTCGGCAGAAATAATAGTTTCTTTAGTTGTGTTATACAGTGTTAAGTAATCTAAGATGGTCCAAAATCTTCTAAAAATTGTCCAAAATAATAATAAAACAGTCTCAAGTTACTTAAATTGATTAGATAATTGTGCAAAATATCTACAATGGTCTAAAATTGTCCAAAATGGTCAAAAAATTGTCTAAAATAGTAATAAAACGGTCTAAAGTTACCTAAATTGATCTGAGAATTGTTCTAAATAATCTAAAATTGCCCAAAATCTTCTTAAAATTGTCTAAATTAACAATAAAACGGTCTGAAGTTATTTAAATTGATCAGAGAATTGTTTATAATAACAATAAATGGTCTTAAATTGTCTAAAATAATAATAAAATGGCCTAAAGTTACCTAAATTGAACAAAGAAAAGTTCAAAATAATCTAAAATGGTCTAAAATTCTCCAAAAACGACAATTTTTTACACTTTAATCGGGAGATATGCCCATATCACTTATGAGATGACCAAAGAATTTTATTTTTGTTTTGCCAATTTTGGATTTTTGTAAATGACCCCGCAAAATCCTTATGGAAATTGGGTCTCGATGGATTTATTTTAATTTTTGATATGATGTAGTCCGTGGAATTCTGAACATGTGTTAACATTACGCCAACCCCCAAATATGAACAGTTTTTCTGATAGGGGGGGGGGGGTTAAAATTCACATAATATTATAAATGGAATATTTATTTTTGAAGACGGGACAAATATTTTATTCTAGTTTATATTGCATAACAGTGTTCTCAAAAAAATATATAACCCCCACCCCACGTATTTAACCCCAACCCCTATATAAAGGAATAAAAAAATATTAATTGCTGACTCACTTTAAAAATTGTAAGGGAATATTTTAATAAGTTAAAAATATCGGAGGATTTTGCTGAATTTTTAGTATGATATAGTCTATTTGGTCAAAATCAAATGGACCCCCCCCCTAGCAGAAAAACTGTTCATATTTGGGGTTGGCGCAATGTTAACATATGTTCAGAATTCCATGGACTACATCATATTAAAAAATTAAAACAAATCCATCAAGTCCCAATTTCCGTAAGGATTTTGCGTCCTTTGTAATTTATTCATATAATTTATTAAATCAATGTTAAAAGACAAGATTTGATTGTAAAACGCAAATCTGGCTTAATAATTTATTAATAAATTTGAAATAAATAATTGATTTTCACTGACATACAGGCACATATTTTAGATTTTTACTGGCACACATTTTAGGTAATATTTTCTAACTTCACTTTAACATTATTATTCAGTTATAGAAAATAATTTATTGATAATTTTTATCTTTTGTTTTAGGTTTCTTCAGGAGAAGTATAACGAAAAACGCAGTCTACCAATGCAAATATGGAAACAATTGTGAGATCGATATGTACATGAGGCGAAAATGTCAGGAATGTCGTTTAAAAAAATGTTTGAGTGTAGGAATGAGGCCAGAATGTGTGGTACCGGAAGTACAATGTGCAGTAAAACGAAAAGAAAAGAAAGCTCAAAAAGAAAAGGACAAACCAAACAGTACGACGAATGGATCTCCAGAAATGATAAAAATGGAACCAGAGGTAAATAGTCATTTTTTTTATGATTTTTTTGTGTTCGTTTGTGATACTTAAATAACATGAACTAATGTCTCTATGTAGACGCTTTTTTTCCAGTTGTCCGATTCGGAAAAAACCACCACAACAAATGGTATCAAACCTATATCTCCTGAACAAGAAGAACTCATACATCGACTTGTCTATTTTCAAAACGAATACGAACATCCCTCTGAAGAAGACGTCAAACGAATTGTGGTAAGTTAAATACATTTGTTTTCTGATAAATTTATGAGTTATTGTTTTTTTGTTTTTTTTTTTTAGAATACACCAATGGAAGGTGAAGATCAATGTGATGTACGGTTTAGACATATAACAGAAATTACGATATTGACTGTACAACTTATAGTGGAATTTGCAAAAAGGTTACCAGGCTTCGATAAGCTGCTACGAGAAGATCAAATATCACTTTTAAAGGTAAATATTTAAAAAAAAATTAGAAGCCAACTTTAAGTTTGGTCCTGATGGGCCCCTGGACGAGAAGCGTGTGTTTACGTCGTTCCTTATTGTTTTTCTTCGAATTCTTATTGAATTCATCTTTCTCAGTTGTTTAGGGCTACCTTTATGCCCTTATAGACGAATTGCAGTCGGCTGCGTGCAAGAGCGGATCCAGAGTCTCACTTTAGGGGGGGTCATAACTCGTAAAGAACTTCTGGGGTCCTCCCTCGGAAAATTTTGGGCTATAGTATTTATTGAAAAAAAAAAAAAAAAAAAAAAAAAAAAAAAAAAAAAAAAAAAAAAAAAAAAAAAAAAAAAAAAAAAAACCAAGTTTTAGCATTTCTTTCATTGCATTTTACAAGTATCTTAACACATTAATTGCGGAAGCATTAATGACTTTTTCCCGATTACGCAAGTTTCATTTTTTATATCTAGAATACTTTTTTTAGCATACTTTTACTTAACTTTGCTCAGGGTAACGTAAATTTACTTTACTCAGGTTAGAGTAACTTTGCTCGGAGTAAAGTAACTTTATTTAAAAAAAAAATTTGCAATAAAAAAATTAAAAAACTTAGGAAATAGGGAAAATTTGAGAAAAAATTCTGCAAAAGAAAGAAAAAAATAGAAAATACAGTTTTACTCGCAATAAAGTAACTTTATTTAGAAAAAAAGTAGAAAATAAAAAATTACGAAAATTGAAAAAGAATGCGGAAAAAGTAGTGAAATAGCTTGAAAAAAGTAAGAAATGGGAGCAAAGGAAAAGGGGAGTAAAATAGAAAAATTGGAAAATAAAAATATTACAGAAACGGAATGGGAAAAAGCTGGAAAAAGTACGAAAAAGCGAGAAAAAATTGGGCAAAAGAGTGAAAAAATAGTGAAAAAGATGAATAAAATAGAAAATACAGTTTTACTCGCAATAAAGTAACTTTATTTATAATGAAGTGGGAAATAAAAAATTACGAAAATTGAAAAAAATGGAGGAAAAAGGGGAGTAAAATAGAAAACACACTTTCGCAGTAAAGTAATTTAATTTATAAAAAATTGGAAAATAAAAAAAATACAGAAACGGAATGGGGAAAAGCTAGAAAAATGTAAGAAAAAGGGGAAAACAGAGAGCAAAAATGGGGGGTAAACAGTTAGATTAAAGTACTTTGTTGGGGGATAGAGTAAAATTTTAAAATATATAAAAAACAATTTGGCGGACCTCATGTTACTTTTTCAACTATAATCGTGTTTTAATCTCTCGCTCTTCTCCCTCTCTTTTTCTTTTTTTTAACCTTTTCTATTTTTCCTGTTTTTCATAATTTTTTTGTATTTTTCCCCATTTATCCCCATTTTTTCTTATTTTTTCCCATTTTTTCTATTATTCCCTATTTTTCATTTTTTTTTCATATATCTCGTATTCCTTCCTATTTGTATCTATTTTTCACTATTTTCCCTGTTTTTCTCTACTTTTTCCTATTATTTCCTATTTCTCATATATTTCCCACTATTTTCCCTGTTTTTCTCTATTTCTTCTATTTTTTTCCTATTCCCTATCTTTTTCTGTATGTTTCTCTATTTTTGCCTATTTTCTCTATTTCTCCTATTTATCCCTCATTGTTTTTTCCTGTTTTCCCAGATTTTTACGTATTTTCCCCTATTTGTTACTATTTCTATCTATTTTTCATTATTTTCTCTACTTTTTCCTATTACTCCCTTATTTTCCAATTTTGTCCTATATTTCCCCATGCCTCCCTATTTTTGCCTATTTTCTCTATTTCTTCCATTATTCCATATTTGTCCCTATTTTTCATCATTTTTTCATATTTCCCCTATTTCGTCTCATTTGTCCTTATTTGCATCTATTTTTCAATATTTTCCCTGTTTCTCCCTACTTTTTCCTATAATTTCCTATTTATTCTATATTTCCCAGTTTTCTCTATATTTCCCCATGTTTCTCTATTTTTGCCCATTTTCTGTGTTTTTCCCTGTTTTTCATTGTTTTTTTTCCTGTTTTCTCCGATTTTTACATATTTTTCCCTATTTGTATCTATTATTCACTCTTTTCCCTACTTTTTCCTATTATTCCCTAATTTCCGAATTTTCCCTATATTTCCTCATGCCTCCCTATTTTTGCCTATTTTCTCTATTTCTTCAATTTTTTCCTACTCTTCCCTATTTTTCATTGTTTTTTTTCCTATTTACCCCTATTTATATGTATTTTTTTCTATTTTCTGAATTTTTCCCAACGTATTCCTATTTTTCCCATTTTTTTCTAATTTTCTATTTTTCATTATTTTTTTATAGTTTTTTCAATTTTTCACTGTTTTTCTTAATTTTTTTTGGTTTTCTCAATTTTTCTTTTTTCCTATTTTGCCATATTTTTCTTATTTTTATTTTTCCAAATTTATCCAATGTTTTCCATTTCTCCATTATTTTTTCCGATTTTACTTTATTTCCACCTCTTTTTCTCCGGCTTTTTGTTAATTTTTTCCCATTTTCCAAGTTTTCAATTTTTTGACCCATTTTTCCATATTTTTCATTATTTTTTTCCAATTTCAATTATTTTTACTTTCCGAACAACAGAGTTGTATAGAAGGAAAGTATTGCGATCATGATATTTTGACCATACCCAGATTTTAACTGATCTTTACGTTTTGAGGTCACCTGAATCCATTTATACCATTTTTAGCATGATGTCTGTCTGTGTGTGTGTGTGTGTCTGTGTGTGTCTGTGTGTGTGTGTGTCTGTGTGTGTGTGTGTGTGAACACGATAGCGTCTAAACGGCTGAACCGATTTAGATGAAATTTTATATACATATTTAGTGTAACAAGGAGACGACCTGTATAGATTTTGGAGTTAATCGGACAACCGGAAGTGACAGTTGCTATAAGTGATGACGTCATTACCTAACAAGATGACAATAAAGTTTTACACATATATTTTTTATACGTTATAGTTTAATTTCGAATGTTTAAAATTTTCAAAAACTTTTGCCATTGTTGCCAGATTTATGAAAAAGTAATTTTTTTTCATATTTTTCTTAAATAACCAAAATAATGCATTTTTATGAAAAATTACAGGATATGAAAGTTGTAGAACATAAAATTTTCTACACATTTTGTTTTTACCGTTTTTTTGATTTCCTCATAGTTTCGTCGCTAGAGGACGTGAAAAATAATGTATATAGACATTTGCGACTTTTTTTAGATTTTGAGACAAAATTATGGATTTTTATGAAAATTTACAAAAAATCAAAATTGTAGAATATAAAATTTTCTACAAATTTTGTCTTTAATTTTTTTTCGAGTTCCGCATAGTTTCGCCGCTAGATTTTATTTTAATTTTTAAGCAATTTTTATCCTTATTAAATTATTATTTTTTACTTAAATTTTAATATTAAAAATTTTAAAAAAATATCTTTAAATTTGTAATAATTAATTTTATTATTATAATTTTTTTCAAAATTTTATAACAAAAATTGTGATTTTTTTTAAAAATTGGCTAAGAAACATTTAAAATTATATTATGATTTTAAACTAAATTGAATAACTTCTACAATATTAAAGTTATTGAACTGGGATTTGCACCATTCTAAAGATAAAATAAAACTCTAAAGGACAACGTACCGGTAACATGGGAAAAGTGGTCCCGGTTAAAATTGATAATTTTTTTATATATTATGTTTTTAGGTATTATTAATAAATTCTGAAGTTTTTAGAGAGACTTTATGTCTACGACCGGAGATACGGTGTCCCAAAAAATATAAATTACACATTTTAGGTATTCCGAAAATAATTGATATAATCCATGATTTTCTTTTAATTTTTGGTACGAAGTTGTGCCAAATAATATAATACAGGGTAACATCAACATTTTAAACAATGTACCAATGATTGTTTTATTATACAGGGCGTCCCACAAATATTATTAAACTAGAAATGTTAATAATAATCTATAATATACCAAGATAATCATCTGTATAATCTATATAATGTAAATAAGCTTTTAGATAATAATATATTAATGGTAACTGATTGTATAGGGTGTTCTAAAAGTATTCAAATGTGAACTAACACTTTTAAAAGTTCTAATATTTATATTGAACATATCAGTTATTATTTTTGAAACATAAAAAATGATGATGACAATTATTCCTTGAGTATATGGGCCGTTTGGTCTTCCTCGGATGTTAATCACATCAGCAAAGAAAATAATTAGTGAGAAAAAACTAAAAAGTCTTATGTTAAAAAGTATATTAGATGGTAGTTCCACATATGCATTTTAACTATCATGAACTTTTTCAATGCCAGTTTATTAAAATGCTACATTTAAAAAACTGAAATATACTTAAATTATTTTAAGATATTTTTATTTTATGCAAATACTAATTACCTTAAATTAAAATACTAAAAATACTGAAGATAACTATGAAAAAGAAGGATAAAGTATAATAAGACATGAATTTAGTAATTTACAGCTTAAAATGCATGAGAATATTATAGAATATGATTCAACAACTGCAACATATCTATAAATAACTAAATATATCAGTCAAAAAATGGTATAGAATCTATAAAACTAAATATTTTTTAACTAACCAAAACAATAAAGATAATTGTGTGGACAATGAAAAAACGTATTTTTTATCTATCATTAAATCAATCGATAGCGAGTATTCATTAGCAAGAATTAGTTATTTACAAAAAGAATGAAAAACAATTCAATTACTTAACATACTTGAAATTAAGATTATTATTTTATATTACCTAAAATAATTAAAACTTAAGATTAAGGAAAGGATGAAGTAATCGTTGGCACTAATCTAAGACAGGCCTACCTGCAGCATCTATTACGCTTAAAAGTAAATTGTTGTTAGGGTACTTGATGTCATTTTTATATCGGGCATATCCTAGGTACCATAAGACACTTGCGACATGGGAACATGAACCTAATGTTCTAGCGCCGCTCTTACAGGTGCAATAGTATCCCAATATCAAATTACCTTCATCCATATTTTCATTCGGCATTCTAAAGTGTATCCATATTTGGTATTTAGTAGCATTTTGAAAACGTGAATGAAGTCTAAGATGAAGTAGATCGAGTTCATTATTTGCTTCGTTTACTTCGAAAAGATTATCACCATGCTGAAGCGTATCCTGAATGTATGAATTTGCGAGTTTAATTTGGTATGTTCCAACGGTAAGTTCTTTTAAATAATCGATGTCTAATCTAGGAAATTCTAAGTCAAATTCTGGATTTAAAAGTCTCCATACCCCTCTTCGTCGACGCAACTGGTCCGTCTCGACTCTAATTTGTAATTGATTAGGCAACTGAGCTTTTTGTAGGATTGAATGAGCCAGTTGCAGGTTAGCTCCTTGCATTAAAATTGGCTCTCGGTATCTGTTTAGAAGTGCACCAGCAATTCGATAAAAGTCACCAATATTCGGCACGTGATGCATGTGAACTCTGTCTTGAAAAAATTTATATACCGATTTAATATGACCGTTTCTAGCTTCAATAATCCATCTCGTTTTGGTAATTAGTCTAGATTCATTTGCTTCTTCTGTATTCAGCTGAGTTTGGCCGCGTGGAAGTACTGGAGGCATTTTATAATCTATTCCCAATTGATCCAGAAGAGGCAAAATATCCCTATATCCACGGTCTACGATAACAATGTCTCCAGGCTGCAACCATTCTCTGAGACGGTTGGCATCCATATTAAATTCGTTTCGCAACATAGCAGCATCATTATTTCTGCTATCAGAAAAATATGGTCCCTGTATGTCGAGAATGTATCCGTCTGGTGCGACCAAGAGTGCAGGTTTCACCAAATGACGGTGCTTGTAGACTGAATACGATTGCCTTAAGGCCCTAAAGTTGGTGCTTTTTGGGATGTAGCAATATGTCCCATCGATATAAAGAATAATTTTTGGATTATTGGGTTCCGGATTATACAATGAGTTAGAAAATTCAGTAACATGCTGGGTTATATACTGATCCCTAGTGATTGCACCCAACCCTATATTTTCTGGAACAAAGCGGCCCATTAAGGATGTTCTTACATTAGCTATTGCTAAACTCACTGCTGCTCTGCTTGTGTATCCAAATATTATTTTTAAAAATTCATCACTTAGGTTTTGTCGGAGTTTGCAAAGAAATGCCAATAAATCTATTTTTAAAATACGCCTGTTAAATCCATCCACTCTTTGAACTACGTCACAAAATGTGAACAGATCGATAAATTGTTGTTTTGTTATTGATAAAATATATTTAAATTCTTCATCTGAGAAACTATTTTCGTCAGAAAAAGACGTTTTTTGAGAATTCGATGCTTTTCCCGCAAGTTTTGTAAAAATATGGATAATTGTATACCTTTAAGTTTAACAAAACGGCTAACAAATTGCAGACCGGGTAGCAGCATTGGTAGTATGTATCCTTCTTCATTTAAGTGATGTTGGCAAATTCTAGCTGATTCAGGAACGTAGATATTTCTAGATATAAATATATCAACCCGACACTCATTTGAAAGTCTGTGAATATTGTAGTCACGATTACATATTAAACACGTGCTGTTTCTGCTTTGTTTCAAAATATTTAGTTTTAAACATTCAGGATCGTTTTCCAACTGGTGGACTTCTGCGTTTATGGATATGTTACAATTTAAGCAAATTCTTGTATTCTCATCAATTTCAAGAGGTTCGTTATAAAATTCTTCCCTGCGTCTTATAGCAATTTGTCGTTTTTCTTCATTTTCATCTCCTGCTATTCTTACCATTTGCCTTTGGGGATTTGCAATGTTGCAAGTATAACAGCGATTGCGAAAAGCCATTGTATCTATTACTAAACTGCTATACTATAAGTAATATTAAACTATAAAACTTTGACATTGATAACAGCCTACTATTCATAAAAATATTAAATACAAAGAAAACTTGCATACTTATTCAAAAACAATTTTTTAAAAACAATAATATTTCAAACCTTTTTTTTGTTTTTTCTCACTATTCATTTTCTGTCAAATATCAAAATAGATAAAATACAGGAATCAAAAAAACAAAATAAAGGACTGCAGTTTCTGCAAAGGAGAAAGGGTAGATAATCAATATAAATATTAGAACTTTTAAAAGTGTTAGTTCACATTTGAATACTTTTAGAACACCCTATACAATCAGTTACCATTAATATATTATTATCTAAAAGCTTATTTACATTATATAGATTATACAGATGATTATCTTGGTATATTATAGATTATTATTAACATTTCTAGTTTAATAATATTTGTGGGACGCCCTGTATAATAAAACAATCATTGGTACATTGTTTAAAATGTTGATGTTACCCTGTATTATATTATTTGGCACAACTTCGTACCAAAAATTAAAAGAAAATCATGGATTATATCAATTATTTTCGGAATACCTAAAATGTGTAATTTATATTTTTTGGGACACCGTATCTCCGGTCGTAGACATAAAGTCTCTCTAAAAACTTCAGAATTTATTAATAATACCTAAAAACATAATATATAAAAAAATTATCAATTTTAACCGGGACCACTTTTCCCATGTTACCGGTACGTTGTCCTTTAAAATGTATTTTAGTTTCTTAAAATTTAGAATTGTAATTATTATAGACAAAATTTAGAATTTTTTTAAAATTTTTTGTAATTTCGTTTTATCAATAAGTATAAAATAAATGAAAAAATTAAATAGCATATCCGAAAAGGATCCAAAAGTACTATGTGTGTAAATTATTTCATAATTTTAACATAGTATTTGTAAAAGTTATAGCAAAAAATGAAAAAAGTTAAAACAATTCAATGGGTTTACCCATGAATTTTTAACAAAATTTTTTTTTTTTTTTTAGTTTTTTAAACTAACTTTACTAATGCATTTTGATCCAGAAAACCTAAAAAAAGGTCTGTTTCCCATTTTGAATAAAATTGAATGAGATATTAATTATTTATTGATTTTAAAATTATTCAAAAATAGGTTTTATATTTTAAGGGGTAACAATTAAAATTAAAAATTTTAAAAAAATTACCCTTAAATTTGTAGTAAAAAACTCTATAATTGTGATTTTTTTCAAAATTTTATTCAAAAATGTGTAGAATTCCTAATTTTTTTTTTTCAAATTTAATATAAGTTTAAAAAAAATGAATAACTTTAAAAATATTAAAGATATTAAAATGGGATTTACACCATTCGATAGATAATATAATTAATGTATTATCATGCACAAAAACTAAAATAATCGATTAAACAATTACTTTACTAGGAGTGTTCGGAAAGTTGGGTGGGATTACCCCCTCATTTTTTACCATTTTTTATTATTTTTCTCTATCCCTATTCTGCTTTATTTTCCCCATTTCACTTTATTTTTCCATGTTTTACATTATTTTCCCTATTTTTCCTTATTTTCTTACCTTTCCCCATTCTTCCCTATTTTTTCTCAATTTTCTATTATTTTTTCCTAGTTTTTTTAATTTTTCACTGTTTTTCTTAATTCTTTTTGGTTTTCCCTATTTTTCTTTTTTCCTATTTTGCCTTATTTTTTCTTAGTTTTATTTTTCCAGTTTTAACCAATGTTTTCCATTTATTCATTATTTTTTCCTATTTTACTTTATTTCCACCTCTTTTCTCAGGATTTTTTATTTTTTCCCCATTTTCCATTTTTTTGGCCCGTTTTTCATTATTATTTTCTTATTTTTCCATATTTTTTACTATTTTTGCCCATTTTTTTCCAATTTCTAATATTTTCCCCCATTTTTCATTATTTTTCCATATTTTATTTTTTCCTATTTTTCTTTATTTGCTTACCTTTCCTCATTCTTCCCTATTTTCTCATTATTTTTTCAATTTTTCACTGGGTTTCTTAATTTTTTTCTGCTTTTCCCTATTTTTCTTTTTTCCTATTTTGCCATATTGTTTCTTATTTTTATTTTTCTAATTTTACCCAATATTTTCCATTTTTCCAATATTTTTTCCGATTTTACTTTTTTCCGCCTCTTTTTTCCTATTTTCCAAGTTTCTTTCCATTTTTTGCCCAATTTTTTACTGTTTTTCCGCATTTTTTACTATTTTTGCCCATTTTTCATTATTTTTTTCCAATTTCTATTATTTTTCCCCATATTTTAATATTTTTCTCTATCCCTATTCTCTGTCCCTATTTTGCTTTATTTTCCCTATTTCACTTTATTTTTCCATATTTTTTCCTCTTTTTCCTTATTGTCTTACTTCCCTATTTTTCCCAATTTTCTCTAGTTTTTATCTATTTTTCCCTATTTTTCCTTATTTTTCCATTATAAAATTGCAATAATTTCGTAGTACACGTCAACATCGTATTTAATATTTATCGTTTAAAATATTTAAGCGGAAAGTGACATTTTTCAAAAGAGTGAGAAATATTGTTGCACGAGGCGTTACCGAGTGTGACAATCCAATGAGTGTGAAAAATCACTTTCGCACAAGTGATGTACACTATTTTTAATACGACCACTCGATAATTTTACCAAAAATAATATGCATTTCGAGGTTTTTTTTTTGTCAGGTTATGTTTGTTTTTAGTTTATTTGTTTATATATAAATATTGAGAAAACTAAGAAAAAAATTGCTATAAGAATTTTTGTTTTAATAAAATAATACAAAAATATCGGTGTGGTAAATAAATCCAAATAATCATTATGCATCTGACAGATTTGACAGTATTTTCCGCACAGTACTTTTCACACGCGTATAATAAAAGTCAATTTCCATTGTACTCTATAGTACGATAAATGTTACTTTCCTATGCGGCCGTAGAAAAAATTAAGTATCGTACTAAAAAACGAATAGTTACTTTTTCAACATCTCTAATTTTCGTTATGTTACAATTTCTGATTTTTAAATCCTACCGCAAGCAGCGTTAAGTAACTTCGTTCCACAAGGAAGAAAAGTAGGAAAAACGAGAAAATAATGAAAGCCCCTTTAGGTCTGTTTATGTAATAATAGTTGCGTCTCTTTACCCTTCGCCTGTATATGTAAAAATATTTGGTCCTTTACTACTTACGTTTGTCAATTTAAAAGTTTAGGTTAGGTTAAGTTTGTTGTTCAAATTTAAGTTTAAATTTTTGATTCTCTATACCTAATTTTGAATTTTAAAAATATCAAATAACGGTCAGACAGACATACAAAATTTAGTTTGTAAAAATCTATAAAAGTACTAAATCGAATTAATTTTGTAGGCGTGTTCAAGTGAAGTAATGATGTTCAGGATGGCAAGGAGATACGATTACCAAACGGATTCGATTCTGTTTGTCAATAACCAACCATATTCTAGAGATAGTTACAACCTCGCTGGCATGGGAGAACAAATTGAAGATCTGTTGTATTTCTGCAGGACTATGTACTCTATGCAAGTAGACAATGCCGAGTACGCCCTGCTCACTGCCATTGTCATTTTTTCTGGTAAGCAAAACTATAATAGACATTTTTTTTTAACTGAAATCGAGATTTTGTTATTTAAAAACGATTAAAAAAATGGTGTGACGTCAGTAGCCATGAACGTTTCGCCCCTGGCCCGCTGCTGCGCTGTATTCACAATGTGTGTATCTTTTAATATTTTTATCTAAATATCTTCAATATCGATATAAATACACCAATCAAAATTAGAAAATTGTTTAAAAAATAATTATATATTGTTAATCTCTATTTAAAATCCTATAATGAAATATACAGGGTGGGGCACTATAAACGCGTCGCGTTGGTCTTTATATGAAAAGAACGGGTAAAAAATGTTTATTGCAGGTAGAATTTTTAATTATTTTGATTTATATAGGTTGACTCAATAAAAATATCTGCACCATAGTTATATTATTTTAAATGGAACACTCTGTATTTTTCCTTCCCTCTCTTTCTTTTAATCTTTGTCTTTTTCTACAGTATGGTTTTTTTCTTATTTAGATTTTGTTTAATATATCGTTTTATAGAGATGTTTTTTTATTTGTTCTATTTTTTGCTCATTTTTCTGATTTTTTTGTTTTTTTCTATTTTTGTAATCTCTTCTTATTTCTTCTGATTATTGCAATTATTTGCGACTTTTTTGGAATTTCTTTGCGAGTTTTTGCAATTTATATCAGTTTTTTGTTGATTTTTTTCTTTTTTTATGGTTACAGTTGTTCTTTGGTTTTTGCGATGTTTTTCGATTTTTCTCGCTTTTCACTCATATTTCTGAATTTTTTTCAATTTTTTTTTTTAATTTTTCTAATTTTTCTTTATTCTGGTTTTTTTTTCTTTTTTTGATTTTCTAATTTTTTCTTATTCCTTTGATTTTTTATGATAATATTAATATTATATTTTACAATTTTATTTTTCATTTTTTCCCAATTTTTTCTTTTTTTTAAAGTTTTTTGAATTTTTTGTTTTTCCAGATTGTTCAGTTTTTTTTTCAGATTTTTTCGATTGTTTTAATTATTCTCTTTTGCATTTTTATGATTTTTTGTTTTTTTAATTTTTTTTTATTTTTTTCAATTTTTTCTAATCTCATTTTTTCTCATTGTTTTTCTTGTCTTTTTTTTCAAATTTTTTTTATTTCATTGATTTTTTGCGATATTTTTGCCTTTTTTTTTCAAGATTTTGTTGCGGTTTTTTTTTGTAAGTTTTTTGTTTTTTATGTTTTCCGATTTTTCTGTTTTTTTTTTTCAGATTTTTTCGATTGTTTTAATTATTTCTCTTTTTTCATTTTTATGATTTTTTGTTTTTTTACTTTTTTTTTTATTTTTTTAAATTTTTTCTAATCTCCCCATTTTTCTCATTGTTCTGTGTTTCTTATCTTTTTTTTCTCAATTTTTTTTTATTTCATTGATTTTTTGCGATATTTTTGTCATTTTTTTGAGATTTTGTTGCGGTTCTTTTGCTATTGTTTTACGATTTTTTGTGAAATGTTTCGATTTCTTGCGTTTTTTCAGACTCCTTTTCGTTTTTTTTGCGATTTGTAGCGTTTTTTTTCGGTTTTGTGATTTCTTCATTTTTTCCGTATTTTTCAATTTTTTTTTTCATTTTTTTCCCAATATTTTCTAATTTCTCTTTCAATTTTTTCCAAACTTTTTTTTTATAGTTTTTTTCCAATTTGTCTGCTTTTTCCAATTTAACAATTTTTTTGGAATTTTTTCATTTTTTATGGTTACAGTTGTTTCCGGTTTCTTGGTTCTTTTTGCGATGTTTTTCGATTTTTCTCGCTTTTTTCTCATTTTCTGATTATTTTTTTTAAATTTTTTTTTTTTATTTTTTTCAAATTTTTCCTCGTTTTTTTTCTGATTTTTCTTTTTTCTTTGCCTTTATTCCATATTTTGCAATTTTTTTATTCATTTTTTTACAATATTTTCTAATTTCTCCCTCAATTTTTTTTCAAACTCTTTTGTTTTTTTTAATGTTTTCCGATTTTTTTTCAAATTTTTTTCGATTGTTTTAATAATTTCTCGTTTTTTTTTCATTTTTATGATTTTTTGTTTCTTATTTTAGTTTTTTTTTTATTTTTTTTTCAATTCTTTCTAATCTCTCCTCATTTTTTCTCATTGGTCTGTTTTTCTATTCTTTTTTGTTTTTTTTTTCTTATTCTTTTTATTTCATTGATTTGTTGCGTTTTTTCAGGCTTTTCTTTCGTTTTTTGCGATTCTTTGCGAATTTTTTTTTCGGTTTTGTGATTTCTTCATTTTTTTCCGTATTTTACAATTTTATTTTTCATTTTTTTCCCAATATTTTCTAATTTCTCTTTCAATTTTTTCCAAAGTTTTTGGTTTTTTTTTTCCCATTTTTTCTGTTTTTTGCAATTTATATTAATTTATTTTGAATTTTTTCATTTTTTTATGGTTATAATTGTTTCCGGTTTCTTGGTTGTTCTTTGGTTTTTGCGATGTTTTTCAATTTTTCTCGCTTTTTTCTAATTTTTTTCTTGAATTTTTTTGGATTTTTTCTAATTTTTCCTCGTTTTTTTTTCTTATTGTTCTGTTTTTTTTTCTACTTTTTTCGTTTTCTAATTTTTTCTGAGATTTCTTGTTTCTTTGATTTTTTATGATTATTTGCGATTTTGTTGTAGTTTTTTTGCGATATTTTGTGATATTTTTTTAAATCTTGCGATTATTCCGTATTTTACAATTTTTTTTTTCATTTTTTCCCTAGATTTTCTAATTTCTCAATCAATTTTTTTTCAACTTGGTTTTTTTTTTATTTTTTCAGATTTTTTTTTTCAAATTTTTTCGATTGTTTTAATTATTTCTTGGTTTTTTCTTTTCATTTTTATGATTTTTTGTTTTTTTTTTTATTTTATTTTTTCAATTCTTTCTAATCTCTCCTCATTTTTTCTCATTGGTCTGTCTTTTTTCTTTTTTGTTTTTTTTTTTTCTCATTCTTTCTATTTCATTGATTTTTTGCGATATTTTTGTCATTTTTTGTGTGTTTCAATTTCTTGCGTTTTTTATGCTTTTTTTTCGTTTTTTTTGCGATTTTAAGCATTTTTTCGGATTTGTGATTTATTCATTTTTTTCCATGCTTATGCATTTTCTAACACCGCCTTAAATAACAAAATCTCTCGATTTAAGTTAAAATAAGAAAAATGTCGAACCTGCCTATTGTAAGCATAGAAGAAATTTTTATTTAATTTTTATTATTTCAGAACGACCAGACCTTATCGAGGGTTGGAAAGTAGAAAAAATTCAAGAGATTTACCTAGAAGCCTTGCGGGCGTACGTAGACAATAGAAGAAAATCTAAACCAGGCACAGTGTTTGCAAAATTACTGTCAGTGTTGACGGAACTAAGGACTTTGGGTAACCAGAACTCGAAGATGTGTTTCAGCTTGAAGTTGAAGAATAAAAAGTTACCCCCGTTCTTAGCAGAAATTTGGGACGTCGATTTAAAGGCATAGTCTCCATAACAACCCCTGATACCCTTGAAAGGGTGGTGCTTGAGAGTTACAACTGTTCGTTTGATTTAAAACAAAAAAATAACGCTGTATATATTATATAGAAGACAAAAGGACAGAAAGACGTAGACGTAGCACCACCAAGCTGGCTGTGAAAATATATATTACTCTTTTTTTTTTTTTATTTACTAAAAATTAACATGACGGCACCTATAGAAGAATATTAAGGTCGTTAAACATGACGTAGATCGACTTATATTAATTCATAATAAATCAAACTATACGTAGATTTTTTAAGCCTCTATGAAACTTTTATATAAGAAACTTTCTTGGCGATATGCTTACTTAAATTGGTAAGACTGGATAGGACTGAAAAAAAAACCATACAAGGTGCCTTTCCGATTTAACACGGATTCATAAAGTCTGAGGGCTGGTGCAAAACAATGAAAAAAGAAACTTTAGGATTTGTGGATGAAAAAGAAAATGTCCGAAACGTGCAATGTAGTTAATTCTTGGATTCTAAAACGCACCGTAGTACTTTGGCAAATGGGGCGGAATTACTTCAAAAAAACAAGATGAAAACCAGCAGCCGTCCGATTAATAAAAAATATGGGAAAAGTGAAGTGATTTCAGACGTACCGATAATTGAACTGTGCTATTTTTTTCGATGTGTGCCATCTTCAGTAAGAATGAGGCATTGCGCATTGAGTATATACATATATATATATTAAAAAAAAAACATAACCTCTTTTTAATAGGACTATCCTGCCTTGAAAATAAACTATTAATGTTTAAAACTGGATGTGTAGTTCATAGTCTACTCATTTTTTATACGATATAGTTTCCGCCATTTAGATTTTCTGCAGCTAGGTAAGAAAATTAAAACCAAGAAAATACTAAAAATCTTCATTCGACAAAAATTATGAACCAAATAGATTTTCAAGCTAGAAAAATTCGAAAAAAAATCATTAATAATAATAACTTTGTTCTCAAATAAATGAAAATTTTCAGATGGAAATCAAGTGATTATTTCCTGTATTTTTTGGTTTTTTTTTTAACTTTTTAACAATTCTAGTGTAAAACTTGTTTTTTTTTCTCTATAAATTTTATGAACCAATATTTTATTTATATAAAAATCCGTTTTCTATTATATTTTTTCCAATCATCAAAAATATTTATTACAAATGTGTCATTTGGTTCAAGATTTAGATGAAAAGCGTAAATTAAATTTTAGTTTTTTGTTGGTTTTTGAACATTATTAACATACATATAAACATATTTTTCATCGATGTAGATAAACATATTTTCATAAAACGAGACAGAAGTATTTTTGTTTAGACACACGATAATTCAGCGCCATCTATTGCCTTAAAAGTCCAATTTAACTTTAAAAAAAGTATCATTTATAATATTAATACAATTATTTTTAAAAATGAATAAAAAAACTCAACATTTATTTACCAGTTAAACTGGGAGCGACATGTTTCGGTCATAACGATGGTAATCATCAGGCCTATAATATAAATATAAACCAAGTTAGGTTACAATTAGACAATTAGTTAGATAAGTGTACTTACAGTAAGAATGACGAAAAAAGCACCAGACTGAATTTATTAGAGATGTTTGTAATCAAAAAAGCTCTTTCTAATTCTAACGAACAACTTCATCTTACACAAAAATATTTAATTCTAATTTTACGTTTCTAATGTTTTCATTATTTAGTCTTGTTCACTTTTAGGTTAGTTTCTTCTTTTCAAATTGTGAAGTCCGGCCTCGTATTGTATTTTTGGCTCTTCAGTTAGTGGCCTCTTACATTTTTACCCTTTTCGTATCTGTCTATTACGTCAAATTCAATCTGTCTATTGTCAATTGCATTCGCCATTTATGGTGCATTCGAGATGATGCTCCTTTCACTCCGAGTTAACTCCATTTGTGGTTTCGTGTTCGATTTGAAGATCGGTGTAAGCCGCGGTAGCATTCGAGATGATTAGGGTGAACAATAAGAGCAATCTCTTTTTACTCTGGGGTGCATTCGATAAATTACTCTCAGAGTAAATTATCTGTTCGAGAATCATAGAGTCGAGTAAAAAAGACATAACACGTATCGTTCGAAAACACGTAGTTTACTCTAAATAGTTAACTCTTCTAACTCTACTAAAAAGGTGGGTAAAATTTACTCGTCATGCGCTGTCTGCCAATAAATGTTAAAAGTTGGGAGTTTTAGGAGGTGAGGTTAGATTGTTTTCGTTTTTAGATTGGTGACGGTGACTTCTCTCGAGATTTTGAAAATGCAAGTCAAATTTTTAGAGAATAACAAAGATGTTTTATTAATGGAACAACATGCAACGCAAAATTTACATTACGAACAGATGTAATTCGAGGGCCCCTTATTGTTGACATACATGTATTTTGTAATTCCTCTTCAGAATCCGAACCTTCATCCTTCAAACAAATCATGTTGATTATATTATACATGTAGTCTAAAAAAAGTTTATTTACTTCATATATCCGAATTGTTGCAGAAAATATATTTCTAGCTAGGTTGTCGGCGGCTAACAATAATTTCATCTTTAACTGTGGATCCATTTCTATTTCTTTCATTTAAAATAAAAATAATCAAACATAAACCCTACTTTTTCTCACTCTTTGTTTGTTCGATAGATATTGTCACTCCGAGTTAACTCACCGCATATTTGACATATGGTTAACTCCAACTCTCGGAGTAATTTATCGAATGCACCCCTGGACCTTCGGATAGGGTAATTGTATTGTCAAAATCTTAACCTTAAAATTAATTGAGTAATAAAATCCAAAATCAAATACCACAAATTTAATAAAAACAAACGTTGTTAAACGGACATAAATGGGGAAACGGCAACTAGTTTCGGCAGAACTGCCTTCATCAGGCCTGTAATAAACAGTGTCAACGAAAATTGTTAAGCAAAACTTACCAAATAAAAAGGAAATTAGGAACGAGTGAAGGGAGAATAAAAGTAACATAACTGAACGTGGTTTTTGAAAATAAAAACTATAGTACGTGAAGGTTGGGTATAATTAAATTAGTTATGTATTTTTAAAAAATCATAACTCTTAGGAGCAAACTGTGATCCAAACAAAGTAAGGATAACACCAGAACCTAATAAAGAAAATACCATATATTGAGGTTATGTTATAATGTCATTTTCCTCAGTGACATGTGTAAATCGATTAGCTCTATAGTAACTCGAACCCTGCACTACTCCTACCCTATTCGCTCCGTGGAGTTTCAACTCGAATGTAACAAATTAACTCCGCATGGTAGCAATTCAAATAATTTTGTATTAATCGTGATTTAAATTACCGCGAACCGTAGTGAAAAAGTGATTAAATCATAGAGATAGAAAAGGTTAGAGAGAGCATAAAAGAGACAGACTTATCTACTATGTTCTCAACATCTCGATTCGAATAGCACCTTTTTACTCCTTTTCCTAAAAATCTGACAGTAATGGAATGTATAACAGAGTTGCCACATTATCCATTATTTTGAAGAATTCCTTTCATCAAACAAAATCACATTGTAAAATAAAATAAAATTTGGTAAAAAAAATAAAAACTAGTTGAAAATTTTAACAATACATCAAATTAAACACTCCAATCTGGGCCTTAATTCTCGACTTTATTCATATAGGAAATTCGACCTATTGCCTTACTTTTTGTATGTAATATTTCTGGTTTCCTATAGGAATAAAGTCGAGAATCGAGGCCAATTTTCTACAAACATTGTACAAAAAAATTCCTTTTTTAGTTTTTTTTTACTAGGCTTAGCAACACTTTTACTTATAAAATCCCTGGGAAAGACAAAACGTCGAATAGGTCAAATGTTATCAAACAAATGGCATTAAGGCCGAATAGCCCAGGCAGCTGAGGTCTCAAAAGAAGACCAATGGAATCCGAGAATATTATGCAACGTTCAAAGATTATTCTGGACTCAGGGTATTGCCTAAGTGCGTTTTCACACGTAGCAATATTTTGTGAGCAATAAATAATATCGAAATATAAGACGTAGAGTTTTTATAACTTGCTCTTCTTCGAAGAAGAGAAGAAAACCTAATTATTTTATGAATCCTGACGGATCTTTGCATTGTGAAATGAAGAAAATATAATTAAGAGAATTAATTTAATATTAAAATGTTAACTGTTCGTATTTCATTTTTCTTCTCTTTGAGAAACTGGAAAACTTCGTTCCACGCGACTTATCCCATAAAAATGGTTTTTGCTACACCTATAGCCAAATGGTGCCATCAATCATCAGGAAGTCGCCCGGAACGCCACGGCAAATAATAATAATACATGATTTTCTACTATTGGCACAATATGATATCGCAGAATTCCGTAGAACATATTGCACGTCATTGCGGTAGAAAAATATTGCTGCCATAAATTTATCGCATCGCGTTGCGTGTGAAAATGACTCTTTAAATGAATGTATTTTAGGTACAAATCGATATTGCAACTTTTTATGGCTGCAACATATTGCTCCGTGTGAAAACGCTCTAACGAAAACTAAAACTGCGTTTGCAAAACTAACGCATCTGCATCTATTATCTCTCATTTGTTTTTACTAAATCGCATAATTTTCAACAAAATCGCATAATTACAGAAGTGGGCGCGCATAATTTGGGTTTTAATCATTGGCAACACTGCATTCTAGATATATATTGGAATTTGGTTTTCCAAGGAGGAAAGTTTTAGGAGAAATTGAAAATGATTGCACATCTGCGTATTTTTTTGCAATAAGATTGATTAAGAACTGTTTTTCAGCAGGCGAAAAATTCGGCACACGTTTTGATTCGTTTTTGCCCATGATCATCAATAGTTTGGAAATCACAAAACCTATTTTAAGGTACGAAAACGCCCTTCGATTAATCAATTATTAAAAAGGTATTCAAAGAAAAATCTAAAAAACAAACAGCAAAATTCAGGATAGTTTTCAAAATTATTATTTCTTTTAATTTCTTCTTTTTTTCTTAAATTATATAGTACTTTCGCGGTGTTGCCATATTTTTCTAAAAGTTTAGTAATCCAGTGATGGTGCATAACATCTCAATCCGGATTAATTAACCTAGATTTATAAATCCAGATTAAAATAAAAAATCTTGCATAGGGCTGCTAAGGAATGTGAATGGAATGTTGACATCTGTCATTGCTCTAAAGTAATAGAGATTTTCGTTGGTTAAGGGGAAAGAGGAACTTTTTCCAGTGGCGGGCAATTTTATCGCTTTACATAGATATACGACATTTTAATTTAATGCATTTTTTTTTTTTAGTTGAAGTTAGGTCAGTAAATTGTGCGTTCTGAAGCTTTCGTTAGTTTCCCACAAAATTTTACCGCATTATCCACTGAATAACCTGAAAAATGTTCTAATGTTGAGTTAAATTCCGCTTCAGAATAATGATGTCTTTTAGCAGTAGTGTTACAGCTGGAACGCTGCTGATTCACTTTTACGAAGAAAAACAATAAATAAAATAATTTACCATGTATTCCCGTTCCCGCCAATACGTACCGCACATGATCTCAAAGCCACTTTTTAACTAAGCACTGATCGTTTAACATATAAGCGACGTTGTCTTTTCCATACGAAGTACATATCAGATGTTCACTTTTTATTGCATGACAAAAAATGAGAGAGAAAATAAATTTTAAAACACATGGCAACGCCTTGGCAATCTGATGAACGACATAACAGTGTTGTCGATGTGAAGTAAATTACGTATATATAAAAAAGATTTAAATAAGGTTCCTAAAATTTAAGTATTGTAAATTATTATTATGAGACAAATTATCTTAAATATGATATATTATAATATTAACCAATAATTATGTATTTTAAAAATTTGATTTTCATAATTTTGTTTGATGAAAGGAATTCTTCTTCAAAATATTGGATAATGTGGCAACTCTGTTATACATTTCTAACATTCCATTACTGTCTGATTTTAAGGAAAAGGAGCAGTGTTGCCGTTTTAGCACATTTGTACTATTTATAGTACATTTTCGACAGCAAAGTACAAAAGTACATAAATAGGAATAATTCTAGTGCATTTTTAAATAAGACCAAGGTCACATATTTTATGCTATATAATAAAATATTAGAAAAATAATTTTTTATGTTTTGACATATGTTATAAAATATATTGTTATTATTATTATTATTATAATTATTCCTTATTTTTTCCTATTTTTCCCTATGTTTACCTACTTTTTCCTAATTTCTTTATATTCTATTTTTCACCATTTCTCCTTATTTTTCCCAATTTATCCCTGTTTTCCTCATTTTTTATAATTTTCCATTTTTCTTGATTATTTTCACTATTTTTTCTTATTTTCCCCAATTTTTCACCATTTTCTCGTATGTTTTCCTATTTTTCCAGATTTTTATCCATTTAACTCTAATTTCTCTATTTTCTTTCCTATTTTTTCCCCATTTGCCCTATTTATTCGTAACTTTTCTGTTTTCCCTATTTATCCCTATTATTTTCTGTTTTCCCTTTTTTCGTTATTTTTCCCCATTTTATTCCCTATTTTCCTTGTTTTTTGTATTGTTAACCATTTGTCCCTTTGTACTTATTTTTCTCTTTTTCTCTATTTTACCCTATTTTCCCATTTCCCCTACTTTTTTCCTTTTGTGAACTATTTTCCCCATTTTTCTCTGTTTCCCTATTTACTCAATTTTTCCGGTTTTTCCAAACTTTTTTCTATTTTTTCGATTTGTTCATATTTTTTCTGTTTTTCATTATTTTGTTCTGTTTTTCAATATTTATCCCTATCAATTTCTATTTTTTTCCCTATTTTTCTCAATTTTCCTTATTTTTTCCCATTTTTTTTCTGTTTTTTTTTTCATTTTTCCCAAATCTTTACAATTTTCCCCTATTTTTCCATGTTTCTACTTATTTTTCACTATTTTTAATCATTTTTATATTTTTTCCATTTTTTACCATTTTTTTTTATTTTTCCCTATTGTTTTCAAATTTCCCTATTTTTTCCTGTTTTTTGTATCTCCCTTAATGCCCCATTTTTATCCTGGTTTTCACTGTTTTTTTTCCTTTTGATTGTTTTTCTGTTTTTTCATTTTTCCCTTTTTTTGCTCCATTTTTTCCTGTTTTCTCTATTTATCACAATCGCAATAAAAAAATAGGGAAAAACCCTATTTTTCCTATTTTCCTATTTTTTGCTATTTTCCCGTTTTTCTATGATTGTCCCTATTTGTCCATGTTTTTCTTTATTTTTCTACAGTATTTCCTATTTTTTATAATTTTCACTTTTTCCCCTATGAGCAATATTTCACTGTATCGTAAATCTTGGTACAATCTAGTACATTTTATTGCGTATGTTCAGTACATTTCAATGTTAAATGGCGAATGAAATGGGGGAGTTCCCTCAATGTTGCCAACCTATAAAAAGGTCTACCAACGGAGAAGGATTATTTTTGATCAAAATCTAATTCATTATTTTCGCAATGATAAAATATGTGTACAAAATTCTATTGAGCTCTCCAGAATATATCGTTAGCGAAATATAATGATTTTAATAAAATCTTACTTCTGATTGGTTGAAATTTCATTGTCAAATGTCATTCATAATAGATTACGTATAACAGAGCGAAATGTTTCATTTTCAGCGACTGACCTACAGCCTTGGAGGATTGGTGGAACTAAACTGAATTTGGCGAGTAGTTTGAATATTCTATAATCTGAAAAGGAAACATGTCACTCTGTTATACTTACTGTATGAGGAATGACATTTGACAACGAAATTTCAACCAATCAGAAGTAAGATTTTATTAAAATCATTACATTTCGCTAACGATATATTCTGGAAAGCTCAATAGAATTTTTTACACATATTTTATCATTGCGAAAATAATGAAGTAGATTTTCACCAAAAACAATCCTTCCCCGTTGGTAGACCTTTTTCTAGGTTGGCAATATTGAGGGAACTCCCCTATTGACAATAGACAGATTGAATTTGACGTAATAGACAGATACGAAAAGGGTAAAAATGTAAGAGGCCACTAACTGGAGAGCCAAAAATACAATACGAGGCCGGACTTCACAATTTGAAAAGAAGAAACTAACCTAAAAGTGAACAAGACTAAATCATGAAAACATTAGAAACGTAAAATTAGAATTAAATATTTTTGTGTAAGATGAAGTTGTTCGTTAGAATTAGAAAGAGCTTTTTTGATTTCAAACATCTCTAATAAATTCAGGCTGGTGCTTTTTTCTTCATTCTTACTGTAAGTAAACTAATTGTCTAATTGTAACCGAACTTGGTTTATATTTATATTATAGGCCTGATGATGGCCATCGTTATGTCTGAAACATGTCGCCCCCAGTTTAACTGGTAAATAAATGTATGTGGTATGACTAGAGTTTTATTATTCGTTGAATAATTGAGCTATGGATAATCTTTTGTTTTTGAATTATTTTTAATCCTATTTTGTATTGTTTTTTATATATTTTTTATTTATTTGTTGTCGATTACAAAAATATTTTAATTTATTGATGATTTTTTTGTGATTTTATAACATTTGGACTTGCAAAAAGCACATATTAATTTACTCAGGAGTCAACCTAATACCTTTTTGATCAGGTAGATTAATATATATGGGTAATATTTATATAGGAAAAGTTGCCAGTAATTTTTAATATTAAAAAAAAGTACATGATGTGATTTTAATATTCGGATGGCCTTTCCTCATGTAGAAAGATTGTTGGTTAAATTGTTTAGAAAATATATTATTTATTGTCGAGATGATTATATATAGAGATTTTTCACCCATATTAACTTTTACCGTAAGTGTACAAATAATTATGGTACAAAAGATTTCAGGAAAATTGTTATGTCGCAGTCGGTTGACTCCTTTAGACTATAGTTTCGAGGCTTAATCATTTTTTGAACATTTCTCACTTACTTGGACCATAATGATTAGAAAAAAACAAAAATTGCTTATATAAAATGGGTGTCTCAAAAACAATTTCAATAGTCCAAGCAATCTAGAATTTTAGTTCGGGAATCAGAAAAGCCCATAAAAAAAGTTTTTCTTCTCGGGATGAGTTTTTTTTGGTGGTTCATTTGTTTTCACGATTTACAACTTTGTCAAAAAATTTCATGAATAAAATAATAAAATTCCCTATCGAATCATTTGTATTAAATTAACTAATTAATATGTTCTTGAAAAAATTAAAAGCATTTTGGTAAAACAAATGAGATAGTTTTTCCATTTTTAACTATTAATCAACAATTAGGAATCTTTTTTGAGAATTATCACCTACTTATAGCACCCCTTTCTTCATTTTTTGTAGTCGAGATGGCAATCAATTTCGTCTTCTTCAATTTCTGATTACGTCAACAATTTCCTTCACTGTTCCTTATCTAATACGGAGCATAATTAACCCGTTTTCTGACAACCGCAACCTGCTCCATATTTTGAAGGCGCGACATTTGCTGGAAATGAGTTTGTGGAGCGACTCAGCTGCTGTGATGGGCAGCCAACCTCAGGATCTTCAGGGATTAGAAAAATGTCTCTTAATAACTAACACACTTTTCACATATTTCTGTGATTTTGTTGTTGTCAACTTCAGAAAGTTTTTCTTTTGTTCTTTGTACTTTTCTTAATCTATCAATGTACAAAATGTTTTTCTGAGATTTTTGCATTTCTTGTTCTGTAAATAACAACATGGAAGGTGTTAACTTGTTGCAATACTTCTTCTGTGAAATCGGCAACGAACATTCGATTATGGGATTAATAACTTTTACTGATCTAACTTAGATAGTGATCTAAATTTTTTTTCTTTACATTGGTTGGTCTTGTGAAATTTTAATCAGTGGTCGAGGAAGTATAGACCAAAAAAACCCATTTTTTTGCAGTAAGGCAGATTAAGATGTGGTTCGTGAACTCGTTTAGAAAGTATGTGACCTTTGGTCAAGTACTTTTTTGAAATTGCATTGCTGCATCGAAAAGGGAATTCTTAAAAGTGCATCTTTTCAGGTGATCAAGCAAAAATTCATATCTTTACATTACCCGGGTCAGGACAGCACCAGGAACATCATCACCAGGTGTTCCATGTGAATTCCTTCCCCTTTTTTTCCATTCTTGTTTTTTACCTTTCACTTTTTCACTCGTTTCCAGTGTTTGTTTTTAGCACCACTTTCCCCAATAATTTTTCACTTTTGTTTTTTGTTCCCTTTTTTCGCACCATCATTTGTTTTTGTCCCACTTTTCCTTGTTTTTTTCTAAATCGCATAACCAGAAAAACATAAGAAATAAAACAATTCCAACTTTATTGATAATGGAATAAAATATGTGAGCGGCGCACAGTGGCGCGAAGGTTAAAAGATATGCACCATCTCCCCACCTTTTTTCTGATTTATTTTCTCCCTTTCCTTTTATTTGTTTTTTACCCCACTTTCTTCCCGTTTTCCATTATTGTTTTTTGCCTTTCACTTTTTTATTCGTTTCCACACTCTTTGTTTTTAGCACCACTTTCCCCAATTTTTTCCGCTTTTGTTGTTTTTTTTTTAAATCGCATAACCAGAAAAATATAAGAAATAATAAAACAATTCCAACTTCATTGATAAGGGAATAAAATATGTGAGCGGCGCACCCAAATTGATGTACGCCTCTTAGGGTTGGGCCGTTTGAGGTGATTTTTTTTAAATGTTCGTCATAAAATTCCCTACATATCAGAAATCGTTCTACTGAAAACTGGGAAAAATTATCTGTACACATTCGGGGAAGTTTTTCCACAACTTTTGGACACATTTTAGAACATTCAAAAAAATGGCCACTTAAAGAGATTTTCCGAATTTTCCTTTAATTCTGAAAAAGGTCAGAACACTTTTTTGGAAATTCAATTTTTTTACAAAAATGATCATTTTGGATACAATAGTTCATTATTAATGAGAAATGATTGATTGTTCGTACTTTTCATCTTGATCTTTCTGTTTTTGGTCATTTTGATCAAAAATCCACAAATGTTCAATAATTTGGCCGTCCAAACACATTTTCAAAGTGCTTAGTTTTTTGAAGGATTATAAACACGTTTGTATGATTAGATTTCTTCATCACAGTGACCAATTGCGGCATAATATTTCGACCAAGGACCAAAAAATAATAATCAAATTATGAACACATGATCATGGCAAATTTTCTATTGATTTGCATTCCTATTGATATTCCTTCAAACACATCTAAGCCACCTATTATGCTCACTTTTTGGACGATTCTGGCCATTTTAAGGGCAACGGAAAATTTTTGGAGTTAATTCCGCGAAAATGAAGACCCGAAGCAAGAATCCAGAAAGAAGGGATCGATAGGGAATTTTATGATGAACATTTAAAAAAAAATCACTTCAAACGGCCCAATCCTATATATATATAATGGGCGTACATCAATTTGGGTGGCATAGTGGCGCTTCGAGCCACTGTGCGACGCTCGCTGGTAAGAGCAGGCAAATGAGACTTCTAAAAAATCAATTCTCCAGTTTTGAAACCGGAAGTCGCAGAAATTTGAAACTCGATTGGGCACATATTCAAGGTATGCTGAGTCCATTGCCGTTATCCGTTTGTCTCTATATGTTGTGGTTCCTGAGTTATAGCGCGGACAGACGGACAGAGACGTATCATAAGATTTTTTTAGAAATCTAAAATACTGTAAATATGAATTTTTCAAAATTTACAAATAAAAATTGTAAACTTAAGCCAAGGAAAAGACTATAATGAAAGAAAATTTTAAAAAAGAATTGTATTCTCTCAAGTCCACAATTTTTTGTCTAATATATTGAAAAAAATCATACATTATTGTCTTTTACACTACGTCGAACCCATTTTGTTAAAATTTATAGTTTTTTAGTTTTGGAGGTTAAAAGATATAAAAAGTAGAAAACGTAGATCTTTTTTTGGGGCAGTTTTTACTAAAAAAGATCAAAAAATGGGATTCGTCAAGTCATTAAAACAATTTTTCTAACACCTAAAACTAGAAAAATATAAAATATAATAAACGATTCAAACTCCATTTAAAATGGGGATAAAAAAATCAAAATTTTTCACTAAAATGCTTATAATTATTTAAATAACGGATTAAATAAATGTTCGGCAGGGAATTTTATTATCTACAATAAATAAGTGAACATACTTTTTAACAAAATTTAAGATAACAGAAAAACCTCTCGGGAGATGGAGTCTAAAAATTTAATTTAAACTTCTATTAAAGTTTTACACTTACCTTCTTTCAAATTTTTAATTTTCCCACAACTAAACAACCTGTATTTCATAATTTTTTTGAAGACCCATTTTCTATTGGTAATTTTGTCAGGTACAAAAATAAATAGGATTCTCCATTTGGCCCAAATTTAATTTGAAAGTTAGTATATAGTGTTTAAAAAGTACAAAAATTTTGTTTTTGCAGATTAAGAAATTTTCAAAAAATGATGATCTCGTTAGTTTGTATTCACTGCCTGCAGTGACTCTGTCTCACACCAATCATTGAATCATCAATTTACATCATGATACCTAGTGTTTCAATTGATGTTGTCTGTAGAGTTGATTTAAAATAACAAATTGTTTAGTTATTTTTAATAAACTCTACGAAAAAAAAAGATCCATGCAGTCTAAAACAGCAGTTATCAAAGACTTTTATAAATCTTAAAAGTATTTAATGTAAAAAAGTCTTTGTATTTAAATATTATAACCCGGCACAAATTTTTTAATAACGACGACAAGGCCAGTTACACAAAGTCTAGTAACTTTTTTTATTTAAACATATACAAAAAAACGCGTTGTGATTTTAAAAATGGACTCCGTTTTGTTTTATAAATTGTACCTTTTCGGGCCATATTGCCTAATTAAAACATGAAATATTTTTATGACTGACAAAAAAATAGGCCGCTCCAAAGCAATAAATAATTTAGATCTCACTTAAATTTGGTACCTTTTATAAAATATCTTGTTCTAGACTTCTGCAACTCGCCCTGTATATTTGACACTGCCAAATTTTTTGGACTGCCATCGTGCTAATTGTAGTTTTTTCGTAAATGTTGTGTCATAGATTAAGTAAAAATATGGCTGCATGGATTGGCTTAATGATAAAAAAAAATGAAAATAATAATTTTAAAAAGGACTGTACTGTTAACTTATATACGTGTTCGAAATTTTTTTTTCTTAATAAGGTAAACCCAAGAAATGATTATGTATTGGAGTGGAAACTTGTTTATATTTTTGACAATCCACAGTGGCTTTATCAAATACTACTACACAATTATAAACCAGTAGGGAGTATAATACTCATAGTTCCCCTATCTAGATATGCCACTGATGATTTTGATTATTTTTCTATTACATTGATGTATTGTTTTCTCTATAAAATACAGAAGATATCGTTACATACATTAAATATTTTTCAAATAATTGTTTCGACAAAAAAGGGCATGAACGAGAGGTGTTTGTTTTTTAACTAAATTTAATGTAGGACAAAAAAAACAGTTTTTAAAACTAATTTATTTACCGGAATCGTGTAAAATAAACCATAATTTACCGCTAAAATAAAATTTGTCGCTAAAATAAAATTTGTCGCGAAGTATTTTAATTTTTTTTTTAGAAGTTCTGGCATTTTTTATTAACGACAAATTAGCGGTTAAATATGAGCCAATTTTTTTCATTTTTTGTCAATTTTATTAAAAGGTTGTCCCAGAATAAAGGGGACAAACTTCAGCCGTAGAATATTTACTTAATTTAAGACCAAAAGTCTTTATGAGTCCATTTTCGAGTATTAACGAAGTTACAGGGTGTTAAATTTTCAGAAAAAAATACCATTTTTTTTGTATAACTCCAATATGGCTTTCTATTTTTTTATGAAATTTTTTGTTTCGGTCTGTATTAATTAGTCTAGTATTATAGTAATAATTACCTGTCTATGTCTTGAACCATAGACGTACGATAGATAAGGGTCCATCATGTGTGGCAGCTAATTTTACGCCACTGGAAAAATTTTGGTTTTGACATATTTTTCTAAATTCTATACCTTTCTAGTACAAAAAGTACATAAGATTTCTTATGTAAATTCTCAACAGTTTTTAAGATATCTGACATTAAATAGGTAAAAGTTCAGTAATTATAAGTTATTGTTACTATTGTTTAGTAATTAAAAATACTGTTTTTTATAAATTTAAAGAAATACTGAATACAAAACCAAGAAATGTTTATGAAAAAAAGAAACAATAACTTTTATTATAATTACTGAACTTTGACCTATTTAATGTTAGATATCTCAAAAACTATTGAGAATTTACATAACAAACCTTATGCACTTTGTAATATTTAGAAAAATATGTCAAAACAAAAATATTTCCAGTGGCGTAAAAATTAGGGCACACACATGTTGGACCCCTATCTACGGTAGACAGGTAATTATTACTGTAAAATGGACGGTGTTAAGCGGGAAGGTAATAACTACAAAAATTGAGAACGCAGTAATCAGAGATTAAAATTATAAATACAGGACTTTTTTTCTAACCAAGTTAGGTGAATGATTTTTTCATAAGCCATTGTGGAAGCTGATAAGGTATCCAGGTATTATCAAAGTAGTCCGTAAAAAATATATATGGTCAGAAAAATTAGAAAAAAGTAAGTTATTACCCTTATGCTTAATAGAGTTAAAGCACGACCAGTTTTCAACACGTATACCTATCCCTATCGATCTGCGACTGCGCACAGAGGATATGGATAGGTGTTTACGTATCTCTTTAACGCATCACGCATGTCGTTGTCAAAATATGGAATTAAATCATACAAAATGAAAACCTAACCTCACTAAACGTCTTAGCAGCATGCACAGTGCAGTACATCCTACAAAAGTTTACAAAAATTCACTATTCCAAATAGTTTCCAAAAAAATAAACTTTATAAGAGGTACTTACCAGACAAATTAATTGTATTAAAAAAAATTGTTCAGGCAAACCAACGCCTATTCTCAGAGGTAGTAAATGTACTTTTTTAAACCGAAATAAAGATAAGCACTGGGTATCACTTAGGGAATTGAGGACAAAAGCCCCGTATAGGGCTGCTCTATTACCTAGTAGTACTTAATCATGCAAAATATGATTTAAAATCATGTCATCAACGAAATGTTTGGTTAGAAACCACTGTGCAACATTGACGTTACGTTACGTTATAAAAGAAGTTGTGCTTTAAGTCTTTTTAATGGTACAATTTTTCTAAGACGTAACCTCGATACGTTAAGGTATACGTGATTGAGATGCGTTTACTCTCTAATATATATTTTTAACATACGTTAATCAAATCAGTCAAAATTGGAAACAAAGCAATTACATACAAAAAGAAAATTAGACAAAAAAGAGATAATAATTGATATATCAGAATATTTTCATCTACTGAGCCACTTCAAAATTAAAATTGATGGCTGTATTAAATCCATAAATATCATCGCGCTCTGTAGCATTAGCTGTTAAAGCCTCATAACAGTATTTTGCATCTTCTGATATAAATGGCATTGGCGATTTTATGTTTTCCCATTTCTTTATAGAGGCTTGCCTTCAGGCCATAATCGAGCTAATGTTTTCAGAAATGGAACGAGTACGTATTTCTTTTCTGGAGATATCGATATAGTCATATGTAGGGGAAGGTGTTGTATGCAGGGACAGTCTTTTTTAATTGAATATAAAAAATTAGTCTGACATTTTTTCTTTGTTTTTGTTAATACAATACATAGGAAACGTAAAAGCCTTTCTTAATATAAATTAATTTTTTTCAAAATATGATCATGACGGTTACAAAACGCAAGTCCCTCTATACAACAGAATCCCACTATACACCAACCCCCCTGTGTTTAGTGGGTATTTGGTACGGACAATTTAAGTAGTAAGGTATATGATCGATAAAGGTGGATAAAATATAATTACGTAACTATAAAAATTTTTATTTCCGGTCAGTAACAGGTTTACAAAGTTAGGTACCTAGTACCTACTCTATTTTGTAAGACGTAAGTCAAAATTGAAACGCCACTGCTTTGAAACTCTTTCAGTGCAGCCGATCATAAATGGCTCAGGAAGTTTAGCGACGATGTTTTCTTCTTGAATTAAATCTTCGTCTTTTTTTCCGGAAACACAAATTTTTCATTATTGCTTCTTTTCAAAAAATTAACATTATATTCAATAGCCTGAAATTCGTTGGTTTCCGCATTTCTTCTATTTGCCCAACGAAATATTTAATTCTTCTTTTCAAAGGGTACTTGACAAGAACAAAATCTTTTTCCTTTATTTCAGGACCTGTATTTTCAGGGAATTCAACTGAAATTTCAGATTCGTCATCGCATAGTTCTTCGATTGATACATCGGTGTCACTGGAATCTGCGAATAGATTCTTCGTAACAGCCTGCACGGCCTTCACTTTTGCAGCTTTTTCTTCCTCAAGTCGCTTCTTTTCTAGAATTACTGGCGACTCAGTTAATATCGTAGACACAACCTTTTTCCTTTTCGAAATACTTTTTCTAGTAGCAGCTTTTAAATGTGGCCTTATAGATTCTGCAGTCACGATATCCATTTTGGAGGTTAGTTGAGAAGGCACTGACTCATTTTTTTGTGGCATCTGCATCTCCTGATTTGTTATAATTCTAGAGCAACTTGGTTGAGTAATGTCTACTAATTGGGTATTGTCTAAAATCCCTGACAAACCTGTTTTAAACTGATTCTCCGTTAGGATGTTCACGATCTGTTACATATGCATAAAGAAAATCAGATTCCTTAAATATTTCTGAGTTTAGAGGGAACATTCCTGTACATTCAAATCCTTTTGTTATATTGCTTGGTGTAAAGGCACTTGGAAAAGATTTGCCCACTATTTCTGCAATTTCCGTAGCAAAAGAAGAAACCGATCCCTGGTCATAATTTGGTGAAATATGGGTGTAGCTACCTTACTGTTTTTTGTCCAATATTCGTTAATGGAGTGTTTCTTTATTTGTGCCATTAGTAAGTTTATTGCAAAAAATCAGTAGATTTCTTTATAATCTGTATTATGAAATCGAAGCAACCTATAGACTTGGGAGAAATACCTTGAGAGGTTAAAAACACAAAGTATTTGTTACTTTGCTCGGCGATATACTGAACAATGTCTTCACCGAAAAATGTTTGAAAACAATCTAATTCAGAGCTATTTGCATCTAGGCCACTTTCCGAAGAACAACCCGAATCCCTGGAATCAAATTGGTGTATATTCGGCCTTAGATCTTGTTCACGCCAGCTAAAATCATTCGTATTTTTCTTTGGGTTTCCTCTAAGCCTTTTTACAAAATTAAGTGGACTTTGTTCAACGGAATCATTACTTTCCGAATCGTCGGAACTATCTGACGATCCAGGAGGTACATACGAAAGTTATGGTGTGGCCATTTCATCTTCGACGCATTCTTCTAAATTATCAGATACATCTGCAACCGATTCATTGTCACTATTTGCTAAAAGGTCCTCCGGTTCACTGTCACTCTCTGCTAAAATGTCCTCAAGTTCTTTTTCAGTGTAATAATGAATTTTTTTATAACGCGCCATTACGAAAATAAACAACTAAATAAAGCACGGAGAGCCACGAACGAACACAATAATTGCTGAATTCATACTGCGGTCACCGGTCCATAATTTTTGGAACGAATCTACCACGAGACTGAGTAGAAATCTACCAAAAACTACCAACTCAACCCTGAGTAGAAATCTACCAAAAACTACCAACTCAACTTTAGATATCTACCACAAATCTACTTCCGCGTAAATATCATAGTTACAGACTTCTATGTGATAACTCAGTTAAAAAACGTAAGAGGGCGACACTCGATAACTAAATAATTAGTATAAAAATAATTCGAAGGAATACAAAAAAAAATTACAATCCGTGCTAGTTCCTGACAATCCAAGCATGTTTTTTTATGTTTGGTAGTAACCATGTGTTCCTTTAAAGGCGCCGTCCGAGAAAGTATTTGGCAATTACATGCTTTGCACTGATCGTTTTCATTATCTTTATCTTTGGATTTAGTAACCCAAGATAAATATTCAGGATCTTCTTCCCAAGCTGCTCTGTATTTTCGTTTCATTTTTTTAATAAAAAAGACAACTGCACGACTATAAGAATGTAGGAAAAGAATTAAGAATTCCTAACCTAACTAATTAATCCCAGATGTCCCCTAGAATCCCACAGACATCCACTGCAGGCTGCCAGTAGCCCTAAGTAGATTTCTACCAAGTATGGTCACACTGCCGGTCCAGTGCCAAAAAAACCTAATACGGTTCAGATGCGATGGTGGGGAATCCTCTGCGTATATATACGTCTGGAGCAGTCGAGAGGTAAACTGTTTTTTTTTACAAAATATGGCTGTCAGTCGACATTTCCGATGCTAAAAATGTAATATTGACAATATACTAGACCCTAGTATTACTTGGCGCACATTAAAATGTACTGCGTTTATATACGTCTGGAGCAGTTATTTAATTCGCGTATATATACGTCTAGAGCAGCTAAAAGGTTAATACTCAATTTAGAGAATGAGTTTGGACTTAAAATTAAGTAAATATTGTACAGCCGAAGTTTGTCCCCTGTATAAACTCAGTGAAAAAATAATTCTTTTGTTTACCAAAAATCGCGACAAATTAATTAGCGACAAATTATGGTTTAATCGATTTATTTCGGTATGTTAAAAATTTTACATACCAGTTTTTCTATCAGTGAAATTCTTAAAGCTTTCGGAGAAAAATCTTTTTTCTTTTTTTTTTTTTGGTGATATTTAGATAGATTTCTTTAATAAATTGATTTTATATTTTTATAATAAATAAATTATAATATTTATATATTTTGAATCAGTGACACCCTTCCTAATTTATTAATTTAATTACAAATATATACAGGGTGCTGAAAAAATTTCTCCGCACCATTCATATCATGTATACGAGAGGTGTTATAACATCACGATTATGATTTAATATATTTTTAGAATTAAATTGTGCCTGTTAAGATAATGTTTACGAAAATTTTAGGCGATTTTTCTCCTGTTTTGTATATTTAGGTTTATAAATAAAATTGGAAGGTTTGGTTTTTTCTGAAAAATATTGATTTAGAAAAAATCGTACTGTAAAATATAAATTAATTTAAAATTAGTGTAACGATCTCTTTGCAAACGTGTATGATAATGTATATATTGTGGTAATAATTTAGTCACTTTGTTGAAGAAATTATATATAGGATACTGTAAAATTATAATCTTCTTTTTTATTAAAGAGATTCAATTTTCTAGTGATCCTGTATAACACTATGTTTTGTTATTTCACCCTCTTCTGTTAAAAGCAGGGTAAAAAATCTATAATTTTTTTTTTATTTAAAATAAAAATAAATCTATCCTGCTTTTGCAATAGAGACCATTCCTACTAAGAGTGAATATACTGAATGAATCAAAAATTGTACCTGGCTTTGATATCTATAATTAGATTTTAAGATATATATATATATAGAAATGTAAAGAGGTACATTTTATTGGTTCATACTGTATTTATAGATTAATTGAAAAAAGTGCAATATGTACAAATTTTACTAATTTACTTTTTTTATATATTAAATATTAGGTCTGTATATCAAGATTTTATTAAATATGTGTTAATTTTATACAGAGGATACTGATTGGCAGTATTATACATAGAATGGGTGGTGATTTTTCTAAAAAATTACCATCTTAATGCTAAGACACCTTCAACAGCCATCACTCCCCTCACCCCCTTTAGCTTATTGTACAGGTTATATTTTTTTTCTATATGAATTACGATGATTTTGACAAAATTGTTATAAAAATATTTCACCAATTAGTAATATAAATTGTTGAAAAAAATATTTCCTGTACGTTACGATATCTATATAGTTAATTTACTGTTGTACAGAAGTCTTATTCTATAGTCTATTTTTTAAAGATGGCTGTTGAATGTTTCAGAGTTTTATCACGGTTGACCTGCAACATGACGTGTATTGTAAAATCGAGTGTTGTACGCAAATGACATGTTCGATGATATATTTTGTGCAGTAAACAGTAAATTAATAGATTCTGTTTGTTTTATTTCGTTTTTTTACACCCTATAAAAATACTCCCAATCACAATATACAGGGTGTTTTCTTTTACCCAAAAGTTTTTTTATGAAGTTTGTTTACATTTTATCCCGCCAATACAGGATGATCTACTAATGGTAAAAATATGTGTTATTTTAAATGGAACACTATGTATATTTTGATGCCGATTCATCATCTTTTAAAAAATGTATAGTTTGATATTTTTTGCTTTCCTGACAACAAAGGTATTTGAAATTTCAAGAAACACTGCATTTTTCCGTACGGAAAAAGGACATTAAATAAAAATTTTACAAAAAATTTATTCAGAAACAAAAAATAACATTAGGGACATTATCGAAAACATTCTGACAGATATATTGGAAAAATCGTTTGAAAATTTAAAATTAAAGAATCGTACAAAATGTCAAAAATTCACAAAAAACTGCAAAAAAAAACCCCAAAAAAAATCTTAAATAATAATAATAATCGGAAAAAATCACAAAAATGGCAAAAAATCAGAAAAAAAAATAGAGAAGAAAACCGAAAGATAGGAAAAAATTGCAAAATATCGCAAAAATGTCAAAAAAAACGGCAAAAAAACCCAAAAAAATCTCAAAAAATGGCCTGGGTGAATTTTACGAATTAAATGTTCAAAGAGTACCACTTACTCATATTTTATTCATATTTTATTACTCATATTTTATTATTTTCATGTTAACTGTATATTTTTTTTTTGGTTTTGTATATATTTTGTGTTTTTTGACGAATCTTTTACAATTTTATTATCATATGGAAAATAAATCTATTATTATTATTATAAATGATCGCAAAAAATGTCAGAAAATCGCAAATAATCGTAGAAATGAAAAAAACCAGAAAGCATTTGAAAATAATTAAAAAAGGGCAACAAATCTGAAAAAAATAGAGAAGAAAAACGAAAAGATAAGAAAAATTATAAAATATCGCAAAAATGTCAAAAAACCGCGAAAACCGCAAAACATCGTGAAAACACAAAAATTGAAAAAATCGAAAACAATTTGTAAACAAAAAACAATAAATTAAAATATACAGAAACGAAAAAATCGCAAAAAACGAAAAAAAAAGAAAACATCAGAAAAAAAATTGAAAGAAGAAATCATGAAACATTGGAAAAAATTGAAAAATCGAAAACACAAAAAATTACAAAAAAAATCACAAAAAAATCTTATCAAATGTCAACATAAATTGCAAAAAATCGAAAATAATTAGGAAACAAAAAACAATCGGAAAAAATTAAAATATACAGAAACGAAAAAATCGCAAAAAATGCAAAAACTGACAAAACAAGAAAACATAAAAAAAATCGGCTGTGTCACCCCAGAACTTTCCCGGCTCGACCATAGAGAATATGTTATTTATTATTATTATTTTAATTACAAATAACTAAGCATTACATTGATTTATGGAACACATTAAAAATAGCGAGTCGATGGTGATTGATATTCCAATGTTTATAATGACATAAGCTGCGCATGCGCACGTTGTATAGGGAATTTTATGCTTTACAACTTTGCACTGAAACATTTTGCACTAAAGAGCATAATTTACCTCCAATTTTAAAAAAATGGAATATCTTAAATATGTATTTTTCTCGCCATCTAGCGGCGAAACTATGAGGAATTCTATAAAAAGTTAATCATAAAAGTTAAAGAAAATTTGATGCTTTACAACTTTGCACAAGAAAATTTTGCACTAAAATGCATTGTTTGTCCTCAAAATCAAGAAAAACTAGAGAAAACCTACATGCACATTTTTTACGCGCCCTCTAGTGGCGCAACTATCGGAAATTTTGGAAAAAGTTTGAAACAAAAGTTGTAGGGAATTTTATGCTCTAAAACTTTATACTACAATATTTTGCACTAAAGTGTATAGTTTGTCCTTAAAATTTAAAAAAAGTAAAAAATTGTTACATGTGCATTTTATCAATATCGGCGTTGAGGACCTTCTACTGTACCAATTTAAACCAAAAACTAATGGTCGCATTCTAGGCACACACCGACCCTCCAAACCAAATTTCAGCTTGATTGGTTAAACGGTTCGGTAGTTATCGTGGAAGATTACACACAGACAGACCATGCGCTGGAAATGGTTTTAATCTTCTTGGGGGACCTCAAAACGGATATTTCCATCGATATCTCGATTTTTTTTGCTCGTTCACATTACTTTCCCTTTGATTGGTCCGGGAAAGTAAAATCACAAAAAAATCTTACGAAATGTTAAAAATTGCATAAATTGCAAACAATCGAAAATAATTACAAAAAATAATCGGAAAAAATTAAAATATACAGAAACAACGAACAAATAGCAAAAAAATGCAAAAAACTGACAAAAAAAGAAAAAATCTAAAACACAAAAAATGCCAAAACATATTGCAAAAAATCACAAAAAAATCTTACGAAATGTTAAAAATTGTATAAATTGCAAACAATCGAAAATAATTAGGAAACAAAAAACAATCTGAAAAAATTAAAATATACAGAAACAACGAAAAAATCGCAAAAAATTGCAAATAAACGCAAAAGAACCGAAAAAAATGGAAAGTATCAGAAAAAAATTGAAAAATCGAAAACGCAAAAAAATCTTACAAAATGTCAAAAAAGTGCATAAATTGCAAAAAATAGCAAAAACTCTAAATAAAGTGGCAAAATTTTTTGTAACTTTTACATTATTTATTACTAATTACATTATTAGTTTTATTAAATGTTTGTGATGTTTTGTTGCTGAATAAATTATTTGTCAGATTTGTTAATTTTTATTTACTGTTAGATTTTCCGTAAGGAAAAATGCGGTGGTTCTTGAAATCTCGAATATCTTTGCGCTGTTAGGAAAACAGAAGATATCAAACTATACATTTCTTAAAAGAAGATAAAAAAATCTTTATTAATAAATTGTACAAAGAGTTGTTCCATTTAAAATAATACATATTTTTTCCATTTATTTTGAAAAAAATTAGTAGATCACCCTGTATTGACGGGATAAAATGTAAACAAACTTCATAAAAAACTTTTGGGTAAAAGAAAACAATTAGTGAAAACCCGATTTATTTAGAGCAATTAATACATTGTGCATTTACATTTAAAATCGATCACTCTTATTTGGGACACCCTGTATTTAATTTCCATTCTTGTTAGTTTCAAACTTGAAATACCCTTTATTTCTGTTAATCCTGATGGGAAGTAAAAATTTTAATAAAAATTTTTTTATTACTAAACTGAAAAATCGCCATTATTTACTTACATTCATCTAATGATAGTAATATTTCTGTACTTAAATTAGAAATTTGGAACTTTTGGTTTTCAACAATTTTGAAGAATATCGTCACCACTAACCAAAACTACACTTTTTAAAACAATCTACGTACGTTTCGCTAACTATGTTAGCATCATCAGAAATCGATGATAAACAGTTTATCATTGACTCCTGATTATGCTAACGTAGTTAGCAAAACGTACGTAGATTGTTTTAAAAAGGGTAGTTTTGGTTAGTAGTGACGATATTCTTCAAAATTCTTGAGTTATAAAAATTAACAAAAAATGATCCCGTAGCTCCAAAAATGATCAGAAAATAATAATCGACTGCTAAAATTAATCAAAAGTGATCCCAAAAATGCAGAATTCATAAGAAAATAATTACTCTTAAAAATAATTAGAATGAACAAAAAGTGATCCATAAGATTCAAAAATGATCAGAATAAGTCTTGAGTGTTAAAAATTAAAAAAAATTGATCCTTAAAGTACAAAAATGATCATAAAATAAATCGTAATTGTTAAAAATAATCAGAAAACCAGAAAAAAATTTTAACTCTTAAAAAATAATTGGCATTAAAACAAAAAATGATCAGAATAATTCTTGAGTTGTAAAAATTAACAAAAAATGATCCTGTACCTTCAAAAATAATCCGAAAATAATTCCGAATGTTAAAATTAATCAAAATTAATAAAAAATGATCCCGAAAATCCAGAATTCGTCAGAAAATAATTGTTGACTCTTAAAAATAATTAGAATGAACAAAAAGTGATCCAGAAGATTCAAAAATGATCAGAATAAGTCTTGAGTGTTAAAAATTAAAAAAATTGATCCTTAAAGTACAAAAACGATTATAAAACACCTAGTAAACTGTTAAAAATAATCGGAATTAACAAAAAATGATCCTGAAGATTCAAAAATGATCAGAATAATTTTTGAGTTCTAAAAATTAACAAAAAATGATACTGTAGCTTCAAAAATAATCAAAAAATAATTATCGAGTGTAAAAATTAATCAAAATCAATAAAAAATGATCTTAGCGTTCAAAAATAATTATAAAATAGTATTCAACTAGGACAAAAATGATCAGACTACTAAAAATAATTTCAGAGGTCCAAAAATGTTTAGAAAATAATTCTTGGCTGTTAAAAATATTGAAAATTAACAAAAAAAGATTGTAGGGGTAAAAAAATTATTCAATAAAACATGGTCTAGAAAAACAAATTATTTGGTTTTAAAAATGATGATTTTGCGATTCGTATTTTAAACTCTAGGCACTTATTGGTCAATGAATTTAAAATTTTCTTTTTTTATTTTTTAACGTACTTCTACAATTTGTATTACAAACATTTAGCAAAAATTAAAGTAAATTTGTTTAAAATTACAGTTCTCCCATTTTTCTAATTTTTTTAAATTCTTGATATATATTGGAAACTAATTAAAAAAAATTAATTTTTTTCAATACAAATTTATATGATACCAATTATATACAAACTTTTTTTTATTAGACTAATAGTAAACTCAAAATGCTTAAAACGCCGGCCCATGGTCACATGCAAATTAATTTTTTTCTAGATCATATTGAGTTTTTTTTGTTTATATTTTAATGTTGTCAGGTAATCCTTAAAACACACTTTTGGTATAAAAAAATTCAAAAACCTATTTTGAAAATTGTAAATTTTATATTAAAAATACGTTTTTCGGTATTTATGGCCGACTCTAGCTCTTAACTAAAATTACACTTTTACTTTCCCGGATCCATCAAAGGGAAAGTAAGGTGAACGAGCAAAAAAAAAATTTGAGATATCGATGGAAATATCCATTTTGAGGTCCCCCAAGAAGATTGAGACCATTTCCAGCGTATGGTCTGTCTGTGTGTCTGTGTGTAATCTTCCACGATAACTGCCGAACCGTTTGACCAATCAAGCTGAAATTTGGTATGGAGGATCGGTGTGTGCCTAGAATGCGACCATTCTATTTGGTTTAAATTTGTACAGTAGAAGGTCCTCAAGACCGACATTGATTAAATTCACATGTAACAATTTTTTAATTTTTTTAAATTTTAAGGACAAACAATACACTTTAGTGCAAAATGTTTCAGTACAAAGTTTTATAGAATAAAATTCCCTACAACTTTTATTTTAAACTTTTTCCAGAATTTCCAATAGTTTCGCCACTAGAGGGCGCGTAAAAAATGTGCATGTATGTTTTCTCTAGTTTTTCTTGATTTTGAGGACAAACAATACACTTTAGTGCAAAATATTGTAGTACAAAGTTTTAGAGCATAAAATTTCCTACAACTCTTGTCTGAAACTTTATCTAGAATTTCCAATAGTTGCGCCACTAGAAGGCGAGTAAAAAATGTGCATGTAGGTTTTCTCTAGTTTTTATTTATTTTGAGGACAAACAATGCAATTTGGTGCGAAATTTTCTGGTTCAAAGTTGTAAAGCATCACATTTTCTTTAACTTTAATATTTAACTTTTTATCAAATTCCTCATAGGTTCGCCGCTAGATGGCGAGAATAATACACTTTATAATTTTCCATTTTTTTAAAATTGGAGGTAAATTATGCTCTTTAGTGCAAAGTGTTTCAGTGCAAAGTTGTAAAGCATAAAATTCCCTATAACTGTTGTATGGAAATTTTTCCCGAATTCCCAATAGTTTTCACACATGATTTTAAGAGATTCTAATTGTAGCAGTGTGACATACAACGTGCGCATGCGCAGCTTATGTCATCAACATTGAAATATAATGTGTTCCATATATTATTATAATGCAGTATTTTGTAATGAAAATAATAATAATAAATAACATATTCTCTACGGTCGAGCCGGGAAAGTTCTGGGGTGACACAGCCGATTTTTTTAATTCTACATACGTTTCGCTAACTATGTTAACATCATCAGGAGTTGATGATATTAACGTACTAGGCGAAATCGTACGTAGAATGTAAAAAATGAGGGGGTAATCCCACCCAACTTTCCGAACATTCCTAGTAAAGTAATTTGTTTATTGGATTATTTCAGTTTTTCTGCATTAAAACGCATTAGGTAATATTAGTTTAAAGAAAAAAAAGTATTTTTTTTTAATTTTGTATAACTTCTATAAGTATTATTTTAAAATTATGAAATATTTCACACATAATGTAGTTTTTGATCACTTCCGATGTGCTATTTACTTTTTTCATTTGTTTTACCATTTTCGATAAATCAAAGGGACAAAAAAATTAAAAAAAAAATTTATTTTGGTTATAACAATTACAATTTTTGAATTCGAAGAAATTAAATTATATTCTCAATTTAGAGTTTTATATTACCTATTGAATGGTATAAATCCTATTTTATTCAATTTTTTTAAACTTCTATTAAATTTGAAAAATTTTTGTTACGAATTCTACAATATTTTGAAAAAAATCACAATTATAGTTTTTTTGCTACAAATTTAAAGGTATTTTTTTATTTTTTTCTCGATTTTCTGTTTTTTCGTTTTTTTCTTTTTGGTATTTTTGGATCTTTTTAATTTTTCCTATTGTTCTGTTTTTTCTATATCTTTTGTTTTCTAAGTGTTTCTCATTTTTATTATTCCTCTGATTTTTGCGATAATTTGCATTTTTTTTGAGATTTTGTTGCCATTTTTTGCGATTTATTTCATTCTTTTTAAATTTTTTGTTATGGTTACATTTGTTTTCGGTTTTTTTGCAAAATTTTGCTATTTTTTGACATATTTTTCGATTTCTTGAGTTTTTTGCGACTTCTTTTTGTTTTTTACGGTTTTTTTTTACTATATTTTGATATTATCGCTTTTTCCGTATTATACAATTTTATCTTCTATATATCATTTTTTTATCAATATTTTCTGATTTTTATTTCACTTTTTTCCAATGTTTTGTTTTTTTTTATTTTTTCCAATTTTTTTGATTTTTCAAATTTTTTCGATTCTTCTAATTTAAAAAAAAAAAAACGGTAATGATAAAATGTGTAGAAAAATTTATATTCTACAACTTCTATATCCTGTAATTTTTTATAAAAATACATAATTTTGGTAATTAAAAAAATAATTACTTTTTGATAAATCTGGCAACAATTGCAAAAGTTTTTGAAAATTTTAAACATTCGAAATTAAACTATAACGTATAAAAAATATATGTGTAAAACTTTATTGCCATCTTGTTTAGTAATGACGTCATCACTTATAGCAACTGTCACTTCCGGTTGTTCCGATTAACACTAAAATATATACAGGTCATCTCATTGCTACCCTAAATATGTATATAAAATTTCATCTAAATCGGTTCAACCGTTTAGACGCTATCGTGTTCACAGACACACGCACACAGACAGACATGCTAAAAATGGTATAAATGATTCGTTAAAATCTGGGTGTGGTCAAAATATCATGATCGCAATACTTTCCTTCTATACAATTTTATATAGAAGTAAAAAGTGTAGTTTTAGTTAGTGATGACAATATTCTTCAATTTATCTCTAGGTAAAAAATGAATAATAATAAAAAACACTTAGGTAAATAATAAAAAAATATCTATATTTTCAATGAAATGAACAGAATCTCTTATTAACTTAATTTTAAGCAAAAAACAAATAAATAAACTCTGAAATTCAACACTATAAAAATTATAAAAAAATATTTGAAATTATATTTAACTAGACATCATAAATATTCATGCGTTTCCTCAAACGTTATAGATCTCTTACAAGGGCGTAGATATGGGGAGGTAAAGGGAATAATTACCCTCTCCCATCCCGGATACTAAAAAAAATTTAAGCAAAAAACAAATAAATAAATTCTGAAATTCAACACCATGAAAATTATAAAAAATATTTGTAATTATACTTAACTGTAAATCAAAAATATTCATGCATTTCCTGTAACGTCACAGATCTCGTACAGGGGCATAGATATGGGAGGTAAAGGTAGTAATTACCCCCCTGCCATCCCGGATACCAAAAAAATAGCACAAAAAGAAGAAATAAAATATAACAAACATATTTGTCTAAAAGTTTGGATTATCCTCCCCATAAATAAAAGTTATCTACGCCCTTGATTTCGTACAATATATACTTGGGCGATATGTGTCTCAGGATATAAAAGTACTCAGTATACTTTCTTTATCATTTATTATAAATAGAACAAGTAAGTTATTAATCATAAACAAATTTAATTTTAATAACACGAAAAGATGCCGAAACGAAAATTAAAAGCAGAGAGAGTTGACAACCGTCCTTTATTTAAAAGAAATTTTTTTGTTATATGCAATATCAAAATTTAATCTAATTTTTAAGTTAGTAGTACCTAAAAGTATGTTATCAAAATACATTTAACCTAACACAATAATGTTCAATAATTATAATAAAGAATATCACTAACTATGAAGTAAATTTTATCTTGTTACCTAATTTCAGCTACACTAAAATGTTTGATAAGAGAGATCTAAAAAAAATAAAATATAATAATGAACGTAGAATACATATATAAAAAATAATCAAGCAAAGCAGCCATGACAAAAAGGCACTAGCGTCTAACTTCGTTATTAGTTGTTTTAATTTTGAATTATAAATGTGATGCAGAAAGAAAAATCAAGAGCAGAAGCAACAACAAAACGGCATTAGCGTGTCTATCTTCGTATGACAGAAAAACTACATTTGTTAAAAAACACTCGATGTACGTTTCGTTAACTATATTAATATCATCAGGAAACAATTTCTGATGATGCTAACGTAGTAAGCGAAACGTACACGTAGTGTTTTGGTAAGTGGTGACAACATTCTTTAACATTGTTGAAAACCAAAGATTCCAAATTTCCAATTCAAGTACATAGACGTGCTAAAATATTTTAACTAGCCAACAAATTTTAATTTTTGATTATTTTGATGTAAAAAGTTGTTTTCTAATTTATCTTATTTTCGATGAAAACAATGGATGATTGTTTTAAAAAAATCCGATTTTATTGTTTTTTAAATGCAATAAAAATATTATATTTTCTACATATAACAGAGATTCGAATCCAACGGTGCCAAATATACACTTGAGATAGTTTCCAAATCTACCACCAAACTTTCTTAGTTATTTAGAATAAATATACAAAAAGCATGGATGTAATATGTAAGCAAAAATGCGCAGTAGCAATTTCAAAATGTTATTAGCGTATATTTTTGTTACCATTGTGACAAACCAACCCCCGGCATATTTTTTTAATTTTTTCAGTAATTTCTAATAGTATTTTGTCTCGTCTTATTAGGTTTGTTTCCAGGAATTTTAGAGAGATAATTTAGTTAAAGTCAAGTTGTTTTTCCCAAAAGGCATTCATCTGTCAGTACCTGTTTCTACATCCGATAAGATACACTTGAACCATTTGAAATGTCCCAATTTAAATTACAAACGGTAGAAGGTTGAAATATTAAAAAATAATTTCCCACAAACATCACAGAAAAAAACCCAGGAACCCACAATCCCTTCAAGATATCTGGAGACCAAAAGATAACAGCACAGCAGTCCGCAGCATGGTATAAAAGATGAAAAAGAAATATGGACCACACAAGATTATGGTTTACGTCATAACTCGGCATAAAAAGGTGGTTCGCAGCTCAGAGAAGGATCAACAGCGTCACCGAAGTTCCTGTATTCAGCGCCGAGACGACGCCGCCGATAATTAGAACAAACAGTTGGGTTTTACTTCTTCAAAACCCAATCAATTCCTACAAATTAACCTATGAACGCCATTAGCAGAAGTTACAATATTCGACGTCCATTCAGCGTTGCTACGCTATTCGTCACGACGCCAAATATTTCTGCGTTTACCCATTTTTACATCCCTCATCGTAAACGACAATTTCGTCACTTCGTATGGATTTATTTTGTCTTCATAAAAATAAATTAAAATAAGTAATTCCATATTTTAATTCGCCAACTTCTTATAGTCCCTGAGCCAAAGGTTAAATACGTATTGACTGAAACAGCTTATAAGATTTCGATCTTTCGTGGGTTTGCGTGTCATTTATCAGTTAATTGTACCCGGTATATTGTGATTTTTGGTGATTTTTTTGCGTTTTTTTGTGATTTTTTATGATTTTTTGAGGTTTTTTGCAATTTTGTTGCGATTTATTTCAATTTTGATTTTTTTAATTTCAAAAAAAAATTTGTTATGGTTACATTGTTTCCGTTTTTGGTTGCACTTCTTTAGTGATTTTTTGCAATTTTTTATGATTTTTTTGCTACTTTTTTTTCGTTCTTTCGGTTTTTTTTTCATTTTTTGTTTTTTTCCGTTTTTCCGTATTTTACAATTTCATTTTTTATTTTTTTTTTCATTATTTTCTGATCTTTCCTTCAATTTTTTCCACTGTTTCCTGTTTTTTTTCAAATTTTTTCTGATTTTTCGATTCTGCTAATTTTTTCCTTTTTATTTTTCACTTTCCCGAACCCATCAAAGGGAAAGTAAGGTGAACGAGCAAAAAAAATTTTGAGATATCGATGGAAATATCCATTTTGAGGTCCCCCAAGAAGATTGAGACCATTTCCAGCGTATGGTCTGTCTGTGTGTAATCTTCCACGATAACTGCCGAACAGTTTGACCAATCAAGCTGAAATTTGGTATGGAGCGTCGGTGTGTGCCTAGAATGCGACCATTAATTTTTGGTTTAAATTGGTTCAGTGGAGGGTCCTCAAGACCGACATTAGTTAAATATACATGTAACAATTTTTTGCTTTATTTAAATTTTAAGGACAAACAATACATTTTAGTGCAAAATAATGTAGTACAAAGTTTTAGTACATAAAATTACCTATAATTTTTGTCTGAAGCCTTTTCCAAAATTTCCAATAGTTGCGCCACTAGAGGGCGCGTAAAAAATGTGCATGTATGTTTTCTATAGTTTTTCTTGATTTTGAGGACAAACAATACATTTTAGTGCAAAATGTTGTAGTATAAAGTTTTAGAGAATAAAATTCTCTATAACTTTTGTTTTAAACTTTTTCCAGAATTTCCAATAGTTTCGCCACTAGAGGGCGCGTAAAAATGTGCATGTAGGTTTTCTCTAGTTTTTCTTGAGTTTGAGGACAAACAATATACTTTATTGCAAAATTTTGTAGTACAAAGTTTTAGAACATAAAATTCTCTATAACTTTTGTCTCAAACTTTTTCTAAAATCTCGAATAGTTGCGCCACTAGAGGGCGCGTAAAAAATGTGCATGTGAGTTTTCTCTAGTTTTTCTTGATTTTGAGGACAAACAATGTATTAAGTGCAAAATTTTCTTGTGCAAAGTTGTAAAGCATCAAATTTTCTTTAACTTTTATGTTTAACTTTTATCGAATTCCTCATAGTTTCGCCGCTAGATGGCGAGAAAAATACACATTTAAAATTCCCTATAACTATTGTATGAAATTTTTTCCCGAATTCTCAATAGTTTTAACACTTGATTTTAGCAGTATGATATATAACGTGCGCATGCGCAGCTTATGTCGTTACCAACATTGAAATATTAATTCACCATCAGCTCGCTATTTTTAATGTGTTCCATAAATCAATGTAATGCTTAGTATTTTGTAATTAAAATAATAATAATAAATAACATATTCTCTACGGTCGAGCCGGGAAAGTTCTGGGGTGACACAGCCGATTTTTTTTTATTGTCACAATTGTTTCCGATTTTTGGTTGCTCTTCGTTCTTTGGCGATTTGTTGATATTTTTTGTTTTTTCGGTTTTTTTTTATTTCTTTTTATTTAAAAGATTTATAACCCTAATGAACCCTCATAAAATATAAATAAGTCAATCTCAAATATCGGTTCAAACGACTATACTGGCCTTTTTCATGAGATAAACAGGCCAGAGCCGGTATATTCACGTAACTAAAAACGGTCGGCGTTTCCTGCTCGCTGACCGTGTGATGACGTAAAATTCGCATACCACGTGGTCAAACTGGAAAAAATGCACCACTTGATCTTCCGTCCCTATCTTGCTTTAGGTTTTCTTTAAAATAGGTGTAGAAATTTGGGCCAATAGCTTCTTCCTAGTTATGGACATGCGCTGTTAAAAAATTATAACGTGATTATAATAACCTATAATTATTTTGAGTTCTGCCCTTGGATATTTTGTTTGTTATTTGTTAGGAAAATGGAAATATTTATTGATGACTTGGATTTATTGGGAATCGTGGATAATAGTTTCCCTACAAGAGTTAAGGAAAGTAAAAATCGTTTGGATGAAATAGATAACCTGTTATTTTTTAAGAGATTTTGTCTGACAAGACCTACAGTTTTAGCAATACTGCAAGAGATTGAGGATTCATTAGAATTTCCATATAATCGGTAGGTTATGTTATACAAGATGTATTTGGCATCGCCTACTCTCTTCCTAATATCTTCTTTTATGTGTTCATAACACTTTTTGAGAAAATCTGCCTCTAGATGTACCATATTTTGTGAGGTAGCATTGAACATTTCAGTAATTTTCTCCCAAATCGCATTTTTTTAAAACAGATACCACTAAACCCTCACTAAACATAGTGAAAAACAACAAACTGCAAATGAAACTTGAGTTTCTCCACAGATTTTTGACAGATCTGAACAAAATTGTAACGTTGCCGATATATAAGACTACCCTAGTAAGGTATTTCAGAATGTAAGGTGATGCAAGGCAAGTACATTTTAAGTAATTGCTAAAGTTAGGTATACCCTATGTATTCTCCCCCTAAAGAATAGTTGGTGCAAACGGCCCTTAAACGCTAGGCGTAGTCCAAACGCGAACGCTACGCGGCGACCATTTTCAAAACGCCCACCATTTGGTAGCTGTTTTGCTCTTCGACATTCGAATTTTGACAACTTTGACAGCTCGTTGAACGCCGGTGTCGTTATTACAGTCATTTTTTAGTTGTTTTGGTCTAATTGAGTTATTTTCTGTCACTTCTTCAGGACCGTTTTCACCACCGATTTAAAACGTAGTTAACTATCTTAAGACTCAGTTAAAGAGCGAAACGGATTTCACCAAAACGAAATAACTGGTTTCTGCGTTAACCGGAGTTAAAAAACAAACTGTCCGATATTGGCCGGTTAAAAGCGTTAAACGCAGTTTAAGATTTACATAACCTCAATCTTATTACATTCTTAAAAAAACATTGGTCTATTCTTGTTGCGATCGTACCGTATTTGGAACATCAACGTTAATTCAAAAAATGGCACGTAGAAGAGCGTAAATTTTGGAAGACGGTGACGATTTTGTTGTAAGACATCCTATATAGATAAAGGACAAACAAGATCACTTTTAACCTAACCTAACATAACCTTGATGATAAGGATTTTGAAATGCGATTTCGCCTTTCAAAAGGGACTACTTTATTACGTTTACAACGAATAGAAGGACAATTGGAATTCCCAGACGATAAGTAAAATTCTAAAATATAAACATAATACTTGTAATTTTGAACTAATCTGTTTTAAATTATTACAGAAATAATTGCGTATCTCCAATAAACTAACTTCTTTGTGCTTTGCGTTTTTATACAACGGGATGTATGCAAATTACTGCTAGGGATTTTGTTGGTTGCAGTATATTTACAGCACATCGAATTGTACACCGAGTTAGTGCTGCAATCGCTCCACTTTGCCATCAATTCTTCTCTGGTTTCTGTCAAAAGTACAAACGTTCATACATTTACAACGTTGCCAGTATTCGCATTTTCTTTAAACTGAGTTTTCATAAACGCAGTTAAGGTAGCAATCACATATAGCTCGGAGAAAACAACATGATGCTAACCGAGTTTAATTTCGGCGTTAACACTAAACTTAGTTTCATTAAAGTGCGTTTAATTTGCTACACGTGAAAATAGCCGAAAGTTATTTCTGAGTATGGCTATATTTGGCTCTTCCATATATAGGAAGGATTATTTAATATGAGGTGGAAAGGTAGCGATTTTTGCCGGATTATCCTTTAGAATTTTCGGATCACAATTTTATAAAACTATAGGCCTAGAAAACAAGATGTAGAAAATTTAGAGATGTTACATCCGTTTCACAATAGAGTGGATGTCATTAGCAATAGAGTCAAGGTATAGGTTTATTTATTCTTGACAATTGAAGTTGGTGTAAGCAATGGTGACCCAAGGGCCATTTCACTTTTATACAGTCAGTATTTTTTTAAAGCTTATCCTTCAATAAATAAAAATTTATATCCTCACTTTTCCAGGTCATTCGTCGCCGATGGGTATGAGTGAGGTAATTGTTTAGAAAACACTTTTAGCACATTTGTTAAATAATAATTTGTTTTTTTTTCCAATACAACTGAACTATAATATGTAAATTTTTTCGCACTTACATAGTTGGTAAATTGATTATTTTGTTTATTTTTAATCAACTCTGGGTGTCCATCAAGAACTAATGCTTTTTTTGTGCCGGTGTTATTGTTTCTTTAGCCATTTTCAACAAAATTAAAATAAAACAACCAAATAACAAACAAATGAGTATAAAAATGACAACGCCAACAAATGAAACGTCAAATTAGTCAAATATTATGTTGGGAACAATGCAAAATGCAGCGATGCCACAATGTGCTAAGAGGATTTGATTCAGTCGTATCGCACGGCGACGCGTTCGGCAAGAAGAATACGAAAAGCCGAAGGTCAGCGTCTCGGTGAGCGCTCTGTTTATCATTTAGGTGTATTTCTTTTGCACTTGGGTCAGTTCACTTGGATCACTTTTGAACGGGTTCTTGCCATAACTCTCTAGATTGTTTGTTCGTAAAATCTGGTGAAAATTTTCCTGTATAAAATTTTGGTCTGGCCTTCATGAATTCCAACATTATATCTTTTTGTTCCTGGCTGATATGTGTCATTTTTCTTTTTTTTATAATTATAATAAGTAAATACAAACATGTATATTTGGCCCCAAAGAAAACAAAACTTTAAAAAAATGGGGTTATAGATAGAGCACAAAAACACAACAATTTTTGACTTTGAGATGTCTATCAAAAGCGGTCAATTTTTTGCATTTCTGATTGGTCAAAATTTTCTACTGACATTTGGCATCATTGCTCGTGTTTTCTCTTACTCCTTTCTACTACCTAGTTTAAAGAATACGGCTTTTTAATATCAAGAGAAATTTTGAAGGAGTAGAAAAGTCAGGGAGTAAAATTTTCTCTCGATTCAAGAATAAAGGTCCAGTAGATACACCAGGATTTTTAGACATCTTACAGTCGGCAAACTAGCGGCCGCCTGCCGGTAAATACGGTATTCCGACGGCTAAATAGCCATGATTTAGTCCCGTGGTCCATTTATGGATAACTGATCGTTATTTTTTCGACAACTGCATGTTCACAGCTCAGCCTCTCTACCCTTTCTTTTCGTTAGTTCTGCCGTCGATAGACGGCGGTAGAATTTTTATTTATTTACTCACATAGCCGTTGGCATGAACCTTGACACAGAAACAACTGTGTCGGGTGATGAATACATGTTTTTCTCCTATCTATATACAATATATTATATTTCACTGGTCTTTTCCAAATACTTTGAACACTATGTAGTAGCTTCTTTGCGATATGTACGTGCCATAATTTTAAATAATGACACAAGATTTTTGTCTGTTTATTTATCCTCCCAGCACTGTGAACGTCTCAGAACACTTCTTTGTGTCATCGATCGCTTGAAGGGTTTTTCTTTTTTGTGGAGGGTGGGTGTGAAGTATTTCTAAAAGACGTTCATATAATATGGAACGAACTTCCTTACAGGTAAGTCGTTTGTTCCATTTATTATATTTCACTGGTCTTTTCCAAATATTTTGAACACTATGTAGAAGTTTAAACAATAAATGCAAGCGATTTCGGTAACTAATTTTTTAATGTTGAAAACAAAAACAAACGGACAATTAACTTATACATTTTCCTTCATGTAGTCTAAGTAAATTATTTTAATATTAATGTATATATTTGGAATAATAGGTATTTAATTCTAATTTATTTCTATATCTAAACATCGAATTGGTATATGATATTATGAATATTTCTTTTATTTTGCATTTTTCAACAAGGCTAACGCAACATCATTACGATCAGACGTAAGGGGTCTACTATAAAATTTTGCAAAACATGAGGATTTTTCAGTCCATCCCGCGGTTTTCATGATTTGATCAATGCTCACTCCTGCTCTATACGCCCCGGATATTGCAGCGTGTCTTGTAGAGTGACTTTTAAAAGTATTGGTGTCTATGCCACTCTCTTCGAGCACAGATTTCAACCAACGACTTAATGTTTGTGTGGTGGATGTTTTATGAGGTCGTTTAATAGTTAAAAATAAAAATTCTGTTTGAGCTCCTCGACAATGCTCAGTACGTTTGATGTATTCAGTCAAAGTGGAGGCAACGCATAATTTTGAATTTTCATTAAAGAAATCCAGCTTAATAATTGGTTGTTTCCTTTTAGGATCAGATGTTTTTATGATATCGGTAATTACGATTTCTAGTCCGCACGAATTAGTACTTATCTGATTTGTTCTAATTTTAGAAAGCGTTTGAATGCGTTGTGCTGTAGTAATTGCCATTAGTCCTAGCAGTTTTTTGGACAGATTTTCTAGTGTTAATTTCTCTAATGGATACAGCTTTTCTAAGTACTTAAGAACAATTGCTGGGTTCCAAGTCGTTTGATACCTTGAGAAATTGGGTCGCAACTTAAAAATTCCCCTTAAATATCTTTTTACTAACTCTTCTTGATCGTAATTTTTATTAATTATTAAGTGTAGAGCTGATCTGTGGGCATTGATGGTATTATAGGTAATATTACCATTAACCAAACTATTTAAAAAAGATATGACATCTGTTATGGTTGGTTTAAAAATTTCTATATTGTGTGTTTTGCAATATTCATACCACTTCCAAATTGATCCAGAATACTGTTTAAGGGTTGATTTGCTGAGAGATGCCATTGTCGTTTCCACTGCCTCTTTGGGTACACCTTTATTTAAAAAAGCTGCCCTGATAATCTGCCTGCTATTAACGAAAGGTTCTCCCAAAGCGGATGACTCTTCCTAAAAGGAGAGAGAAGCAGTTCTTTAGAGGGCGATATTTTTATAGGTTTCTTTAACTAAAAGCTTATTAAAAACAGGATACCAAGGTAGACTTGGCCAATTTGGTACTACTAAAATGCCCTCGGCTTTGTCTATAATTATTTTACTAAGAACTTTACTGATAATTGCAAATGGTGGAAAAGCATAAAAAAACATTGGCGATTCCCAGCTTACTGTAAAAGCATCAATTTTAAATGAATGAGGGTCCTGAAACCATGAAATGTAGACTTTGCATTTTGCATTTATGTAACTGGCAAAAAGATCTACATTAGGTTTGCCTAACTCTCTTTTTATGTTTTTAAAAACTTCCAGATTGAGACTATATTCTGTATCAACTTTCAAAACTCTTAATTCGTGATCTGCTTTATGGTTATCAGCTGAACTAATGTATTTGGCAGTTATGAATAAATTTTTCTTTTCACAGTAATCCCAAATTTGTTTAGAAATTAAATTTAAGTTTTGAAATCTGATACCTCCCATTCTGTTTACGTAAGAAATTAAAATATTGCAGCTGTGTTTATTTTTTCTGAATGATTTTAAGGCATTAAAAGCAGCTAATAATTCTAGATAATTTATATGTTGGTTTGTTTCATCAATAGTCCAGAAGCCGCGGGCAATTTTATGTCTATAAATTGCTCCCCAGCCTGTTTTTGATGCATCACTGAATATTTCAATATCATAAGTGGGTATTTTAATGTTATTGCAACTGTTGGGTAGTTTTTCTAGCCACCATTTTATGTCAATAGACAAGAAAGGAGGGATGGCTATATCTGCATTATAATTGTTGTTATTTATATTTAAGGATAAATACTTCAGTCTCTCGAATTTTTTCAAATGTGCCCATCCATATTTTACTGCAGGGCAAGCAGCGACTAAATTTCCGATTCCTTGGGCTAAATCTCTAATTTTACATAATTTTTTGTTTTTCAATATGTTAAGTTTAGACATTATATTAATTTTCTTTTTTGATGTCAATAATACGGTCATTTTTTTGGTATTGTAACAAAAGCCAAGAAATGTACAAGATCGGCTGGGGTTTAGTTGACTTTTTGCTAAATTTATAATAAATCCAAGAGTCTGAAGTATTTTTACTGCATCTGACACATTTCTTGTACATTGATTAAAGGATTTATTTAACACTAAGAGATCATCTAGATATATAACACATACTATTCCCTTAGATCTCAGGTAGCTGATAACAGGTTTAAAGATTTTTGTAAACACGTATGGTCCTGTGCAAAGGCCAAATGGAAGTGCATTGTATTTATATAACGTATTTTGAAATTGAAAACGTAAATATTTTCGGCTACTTTTGTGAATCGGAACCATGTAATAGGCGTCCGTCAGATCTATACTAGCTAGATAGGCATTTTTGGTTATAAGGTTGCACACAGTCTTGTGGTTTTCCAATTTAAAATGAGGTGGAGAGATATTTTTATTTAATTCTTTTAGGTTAAGTATGAATCTATGACCACCATTTGGTTTTTGCCGTAGAAAATAGGGCGATAAAAACTGATATTTGCAATTGCTGCATTCGGATATAACATCCTTAGCTATGAGATCTTTAACAGCAGTTTCGACTAATTTGACCTCGTTTCTCTTACAGTGGACGACAAGGTGTTTAATATACTGAATTGGTAATTGTTTAAATTTTATTTTATATCCCTGTATCCAACCAAGTAAAGTGCTATTATTAGTAATTAGTGTCCAATTTTTATAAAAATTTTTAAGGCGACCGCTACATTTTTTTACCTTATTTATTTCCAGTACGTTCCTCGATAGTTGCGTCGGACTTGGTAATTTCGCCCCCTCCTCTCTTTCTTGTACACTTCCCTGTTTGTTCGACTTGGTTTTTGTCTGAAGTTTAAAGACGTTGAAGCAGATGGTGTTGGATCATATTGGAAATTTTTCTTGGCGAACGTTTTCTTTGAAAAAATTCTGTTGGAAGTATTTGCTTTCATTTCCATTGCAGTTTTTTCGGCATTTTGCGAAGATTTCAGTTCATCAAGTAGATGTTGGCCACATAAGAACTCATCGGGTTTGCTTTGCGAAATGAATTTTTTGACGTTAGGTATATATAGAATTTCCTATGAGTTGACAACATATTCATTGCGTCTGCCAAAATTTTTCCCGTGTCCATAATTAAAGGTAAATTTTCCTCCTGCAAACAGTTTGGTGGAATTTGAACGAAGTTATCCGCCATTTTTGATAGAGCGCTCAACGCTGTTCCTACTCTTTTTTGGATTTTTTGAAGGAATTTGTCCCGTTTTTGGTCTGACTCTGATAGGGATCCGATAAGTTCATCATTCATTTTTGGAGGGTTGAATGAGCAACTTGACGGTACTGGGTATTTTTTGTCCAGTTCTTCACGTTTTTCGTTTTCGTTTCCATGTTTTATATAATAATTCCATCTCTTAGCAACATCTGCGTTGATGATACTCGTAACTTCAGTTGTCGTTGAGGGGTCTTCGCCCAATAGCGAACTAATTAGATCAGTATTCACATGCTGGTGTGTCTCAGCTTCCAATTGCAAATTATTAAGGCTTTGCTGATCTGATGACTCATCGTCTGAAGAAATTATTCTAGGTCTTATTATCCGACGAGAGTGTTTATTAGGTCGTGGGTGGTCTAAAAAGAACAAATAAAAAATTTTGTTCAATATTATATATATATTTTTTTTGTGGTTAAAACTTATACCAATTGCTATTGCTTATATTTGTATATAGAGCAGTTTTTGTGGTTGTAACTTATACCACCCTGTATATAAGTTTGTCATTTATATATGTATATTGTCTGATAGAAATGGACTTTGTGGTTAAAACTTATACCACCCTGTATATACGTTTATCATTTTTCATATGTATATTGTCTAATATAAATGAACTTTTGTGGTTAAAACTTATACCAACTTTTATTTATTTCGTAGTTAGCTGTTTCGTAATGTAATCAAAAAATAATATTTGATAAAACTTTTAGTTACTTACATGACTCTTTCGACGAGACTGATGAAACCGTAGAATCCTCATCAGATGATGATGATGATGATTTTAGTTTTCTTCTTTTACTCTGCAAATTCTTAATTTTTCTAGATATTTTCTCCAGTTTTCTCTTTTTATTTTCTTTTTCACTTGGCATATTCAATAATGTTCACTTGAGTTTCACTCGATTTTACAATTTAATTCCGTATTTGTTTTTTGATGCGGCACGTATCACACAAAGAAGTGTTCTGTCTGAGACGTTCACAGTGCTGGGAGGATAAATAAACAGACAAAAATCTTGTGTCATTATTTAAAATTGTGGCACGTACATATCGCAAAGAAGCTACTACATAGTGTTCAAAGTATTTGGAAAAGACCAGTGAAATATAATATGGAACGAACTTCCTTACAGGTAAGTCGTTTGTTCCATTTATTATATACATATATGGAAAAATGTAAATTTTTTTTAATATAAAACATAAAAATTTATGTTTTCGGTAAGCGAGAGAGAGAGGTTCGTCGATGGCTTGCCGCCGGTGGTTAGCCGACTCTCTAGCACCCTTCGGCGAGCCGGACATGCCCTACTAGCACGCCGCGCCGGCAGCCGTATGCGGGCCGAATGTACGATTTAGAAATAACACTACTATTCTTAATAACTTTATTAAGTAAAACGTGAACATTAGCAAAATAGCCAAGAACAATAGATACAATCCTTTTGACTGCCGGGCTCAACAATACTGAGTCCCGCCATTCACCTAACCTAACATCTGTTGCCAACCGACATACCCTAAGGATAGGCAACATATCTTACATCCTTTCTCTTTAAGATAAAACATAATCATTCAAATGTGAAGGCTGCTTTATTTGGCGCCCACTTCGTGATCTAACCACAGGTGATGAATTTACAGGTGGAATTATTTCAGATTCTTCAATGTGTGACTTATCAGGTTGCGCCTGCAGATGCTGATCATTTTCAGACGCTTTCCTTTCATGACAAACTTTAGATGTGGTCAGATCACAAGTCTTTCCAAGGTCATTTACAATGGACTTATATTCTGCGTTTGGCAAATTTACGGATTTTTTGAGTTCAATACGATTACGTCTTATAATTTTGTCATTTACGTTAACTAAGAATGACCTTGGAGTGTTATGTTGGCTAAGTATTTTACCCTGAGACCATTGATTATTGCCATGGCCATAGACCATTACATTATCACCTGGTCTTAACGGTTCAAGATCTTTAGCATCTTGGTTGAAATACTTGTTATTTTGCGTTTACCTGTACAATAGCTTTTCATTTACATTTGGGTTAATTTCTGGCATTAATAGGCTAGCTGAAACTGGTATTTTGGTTTTACATAATCTGTTCATTAATAACTGAGAAAGAGCTAACTCAAGATGTTTAAGTGGACTGTTTCTATATTCCATTAATGATACATAGATATCTTTATTTTCCTCTAGAGATTTTTTTAATATATTTTTTGCGATTCCCACACCCCGTTCAGCTAGCCCATTTGACCTTGGATAATAAGGACTTCTTGTTATAATTGAAAAATTTTTTAAACTCTTTACTAGGAAACGGAACATTATCACAAATTAAATGATCTGGGCACCCAAAACGCGAAAATATGGATTTAAGTTTTAAGATGACTTCTTTGGCCGATTTATTTTCAATTACTGGCATCTCAAGCCAATTAGAATATGAATCATAAACCACAAGATAACTTTTTGTCCCATAAGAAAAAATGTCGACTCCTATTCTCTCCCACGGACGGGATGGTAAGGGAAATGACATAAGGGTCTCCTTCTGATTTTTTTTTGAATATTTCTCACATATTCTACAAGATTTTATTAATATGTCTATGTCATTAGTCATGTTGGGCCAGTATAAAATTTTTCTCGCTCGAGCTTTTGTTTTTTCCATCCCAAAATGTCCCTCATGAACTTGTGATAATATTCCCTTTCTCATGCTTGTAGGAACTACTAATTTATCTCCCAGGAAAACTAGATTCTGGTAAGTATTTATTGACTCTCTAAGTCGCCAATAGTGAGATAATTCAAGTGGTACTTGTTTTTTGGAAGAAGGCCAGCCATTTCTACACATATTAATTACTTTTGACAATACACTGTCATACTGAGAAGCATTCTGAAACTGTTTTTTTTTTCATCTGAAATAGGTAGGTTATGGACCAAACTATGAATAACATAATCAAACTTAGTTTCATTTTGTTCATCATTTATGGTAGATGGAAAATTTCGGCTTAACGTGTCAGCAATAAACAATAATTTGCCTGGTACATATGTAATTTTTAGATCATAATTTAAAACTGATAGTAACATTCTTTGCAGTCTTTTAGGTACTTTATTTAAATCTTTTTTGACAATATTTTCTAGTGGCTTATGATCTGACCAAATTGTAACATCCTTGTGACCATAAATGAATGTAGAGAATTTTTGAACACTAAATACAACTGCTAACATCTCTTTTTCGATTTGTGCATATCTTTGTTCTGTCTTTGACAGACTCCTTGATATAAATGCAACTGGGTGGCCTTCTTGCATTAAACAGGCACCTAATCCCCTTGATGATGCATCTGTTTGAATTACAATTGGTTTCTTAAAATTAAAATATGATAAAACTGGGGTATTAACAATAACAACTTTTAAATTACTAAATGCATCATCTGTTTCATTCGACCAGTGATAGTTGACACTTTGTTTAGTCAACTCCCTTAAGGGGGCTGTAAGGCTTGACAAATTTGGGATAAATCTTGATAGGTACTTTGCCATTCCTAGAATTCTTAACAGTTCTATCTTATTTTGAGGCACAGGCATGTTTGCAATGGCTTTACAATAGTCCCTATCAGGTTCTATACCCTTTTTTGAGAAATTATGTCCCATAAATTTAACATTGGGTAATTTATATTGAATTTTATGGATATTAAATTTAATATTAAACTTGAGAGCTCTTTCCATCACTGCTTGTAAGTTATCATCATGTTCTTTTTCAGACGATCCTGAAACTATCAGATCGTCAAAATAAATAGACACACCATTTAAATCTCCAAACATTTCATAATTTCTTTTTTGAAAAACTTCAGGTGCTGAACTGATTCCAAAAGGCATTCTTAAGAACTTATACCGGCCAAATGGAGTTGAAAATGTACACATCTTAGAACTAGTTTTATCTAATTTGATCTGGCAGTAGCCGTCCTTCATGTCAAGCACACTGAATTTTTTTTTTTCCATTTAAATTATAAAAAATATCATCAACAGTAGGAATTATGAAATGTTCTCTTTTTATATATAAGTTTAAATTTTTGGGATCGAAGCAGAGACGCAAATCTCCATTTTTCTTTTCGACAATAACTAGACTGTGTAACCATTCTGTTGGTTCGTCTACTTTTTCAACTACCCTTACATTTTCTAATAGGTCTAATTTTTTCTTTAACATTTCATGAAGACTATATGGTACCCTGTTTACGTGTTGAATTTTTGGGACATCATTTTCAGTTAGTTCAATTTTATCTTCTTTTGAAAAACACCCTAGGCCTTCAAATACATTTCTATATCTAGTCAACAAGAATTGTGCACCCGTAGTTTTATTGTGCAATTCATTTATTCTACAAATTAAATTTAAATTTGTACAAGCTTTTAAACCCAATAAAGGCATTTGGCCTTCTATATTTACTACTACAAAGGTAACACTACATTCATTCTTATTAGCAGAACATTTAAGGGTGATATAACCTTCTGGTTGTAATTGAAATGATGAATCACCGTAAGCAAGTAATTTAATGGATGTTGGTTGCAATGATTTATTGTGAATTTTTTTTAACGTGTCAAAAACATTTTTAGGTAAAACACTCACCTCGGCACCTGTATCCAGCTTAAATATAATTGGTTGATCACATACTTTAATTTCACTGGTCCACATTTTTTCCTTTAAATTACCTGAAGACACAGCTCCCACTTCAATGCTATTAATGAACAGCTCATCATTTTCATTAATATCGTCATCATCTAATGGAGTGAGGTGATCTATCTTCCGTGATTTCACTTCAGCCGTAGAACTAGCAGCAGTACAACATTTGGCAAAATGATTCCTGCCATGACACTTTGCACATGTCTTGCCAAAGGCAGGGCACTTGCCAAAATTGTGAGAATAACCACACTTCCTACACTTTCTTGCACTATCTTTTTTTTCGCTGGTCACATCCCTTCTTGATACAGCTGCAAGGGATGTTTCAGGTCGCTCATGCATGTTCCCTTTTATTGATGCTAACATTGCTTCACCTTGTAACGTCTGACTGTGTATTTTACCCATTTCTGCCATTTTACAAGATGTTACTGCCTCATCTAATGTTAGGTCTTTTTTTGATATCAATTTTTCTTGAGTGGATTTGTCCGATATGCCTAATACAACTCTGTCTTTACAATTATATTTGGATAGTCACACTTTTTGATACCTATTTTTAATTCTTTCAGAAAATTATCAAAATTTTGGCCCTCTTTTTGACTTATATTATTAAACTTGAATCGTTCAAAGACCACATTTGTTTTTGGCAAACAGTGCTCATCAAATTTTTTTATGACATCTTCCAACTTTGAAAACGAGTTTACTTCGAGACTAAAGGTATTATACAGTTCTAGCCCTTCATCGCCAATACTAGATAAAAATACACCCATTTTCCTCTTTTCTGACCATTCACTTGTATCACAAGCATCTAAATATAGCTCGAACTTCTGTTTGTATACTTTCCAGTTATTTCCTGCATTTTCATCAAGAACCAATTTGTCAATGTTGACAACTACTTCAACATCATTTTTTAAAATTGTAAAAACTTTGTCCGTTCTTTTTATAACCTTAAATGGGCCCTCATATGGAGGAGTCAATGAAGGTTTTAAACCAGAAGTTTTCGTAAAAACAAATTCAGCCGTCATTAAATCAGGCGATACAAAAATTTTTTCATTACCGTGTTTAGTTACTGGAGCAGGTCTAAAATTATTAAAGTTTTCACGTAATCTGATTAACAATGCGTGAGTGTCAATGTTTTCGTTCAAATTAGTGAAAAATTCACCAGGTAAACGTAAAGATTGACCGTAAACTAAATTCGCGGAAGAACATTGCAAATCCTCCTTAAAAGCTGATCTCAAACCAAGTAAAATTAAAGGTAATTGTTCAGACCAATTGCTATTATTTAATTTGGCCATCAAGGCACTTTTTAAAGTTCTATGGAAACGTTCTATAATTCCATTACTTTGAGGGTGATATGTTGTTGTATGTATACTATGAAAACCTAACCTTTTACTAAATTCTTTAAAAAGATGGGATTCAAACTGAGCTCCCTGATCATGAGTTATTTTACATGGAACTCCAAATCTAGAAATATAATTGTTAAGAATTTTGTTAACTATATTTTCTGAAGAAATATTTTTGAGAGGGTATGCTTCTACCCATCTGGTAGCTCTGTCCACAATGGTAAGTAAATAACAGCATCCATTTGACATTTTTAAAGGACCTACAATGTCTAAATGAATGTGTTCGAATCTCCCTCTTGGAGGATCGATGTGTCCAATAGGACTCTTTGTGTGTTTACAAATTTTTGCTCTTTGGCAATTAAGACAAACTTTGACCCAATTTCTGATGTCTTTACTCATTTTTGGCCAAAAAAATCTAGACTTAATTAATTTAACCGAAGCTGTAGTACCCAAGTGAGCAATGTTATGCATTTTTGAAAAAACACTGTAACGCAACTCTTTTGGAATATAAGGTCTGTTTTGGCCAAAACTTACTTCGCACCAAACGTTTGTTTTTGGAGAATCTACTGAAATATATTGTAGCTTATAATTTTTGTTTGCTTTATTGGAATTTTGTGTTTTAATTAGATTTTTTAATTCTAGATCATTGTCTTGTTTCAGACTGATTTCAATAAGATCATATTCTTTAATTTCAAGGGTAGCGATATCTGTCTCGTCTAACCTACTGAGGAAATCAGCAACAAGTACATTATCACTACCTACATAAAAAATGTTTTTTGTAAATTGCAAAATATATTCTAAATAACGAAATTGTCTAGGTGACTTTTCTGTCTTTGACATAATAGCTTTTTCGATCGGTTTATGGTCAGTATAAACATCAAAAACCGAACCTTCTAGCATATGTTTAAAATGACGTATTGCTTCATATATTGCAAATAATTCCTTGTCAAAGGTTGAGTAGTTCTGTTGAGTTTTAGAAAGTTTTTTAGAAAAAAATGCTATTGGTTGTCTTGATCCGTCAACTCTTTGTTCTAGGACCGCACCAATGGCTGTTTGGCTCGCGTCAGTAGTTACTGATAGATGTGCGCCTTCTTTAGGATGAGCTAAAAGCGTAGCTTTAACAAGCGATTCTTTCGCTTCATTAAAACTATCTTCGCAATGTTTAGGCCAATCCTGAATAATTTTAATTTTATTTGAATTAAGATGATTAATAAAATCATGCAAAGGGCTTAACAATAATGCGAAATTTTTAACAAATCTGTGGTAAAAATTAACCATTCCCACAAAACGTTGTAATTCCTTTAACGTTTTTGGTTTTTTATATTCTGTGATAGTTTTGACTTTCTCACGCGAAGGTAAAATGCCTTCAGTTGATATGTCGAAGCTTAAAAATGTCAAATTATCAACACCAAAAATGCATTTTGAATGCCATATGTGTTGAGTCTTTCAAAAAGAATATCTAAGTGTTTAAGATGTTCATCTTCATCTTTACTAAAGATCAGAATGTCGTCAATATAAACAAAAACGAAATCCAAACCTTTCAAAATTTCATGAATAAATTTTTGGAAACTATTTCCGGCATTGCGCAAACCGAAAGGAGTCATTAGAAATTCGAAAGCTCCAAAAGGAGTAGTAATGGCTGTTTTAAAAATATCTTCCTCAGCAATAGGAATTTGGTGATAAGCTCTGACAATGTCTATTTTAGAAAAAAATTTGCAACCGTAAATCCCTAAATTAAGATCAGAAATGTAAGGAAGAGGATATCTTTCTGGAATTGTTACGTTATTTAATTGTCTATAATCGCCACAAACTCTCCATTCCCCAGAGTTACCCTTAGGAACCATATGGAGAGGAGATACTACAGAAGAATTTGATGGTCTACAAATACCTAATTCAATCATTTGCTCAAATTCTTTTTTTGCAATTTTGTATTTAAGTGGATTTAACCTTCTAGGTTTACAATTCGGTAAATGACCTTCAGTAACTATGTGGTGCTTGACGTTATGTTTACGTTCGAGATTAAAATTAGGGGATGAAAATATATTAGGATATTTCTTAAAAATTTGGGTATATTTATTTTCAACTGCAAAAAGTTTTGGCGAATCTAAATCGTTAATTTTATTTATTTTTCCGACTGAAATAATATTAGTTAGATTATCAACTAAACGTTTGTTTTTTAAATCGGTTAGTAAATCATATTGCGTTAAAAAATCCGCACCTATGATTGGTTTATTTACGTCAGCAATAATGAAATAAAAAGGAAAATCTCTTTTCAAATCCAAATTTACTTTTATAAAAGTTTTTCCGTACGTAGAAATTACATTCCCACTAGCTGAAGTGAGAAAATAATCATCTTTTTTATTTGCTTTGAAAATTGATCGAGGAACTACGCTGACATCCGCACCACTATCTATGAGAAAATTTAGTTGATTAATTTTGTCCCAAATGAAAAGTCTTTAATTTTCACCAAAAGTAGATGCAGTTGAATTTACTCCTTCTTTTGGATGTTTCCGTTGAAATTCTTCAAATAATAAACAATTACCACCTAAACATTTATTGGCGTCCTTTTTAAATCTTCGATGATAATAGCAAATGATATCATTATCATCTGTTTTGAAATCTCTATCTCTACTCTTAGACCTTTGTCTACAAGAATGACATTGATTTTGAAAATTATCGCGTCTATTATTAGAAAAAGAAGAAAAAGAAGCAGAACTTTTTTCTTTTTTTAGGTTAGAAATTTCGTTTTCTAAATTAACCTGTCGATCTAAAATATTTTGAAACAAATTATGACAAGTTTTTGAAAAATCTGTCATAATTTTTTTTAAATTTCCATTGGAATTGAGTTCAGAAAGATTAGTTTGATAGGAATTAGTTGAGTCCCAAATTTTATCAGCCAAAGTGAGTAATTCTACGACATCAGTTTTACCTGAAGTAGTTAACGCAATTTTAATGAATTCTGGAAGTTTATTTTTCCAAATTTTAATAATTAAATTACCATCTGTGGTTACATTGCTAGCAATTTGCAATAATTCTCGATAAAAAGCAGAAGGCTTGCGATCACCTAATTGTGAATTAGAAATCAATTTATTTAATTTAGTTTCTTCAGAAATTGTTAATCTTTTAATTAAGGTATCTTTTAAATTATTATAAAGATCAGTTGCAGGAGGTGAACTTACAACGTCAATGATCTCGCTAAAGATATCAGACGGCAAATTGGATAAAGTTAAATGATATTTTGATTTGTCCGAAATAATTTTATAAATTATGAACTGACTTTCAAGTTGTTTGAACCAAATTTCTGGTTTTGAAGTTAAAAAAGGGGGAACTTTTACGTATTTAATATCCTCTATTTCAGTATCAGGCATAATATTAGTTAATAATTTAAATTTATATATATAATGACAGTCAGAAAGCAATTTATTTTATTTCTCACCTCAATTTACTCACTTCTAGCAAGGAAAAGCGGTTGGAGTCTTATGCCTGGATAAGGTCTCTGAATCAGCTCCTTCCAAGGATGATGTCCACCAAACAATTTAGTGGATGCTCAACTGGAATCGATCACGTCGGGGTCACCAATGTAGAATTCGGCGAAAAATCGAGACCAAGGCCGAATATCCACGTGAAGGTCTAGAGGAATACGTTATTGTTCCATATTTAATAAAAACGTTGATATTTAAGTTGTATAAGTATATTTTTTAGTTGTACATAATATTTGATGCTAGCCCCAGAAATCAATAATAATAATAAATAATATTCAGATGTTTTTCTTTTTTCATGGTTTCTGTTTTTTCTTTATTTGGCCGAGAAATCCGGAAACTTGAAACTCCGGAACGATTTCTTTCTTCTGCTAGTTCCATGCCAGAAATTTGTAAAAGAGGTTATAAAATAAAAACCGACCAACTGTCATTATACAACCTAATCTAAGGCAAATGTAGAGAAGTGAAAGCGCACACTACAGTTTCATACATTGAAAAATCTACCACCAAACTTTATGTTAGTTATTTAGAACAAATATATAGGAAAAGTATAAATGTAATATGTAAGCAAAAATCATGCGCACTAGCAATAACAAAATGATATTAGCATATATCTCTGTTGCCATTGGCCAGCTTTGAACGGAACAAATAGCGCGAAAATGATTTATGCAATATTTTATACTGTAATTCACTTACCTTAAAATAAGTTTGTGACCCCTTTTACATGGGTTTTTTTGGTACATCGCTGCTTCAATGATAGTAGGATTTAACTTGATGATGAATACTCTGGTTCTATTCTAAAAAATAATTATTATTTTCGATAACATTCAAAATCCAGTTATTTATTCTCACCTAATTATAACATTGTTCGTTTCAAATTCTGTAGAATTTTTACGAGAACGATTTAAAAGAAGTGGTAGTCGTTTTATTTCTTGTATAAACCTGTAGATACATTTCGATCTGATGTTATAAAAACACATTGCTATGATCATTAGAGATACAACTGCTACTATTCCCACAAAAAACGGAACGTGTTTTTTATTCTTTTCTAAAAATAATAATGTATTTATTATATTATAAATGTTTTAAGTACATCTTACCTAAAGTTTTAAAACTTAAAGCAGCCGTGCAATTTGAACAATTTTTGTTATAACTATAAGTTAAATATAGTGTGTATATGTCATTTTCGAGAAGTTGGTCATTGATAATAATTATACCTTCATTTGTATAATTTAAAATTTCAACTTTTTTACCAGTTTTGTTTGATACACTAAAAATAAATACAAAAGCATAAATCAATAATTCGTAAAATACAAATTTTTATAAAAAAAAAAAACGAAAAAACCTTATTAACTAATAGTTTGTTAAGTTTATCAAAAATTTCAAATTATTTTTTTAGACAGGGTTCGGAGGAAATATATCAAGTGATATACAGTATGTCCCCCTAAGATGGAATCATATGGAAAACTATTTTATTTTTAATTTTAAGAAAAAAAGTTATTCTTCATAAAAAGTTCTGCATTATCTAAAACCTAGAATACACTTATCAAATATCAAATTTTTTTAGTGGTATACGAGGTTTGTTGAAAAATATGAGTTTTACTCAAGAGTAAAGTACCTTTAAAATTTGAAAATATCGAAAAATGTTACTAAAAAAAGTTGATTAAAATTAAAAATTACGTTTAAATATGCAAGTACATCCATTTAAATTAAAACTTCAGATTATTTTATTTTTACTAATATTTCTATTTTGAATAAACATTTATCTCTTGTTATTTTTTTTACGAAATAAATGTTCCTTCTTTTCTCTCAAATGCTGTTAATTTTTTTGTCCGAAATTTTTCCTCTTTTCACTTTGTCACTTTTCTGAAAATCCCCCATTTTTTATAAAATTACCCATTTTTTCTGAAAATTACCCCTTATTTTCGACATAAGGCCTCTTCCTTCAAAATTTCCCGTCTTTTCTCTCAAATACTGTCACTTTTTGTCTCAAATTTCCCCTCTTTTCTTTGAATTTTTGTCACTTTCCTGAAATTACCCGTTTTTTCTGAAATTACCCCGTTTTTTCTAAAATTACCCCATTTTTTTCTTAAAATTACTCCTTATTTTTTCATTTTTGTTATTTTTTCTCAAATTTCCCCTCTTCCTCCAAAATTTCTCCTTTTTTCTTTCAAATTTTCGAACTTTTTTGTCTTAAATTTCCCCTGTTTTCTTTAAATTTTTGTCACTTTCCTGAAATTAACCCGTTTTTTCTAAAATTACCCCATTTTTTTCTTAAAATTACTCCTTATTTTTTCATTTTTGTTATTTTTTCTCAAATTTCCCCTCTTCCTCCAAAATTTCTCCTTTTTTCTTTCAAATTTTCGAACTTTTTTGTCTTAAATTTCCCCTCTTTTCTTTGAATTTTTGTCACTTTCCTGAAATTACCCCGTTTTTCCTGAAATTACCCCGTTTTTTCTAAAATTACCCCATTTTTTTCTTAAAATTACTCCTTATTTTTTCATTTTTGTTATTTTTTCTCAAATTTCCCCTCTTCCTCCAAAATTTCTCCTCTTTTCTTTCAAATTTTCGAACTTTTTTGTCTTAAATTTCCCCTCTTTTCTTTGAATTTTTGTCACTTTCCTGAAATTACCCGTTTTTTCTGAAATTACCCCGTTTTTTCTAAAATTACCCCATTTTTTTCTTAAAATTACTCCTTATTTTTTCATTTTTGTTATTTTTTCTCAAATTTCCCCTCTTCCTCCAAAATTTCTCCTTTTTTCTTTCAAATTTTCGAACTTTTTTGTCTTAAATTTCCCCTGTTTTCTTTAAATTTTTGTCACTTTCCTGAAATTAACCCGTTTTTTCTAAAATTACCCCATTTTTTTCTTAAAATTACTCCTTATTTTTTCATTTTTGTTATTTTTTCTCAAATTTCCCCTCTTCCTCCAAAATTTCTCCTTTTTTCTTTCAAATTTTCGAACTTTTTTGTCTTAAATTTCCCCTCTTTTCTTTGAATTTTTGTCACTTTCCTGAAATTACCCCGTTTTTCCTGAAATTACCCCGTTTTTTCTAAAATTACCCCATTTTTTTCTTAAAATTACTCCTTATTTTTTCATTTTTGTTATTTTTTCTCAAATTTCCCCTCTTCCTCCAAAATTTCTCCTCTTTTCTTTCAAATTTTCGAACTTTTTTGTCTTAAATTTCCCCTCTTTTCTTTGAATTTTTGTCACTTTCCTGAAATTAACCCGTTTTTTCTAAAATTAACCCATTTTTTTCTTAAAATTACTCCTTATTTTTTCATTTTTGTTATTTTTTCTCAAATTTCCCCTCTTCCTCCAAAATTTCTCCTTTTTTCTTTCAAATTTTCGAACTTTTTTGTCTTAAATTTCCCCTGTTTTCTTTAAATTTTTGTCACTTTCCTGAAATTAACCCGTTTTTTCTAAAATTACCCCATTTTTTTCTTAAAATTACTCCTTATTTTTTCATTTTTGTTATTTTTTCTCAAATTTCCCCTCTTCCTCCAAAATTTCCCCTCTTTTCTTTCAAATTTTCGAACTTTTTTGTCTTAAATTTCCCCTCTTTTCTTTCAAATTTTGTACTTTTTTTATTGAAATTACCCCGTTTTCCACATTTTTCCCATTTTCTAAAACTACCCATTTTATCTCATTATTGTCAGTTTCTGTCAAATTTCAACTTTTTTACGAAAAAGTCACTTTTTTGAGTAATTAATTTCCTCTTTCCCCCTATCTTTAGAGAAAAAAACGGGAAAAAAATAAGTTAGGAAAAAAGGGGAAAAGAAGTTTGAAACTAAATAATCTAGGGGAAAAAATGTAAAAAAATATCTAAAACAAAAAAATGGGGGGAAAAAATTGGAAAAAAAATTTGAAATTTAAAAAAAATGGTATGAAAGTAGAGAAAAAAAGGATGGTGGAAAAATTGCAGTAAAAAATTGAAATAATAAAAATAGAGGAGAAAAAATGAGTCAGGGAAAAAGTGGAAAAAAGTTTGGAACATATAAAAAAATTAGAGAAAAAGTAGGGGAAAAAGTGGAAAAAAGTAGGGGAAAAGTGAGAAAAAATTGGAAAAGAAGTATAAAAAAAGTTTTAACGGGGAAAAGTGGAACAAAAAAGTATGACACAAATAAATTAGTAAAAAATATATGAAAAAATGTAGGAAAAAAAGTCGAAAAAAAGTGGAACGTAGTGGAGAATAAGTTTTAAGTGGAAAGAGAAAGCTATATTTTCTTATTTTTAACAGACAGGTTAGATTTAGATAGTCAAGACTTGTTTTAATAAAATGAATATAAATAGTGTTATATTTTCTTCTTTTTTTAATACACAGGTTAGATTTAGATAGTCAAAGACTTCTTTTAATAAAATAGATTAAAATACACAGGTTAGATTTAGATAGTGAGTATATTTTGGTAGTTTAATTTTTAATTTTTAATTATTTTTGTTGTAGAGTTGTATAGATGAAAAGTATTGCGATCATAATATTTTGACCATACCCAGATTTTAACGAATTTTTACGTTTTGAGGTCACCTGAATCAATTTATACCATTTTTAGCATGATGTCTGTCTGTGGGTGTGTGTGTGTGTCTGTGGGTGTGTGTGTGTGTCTGTGTGTGTGTGTGTGTGAACACGATAGCGTCTAAACGGCTGAACCGATTTAGATGAAATTTTATATACATATTTAGGGTAGCAAGGAGACGACCTGTATAGATTTTAGTGTTAATCGGACAACCGGAAGTGACAGCTGCTATAAGTGATGACGTCATTATTAAACAAGATGGCAATAAAGTTTTACACAAATATTTTCTATACGTTATAGTTTAATTTCGAATGATTAAAATTTTTAAAAACTTTCGCCATTGTTGCCAGATTTATCAAAAAGTAATTTTTTTTCATATTTTTTTTTTAAATTACCAAAATAATGCATTTTTATGAAAAATTACAGGGTGTGAAAGTTTTAGAACATGAAATTTTCTACACATTTTGTCATTACCGTTTTTTTGAATTCCTCATAGTTTCGTCGATATATGTATACAGACATTTGCGACTTTTTTTTAGATTTTGAGACAAAATTTTATGGATTTTTATGAAAATTTACAAAAAAAACAAAATTGTAGAACATAAAATTTTCTACAAATTTTGTCTTTACTTTTTATTTTCGAGTTCCGCATAGTTTTGCCGCTTGTTTTTATTTTAATTTTTAAGCAATTTTTATCCTTATTAAATTATTATTTTCTAGTTAAATTTTAATATTCAAAATTTAAAAAAAATATCTTTAAATTTGTAATAATTAATTTTATAATTATTATTTTTTTCAAAATTTTTTATTACAAAAATTGCGTTTTTTTTTTTAAATCGGCAGAAACATTTAAAATTATATTATGATTTTAAACTAAATTGAATAACTTTTACAATATTAAAGTTATTGAAATGTAATTTGCACCATTCTAAAGATAATATAAAACTCTAAATTTAAAATGTATTTTAGTTTCTTTGAATTTAGAATTGTAATTGTTATAGCCCAAATAAATAATTTTTTTTAGATTTTTTGTAATTTCGTTTTATCAAAAAGTACAAAATAAATGAAAAAACTAAATAGCATATCCGAAAATAATCCAAAAGTACTATGTGTGTAAATTATTTCATAATTTTAATATAGTATTTGTAAAAGTTATAGCAAAAAATGAAAAAAATTTAAACAATTCAATGGATTACCCATGAATTTTTGACATAAAATTTGATTTTTTTTTAGTCTTTTAAACTAACTTTATTAACGCATTTTGATCCAGAAAATCTAAAAAAAAGGTCTGTTTCCCATTTTGAATAAAATTGAATGAAATATTAATTATTTATTGATTTTAAAATTATTCAAAAAATATTTTATTTCTTTTTAAGGTTAAAATTAATATTAAAAATTTTAATTATCATTGTAGTAAAAAACTCTATAATTGTGATTTGTTTTTCAAAATTTTATTCAAAAAATTGTAGAATTCTTAATTTTTTTTTGAAATTTAATATAAGTTTAAAAAAAAATGAATAACTTTAAAAATATTAAAGATATTAAAATGGGATTTATTCCATTCGATAGGTAATATAAATCTCTAAATTTATAAAATAATTTAGTCTCTTCAAATTTAACATTGTAATTATTATAACCAAAATAAAACAAAAATTAAATTTTTTTGTCCTTTTGTTTTATCGAAAATGGTAAAACAAATGAAAATAGTAAATAGTAAATCTGGAAGGGATCAAAAAGTACAATATGTGTGAAATATTTCATAATTTTAAAATAATACTTGTAGAAATTATACAAAATTATAAAAACTAAAAAAAAAATTTACAAAAAATTAATTTTTTTTTTTAATTTTTGTAAACTTATTTTATTAATGTATTTTAATGCAGAAAACCTAAAATAATCGATTAAACAATTAATTTACTAGGAGTGTTCGGAAAGTTGGGTGGGATTACCCCCTCATTTTTGTTAATGTGTTTGTATTAAAATTTAGTTTGTGCAAGGAACAATACTGTTTTTTAATTAAATAATTAAATTAAAAAAATGATATATATCATGTGATATGATATTTATATAAATATCATGATATTTTCGAACCCTGGTTTTAGATAATCTGACCAGTTTTGAACAATTTTTATTAACGTATTGGTTATTTTTTAAAGTTAAATTTAGTTTAAAAATCAATTAAAAAATATAATTGTTAACTCACTATTCTATTTGTAATATTTCTCGATTATATTGATATTCCTCTTGTGAAAAAGAAATCAAATATTCATTGCCTATTCGGTGTTCAAGGGAAACCAATCTTAGAGAGCAGTTACAAAAATCTGCAAAAAAAAAACCGAAACTCTAAGTTCATTCGCTTTAAATAATTGTAATAGAGGGTTAAATATTACACTTACCTAAATTTAGTTGAGAATTAGCAGGTAGACTTATTAATCCCTACAAAAAAAAATAATTTTGATGAAATTTTTGGCGAAAAAATCAATCACGAATAAATTATACACAAGACGTCAAATTGGAAATATTTTATGTAATAAAACATTATTTAGACAAGGCTAAAAAAATAGCTATTTGTTAACGGGATAATATAAAGAATTTTTTGATAATTATATTAAAAAAACACTTACTTTTATTTCTACAAGGAAAATCCCAATCCATAATGTAATCATATTCACGCTTTAAATTTTATCCACATCTGCATTTAAATATATCAAATAAATCGAATTATTACGAAAAAAAAAAATTAGACAGAAGATTCTGCTTATTTTCACAAATATTCCGATTTTGATCCCTAACATCTGCTTTTGTGCTTGAAATCTATTACTAATACACTAAAGAATTTAAAATAAAATCAAAAAGCTTATCCGCACATTGAACCACAATACCAAACTCTTTGCCGAAACATATAAATCTATAAATAAAATCAATAACATCGTGCATATTAAATCATCGAAAAGGGTATTTTATAAATATTTTAAGTAACGTAACTACCAACAATTTTAGAATAGTAAATAGGCTAATATAATTTAAACAAAATCTAATAAAAAATTCTAAATTCTACAGATTTTTAAGTTTCAAAAATTAATTTTAATTCCCTTAAGACAATTTTACTGAAGAAAATATTTTTATAATAAATTGAATTCTTACCAAAATTCATTAGCTTGGTTTATACTAAAACTGGATACAAGCCACTGGAATCAGTAATCTACCAAAATTTCGATAATAACCTACCAAAATCTACTATCTAAATCTAACCTGTATATTTTTATTTATTTTATTAAAAGAAGTCTTTGACTATCTAAATCTAAACTGTGTATTAAAAAAAGAAGAAAATATAACACTATTTATATTTATTTTATTAAAAGAAGTCTTGACTATCTTAACTTGTGTATTTACAAAAAAAAGAAAATATAACTTTCCCTTTTCCCTTAATGCTTTTTTCCACTTTGTTTCCTATTGTTTTTCACTTTCCCCTATTTTTCCCCCTTTTTTGTTATTCCACTCTACACTACTTTTTTTCCACATTTTCTCCTACATTTTTTTACTAATTTCTTTGTGTCATACTTTTTTGTTCCACTTTTTCCCGTTGAAACTTTTTTTTTCTTTCCCCATTTTTTTCACTTTTCCCCTACTTTTTTCCACTTTTTCCCCTACTTTTTCACTAATTTTTTTATATTTCAAACTTTTTCAAACTATTTTTTCTCCTTTATTTTTATTATTTCAATTTTTTTCTGCAATTTTTTCACCATCCTTTTTTCCTCTACTTTCTTACCATTTTTTTTATATTTCAAATTTCTTTTCCAATTTTTTCCCCCCATTTTTTTGTTTTAGATATTTTTTTACATTTTTTCCCCTACATTTTTTAGTTTCAAACTTTTTTCTCCTTTTTTCCTAACTTATTTTTTTCCTGTTTTTTCAGTAATTTTTTTATGTTTCCAACTTTTTTCCCATTATTCCCCCACCCTTTACCCTCTACTTTTTTAATAATTTCTTTGTGTCAAACGTTTTTTGTTCCATTTTTTCCCCTTGAAACTTTTTTCCATTTCTTCCACTATTTTGTCACTTTTCCCCTACTTTTTTATTTTATCCTTTCCCCTACTTTTTTATTCTGTCCTTTTCCTACTTTTTCCCACTTCTTCTCATAAATTTTTGACTAATTTTTTTGTGTAACATTTTTTTTGTTCCACTTTTTCTCCTTAAATCTTTTCACTTCTTTTCCTATTTTTTTTTCACTTTTCTCCTATTTTCTTCCACTTTTTTATTCCACTCTTTCCCCTACTTTTTTTCGCTTTTTCTCCTACATTTTTTACTAATTTCTTATTTCTTTGTGTCAAACTTTTTTCCACTTTTTCACTAATTTTTTTTTATAATTTAAAATTTGAAACTTTTTTTACCAATTTTTCATTTACTTTTTTTTCCACTTTTTTCCCTTAAAACTTTTTTACCAATTCTTTCCCAATTTTTTTTTTCATTTTTCCCCTAATTTTTTTCCACTTTTTCTCCTCGTTTTTTCCTCTACTTTTTAAAAAAAAAATTATATTTGAAATATTTTTCAAATTTTTCCCCCCATGTTTTTGTTTTAGACATTTTTTAAACTTTTTCCTCTAGACTTTTTCACTACTTTTTTATTATTCCCCCACCCTCTTTCCCCTACATTTTTTGATAATTTCTTTGTGTTCCACTTTTTCTCCTTAAAACTTTTTCCACTTCCCTTTTTTTTAACTTTTCCCCCACTTTTTTCCATGCTTTTGTATTCCATCTTTTCCTCTACTTGTTCCACTTTTTCTTATACATTTTTTACGAATTTTTTTGTTCTATTTTTTCTCCTTAAAACTTTTTTTTTCACTTCTTTCCCTACTTTTTCCCACTTTTCACCTCAGCTTTTTTCCCCTACTTTTTTAGTTTCAAACTTTTTCTCTAATTTTTTGTATGTAAATCTTTATCCCAACTTTTTATTTCCAGTTTTCTCCCTCTCCCTTTCTATCATTACCAATGGAGCGGTAAAGAGAGAAAGGGAGGGAGAAAAAAAAATAATTACTCAAATAAAAAGTGACTTTCTCGTAAAAAAGTGGAAATTTAACAATAACGAGAAAAAATGGGTAGTTTTAGAAAAAAAAAGGGAAAAACGGGGTAATTTCAAGAAAAAAAGTGACAAAATTTGAAATAAAAGAGGGGAAATTTAAGACAAAAAAGTTAGAAAATTTGAAAGAAAAGAGGGGAAATTTTGGAGGAAGAGGGAAAATCTGAGAAAAATAACAAAAATGAAAAAATAAGCGGAAATTTTAAGAAAAAAAATGGGGTAAAAGTGACAATAATTAAGAAAAAAAAAGGGGAAATTTGAGACAAAAAGTGACAGTATTTAAGAGAAAAGAGGGGAAATTTTGAAGGAAGAGGAAAAATATGAGAAAGTGAGAAAATAAGGTATAACTTTGAGAAAAAAAGGGGGTAATTTTAGAAAAAAGTGACAAAGTGAAAAGAGAAAAAAATTAAAACAAAAAAATTAACAGCATTTGAGAGAAAAAGAGGGGACATTTGAGAAAAAAAGTGACAGTATTTTAGAGAAAAGAGGGGAAATTTTGAAGGAAGAGGAAAAACATGACAAAATGAGAAAATAAGGAGTAACTTTGAGAAAAAAGGGGGTAATTTTAGAAAAAAGTGACAAAGTGAAAAGAGGAAAAACTTAAGACAAGAAAATTAACAGCATTTGAGAGAAAAGAGGGAACATTTATTTCGTAAAAAAAATATATATCAGAATTCGAACCTGGAACTTTCATATGTAACGTCTACACTCTACCACTAGACCACATCGTTCACAGTGATGAATAATCAAATTTTCAAGTTAACGTACATTAAAAGCCGAAACGAATAATGCGCAATACTTTTTAAATTCTACTAAACACTCTCATTTTTCTTAAAAATCTATTAATTTAGTAGGAAATCTACTGAAAACGGTAACCCTGACTGGAATTACCATTTATTGTCGTTTATTATCATTTATGGTCGTTTATTATCGTATATTGTCGTGTATTGCCGTCTATTGCCGTTTATTGTCGTTTATTATCGCATTAAAGCTGCGTTTTCTACCAATTTGTTGATCAGGTTTTCAAAACCATCAGCACTTTCAGTTGTTTTCGTTACATTCAATTTTTATTTATAATATTGTCCTTAAGTTTTTCCATTTTATTTGAAAGATGAAGCTGATAATAGTTTTAAAAACTATAAAAAAACAAATTTGTTTACAGGGAATTTATTTTTCGTGTTTCGAATAAGTCAAAGTTATATAATAAGAATTGCTTATTTGTACTAAAAAAAATTCTAGTGGCTAAAATGGATATTTTTGTAATCGCCAACATAATATTTGGGCCAGATTTTAAACTCATTTCCCCACAGTTATATGTACGAAAAGTTTTGGTTTGATATAAATATTTACAACGTATAAATGCATTGACGCTACAGATAGTTTGGGTAAATATATGTAATAAATGTATTTTTTGAAGGTATCGATTGGTCATGTAAAAATATTTACGTTAACTTTTACAGCGGTAATAAAAATTTTTGGGATATTAAAGTAGAAATATAAATATAGAAAATTGATAATCGATACATTTTCTAATTTTTCGAAAAGCTATCTTACAATTCACGTTAAAATTTTAAACAATTTTTAAATATTCCAGATTTTCAACCAGATATATTGGTCAGTACAAAAATATACTACTGAAGAGCACCAACGGATGGAATTATCATCCCATTGATAATATCACTATGAAACTGATAATTCTTTACATAAAGCAATCAATTAGAACTAACACGCATGTGCATTTTGATTCTAATTGAATTTCCCGCCATATATATTTGATATATCCCAACAAGGTTGCGTTCCGTAACGTTACTCGCGTACACTCCACGTATTCGAGCCGTTCCAAAACTTACGCTGTGACCAGACTAGTGTCACTCATATACCAACCCCATGTTAAATGAAATTCTAATCGCTAGGACCTTGAAGGCCTAATCTGATTGTCAAATCTGAGGCCACTAATAAGAGTTTGAATCAATGCTCACGTGATAACTAATTTTATGAACTTTGGTAGACTTGAACTATATGTGACTCTAGCAACTTTTAAGAAAAAAAAACTCATTAATGTATACTTACATAGAGAAATAATAAGCAGAGTGAAAGTTCCAATACAAATAACTATCAACACGTTCCGTGACCAAATTAGACACTCGTTGCGCATTGCGCATGGTGGCCATGAGCTAAACTACGAACGTTATTGCTTCGAGCCAATAGCGGGCCATGACTAATGTCAAATTAACTTTTGAAATTAGAATTTTTGTAGATTTAAAATATTCTAGTATTGCTGTTAATTATTATTCTATCAATAAAAACTAAATTCTTATACGTATTGACAATAGGCGAATTGTTTATGTAATAAATAAACTCCAAGTAAGGATCATCATCTTTTGTATACATAAATTTTACTAAAAATGTTACTTCTTTTTACAGCCATTTTTCTTACGTTAAAAATATGGATTCCATAAAATTAAAGCCGGGAAGAATAAAAATGAACTGTTGTGCCCCCTTTTGTAAGAACGTCTTTTATTCCCATTTGATGAAAAAGGAGTTTGAAAACATTCAATTTTTTGTATTTCCTCTTAATTTGGAACGACGCAAATGATGGTTTGAAATTTTAAATTTGAACATTACAAGCAAACGTGTATATATTTATGTGTCGAACATTTCCAAAATTCGGATTTTTGTGATAGCACCAAAAAAGACTTACTAAATTTGCTGTGCCTTCTATCAATATTCACCAGGAATGTACGGTAACTAACCCTTCAGTTTGCCAAAATACTCAAAATTTTACCAAAAATTAATATTTTAAGTAATATTTTAATAAATCCGGTAATAATGAAACAGCTCCGTCTCACATGGAATGTATAGTAGGTTGCAAATTATAGTAGAATACCTTCCAGGAATTGTCAAGGGTAGGCGGCATACAGGGTTGGAACTAGGTGAAGGTGATTCTAACAATTTCACAAACACAAAAATAGATTTTTACATGATTACAATGTGAAATAAAGTAATTAATAAAACAAAACATGAAAATAGATTTTTCTTTTGTTTGTTGCAAAATCAAATAAAATAATTAATAAAATAAAATACGAACATATATTTTTAATTTTTGTACGTTAGAGCATGAAATAAAAAACATGAAAATAGAATTTTAATTTTGTACTTAGGAAATAAAATAACTAATAATTTGATTTTGGAGTAGTACACGAATATCTTACTTTCCCGGTCCTATCAATGGGAAAGCCTAGTGAACGAGCAAAAAAAAATTCCAGATGTGATTCTAATAATTTTACAGATTTTATAGATTTTTAATTTCTTTTTGTTGTAAAATCAAATAAAATAAAACACGAAAATAAATTTTTATACTTACAACTTACTTTTGTACAACAAGAAATAAAGTAATAAAAAACATAAAAATGATTGTTACAAAATTTGGGTTTTTCCTTCTACCATAATTTGACCTTGATCCTTAAATAATTTTATTAATAACAAACTACCCTAATTATTTTCTTGAAATGCTTGTCCCACCCTAAATATTTTTTTAATAATCTTGAAAAAAAAATAATTAAAATTAAAAAAATCAATCAAAATTAAAAACATCATTATTTTTATAAAGACTGCTAAAAGTTTAAGCCACCTTTAATTACATTATGAATGTGTGGAGTTTCGACATTTTAAATAAATAAAATAAATCCAGGTCGTTAAGAATGGTCAGTTCTACCCTGTTAACGCTTGCCGTTTCAACTGTGCAATGCATTACAAGAGTAAGACTAAATTAAGTACTACATAAGGATTACAGTCGTTTACTCAAATTCGAACATCTGTCGATAACTAGGACTGTTTCCGCTGTAATAAAATTTGGGCATTTCCTTTCTACTATAATTTGCAATGCACTATACTATACCTACTCCTACTCCTTTAAAGAAAACAACGAAAAAAGGGATTTAACGTCAAATGAATGTGAGAACATTTGATTTAACTCCAAGGGAAAGAAAAATGTATACGTATGTAAGAAACCAAACCAATAAAATTTCAAAGTTAAAAAATATTTTAAAATCATCTCGACATCAAATTAAAACATTTTTTCAAAATTCAAACGCAATTGATTTTGAATATTTTAATGTTACAATTAAAAATTACAAATAGAAAAATTGTTCTTGGACTATAGATGACAAAGTAATGTCATTAGTTTTATTTTATATGTAATTGTTTATGTATAAGTATATGTAGCATAATAGTAATTGTGTTTGCAAATTTGGTAATATAATATAAATAATGTATTTATATGTTTCTTTTCATTTAATATAAAATCCACACTGCAATTACAAATTTACCGCCTAGATTTATATAAACCACGCACTCTACATTACCGACTGAGTAATTTTCGAGTGTGTGTTTCGCGCTCGTTGCCAAGGGTGTCGCTGTAGTACGCGCATTAAATTTGATGACAGTAGTTTGTATTGGAAATGTCACTCTGCTTATTATTTCTCTATGATACTTATTACTGAAATTAAAACAATTTACAATGATTTGCTCTCAATACTAAAATGAAATTAATATGTAAATCTAATAAATATCGTCCAAAATTGAACTTTTAAATTGACAGAATTGTCTGTAATTAGAGGTTATGTTATGTTATCTTGTTTTATTGTTGGAAAACGTAAATATAATAAGCACATGTAACATATAAATAAAAGCAAGTAAAATAGGTGTATATGTTATTAGATTTATTAAATTTCCGTACTTGTAGTGAACTATTACATTTTCCTCCTATCATTTTAAAATGTGATTTTTCATCTTTATCAATACAATATGTGGAAATATAAGATTTAAGCTAACAAAATAAAATGTCTAGCCAAACCAGATTACATGTAGACACTCTAAATTGATTAATAGAGGTATGTAAGGAAAAATAAATGAACAAACTAAATTTTATTCGTACTTAACATTTTATAAAGAAAGATGATGCTTAATTATAAATAGGTATATTTTTAGTTTTAAATTAAAGATTATTAGGTAAGTATACTAAATTGTTTTGTTATATTTAAAAGAGCGTGCAAACTATAACCACTACTTATACATAAAATAAATAAATGTAATACAGTGAAAAAAAAATATTACAGAACAATTATCTTTAATTAAACATTCAAATTTGCTGTGTACTTTGCTTGTGAAATATTTAAAAATACTACGGTAAAATCTAATAAAAACCTCTAATTTTGGATCTCTAATGAGCACCATAAGGAAACGAAAGAATTCATTAGTAATGAACAAATCTGATAAATAAGTTTAAAGCATATTCAGCTAAAAATGGTGAACATGGGTGTATAAACGGTATTCTAACGGAACAATCCCTTATACCAGTATAATGCATTTATAGAACGTGTTCACAAAAGCGAATATCGAAAGCAAATGATGTATTTAAAAATTATTCGCGCCACTTTTTTTGTTCAAGGTCATAACGTTACGGATCGTTTTGACACTAGAGTGGAACTTCTTGGTTTACTATTATTCTTTGATTCAACTGACATTTAGGCAAGTTCGTTTGTTACCGCTATGTTTGCTCTATTAGGTTAGATGCTCTACATCACAACATTATCCAGATCAGACAGAATCACAAAACAAAATACATAATTAAAAACCACTCTAAAACAGTTTATTTTTGTTTAAAATCTACTAAATGAATTCATAAAATCGCCCCGTTAGGTAGCCAATACCATTAGTGACATCTATGAGCGAAACGGTTAATTTTGAAAGAACACATTACAGGAAAGTATTTATTTATTGTGTATTCCGACTGACGCCATGAACCAAAGACTAGTAGATGTTCTTTGGCCATGAACCCGGCGCCATATTGAACTGGTGAGAAAAGTGACCAGTGTGGTGTGAGAGTAGTCTTGTAGTCAAATATTTAAAATAATGGCAGCTCAGAATTCTCAAAAATTTTAATAGACGAAGGTCATAAGACGTACAGCTATATTTGTGACTAGCTATGTTAATATTATGTTAAATAACCTTAAAATTTTAATTTATTTCTAATATTTTACAGTCCTGATTACGATGCAATTTTGCTGGTAGATTACTTATTGTAATAATTAACACCTCTATACTTTTGAAATTGATTATTTGAATTTTATAATAACTTTTTGAGTATAAACGTAAACAACAAATACGTGCTCTATTTTTAATGACGTTAACGCGCTGGCCAGTATATTTCGGAACAAATCGCCAGTATGGCATCGATTCATGACGTCATTACCACTGGCCAGTGTACTGGGCTCCGTTCAGATTTACGTCCAGAGTGCACACCGAACGTCAAATTTTGTTCGGATTTAGAGGGCGTTTTGTCCGAGTGTACATACTTTTGCGTTCATATTTATCGTCTAGATGACAACTTTTCATCACAGTGAATACTTAGAGGAAATTCATCCGACATGCGCAGTTTGAGCACAAGTCAATGTTTTTAAATGGAATGAACGTCTTTCTAACCTCACAAATATCACAAAATTGGCAATTGCCTTATTAAATAAATAAGTGAAATAAATTAAAATCTGATTAAAATGAATTCAGACTCTACCAAAATTTTATTATCTTGTTCAAGATTATGAAAACAATTTAATAAGAAACAAAAAATAATTTGGTATTATTACAAAGGTAGGTGAGATTATGTAAACTTGATTTTCATAAGCTGGACGTATTAATCGAAAATTTTCTATAAATTCCATTGCGGTGAAGTTAGAGATTGTTTAAATGAAATTTTCCACTCTTGCTTGATTTCTTCTATTTATCCTGTTTCTCATTCTATATATTTGCAATCTCTTACAATTTCTTCTTCACTAGAAGTTGATTTCGAAAATAAATAATAGCTTAAAAAATCACGCACCAGTCGTTCATATTTGCAAGACAATTCCTATAAGACGTCATAACAAAACGCACCTTAAATCTGAACGCAGCCCTAATGTATATTTCGGAATACACCCTTAAATTTGTGACAATTGACATTTGTTCTGTCATTGTCATTCCTGTCACTTTGTTTCGTTGGACGAAAACAAAAAGCAGCATAATACAATTTCAATTATATTCGAAACAATTTCAATTATAGAATTAATCAGAAATGAATTCATCCAGAAATAACAGCTACAATACTTCCCCAGGTTTTGTATATTTTGCCTCAGACTCCCAAAAGCCAACTGGAGACACTCAAGATTTCTTGTCATTTCATGAATCCCAAAGCCCTACTCTTAATTATACTAATAATTATAATAGGCGTTCTTCTCCTAGTTATGGAACCCCTAAGTTCCAAAGTAGCCCTAGGAAATTTAACCATAGGAATTCATATAATTATTCTGGAGGAAATAACAGATCTTTTCATAGTCCAAATAATAATTTTAACAAATCTTGGAGCAATCATAGAAGCCCACAACAACACTACAAACAAAGACAGGTAGATTTGTTATAATATCCAGACTAATTTAATTTTAATTGTATCAACTTTTTAGAATTTTACTAACACTCCTATGATGAGCAGAGATGGCTCGAGAGATATGTCAAGATTTTTTGATCCAACTAGTACCCTAAACCCTTGGGAACAATTAGAAAAAGAATATGATACGCAAAAAGCAAATGAACAAATTAAAATTGAAGAAAAAGATGAGGAAAAGGAAAAAGAAAGTTCATCAGAAACAGTAGGAAGTAGTTCAGGTAGTAGTAGTAATAGTAGTGAAGAAGACGAAGAAGAAGAAACACCCTAGTTTTAATTAAATAATTGTTAATGTACATAAAATCCCGTGTGTTCAGAGTTAATATTTTATTGAGATTTTTGATATAACGAAAATATCATATCGTGAAAATTAATCGTTAAACAAGATTTTTGAATAATTACAACCCAATTTTATACACAAGTTTGTTTTAATCTTTTTATCGTGATGAAAATAAAAAGTGAAACATTTACAGCAAGTGCAATATAAATAATAATAATAAATGCATTCTAGATTTTTTTGCAGTATCCCAGTATAGAAGTGTTCACCCTCCAAAAAAATATTCGAGTACAAACAAATAAAACCAATGTAAGCAATAACATATTGGTAAAATTTTTATTAATCGCAAATAAATTACTATTTGTGTAAACAATTTTTGTAGTTAGGAAAATTAGTTTTTTGAGTGTTTCTTTATGGTATTTAAATTGTTTTTGATTTATTCTAAATGTATTATGATTGTACAATTTCATTTTTCACATGATTCTGATGGTACCTGAACTTTGAAATGTATAAGAACGATTTATTCTTTAAGAATATTTTTATATAAAAAAATAAAGTAATTTATTTATTTAATTAATTGTTTCAGGATTCATTGTCTATAATTTTATTCTTAGCAGTATAGATAAAGTAAATAGATTTTACATTTATTGAAGCGAGTAAATACATTCTTGAATTATATTCTTTTTACTTTTTTGTATTGATTTTAGAAATAAAAAATTACTTCCACTGATGGCATTTATTTTTCTACTATTTTAGAATAGCAACTTTTTGGTTTAATTCCAAATGTTTTGTAAGAATGGTAAGTTGCAGCATCTTACAAGAGATAAGAAAACTTTTAAAATAAAAAAAAATCACAAATTATATAGGTTAGATGGACAGAAGGAAACGTCTTTCGCTGTGACTGCAGGCACGCTAACGTGTCGCGATATATTAATTATACGTTATTTCGCTTAAATAATAAGTTAACTAATTTTAATTTCAGAAATTCCCCACACGTTAAAACATTAAACTTTATTATTTGATCTAAAAAAAATATTTATTTTATTAAAAGTAGTCTTTACTATCTAAATCTAGCCTGTGTGTTTAAAAATATATATTTATTTCATTAAGAGAAGTCTAAATTTACTCAGTGTATAAAAAATAAATAAAAGGCAATGTGGGGTTCGATCCGCGGGGACAATTCACCATTAGCAGGCACTATGTCACGCGGCTACCAGAGCTCATGTTTAAATATGTTCACAAACTTATGATTTAAGCGAAATAAAGTATTTAATATATCGCGACACGTTAGCGTGCCTGCAGTCACAGCGAAACAAAGATATTAAAAATTGTTGGAAATTCATATAAATATTAATTTTATAAATTTCTGGAAATATTCGAAGAATATATTCAATAAAAAAAATTTTAAATAATATAATTGTCAGTATCACACTTTTTCTTCTTTTTCACTTGTATGCAGTGTTGCCAGATCTAAAATGGATAAGGCAAAAAAAAACGAAAAAGAAGTCACAAAAAACGCGCAATCGCAAAAAAATTCAAAAACAAAAACAAAATCTGAAAAATTAGGAAAAAACGAGAAAATAGAACAATTAAAAAATAGCAAAAATCGGAAAGAGAAAGAAAAAAATTGAAAAAACCTAAAAAAAACAGAAAAAGAACAAAAATCTGAAAAATTAGAAAAAAAACCAAAAAAACTAGAAGATTTGAAAAAATTGGAAAAATCGAAAAAAAAATACAAAAAAAAATCAATGGAATAAGAAAAAATTAAAAAAACGAAAGATAGAATTAGGAAAAAATGAGGAAAATTTTAAAAAAAAATCGAAAAAACCAAAATAAAATTGGAAAAAAAAACAAAAATCTGAAAAATTTGTACAAAAAAAATTGAAAAAATTGGAAAATCAGAAAAAACCAAAAAAAATTGAAAAATCAGAGGAAATTGAAAAAATTAAAAAAAAAAGAAAGATTTAGAAAAGAAAACAATGAAAAAATTGAGGAAAAATTAGAAAAAAAAATCAAAAATATGGAAAAACACAAAAAAATGGGAAAAACAGAAAACATTGGATAAAATTAAAAGAAAAATCTGAAAATATTGGAAAAAAATAGTATAAAAAACCAAAAAAAAAACGAAAAAGAAGTCGCAAAAATTACAAGCAAACGAAAAAAATCATAAAAAATTTCAAAAAAATCGAAAAAATTGGAAAAACAGGAGGAATAAGAAAAAATTAAAAAAAAAAAACGAGAACATCAATAAGAAAAAAATGAGGAAAAATTGGTAAAAAATCGAAAAAAACCGCAAGAAATAAGAAAAACAGAAAAAATAAATAAAAGACAAAAAAAGCAAAAACGAGAAAAATTAGGAAAAAACGAGAAAAAATTAATAAACCGAAAAAACCCGAAAAAAAAAACAGAAAAACGAGAAAAAACTGGAATATTCAAAAAATCAGAAAAAATCATAACAAGTCAGAAAGAAAAATCGAAAAATTGTCTAAGAAAAATTGTAAAAAATGCAAAAAAAATGAAAAAGAAGTCGCAAAAAATATTGCAAAAAATCACAAAAAAAATCCACAAAATTGCAAAAAATCGCAAAAATATCACAATAAAATCCCAGAAAATCAGAGGAATGAAAAAAGTAGAAAACGAAAGAAAGAAATAAAAAAAAACAGAACAATGAGGAAAAAAATAAAAAAGAAATCAGAAAAAAGCAAAAAATTTTTGTTGCGATGATTTTTCATATTTTTTAGTTTTTTTTGCGTTTTTTTACGATATTTTTCGATTGCTTCTGGTTTTTGTGACTTTCTTTTTCGTTTTTTTTTCTCTTGGCCGTTTTATATCTGGCAACACTGCTTAAAACCAAGAAAGAAGAAAAAGAGTGATAGTGACATTTATTATTTAAATTTTTTTTTATTGAATAGATATTTCTAATATTTACAGAAATTTATAAAATTAATGTTTACATTAAGTATTTATCTTTGCATTTCGAATAATTTTTTATATCTTTTTTACGTTTCATTAAAATTAGTTAACTTTTATTATTTAAGCGAAATAATGTATGACGTGCCTCTAATTTAATATATCGCGGCACGTTAGCGTGCCTGCAGTCACAGCGAACATCTTATTTATTCATATAGAGGTTAGGTAAAATTTATTTTTGAAATAATTTAAGTTATTTTGGTCGATAGATCCAAATGGGAGTTATATAAAGTTAGCACAGCAAATTAACCACCACATATCATCCAGATCTTTTCAAAAAAGTTAACAAAAACAGTTGAAGGAATATTAGTGACTCGATTTTGTATTTTTAAAAAGTAATAAATTCCAGAGAAAGTATTAGAAAATCAAATCCAATTGACTATATGATTTTTAGTGTAATAACAGTTTTTAAGTCGTAGTTTACAATTTATATTTATTTCACTACCTTCTCTGGTATTTATAGCAATCTAAGACCCATAATTTAAAAAAATAAACATTACCTTCATCTGCAGCTAAAACAAGTTTCACATTTCAAACACAGGTACCATTCGATTTGTTTTCAAAATTACAGTCATCTAATTTGAATATGATATAATGTATAAAAAGCGTCTGTAAATTAACCAAAAATTTAAAACTTTCTCAAGTTGACAGATATTTGAAGAGAAGGTCACAATCCAGTACTACCAACTTCTTTTAACCAAAGTTACCAGAAAAAAAATCATTTATACTTGTGCACATCCCATTGAACAATAAAGGTATGTTCATGCTCATACGAATTTCGCAAAATTTATGCGAATCGGAAAATATTTTGCCATCCCCAAAATTTGATGTTCATACCACAGTATATTCTATTCTATGCTCATACTCAGCAGCGGGATTCTCAACCGCTATCGATTCACAACAATCAACTCGATAGCGACTGGATACCGTTTTCAAACGTCAATTTCAGTCCGCACCTCACAAAAAAAGCCTTTGGTGTTTTTGGCACAGAATTTTCATATTCAGTGTTTTTTTTTCTTTTTCAATAATTCGACAAAGAGAAATTCAGGGAAAGACATTTTCAGAATTTGAAATTTCGAATCACAATTTTTTTTCAAAATTGTGTAGTTTTTATTTTTTTTTATTTTTTATATACTTTTTTAATTGTGAAAACCTTAACGGTGAATTATTTGAGGAAAATAAGTAAAATTTGGTAAAAAGAAATTCGATATTTTATTTTTTTATTATTATATACAACAATGGAAAGTGAGGTTCGTTAAGCGATATAATTGTCATATTTTCATTGCTGCCAATATAATTTGGGTCGGGAATGATTGAGAATCTCAATTCAATCGGTATTGACTGTAAAAGGTGAATTTCCACTCCGCGATTTGACATCGCAGGATTTGGCTATTTTAATCTGCGCATGCGCTCCGAATTAATGTTTTCTGGACGTATAGTAATTCGGTAGAAAGCTGCGACATCGCAGAAAATTTGACGTTGATCAAAATTATTCGCGATATCGCGAGCATTTTGGGGTTACAAATTTGAAAATGTCCTGCGAAGTCTTCATGGAAGAAACCCAGAAGAGAGAATTAACAAGGTAATAAACGAATCTTCCTATTCAAAAAAATGGAAAGACGGCCAGGGATGAGCTGTGGAGAGATTTATTTGACCTAATTGATGGTAGATAATAGACAAAAGATGATATACACTTTCACCCATAAAATCTCATATTAACTTATTTTTTTTATTTATTTCAGGCAAAATTTCATTGTAAGACCTACCCAAAAAATGGAAAAATCTAAAGGACGTCTATATAAATTTACTAAGAAATGTGAAAAAATTAAAAACCCAGTGACAGTGGAGAATTAGTACCCCGGAAAAAGTATATCCATCACTTTTCTTCATTTGGTTTCGAATGTATATTAAAAATACAACATCCTTCTGCCAGTTCATGTACAGAACATATTCCTCAGGAGTCATCGTCGCAAAAAATGCCATTAGTATCAATTAGTATTATAAAATTCGCGTAGAGTAATCAAACTGATGAAAACACGAAAAAAAGTTTGACAGTTGTCAAAAAAAAAGAGCTGAAGAACGCATTAAAAAATACTAAAATTTCTTGTTATATTTAGTAACATTATTGCCCATTTCCGCGATTTTATAAAAACGGGTTTTGCGATATGGCAACCTTCGCGCATGCGCATATTAAAACGCCAAATCCTGCGATGGCAAATCGCGGAGTGGAAATTCACCTTAAACCGAATATGATCCCGATCGAGACCTACCGATCGCGACCGTGAAAGTTGAGAATCCCGCTGCAGGTGATAAAATTTGACGGTTTCTGTCAACGGTCAAGTCAGATAAGTCAAAATATTTGAAATTATAGTGTTGTGTTCGTGAATTTTGTAAACAAACTTAACTATAAAAAATAATGGATTCAGAAACAGAAACAAAACTTTTATAGATTATATTACGAACATTTAAAAATATTTCAATTTTATTGCGAAATTTTCAGACGCCATTTTATTCACATACATTTTGCAAAATTCGTATGAGCATGAACATGCCTTTAAACTCATGAATGAAGACACCACGTGACCGTTGTCTGAATAAAGACAATTCAGACAACGACGTGACTAAATAGCGTACGTTATATAATAAATCGTAATAAAATCAGGTCCCCATTAATATTTTAACTTTTTGTTTTGGACAAAATTTGAAAAAGTGAATATAGAAAGATTGAAAATTTTAATTTGTTTTTAATAAAGGAGGGTATCGTTTTTTGGGTTTTTGCGAACCCGTACGAAATTTTTCTCACTAAAAGATATTTAAAAAAAATGAATTTCATAAATGTTTTTTCTTTAAAATGTCCCGGAACATACTTTTTTTTAATTTTGAAATCTCTTTTTCGACAAAATTACAAGGACTGATTGGCAACATGGCGGCCGACTGTCATTTAGCATAATAATAAAAGTTGTGAATTTATGGTTAGTTATTATCCAATATATTTATATTCAATTCATTCTTACAACATTGCTGTTCATATATATAAATTAGTTTGCTTGTAATTTTTCTTTATTATAATAAAAAGCATGATTTAGTAAAACCTTGTTAACTGTCAAAAAAGGCCGCCATTTTTAGTCCATTTCCCAGCCCTAAGACATGCGTTGTTGCCATATTTAAAAATTATCTTAACAGAATTTAATAATAAATGTCAAACTTTTCCAGTTCTTCGATTTTTCAGTTAAAAATTATTAAATATTCAGGCCTTTTCAGGTAGGTGTAATAGTTTTAAAAATATTAGTGATTTATTTTTGGTATTTTTTTCTCATTTCAAAGAGATTTCTTGCATTAAATATGTTTAATTTATTAATAATTCATGTTTAGCTCATATTTTTAATATAAAAACAAATTTTCGTTTTCCTCTCTTAGATTTTCAAAAAAAACCCATTTAAAACGATACCATCTTTTACAGTAATCTATTATAATTTCAATAATGTTTGTCTTCTCTCCTATAGATGGCGCAACCGACATAAAAATAAACTTTGAATTTTAACGCCTGCGTACCTGTCGATTTCAACAAATACCATTAACACTTTTCCTTCAGCAGCAGTTTTACGAGACTACTGGAAGTAAGAAGATGTTTGCGTTATCCGAATTAAGATAAAAACCTGTTGCTCCCATGTGAAAACCGTTCGATTTCGAAATGTAAACCTTTAATCACCGGTTATGTGTCTTCAAACGTTTATTATTTTGTTTTTGTGTTTATTTGTGTATTGTTAATAGTTCGTAACCATGGGATTAACGGTGTCAAAACAAGAGACTTCGGTACCAGAAGCTGATACTGTCATTTCTTCAAAACTACATGGAAGACAAGCCAGTATTAGGCAAAGTACAATTAAAGCAAAAGCTAAACAACCGATGCCTGATCCTTCAGAGTTAGAACGAAGGTTTACAAAAGTTCTGGTAGGTTATTTTTTTTTTTTAATTTAATTTTTTACCTGCTACACTGACCCTATCCTATTGTTGATTGATGAAATGAAATCATTCTAAATATAAAAGAACACGTTGTTAAATTCTTTGAATTAATTTAAAAATGGTTGGAAATATACAGACCACATAGTAGTGATGTCATGTTTATAACAAATTAAAAGCAATATTTTATGACTCATATTACATATCAAAAGCGTAGTTATATTTCAAATTATTATAATTGAAAAAAAAATAAATACCGGTTGTTTGATGTGAATATCAAAAGTTTTTTTACAATTTCAAATGGGTAAATGGGTAAGTATAAATCTTCAATCAAAATACGTAAATATAGAATCATCATTTTTAAATAATTTTTAAATTTGTATGAGTCATTTTATCTGCAAAGGTCGTTTTGTTTACAGCCGAGGTAGACAATCACCATGAAACGAAGAGGTGTTATATTATTATTTCGGGGTCAGTTACCTTTACCTTTTTGATGGTATCACACCTACATTTTTTATTGTTTAAGTTCATAACACACGGAAGTCGATTAATTTGTAATTGGAAACTATTTACCTTGAATAATGGGTAATTAATATTATAATTATGGTTTTTCATCATATTAACAAGTTAATTCAAATCATAATTTAGATTTCATATATTTATGTTTATTGAATCGAATCATAATTGAAAATTAAAAACAGATACGAAGTACAAATTAATACCGCCAAATATATTTATTATTTGCATTAAAACTAGTACTTACCACAAAATTTATTAAAAGTTGTAAAAGTCGGCGACTAGTTTCGGCTAAAAGGTCAGTGAAGTCGGCAACCACTTTTGCGAATTTTCCAAAGATTTTGTGTGCATTCGTTTGTCCATCTATTGTTCACTAATTATTTTCGTTTGTCCTCCCAAAAACTCTTTTGCAAATTTTGCTTGTTTCTCCATGTTTGTCCACCAATTAATTTTGTTTATCCACCCACTGGTTAATTATAATTAATTATATAAATTTTAAAAAATTTTGATATCGTGAAGTTGGCACACCCTTTTATGAATTTTGAAATTTTTTTCGTGCATTCGTTTGTTCATCGTTCACCTTAATTTTTAAAGATAGAAAAACCTTTATAAGTTTTTTATAGAAGGTCAAATAGCGCTTAATATAGCCTATCCAATTTTTTAAAACAACGTTTCGTCTTTGAAGGGCCACCATCAATTATTGTTTTTAATACGGATCTGTACATTTTATTTCATTTTTGAAATCCCCATTTTTTTATTATCCAACCATGTAGAATATTTAATTTTTGTACCTACTTTGGGAATTTCTCTTTCTATCTACACTTAGTACGTTTTAATAGTATTAATAGTTTTTCTGTTACAGGGGTTAAACAAAAAATTATTTATTAAAATCTACAATTACCTATGTCATTTTCTTTTATTAAAAAATATGTTAAAATCATTTTAATACCAGTGAAAAGAGAATAAAAAATTCTATAAGTGGGAGTTTTTCCAAAATTTTTGAGCTAGAATTGTGACCTTGAGAAAGGGGAGAGACCAAAAATGAGGAAAATTAAAAAAATCAGTATAGTAAGGTCTCTCCCTTTTGTCACAACCAAAATTTTTTATCTAAATTTTTGAAAAAATTCACACATATAGAATATTTTTTTCTCTCTCTATCTGAACTTAGTACGTTTTAATAGCATCTATAGTTTTGTTGTTACAGGGGTTAAACAAAAAATTATTTATTATAATCTACAATTTACCTGTTATTTTTTTTGATAAAAAATATATTAAAATTATTTTAATACCATTAAAAAGATAGTAAAAAATTCTATAAACGGGAATTTTTTCAAACTTTTTAAGCAAAAATTGTGACCTTGAGAAAAGGGAGAGACCAAAATGAGAAAAAAATATAGTTATGATCTCTCCCTATTTTCACAACCATAAAATTTTGAAAAAATTTACTTATATAGAATATTTTTTTCTCTTTTTATGACCATTTAACCCGTTTTAATAGTATCGATTGTTTTTTTGTTACAGGGGTCAAACAAAAAAATGTTTATTAAAATCTACAATTATCTAAGTTATTTATATCATTAAAAAGAGAATAAAAAATTCTGTAAACGGGAATTTTTTCAAAAATTTTAAACATACATTGTGACCTTGATAAAAGGGAGAGACCAAAATGAGAAAAAATATTGTTATGGTCTCTCCCTGTTTTCACAACCATAATATTTTATCTAAAATTTTGATAAAATTCGCATATGTAGAATATTTTTTTCTCTTTCTATCAATATTTAACACGTTTTAATAGTATCGATTGTTTTTTTGTTACAGGGGTCAAACAAAAAAATGTTTATTAAAATCTACAATTATCTAAGTTATTTTGTTTAATTAAAAATATATATTAAAATCTATTTAATATCATTAAAAAGAGAATAAAAAATTCTGTAAACGGGAATTTTTTCAAAATTTTTAAGCATAAATTGTGACCTTGAGAAAAGGGAGAGACCAAAATGAGAAAAAAATATAGTTATGGTCTCTCCCTGTTTTCACAAGCTCAATTTTTTATCTAATATTGTGAAAAAATTCTCTTATATAGAATATTTTTTTCTCTTTCTATCAACATTTAACACGTTTTAATGGTATCGATAGTTTTTTTGTTACAGGGGTTAAACAAAAAATTATTTTTTAAAATCTACAATTATCTAAGTTATTTTGTTTAATTAAAAAATATATTAAAATCTATTTAATACCATTAAGAAGAGAATAAAAAATTCTGTAAATGGGAATTTTTTCAAAATTTTTACGCAAAAAGTGTGACCTTGAGAAAAGGGAGAGACCAAAATGAGAAAAAATACAGTTATGGTCTCTCCCTATTTTCACAACCACAATATTTTATATAAAATTTTGATAAAATTCACTTATATAGAATATTTTTTTCTCTTTCTATCAACGTTTAACACGTTTTAATAGTACAAATAGTTTTTTTGTTACAGGGGTTAAACAAAAAATAATTTTTTAAAATTTACAATTATTATTTTGTTTAATTCAAATATTTATTAAAATCTATTTAATATCAATAAAAAGAGAATAAAAAATTTTATAAATGGGAATTTTTTCAAAATTTTTAAGCAAAAATTGTGACCTTGAGAAAAGGGAGAGACCAAAATGAGAAAAAATTTAGTTATGGTATCTCCTTATTTTCACAAGCTCAAAGCTCAATTTTTTATCTAAAATTGTGAAAAAATCACTTATATAGAATATTTTTTCTCTTTCTACCAATATTTAACACGTTTTAATAGTTATTTTCTTTAATTAAAAAATATATTAAAATCTGTTTCATACCATTAAAAAGAATACAAATTCTATAAATGGGAATTTTTTTAAAATGTTTAAGCCAGTCATAAAAATAATTAGAATTAACAAAAATAGATCCTGAAGATTCAAAAAGTATCAGAATAATTCCTAACTGTTAAAAATAAATATAATTAACAAAAAATGATCCAGGAGATTCAAAAAAAAATCATAATAATTCTTGAGTGTTAAGAATTAACAAAAATTGATCCTTGAAGTCCAAAAACGATCATAAAACAATTCTTGACTGTAATAATCAGAATTAACAAAAAATGATCCCAAAGGTTCAAAAAATGATCATAAAATAATTGTTGACTCTTAAAAATAAAATGATCCTTGAAGTCCAAAAAATCAGAATTAACAAAAAATGATCCTGAAGATTCAAAAATGATTAGAATAATTCTTGAGTTGTAAAAATTAACAAAAAATGATCCTGTAGTTCCAAAAATGATCAGAAAATAATTATCGACTGTTAAAATTAATCAAAATTAATAAAAAATGAATCCGAAAATCCTGAATTCATCAGAAAATAATTGTTGACTCTTAAAAATAATTAGAATGAACAAAAAATGATCCAGGAGATTCAAAAATGATCAGAATAATTTCTTGAGTGTTAAAAATTAACAAAAATTGATCCTTGAAGTCACCAAAATGATCAAAAAATAATTCTTGACTGTTAAAAATAATCAGAATTAACAAAAAATGTTAACATAAAAATTGTTAACTCTTATAAATAATTATTTATTTTACCAACATCGTCCAGGTATTTTTATACTTTAATAGATTTCCAAAAAGAAATATATGTAGAATTAAACACCGCAAATAAATTTAAAAAGTTTTTAGAAAATATGTACAAAAATTTTATTGATAATAATATTAATATATATCATAATAAAGAAATAAGTAGATGGGCACTAGTTAAGAACTTAGAATTTAGGAATAATATGTAAATAAAAAATGTAATGTTTAAAAATAAATTTTTCTTTGAAATTTATCTTGCGCTATTAGTCTTAAAATTTTCGACCACATTTAAACAATTTAAATTTATTTATTATTTGTTAAAAATTTTGATTCTTAGTTTTGAAAATACGTTACTTGATAATTAAAACCATTAGTTAACGTTATAAATGCTAACAGCTTTTTATGCAATTAAAATACCGTGAATATTCAAGGTTTAATTTGATTTATAATAATTCAAGCATAACAAATCGAATCATATCATTTTATAATTAGATTTTTATTAGAAAAGTTTTATTTCAATAATAATTTTTTGTTAAAAGTTATTAAACTAAAATTGCGGCTAAGCCGATCCTGACACAACACAAAAATAGATTTTTTTGTTTATTTTTGTGTCCAGAGAAGTAACAAATAATAAAAAAATAATGTAAATAAACTAAAATAAATGTACCAGAAATAAAACAAAAAAAAATAAGTGGCGAAATATATCATAATTTGTCGCTAATTAGTTGTGAAACAATTTAATTTGTCTCTACTGTTGTTCAATATAAAAACCATTATTTTGCCAAGTTCATATCAACTTTGCGAGATAATTTTTGATGAAATTCCGGAAAAAAAGGAAATGCTGAATATTTGCCGCTGATTAGTCGCTAATTAGTTGTGAAACAATTTAATTTGTCTCTACTGTTTTTCAACATAAAAACTATTATTTTGCTAAATTCATATCAACTTGGCGAGATAATTTTTGATGAAATTCTCGAAAAAAAAGGAAATGCTGAATATTTGCCGCTGATTTGTCGCTAATTAGTTGTGAAACAATTTAATTTGTCGCTACTATTGTTCAATATAAAAACTATTATTTTGCCAAGTTCATATCAACTTGGCGAGATAATTTTTGATGAAATTCCCGAAAAAAAAGGAAATGCTGAATATTTGCCGCTGATTTGTCGCTAATTAGTTGTGAAACAATTTAATTTGTCTCTACTGTTTTTCAACATAAAAACTATTATTTTGCTAAATTCATATCAACTTGGCGAGATAATTATTGATAAAATTCCCGAAAAAAAAAATGTTGAATATTTGCCGCTGATTTGCCGCTAATTAGTTGTGGAAAAATTTAATTTGTCGCTATTGTTGTTCAACATAAAAACTATTATTTTGCCAAGTTCATATCAACTGCGAGATAATTTTTGATGAAATTCCCGAAAAAAAAGGAAATGCTGAATATTTGCCGCTAATTTGTCGCTAATTAGTTGTGAAATAATTTAATTTGTCGCTACTGTTGTTCAATATAAAAACTATTATTTTGCCAAGTTCATATCAACTTGGCGAGATAATTTTTGATGAAATTCCCGAAAAAAAAGGAAATGCTGAATATTTGCCGCTGATTTGTCGCTAATTAGTTGTGAAACAATTTAATTTGTCTCTACTGTTTTTCAACATAAAAACTATTATTTTGCTAAATTCATATCAACTTGGCGAGATAATTATTGATAAAATTCCCGAAAAAAAAAATGTTGAATATTTGCCGCTGATTTGCCGCTAATTAGTTGTGGAAAAATTTAATTTGTCGCTATTGTTGTTCAACATAAAAACTATTATTTTGCCAAGTTCATATCAACTGCGAGATAATTTTTGATGAAATTCCCGAAAAAAAAGGAAATGCTGAATATTTGCCGCTAATTTGTCGCTAATTAGTTGTGAAATAATTTAATTTGTCGCTACTGTTGTTCAATATAAAAACTATTATTTTGCCAAGTTCATATCAACTTGGCGAGATAATTTTTGATGAAATTCCCGAAAAAAAAGGAAATGCTGAATATTTGCCGCTGATTTGTCGCTAATTAGTTGTGGAAAAATTTAATTTGTCACTACTGTTGTTCAATATAAAAACTATCATTTTGCCAAGTTTATATCAACTTTGCGACATAATTATTGATAAAATTCCCGAAAAAAAGAAATGCTGAATATTTGCCGCTGATTTGTCGCTAATTAGTTGTGAAAAAAATTAATTTGTCGCTACTGTTGTTCAACATAAAAGTTATTATTTTGCCAAGTTCATATCAACTTGCCGAGATAATTTTTGATGAAATTCCCGAAAAAAAGGAAATGCTGAATATTTGCCGCTGATTTGTCGCTAATTAGTTGTGAAAAAAATTAATTTGTCTCTACTGTTGTTCAACATAAAAGTTATTATTTTGCCAAGTTCATATCAACTTGCCGAGATAATTTTTGATGAAATTCCCGAAAAAAAGGAAATGCTGAATATTTGCCGCTGATTTGTCGCTAATTAGTTGTGAAAAAAATTAATTTGTCTCTACTGTTGTTCAACATAAAAGTTATTATTTTGCCAAGTTCATATCAACTTGCCGAGATAATTTTTGATGAAATTCCCGAAAAAAAGGAAATGCTGAATATTTGCCGCTGATTTGTCGCTAATTAGTTGTGGAAAAATTTAATTTGTCGCTACTGTTGTTCAACATAAAAACCATTATTTTGCCAAGTTCATATCAACTTTGCGAGATAATTATTGATAAAATTCCCGAAAAAAAGAAATGCTGAATATTTGCCGCTGATTTGTCGCTAATTAGTTGTGAAAAAATTTAATTTGTCGCTACTGTTGTTCAACATAAAAACTATTATTTTGCTAAGTTCATATCAACTTTGCGAGATAATTATTGATAAAATTCCCGAAAAAAAGAAATGCTGAATATTTGCCGCTGATTTGTCGCTAATTAGTTGTGAAAAAAATTAATTTGTCGCTACTGTTGTTCAACATAAAAGTTATTATTTTGCCAAGTTCATATCAACTTGGCGAGATAATTTTTGATGAAATTCCCGAAAAAAAAAGAAATGCTGAATATTTGCCGCTGATTTGTCGCTAATTAGTTGTGAAAAAATTTAATTTGTCGCTACTGTTGTTCAATATAAAAACTATTATTTTGCCAAGTTCATATCAACTTTGCGAGATAATTTTTGATGAAATTAACGAAAAAAAAGGAAATGCTGAATATTTGCCGCTGATTTGTCGCTAATTAGTTGTGAAACAATTTAATTTGTCAACATAAAAACTGTTATTTTGGTAAGTTCATATGAACTTGTCGAGCCAACTTCGGAAGGAATTCCCAAAAACAGCTGAAAATTTGCCGCTAATTAGTTGAAAAAATTGTTAAACAAAAAAATCATTTTTTCATCGAATATACGGAACTGACACTAACGAATAAAATAGGCTCATAATTTGCCGTTAATAAAAAATGTCAAATTTTTTTAGTAATTTTCATAAAAAAAATACACCATGTTTCTCAAGTTTTACATGAATTTAGCCACACAATTTTTGATAGAATCCGCGAAGAACAAAAAAAGCGGATAATTTGCCGCTAATTGGTCGCTTTTGTTCCGCTAAGTTCATTTGACAATTTTTCAGCGGCAAATTTTTAGCTTTTATCAAAAATTGTTTCACTAAATTCATATTACAATTTAACAGTAGCGACAAATTTTATTTTTCACAATAAATTAGCGGCAAATTTTGTTATAAAATGTTACTATTTTTACACCAAAGCAAATACATACATACTCTTTTATTTGTAACATTAAAATTAATGTATTTTTTAGATTTTAATAGTGTAAAGGAATATTTTAGTTTCTCGTTTATATCGAGCTTTATTTTGGTTCGGCTTCGGTAATGCCAAAAATACTTCCCTAACCCTAGTTCTCGGCTAACATATGACGTGACAAATATAGACTCGAAAATAAAACAAAAAAATAATGGTGTGGTGACCGTGAATAAATAACAAAGTTTAGGAACTATAAAATGGGGCTGGCAACTCGTAATAAACAACTGTAATAAAATATTACTCTCTGGAAATAGATTTGTTGATGTATATGTATTATACCGAGTGAAATGGTTATGATCAAAATTGTCTAAATTATGGGTTTTTTGAGGAGTAACACTATATATATTTTTTTTTACTTTCCCGGATCCATCAAAGGGAATGTATAGTGAACGAACAAAAAAAAAATCTTTGAGATATCGATGTAAATATACATTTTGAGGTCTCCCGAGAAGATTGAAACCATTTCCACAGTATGGTCTGTCTGTGGGTCTGTGTGTAATATTCCACGATAACTGCCGAACCGTTTGACCAATGAAATTTGGAAAATGTGGAAAATTTTCTTATGCAAAGTTGTAGAGAACCAAATTTCCTTTAACTTTTATTTTTAACATTTTTTCGAATTTCCCATTGTTTCGCCGCTAGAGGGCGAAAAATATACATATTTAAACTTTTTGCATTTTTACTTTCCCGACCCACCTCCGAGAAGGGAAAGTATTGTGAACGAGCAAAAAAAATTTTCGAGATAAAGATGGAAATATCCACTTTGAGGTCACCTTAGATAATTAATACCATTTCCAAATGGAAGTCTGTCTGTGTATATTCTTTCACTATAGAAGCCACACGTTTAATCCAATTGAGCTGAAATTTGGTATATGGATTTTTGTACGACATCTGTCAAACGGAAGTGTCACTATCAAAAAATGACAGATGCAATATTTGACTTGCAATATGTCAAAAATACAAAAACGTAAAAATTTGAAACTTTAACATTAAATATCTATAAAAGTTTTCCAATTATTTTTCGACTTTATCCGATTTTTTTCTATTGTATTTGACTTTTTTCGATTTTTGTCGATTTTTCCGTTTTTTTCCTTTTTTTTTCGATTTTATCCGATTTTTTGGGATCGTATTTGATTTTCGACTATTTTTTCGATGTTTTTTAATATTATCTCATTTTTTTTTCAATTTGTTCCAATTTTTTTCATTCTTTTCATATTTTTTTTGTTTTTTTTTTCGATGTTTTTTAATTTTATCCAAATATTTTTCAATTTGTTCCGATTTTTTTCAACTTTTTTCGATTTTTTTCAAACTCTATCCTTTTTTGTGGATTTTATTTGTTGTTGTTTTTTTTTCGTCGTATTTGATTTATATAAGTTTTGTCAGAATTTATTTGGGTTTTACGCTTGTTCGATCTCATTGAATTATATTTGATTTTTTCAATTTTTCTCGGTTTTATTTGGTTTTTTTCGGTTTTTTTGATTTAATTTGGTTTTTAACGATTTTGGTCGATTGCATTTGATTTTTTCGATTTTATTGCTTTGTTTAGATTTTTTTTCGATTTGTTTTCGATTTTTTTCCGACTTTTTCGATATGTTTCGATTTTTTTTCGATTTCATTCGATTTTTATCAATTTTGTCGCTTTTATTTGGGTTTTTAAGGTTTTTGTACATTTTGTTCGATTTTTTTGTATTGTATTTGACTTCTTTCAGTTTTTTTTTTCGGTATTTCTCGTATTTATTTTTTGTCAATTTTTTAGATTTTTGTCGATTTTATTTGGTTTTTAACGATTTTGGTCGATTGCATTTGATTTTTTCGATTTTATTGCTTTGTTTAGATTTTTTTTCGATTTGTTTTCGATTTTTTTCCGACTTTTTCGATATGTTTCGATTTTTTTTCGATTTCATTCGATTTTTATCAATTTTGTCGCTTTTATTTGGGTTTTTAAGGTTTTTGTACATTTTGTTCGATTTTTTTGTATTGTATTTGACTTCTTTCAGTTTTTTTTTTCGGTATTTCTCGTATTTATTTTTTGTCAATTTTTTAGATTTTTGTCGATTTTATTTGGTTTTTTACGATTTTGGTCGATTGTATTTGATTTTTTCGATTTTATTGCTTTGTTTAGATTTTTTTTCGATTTTTTTTTTCGATATTTTTCGATTTTTTTTTCGATTTCATAAGATTTTATTCGATTTTTATCAATTTTGTCGATTTGGGTTTTTAAGGTTTTTGTACATTTTGGTCGATTTTTTTTGTATTGTGTTTGACTTCTTTCAGTTTTTTTTTCGTTGTTTCTCGTATTTATTTTTTGTCAATTTTTTAGATTTTTTTTGGTTTTATTTGGTTTTTTCGATTTTATTGCTTTGTTTAGATTTTTTTTCGATTTTTTTCCGACTTTTTTTTCGATATTTTTCGATTTTTTTTTCGATTTCATATGATTTCATTCGATTTTTATCAATTTTGTCGTTTTTATTTGGGTTTTAAGGTTTATATACATTTTATTTCGATTTTTTTTGTATTGTATTTGACTTCTTTCAGTTTTTTTTTCGGTATTTATTTTTTGTTAATTTTTTAGATTTTTGTCGATTTTATTGCTTTGTTTAGATTTTTTTTCGATTTGTTTTCGATTTTTTTCCGACTTTTTCGATATGTTTCGATTTTTTTTCGATTTCATTCGATTTTTATCAATTTTGTCGCTTTTATTTGGGTTTTTAAGGTTTTTGTACATTTTGTTCGATTTTTTTGTATTGTATTTGACTTCTTTCAGTTTTTTTTTTCGGTATTTCTCGTATTTATTTTTTGTCAATTTTTTAGATTTTTGTCGATTTTATTTGGTTTTTTACGATTTTGGTCGATTGTATTTGATTTTTTCGATTTTATTGCTTTGTTTAGATTTTTTTTCGATTTTTTTTTCGATATTTTTCGATTTTTTTTTCGATTTCATAAGATTTTATTCGATTTTTATCAATTTTGTCGATTTGGGTTTTTAAGGTTTTTGTACATTTTGTTCGATTTTTTTTGTATTGTATTTGACTTCTTTCAGTTTTTTTTTTTCGGTATTTCTCGTATTTATTTTTTGTCAATTTTTTAGATTTTTGTCGATTTTATTTGGTTTTTTACGATTTTCATCGATTGTATTTGATTTTTTCGATTTTATTGCTTTGTTTAGATTTTTTTTCGATTTTTTTTTCGATATTTTTCGATTTTTTTTTCGATTTCATAAGATTTTATTCGATTTTTATCAATTTTGTCGATTTGGGTTTTTAAGGTTTTTGTACATTTTGGTCGATTTTTTTTGTATTGTATTTGACTTCTTTCAGTTTTTTTTTCGTTGTTTCTCGTATTTATTTTTTGTCAATTTTTTAGATTTTTTTCGGTTTTATTTGGTTTTTTCGATTTTATTGCTTTGTTTAGATTTTTTTTCGATTTTTTTCCGACTTTTTTTTCGATATTTTTCGATTTTTTTTTCGATTTCATATGATTTCATTCGATTTTTATCAATTTTGTCGTTTTTATTTGGGTTTTAAGGTTTATGTACATTTTATTTCGATTTTTTTTGTATTGTATTTGACTTCTTTCAGTTTTTTTTTCGGTATTTATTTTTTGTTAATTTTTTAGATTTTTGTCGATTTTATTGCTTTGTTTAGATTTTTTTCCGATTTTTTTTCGATTTTTTCCGACTTTTTTTTGATATTTTTCGATTCTTTTTTCGATTTCATGATTTTTTTCAATTTAGTCGCTTTTATTAGGGGTTTTAAGGTTTTTGTACATTTTGTTCGATTTTTTTTTGTATTGTATTTGACTTCTTTCAGTTTTTTTTTTTCGGTATTTCTCGTATTTATTTTTTGTCAATTTTTTAGATTTTTGTCGATTTTATTTGGTTTTTTACGATTTTGGTCGATTGTATTTGATTTTTTCGATTTTATTGCTTTATTTAGATTTTTTTTCGATTTTTTTTTCGATATTTTTCGATTTTTTTTTTCGATTTCATAAGATTTCATTCGATTTTTATCAATTTTGTCGTTTTTATTTGGGTTTTTAAGGTTTTTGTACATTTTATTCGATATTTTTTTGTATTGACTTCTTTCAGTTTTTTTTTTCGTTGTTCTCGTATTTATGTTTTGTCAATTTTTTAGATTTTTGTCGATTTTATTTGGTTTTTTACGATTTTGGTCGATTGTATTTGATTTTTTCGATTTTATTGCTTTGTTTAGATTTTTTTTCGATTTTTTTTTCGATTTTTTCGATTTTTTTTTCGATTTCATATGATTTCATTCGATTTTTATCAATTTTGTCGTTTTTATTTGGGTTTTTAAGGTTTTTGTACATTTTATTCGATATTTTTTTGTATTGACTTCTTTCAGTTTTTTTTTTCGGTATTTCTCGTATTTATTTTTTGTCAATTTTTTAGATTTTTGTCGATTTTATTGCTTTGTTTAAATTTTTTTTCGATTTGTTTTCGATTTTTTTCCGACTTTTTCGATAGTTTCGATTTTTTTTCGATTTCATTCGATTTTTATCAATTTTGTCGCTTTTATTTGGGTTTTTAAGGTTTTTGTACATTTTATTCGATATTTTTTTGTATTGACTTCTTTCAGTTTTTTTTTTCGGTATTTCTCGTATTTATTTTTTGCCAGGTTTTTAGATTTTTGTCGATTTTACTTAGTTTTAACGATTTTGGTCGATTGCATTTGATTTTTTCGATTTTATTGCTTTGTTTAGATTTTTTTCCGATTTTTTTTCGATTTTTTTTCGACTTTTTTTCGATATTTTTCGATTCTTTTTTCGATTTCATGATTTTTTTCAATTTAGTCGCTTTTATTTGGGGTTTTAAGGTTTTTGTACATTTTGTTCGATTTTTTTTTGTATTGTATTTGACTTCTTTCAGTTTTTTTTTTTCGGTATTTCTCGTATTTATTTTTTGTCAATTTTTTAGATTTTTGTCGATTTTATTTGGTTTTTTACGATTTTCATCGATTGTATTTGATTTTTTCGATTTTATTGCTTTATTTAGATTTTTTTTCGATTTTTTTTTCGATATTTTTCGATTTTTTTTTTCGATTTCATAAGATTTTATTCGATTTTTATCAATTTTGTCGATTTGGGTTTTTAAGGTTTTTGTACATTTTGGTCGATTTTTTTTGTATTGTGTTTGACTTCTTTCAGTTTTTTTTTCGTTGTTTCTCGTATTTATTTTTTGTCAATTTTTTAGATTTTTTTTGGTTTTATTTGGTTTTTTCGATTTTATTGCTTTGTTTAGATTTTTTTTCGATTTTTTTCCGACTTTTTTTTCGATATTTTTCGATTTTTTTTTCGATTTCATATGATTTCATTCGATTTTTATCAATTTTGTCGTTTTTATTTGGGTTTTAAGGTTTATATACATTTTATTTCGATTTTTTTTGTATTGTATTTGACTTCTTTCAGTTTTTTTTTCGGTATTTATTTTTTGTTAATTTTTTAGATTTTTGTCGATTTTATTGCTTTGTTTAGATTTTTTTTCGATTTTTTTTTCGATATTTTTCGATTTTTTTTCGATTTCATAAGATTTTATTCGATTTTTATCAATTTTGTCGATTTGGGTTTTTAAGGTTTTTGTACATTTTGTTCGATTTTTTTGTATTGTATTTGACTTCTTTCAGTTTTTTTTTTCGGTATTTCTCGTATTTATTTTTTGTCAATTTTTTAGATTTTTGTCGATTTTATTTGGTTTTTTACGATTTTGGTCGATTGTATTTGATTTTTTCGATTTTATTGCTTTGTTTAGATTTTTTTTCGATTTTTTTTTCGATATTTTTCGATTTTTTTTTCGATTTCATAAGATTTTATTCGATTTTTATCAATTTTGTCGATTTGGGTTTTTAAGGTTTTTGTACATTTTGGTCGATTTTTTTTGTATTGTGTTTGACTTCTTTCAGTTTTTTTTTCGTTGTTTCTCGTATTTATTTTTTGTCAATTTTTTAGATTTTTTTTGGTTTTATTTGGTTTTTTCGATTTTATTGCTTTGTTTAGATTTTTTTTCGATTTTTTTCCGACTTTTTTTTCGATATTTTTCGATTTTTTTTTCGATTTCATATGATTTCATTCGATTTTTATCAATTTTGTCGTTTTTATTTGGGTTTTAAGGTTTATGTACATTTTATTTCGATTTTTTTTGTATTGTATTTGACTTCTTTCAGTTTTTTTTTCGGTATTTATTTTTTGTTAATTTTTTAGATTTTTGTCGATTTTATTGCTTTGTTTAGATTTTTTTCCGATTTTTTTTCGATTTTTTCCGACTTTTTTTTGATATTTTTCGATTCTTTTTTCGATTTCATGATTTTTTTCAATTTAGTCGCTTTTATTAGGGGTTTTAAGGTTTTTGTACATTTTGTTCGATTTTTTTTTGTATTGTATTTGACTTCTTTCAGTTTTTTTTTTTCGGTATTTCTCGTATTTATTTTTTGTCAATTTTTTAGATTTTTGTCGATTTTATTTGGTTTTTTACGATTTTGGTCGATTGTATTTGATTTTTTCGATTTTATTGCTTTATTTAGATTTTTTTTCGATTTTTTTTTCGATATTTTTCGATTTTTTTTTTCGATTTCATAAGATTTTATTCGATTTTTATCAATTTTGTCGATTTGGGTTTTTAAGGTTTTTGTACATTTTGGTTCGATTTTTTTTGTATTGTATTTGACTTCTTTCAGTTTTTTTTTCGTTGTTTCTCGTATTTATTTTTTGTCAATTTTTTAGATTTTTGTCGATTTTATTTGGTTTTTTACGATTTTGGTCGATTGTATTTGATTTTTTCGATTTTATTGCTTTGTTTAGATTTTTTTTCGATTTTTTTTTCGATTTTTTCGATTTTTTTTTCGATTTCATATGATTTCATTCGATTTTTATCAATTTTGTCGTTTTTATTTGGGTTTTTAAGGTTTTTGTACATTTTATTCGATATTTTTTTGTATTGACTTCTTTCAGTTTTTTTTTTCGTTGTTCTCGTATTTATGTTTTGTCAATTTTTTAGATTTTTGTCGATTTTATTTGGTTTTTTACGATTTTGGTCGATTGTATTTGATTTTTTCGATTTTATTGCTTTGTTTAGATTTTTTTTCGATTTTTTTTTCGATTTTTTCGATTTTTTTTTCGATTTCATATGATTTCATTCGATTTTTATCAATTTTGTCGTTTTTATTTGGGTTTTTAAGGTTTTTGTACATTTTATTCGATATTTTTTTGTATTGACTTCTTTCAGTTTTTTTTTTCGGTATTTCTCGTATTTATTTTTTGTCAATTTTTTAGATTTTTGTCGATTTTATTGCTTTGTTTAAATTTTTTTTCGATTTGTTTTCGATTTTTTTCCGACTTTTTCGATAGTTTCGATTTTTTTTCGATTTCATTCGATTTTTATCAATTTTGTCGCTTTTATTTGGGTTTTTAAGGTTTTTGTACATTTTATTCGATATTTTTTTGTATTGACTTCTTTCAGTTTTTTTTTTCGGTATTTCTCGTATTTATTTTTTGCCAGGTTTTTAGATTTTTGTCGATTTTACTTAGTTTTAACGATTTTGGTCGATTGCATTTGATTTTTTCGATTTTATTGCTTTGTTTAGATTTTTTTCCGATTTTTTTTCGATTTTTTTTCGACTTTTTTTCGATATTTTTCGATTCTTTTTTCGATTTCATGATTTTTTTCAATTTAGTCGCTTTTATTTGGGGTTTTAAGGTTTTTGTACATTTTGTTCGATTTTTTTTTGTATTGTATTTGACTTCTTTCAGTTTTTTTTTTTCGGTATTTCTCGTATTTATTTTTTGTCAATTTTTTAGATTTTTGTCGATTTTATTTGGTTTTTTACGATTTTGGTCGATTGTATTTGATTTTTTCGATTTTATTGCTTTATTTAGATTTTTTTTCGATTTTTTTTTCGATATTTTTCGATTTTTTTTTTCGATTTCATAAGATTTTATTCGATTTTTATCAATTTTGTCGATTTGGGTTTTTAAGGTTTTTGTACATTTTGGTTCGATTTTTTTTGTATTGTATTTGACTTCTTTCAGTTTTTTTTTCGTTGTTTCTCGTATTTATTTTTTGTCAATTTTTTAGATTTTTTTCGGTTTTATTTGGTTTTTTCGATTTTATTGCTTTGTTTAGATTTTTTTTCGATTTTTTTCCGACTTTTTTTTCGATATTTTTCGATTTTTTTTTCGATTTCATATGATTTCATTCGATTTTTATCAATTTTGTCGTTTTTATTTGGGTTTTAAGGTTTATGTACATTTTATTTCGATTTTTTTTGTATTGTATTTGACTTCTTTCAGTTTTTTTTTCGGTATTTATTTTTTGTTAATTTTTTAGATTTTTGTCGATTTTATTGCTTTGTTTAGATTTTTTTCCGATTTTTTTTCGATTTTTTCCGACTTTTTTTTGATATTTTTCGATTCTTTTTTCGATTTCATGATTTTTTTCAATTTAGTCGCTTTTATTAGGGGTTTTAAGGTTTTTGTACATTTTGTTCGATTTTTTTTTGTATTGTATTTGACTTCTTTCAGTTTTTTTTTTTCGGTATTTCTCGTATTTATTTTTTGTCAATTTTTTAGATTTTTGTCGATTTTATTTGGTTTTTTACGATTTTGGTCGATTGTATTTGATTTTTTCGATTTTATTGCTTTGTTTAGATTTTTTTTCGATTTTTTTTTCGATTTTTTCGATTTTTTTTTCGATTTCATATGATTTCATTCGATTTTTATCAATTTTGTCGTTTTTATTTGGGTTTTTAAGGTTTTTGTACATTTTATTCGATATTTTTTTGTATTGACTTCTTTCAGTTTTTTTTTTCGGTATTTCTCGTATTTATTTTTTGTCAATTTTTTAGATTTTTGTCGATTTTATTGCTTTGTTTAAATTTTTTTTCGATTTGTTTTCGATTTTTTTCCGACTTTTTCGATAGTTTCGATTTTTTTTCGATTTCATTCGATTTTTATCAATTTTGTCGCTTTTATTTGGGTTTTTAAGGTTTTTGTACATTTTATTCGATATTTTTTTGTATTGACTTCTTTCAGTTTTTTTTTTCGGTATTTCTCGTATTTATTTTTTGCCAGGTTTTTAGATTTTTGTCGATTTTACTTAGTTTTAACGATTTTGGTCGATTGCATTTGATTTTTTCGATTTTATTGCTTTGTTTAGATTTTTTTCCGATTTTTTTTCGATTTTTTTTCGACTTTTTTTCGATATTTTTCGATTCTTTTTTCGATTTCATGATTTTTTTCAATTTAGTCGCTTTTATTTGGGGTTTTAAGGTTTTTGTACATTTTATTCGATTTTTTTTTGTATTGTAGTTGACTTCTTTCAGTTTTTTTTTTCGGTATTTCTGTAACTGGAGTCTAGAGAAACGAATTCTGTTCTGAATCCTTGGTGCATGTTTGCGTATTATTAGTTTCGCCCCAATCAGCTTTTATTGTACGTTAGCTTGAAAGTTTGATTATTGATCAATGTGAAAGTTCCAGGTTTTTAAATACAAAGGCTAGATTTAGATAGGCATGACTTCTTTTAATAAAATAAAGATAAAAAAATAACAAAGTTGAATGCCTTCACTAAGGATTCAGAATAGAATTCGTTTCTCTAGACGCCAGTGTTTTGGTACGAATACCGGGACGATTTCAGTGGGATTTTTGGGGATTTTGGACCTTTCCGGGCATTTGAGGGAGAGGGCAGTTGGGGCATTCGGAATTTTGAGGTTGGGGGCAGGAGGAGGATTGATGGAGGCCTTTGCAGATGGAGCAATGGAGCACTTTGTAGGATTGCCATTGGATGCACAGTGGGTGCAGAATTTAGGTTTTGGATTGATGGGATTTAGGTTGTACGGCTCACACTTGTGGTGTAAGCCGTACATAGGTATGCCTGTAGATATGGAATAGGAATAGAAGGATTCGGATAAAGGAGGTTGGGAGGTTGTATAATACTCCAGAACTTCGTGATGGGGAACTTCGCCTCCTTGAAGAGAATGTCTATTTCCGCATCAAATGTGTCCTTGGTGACACCCTTCATCACGAAGCAGAAGTTGGGAGTTGGAGGTTGTCTGGGTTGAGGGTGAGTTGGATAAGGGTGATTTCTCTGGTGACCAGTGGAGTGCCTTATCCTTTGAAGGAGGACTTCGGCAGATATACAAGAGGAATGATGAAGGAGAGCAGTTCCGTTTGGGTTCGCTTTGAGGAAAAGGATTTGGTTTCTGAGGATTTCGTTGATATTAAGGTGTAGTTTTAGGCTTTACAATTCTCTACAAGGATGGGCATGGAGGGAAGGATTCTGGAAGGGGTGCGTTGGGTTTTGGGGATAGCACCCGTCGAGAAGGAATTTGGATTGTTTAGTAGGTTTGGATTTTGAGGGGATGGAGGGTACGTTAGTCCTAAAGTATAGGGAATTCAATGCTTTAGAGAGAGAACGTATCTATTGGTCCAAATTGAAATCTTAAAAACGGCGTCGGCTCTGGTTTTCAGGTACTTCAGCTCCGTCTGGTCCAATAGCAAACGTACCTGGCAGAGCTTTGCTATTGGACTAGACGGAGCTGAAGTACCTGAAGACCAGAGCCGAAGTACCTGAAGACCAGAGCCGACGCCGTTTTCAAATTTCAATTTGGACTACTAATAACGGAGATATATATCTTTTCTCTCTCTTCTCTCTTCTCTCTTCTCTCTTCTCTCTTTTCTCTTTTCTCTTCTCTCTTATCTCTCTTATCTCTCTTATCTCTCTTATCTCTCTTATCTCTCTTATCTCTCTTATCTCTCTTATCTCTCTTATCTCTCTTATCTCTCTTATCTCTCTTATCTCTTTTATCTCTCTTATCTCTCTTATCTCTCTTATCTCTCTTATCTCTCTTATCTCTCTTATCTCTCTTATCTCTTTTATCTCTCTTATCTCTCTTATCTCTCTTATCTCTCTTATCTCTCTTATCTCTCTTATCTCTCTTATCTCTCTTATCTCTCTTATCTCTCTTATCTCTCTTATCTCTCTTATCTCTCTTATCTCTCTTATCTCTCTTATCTCTCTTATCTCTCTTATCTCTCTTATCTCTCTTCTCTCTCCTCTCTCCTCTCTCCTCTCTCCTCTCTTATCTCTTCTCGCGGAATCAAAGCAAAAGGAAAAAACTTGAGAGAGACGAAAGACCTTTCTGTTCATTAAATTTTAAGATCAACCGCTAGAGGCCCGCGTGACGCGTATGGATGAAACACTATAGAGAAACTCAAATGAGAGTGAGACACATATAGTACAAATGTTTGGAAGCATTCTTCTCTCTCTTATTTCATAGTCATTTGAAATAATCGATAAAAAAATTGTACCCAGTAATTAATTTTGGTACTACATTTATCAAAGGAGTATCACCGTACTTTTTCCCGACCAACAGTACCACATGTGGTACTATAGTACCACTCTGGCAACACTGCTTGCAGTAGGTCAACATAGACTATCTACTATTGTTGCTTTAATTTTTAAAATGAAGATGAAAAATGTAACGCTCCTTTTTTCCTAATTCGAATAAGAAAACAACATAGTTGCTGCTATTTTTCTAATTGTTGCTTAATTTTCTAATACCCGTAGTGTAATTAAAATTTAAATTTTAAACTATTTCTAAAATTAGCATTGCAAATGTAATTTTTTTTGCAGTTACGGTGTTTTTTTTTCTGACCTTTCAGCGATAATTTAACCGTAAAGCGTGAACCAAGGTTCTAAAATAAGAATAGAATTTGACAAAAATCAAGTGCGTATATTTTCCTGAGAAAAATCGGACTGTTTCCTGATTAATTAATTTTAATTTAGGCACTATTAAGTTCATTATTCGTAACGGTTTTTTTTTTTAACAATAGAATTGAAGATAAAAATAATTAAGTAATAATACGAGAATAATTGAATAATAACTAAATTTTTTAGGAATATTAATAAAAATATTTAGAAAAACAACTTACAGTTTATTTAAAACATCTTTTTACAGTGATTTATTTCGTTATTTTGATACTAAAATATTATTTTCGAATAGAAAAAAAATGTTTTGATTTCTATAAAATTTTTCTTCAAATTGTTTCCTATTGTTTTCAATTATTAAATAGAAATATTTGTATCAGTGTTTTAATAATTTGGTATTTTTATATTGTCAATAAAATTTTTTAAATCAAAAGAATCATTTACATAATAGTCATTTTTTATAATAAATTATAAAAAGGTGATTGAATATATGATAGTTATTATTTGTAACGTTTGTCGCAGGTTTGTAAATTTTAAACAATTCTAATGTCTTGTTATCAACAAATTATTCGTATTTTGGTAAGTTTTTATCATTTTTATTATCAAAAAAAAAAATCTTTTATTAGGTAAAATCAATAGAGTAGGATTGAAAGTAAGCTTTTAGAAATTTTATGCAGCTAAGAACTTTTCCAATGCAATTCTGCGTAATCCGATATCTCAATAGACAATGGGCTATTGATCCAGTTCCAGTTTAATCTTTAATTCGTTTTCTAAAGTCAAACAAGTAATAGACAATTGATCATCTCGTTAATTGGAAATCAAATAAGTTAATCGTTGTTTGTTATTTCTAAGAATTTTATTAAATATTTATAAACAAAAGTGCTTAATATAAATAAATAAATATCAATATTTAATTCTTGTTAGCGACGACCCAATAGGGAGTTTACTTACTACGACCTATATAAAATCGTAACTAAGCGGAAACGGGCTATAGTATCTTCGGAAGAAATATTCCCAATTGAATTTTGAACAACTTAATTTTTTTCTGTGTTCTGTATGTCTGTCTGTATGTCTGGTTGTCGTCCGCAAAGCTTAAAAATGCCATAACTTTTGAATGCTTAAAAGTATCGACTTGAAATTTTGACCATTTTTTTAAGAATCACGACTACTACATTTTAATACAAAATGAGTGAAATCGGAAAATGAGTAAACGGGGTTTTCCCGGTTTTTCCCACTTTTTTTAAAGTTTCACAGGAAATTGACTGCAGGTCGTAATTTTTGATCAAACCGCTTCAAATTTGTAAAAAAGATACGTTGAAGTACTGTTACAAAGCCTATTAAAAATCGGAATAATCGGAAAATTTCTTGTGGGTTTTCCCGGATTGTTTTTCTGAAAATGTTATTATTTTAAAAATCCGATATCTCTGAAACCGTGAAAGATATTCGGAAAATAAAAATTATAAAATGTAAGACTGAAATAGCCTAATAAGTATTATTTGAACTATTTTTTCGAAATTTGTTGAGAAGGTTGAGAAGAAAAATAAAATTAAAAAAAAAAAAAAATTTTTAGAAATTAAATTCCGAAAATCTCGGAAACTAGGGAGAATATCGAAAAATGTCTAGAGTATTTCTTTGTTGTACTTGATAAGATCGTTTGAAATGAAAAAAAGTATGAAAAATAGGGAAAAAATATTGGAAAATAGAAAAAAATAATGAGAAATAGGGAAAAATTGAAAATAGTAACAAAATAGTGAAAAGAAAAGGAAAAAAAATAATGAAAAATAGGGAACAAATATTTGAAAATAGGGAAAAAATATTCGAAAATAGGAAAAAAGTAATAATAAATAGGGAAAAAATAATGAAAAATATAATAAGGAAAAAATAATGAAAAATATGGAAAAAAATAATGAAAAATGTGAAAAAAATAATGAAAAATATGGAAAAAATATTGAAAAACATGGAAAAATATGGAAAAAAATTATGAAAAATGTGAAAAAAAATGAAAATATTGTGAGTTATATCGGATTGTTTTCCCGATTATTTTAAATATATGTCTAAACATTTTTCTCTATTTTCTTTATTTTTCCAAATTTTTACTTTCCCGACTCCCGTGAAGGGAAAGTATTGTGAACGAGCTAAAAAAAAAATTCGAGATAAAGAAGGAAATATCCATTTTGAGGTCACCTGAGACGATTAAGACCCAGATGGAAGTCTGTCTGTCTGTCTGCGTGTATTCTTTTACGATAGAGGCCACACGTTTAATCCGATTGAGCTGAAATTTGGTATATATTTTTGAGTTACCCATCGGAATAACATATTAGTTTTTGTATGACATCTGTCAAACGGAATTTTACTTGCAATATGTCATTTGAAAGCCCTTGAAAAATTCTATTCAGAACAGTCAAAATTATTTATCCAACTTTTCACCTGTCAAAAATAAAAAAATGTCAAAATTTGAAACTGAAACTTTAAATATCTGAAAAAGTATTCTTCGGGAAAATTTTAGGGCGTCACAACCGATTTTTTCACTATTTTTCCAGATTTTCACCTTTTTTCATTGTTTTTCTCAAGTTTTTAGTATTTATCCCAATTTTTCTGTTTTTTCATATCTATCCCAATTTTTCACTATTTTTACAGAATTTCAACAATATATCATATTTTTTTTAAATATATCCAAATTTTTCACTATTTTTGTAGTTTTTCCCCTATTTCCCCCAAATTTTGACACTATTTTTTTTCATTTTTCCTATTTTTTTTATTTATCCCAACTTTTCACTGTTTTTCGAAATTTTCCCCAATTTTTCATAATTTTTTCAAAATTTCCCATAATTTTCTTATTTTTTATATTTATTCAAAATTTTCCCGATTTTATCAGATTTTACCCCATTTCCCCCTATTTTTTCGGATTTTCACCTACTTTTCCAAATTTTTCGAATTCCTTTTAATTTATCCCAATTTTACACTGTTTATCCAGAGTTTTCCCTAGCTTTCATTAATTTTCCCCATTTTTCCACTATTTGTGCCGATTTTATTCTAGTTTTCACTATTTTCTCCTCTTATCAATTTTTAACTATTTTTCTAGATTTTCCCTTTTTTTATTATTTTTCCCAATTTTTCAATATTTTTTGCCAATTTCTCCTAATTTTTCACTATTTTTCCGGGTTTTGTCTTATTTTTCCTGATTTTCTCCAATTTTTCTTAATTTTAATATTTCTCAAAATTTTTTAATATTATTTCCTACTTTTCCCGATTTCTGCCAATTTTTCACTATTTTCCTTATTTTTCCCATTTTTATATTTATCCTCATTTTTCATTTTTCATTCTTTTTACTTATTTTTTTCCAAATTTTTCTTATTTTTCCTATGTTTCCATCTTTTTCCTTTTTTTCACTATTTTTCCAGGTTTTATCCCATTTTTTAATATTTTCCCCTATTTTTCATAATTTCCCCTATTTTTTCAGATTTTTCCTAACTTTCCACAAAACCGATTTTTTTAATTTTTTTAAATTTTTTTTATTTTTCCCCATTTTCATATTTTTAATATTTTCCAATTTTTCCTGTTTTTCCCTACTTTTTTCTTCTTTCCTATTTTTTCTTGTTTTTCATTTTTCTTTTTCTATATTTTTTCCCATTTTTCCCTATTTTTTTTTTGTTTTTTCAATGTTTTTTACTATTTTTTTTACAATTTTGTATGTTTTTTTTTCATATTTTTGCCTATATTTTCCTATTTCCTGTTTTTGCCCATTTTTCTGTTTTTTTCTATTTTTATCTACTTTTTCCTATTTTTTCCAATTTTTTTCTTTTCTTTCAGTTCCTTTCTATTTATCTCCATTTTTAATACTTGCCTATATTTTCCTTTTCCATATTTTTCCCTATACTTTCCTTTTTCCTATTTTACTCTATTTTTTTCCATTTTAGTTTCCAAAAAAAACTCTTATAGAGAAGCACAGAATTTTGTTTTCGTGACTTTAATTTTTTGAAAACCTGAAAAATTACGGAAAATTATGAAAAATATTGAAAAAAATAAGGAAAAATAGAGAAAAAATATTCTAAAATAGAAAAAAAATAATTAAAAATAGGGAAACAAATAATGAAAAATAATGAAAAATAGTAACAAAATAATGAAAAAAAAAGGGAAAAAATATTGGAAAATAGGGAAAAAAATATTGGAAAATAGGGAAAAAAATAATGAAAAATATGAAAAAAAATAATGAAAAATATGGAAAAAAATAATTAAAAATATGGAAAAAATAATTAAAAATATGGAAAAAAATAATTAAAAATTGGAAAAAAATTACTTTGGGGAAAAAAATGAAAAATAGGGAAAAAATAATGAAAAATATGGAAAAAAACAATGAAAAATATGGCAAAAAATAATGAAAAATATGAAAAAGATAATTAAAAATATGGAAAAAAATAATGAAAAATGTGGAAAAAATAAGGAAAAATATGGAAAAAATATTGAAAAATATGGGAAAAAATAATGAAAAATATTATGAAAAATGAAAAAAATAATGAAAATATTGGAAGTTTTATCGGGTTGTTTTTCCGAAAATGAGATTTTAAATTTATGTCCAAACGTTTTTCTCTATTTTTTTTATTTTTCCAATTTTTTTTGTTTTTTAAAATGTTTTAATTTTTTCCCATTTTAATATTTTTCACTATATTTTCCTATTTTTTCCTACTTTTCCCTACTTTTTTCTTCTTTCCTATTTTTTACAATTTTTTCTTTTTCTATATTTTTTTTCCACATTTTTCCCTATTTTTTTTGGTTTTACTGTTTTTTACAATTTTTTTATGTTTTTTTTTCATACTTTTGCCTATATTTCTCTATTTACTGTTTTTCCACTTTTCTGTTTTTTCCATTTTTATCTATTTTTTCCTATTTTTTTCCAATTTTTTTCATTTTTTTTCTACTCTTTCAGTTCTTTTCTATTTATCTCCATTTTTACTATTTGCCTATATTTTACTAGTTTTCCCTATTTTCCCTAAATTTTTCTTTTTTCCTATTTTACTCTATTTTTTTCCATTTTAGTTTTCAAAAAAAAACTCTTATGAGTCAAGCATATATACAGAATTTTGTTTTCGTGACTTTAATTTTTTGAAAACCTGAAAAATTACGCAAATTATGAAAAATGGGGAAAAAATAAGGAAAAATAGGGAAAAAATATTGGAAAATAGAAAAAATATAATGAAAAATAGGGAAACAAATAATGAAAAATAGTACAAAATATAACGAAAAATAGGGTAAAAAATAATGAAAAAAAAAAGAAAAAATAATGAAAAATAGGGAAAAAAATATTGGAAAATGGGGAAAAAATAATAAAAAATAGGGAAAAAAATAGTGAAAAAATAATGAAAAATATGGAAAAAAATAATGAATAATATGGGAAAACATAATGAAAAATATAGAGAAAAATAAGGAAAAATATGAAAAAAAAAATGAAAAATATGAAAAAAAATAATGAAAAATATTGAAAAAAATAATGAAAAATATGGATAAAAATAATGAAAAAGATGTAAAAAAATAATGAAAAATATGGAAAAAGATAATGAAAATTATGGAAAAAAATTATGAAAAATATGCATAAAAATAATGAAAAAGATATAAAAAAATAATGAAAAATATTGAAAAAAATAATGAATGATATGGAAAAAAATAATGAATAATATGGGAAAAAATAATGAAAAATATGGAAAAAAATTATGAAAAATATTGAAAAAAATAATGAAAAATATGGTTAAAAATAATGAAAAAGATGTAAAAAAATAATGAAAAATATGGAAAAAATAATGAAAATTATGGAAAAAAAAATATGAAAAATATGAATAAAAAATAATAAAAATATTGTGAGTTATACCGGGTTGTTTTTCCGAATATGTCATTATTAAAAAAAAAACCATTATCTACGAAGCCGTGTAAGGTATTCAAAATTTAAAAATAATTAAATGTAGGAATTAAATAGGTCAACAAGTCTTATATGAAAAAAAAATAAAATATGAAAAAAAATTTTTTTGAAATTACATTCCGAAAATCTCGGACACGAGGAGTCATATCGAAAAATGTCAAAAGTACTTTTTTGTTGTACATACAAAAATCCTATGAAAAGCTTTATCCATTTTCCTTCAATTTTGATAGGGTTTGAGATACGTCGAAAATAGTCCAAAATTACCAGTTTAATTTTTGAATTATTTCAGGAAATGTCAGTCTTAAATTGTTCGACAAGAAAAATATAATCATAGTCTACGACTTTTCAACATGTGTTCCAAAAATGTCTATGCGGAAAAACGGGGCAGGGGGATCGTATGAATTTTTAAAAACTGTACTTGTTGACCAGACTATAAAGAAATTATAAAGGTTTCCAAACATCTTATTAACATCAATACGAGTAACTGTTCAATGAATTTTTTTTTTTACTTATTATGTCACTGAACCGGTCGTTCTGTAATACGATATTATTCCCCGGAGTTTATAAGGGAAAATAATAATGAAAAATAAATTCGAGCGGATATATACCGTCGATCCAATTTTACAGTATCGGATTTATCAATTTTATAACTAAAAAATATAAAGAAATATATTTCTTTATACAAATATTCTACTCTACTGAAGATGTGTAGCCGAAACTATTAGATTTTATTTTATTTTTGTTATACAGGGTGATTCATTGGGAAATGCGTATACTGTAAGGGTAGATGAGGCACACTGAAATAATTCAAATAACCTATATTTAATGGACCTGTCTTTCTTTATAACCTAGATACAGAGCGATTTAATAATTTTGTCTCTTTTTTTAATTAATCATAACTTAAGAACCACCCTATATATTTTTCTAATATTTATTAAGTACGGTTTTTGTCTAATGTGGTGTCGATTAAAATAAAATTCAAAATTTTATTCCAGACCCGGCCTCAAAAAAATTAATAAGTAGGTTTCGACTCGATACAACACCCTGTATATCAATATTTTAAAATTCTATTAGCATATTTGGAAAGAGCAGAAAAAGTTAAACAACACTGAATGTTATTTGGTGTTTCCGCATCCAATTTTGTTACTTATTAACTTGAGTCAAATTTTGATCTTTCGATAAAAAGGAGGCAAAATTTAAAAAAAAATTAAATGTTCTTTCATAAATGATAATTTTCCAGCTTTAATCAATAAAATCATTTACTATTTCATATTCTATTAAATTCTGAATCTTAACCTTAATGTAAAATTTTAGGACAGGTCCGTATTTGGGACAAAATATTATCAATGACTAACTTTCAAACTTAAAAATTGTTAAAGAGCAAAAATTAAAATTAATAAAAAAAGAGTGAAAATTTCAAAAATAGGCAGAAATAGAAAAAAATGTCAAATAAAGCAAAAAAAGAGGAATGAGGGAAAAGGTAAAAAAATCAATAAAAAGTAAAAAAAAAAGTTAAAAAAGACATTAAAAATGTAAAAAAAAAACTCAAAAAAATAAAAAAAAAATGATAAAAGAATTGTTAAATTGATCAAAGAATAAAACTAATAAAAAAAAAGTGAAAATTTGCAAAAAAAAGCAAAAAAGAAAAAAGGTAAAATAAAGCAAAAGAAAAGGAAAAGGCAAAAAAGGGTAAAAAGAAGCAAAAAAATCAAAAGGGAAAAAAATTTAAAAATGATAAAAGAATTGTTAGATTTGAGCAAAAAAAGACATAAATAGCAATGAAGGAAGAAATGTAAAATAAAGCAAGAAAAAAGGAAAAAAGTAAAAAAAAGAAGCCAAATGCTACAAAAGGGAATAAAGCAAAAATCGCCATAAAAAATAAAAAAAGCAAAAAAGGCAAACAGTTAAAAAAAACATTGAAAAAGTTAAGAAAATCAAGAAAAGGAAACTCTGATAATACAAAAAATCGCAAAAAACCCGCAACAAAATCCCAAAAAAATCGCAAATTATCACAAAAAAAACCAATAAAATAAAAAAATGAGAAAAAATGAGGAAAAATTACAAAAAATCGAAAGAAATAAAAAAAAACGAACCAAAAAATCGGAAACAACTGTGACATAAAAAATTGAAAAATTGAGAAATAAATTGCAAAAAATCGCAAAGAAATCCCAAAATAGTCGCAAATAATTGCGTAAAATCAGAAGATAAGAAAAAATGAGACAAAATTAAAAAATTAAAAAACAAAATAAAAACAAAACAATGATGAAAAATTAGAAAAAAATCGAAGAAATTCTAAGAAAAACAGAAAAAACAAAAAAGGAGAAAAACGAAAAAACCACAAAAAAACAGAAAAAAATCAAAAAATGAGAAAAAATTAAAAAACTAAATAAAAACAGAACAATGATGAAAAATTAGAAAAAAATCGAAAAAATTCTAAAACAGAAAAAACAAAAAGAGGAGAGAATCGAAAAAACCACAAAAAAAACAGAATAAATCAAAAAATGAGAAAAAATATAAAAATTAAAAAACAAAATAAAAACAGAAAAAACAAAAAAGAGGAGAAAATCGAAAAAACCACAAAAAACAGAAAAAAAATTAAAAAATGAGAAAAAACGAAAAAATAAGAAAAACATCTATAAAATAATTACAAATGATATATTTAAAAAAAAATTGTAAATAAAAAAAGCATACTGTAAAAAAAGACAGAGAGTAAGAGAAAGAGAGGGATGAAAAGATACAGTGTTCCTTTTAAAATAATATAACTATAGTGCAGATCTTTTTATTGAGGCAACCTGTATAAATCAAAATAATTTAAAATTGTACCTACAGTAAACATTTTTTACACAATCTTACCGTTTTCCATATAAAGACCAATGCGACGCGTTTTTGGTGCTCCGCCCTGTATATTTCATTATAGGATTATACAATTATTTTTTATAAATTTTTTGCAAAAAAAAATATTAAAAATACCGTCCCGAATTTCAACCTTTAAAATCTGGTCACCTAATTAAAATCAGAAAAAAATGAAAAATTAGGAAATTAAGTAATTAATTTTAAAACAAAATTTTAATTTTATTTTTTGGATATTTACATTTTAACCCTTTTTGGTGATTAGTTTTTAAATAATCATTTCCTGATAAAATTTTTGTAACTAACAAATAATTTCCAGTAAAGACTTCTGGTACTGAAAAAAATCATTAGAATATAAATCAAGCCCAGGTTATTTATTTGGAGACAAGAATAAAAGAAAATTTGTTTACTATACAAATCAGGTATAGATTTAAATAAAAATATTGAAAAAATATTAAAAGATATCTAACATTCACAGGCGAGTTTATATATCGGATTATAGGTCAGTAGTTTTTGGTCAGGCGAGTTTAATGGTGTCAGGGTTAGAAAATATCATGATATTTATTATAAATATCAAAATATCGGATATATACGATATATATATATCGGATATATATCAAAATTTGATATATATCCGATTATTAAGTATTCATTGTTTTAGAAAATGTTTATATTACTTTTAATTTTAATTTGTGTCAAATAAGAACTACACATTCATTTTATAACAAACAAAAACAAAATACATGTAAGAAGTAAGAAGAGTATCAATCTGATTCGGAGTTTGGATCTTCTGGTTGAGAATTACTACTAGAGGATGCCACAGGCTCTTCAAGGTCTTGCTGTTGCTGCTTGCATAACCAGTCTAAATTTGTGGCTTTTTTGGAACAATCCTGATTAACAAATTTAAAAATAAAAGTTAATTTGGCAGCTTTGTCAGTCTCCAGTCTATTTCTTAGCTTAGACTGTACAAGTCCAAATGTGGAAAAAATTCGTTCCAATCCGGCAGATGATGCTACTGCGGTCAGTAGCTTTGAACACATTTCTAAAAAGGCGTGTTTTAAATTTGTCCAATCAAAAAAAAATCTTTTTTATTATCTAAATCTAAAGTAAGTGCTTTCCACCAAATCATGGGGGGCGTGCTTTGAAACGCAGGCCCAAGCATAAATTGAGGAAACGGTTTTGACCCTGAATTTAATGCCATTACTATTTGTATAAAGTTATGATTTATAGTATCTAAGTGCTGAAATGCAAGATTCTTTTCTTCATTATTTAAATTGCTTCCTCTGAAGCGGTGGTCGCATAAATTAGCCAAATAATGACTAGGTGTTAAGGCCATCTCTTTTCTAGTTCGAAAGTGTTGGAGCACATTACGTGGTTGTCCTTGTAAATCTTCTTCTAGTTTTTTCCAGATATCTACACTAACGGTTATAGTAGTCCCATCCCTTTGCATGCGATCCAATGCAATTGCAATCGGCTCCATACGGTTTAAAAACTCTTTTGCATTTACTGTGATATTTATATCATTTACAACACGGAATATATCACGATCAATGGCGTCCTTATGATCTTGACAAACTTGTACAAGTATCCCTCTATTCTCAAGGTATGATTTTAATGTATCAGTTACAGTGTTCCATCTAACTTCTTGAGGAATGACAAGCATTTTCCCTTGTGCTCCTTTGTACCAGGCTGAAGGCAAGTGCTTGTTTCTAAAGTATTTTATTACTTTTATTATATGTTCCTTAAGGCCCCGAATCTGTATATCCTCTGCCAACAAGTTGAGAATATGAGCCGACCAACCATATTGTATGACATCAATTGGTGGTGTGGCTGCTAGTAGAAGTCTTCTCATTTTTGCAACGTTTCCGGTATTATCAGTCACGATGCTTCTTACTTTGGCACCAAAAAATGTTTCGATATGTGTAACAGCATCAGAAGCGACATCCTTTAAGTAGTCAGCTGTATGTGAATGTCCAGCGGTATCCACAGTTTTAATTAGGTACGATTCCCCATATTCACTTATAACAGAACAGCAAACTATTGGTTCATTATGAACGTTCGACCATCCATCAAGTGACATTGATATAACTACTCCTTTTAATTTATCTTTCCATAGTTCTGTAACATCATTATATACTTCGTCCAATAGAGTATTGCCAATTTGCTTTCCAGAAGGAGGCTTGTATCCTGGCCTAAAAATTTTACATATTTTTTTAAACTCACCGTGCTCTACGTGTCTAAATGGAGTATTCGTCGCAAAGAAGAATTTGGCAATTTGTAAATCAATGGTGTGTGCATATGAATTTGATGTTGAAATTACGCTGACGTCCTTAGCAACATTCAATTTATTTATATCTAAGCAGGGCTTCTTTTTCGGCGGTTTCATTGTTGATGATGATGATATTGTTACTGAAAGTGAAAGACATTTTTTCAGTATGGATTTAAAACAGTTTTTTCATTTTGTATTTGTTCCGGGGTCAAATTTTCATCAATATTAGTTGTCACATCCGTTGCCCCAGTTTCAGCTTCACTATTTAGTAGACACTTTTCAATATGTTTTAACATTCTCTGTGGGATTCCCTGCATCTCTTTTTACTTTCCGAACAACAGAGTTGTATAGAAGGAAAGTATTGCGATCATGATATTTTGACCATACCCAGATTTTAACGAATTTTTACGTTTTGAGGTCACCTGAATCCATTTATACCATTTTTAGCATGATGTCTGTCTGTGTGTGTGTGTCTGTGTGTCTGTGTGTGTGTGTGTGAACACGATAGCGTCTAAACGGCTGAACCGATTTAAATGAAATTTTATATAAATATTTAGGGTAGCAAGGGGACGACCTGTATAGATTTTGGTGTTAATCGGACAACCGGAAGTGACAGTTGCTATAAGTGATGACGTCATTACTAAACAAGATGGCAATAAAGATTTACACATATATTTTTTATACGTTATAGTTTAATTTCGAATGATTAAAATTTTTAAAAACTTTTGTCATTGTAGCCAGATTTATCAAAAAGTATTTTTTTTTCATATTTTTCTTAAATAACCAAAATAATGCATTTTTATGAAAAATTACAGAATATGAAAGTTGTAGAACATAAAATTTTCTACACATTTTGTCATAACCAGTTTTTTGAATTCCTCATAGTTTTGCCGCTAGAGGGTGTGAAAAAAATTTATATAGACATTTTTGTGACTTTTTTAGATTTTGAGACAAAATTATGGAGTTTTATGAAAAATTACATGGTATCAAAATTGTAGAACATAAAATTTTCTATAAATTTTGTCTTTACTATTTTTTCATGTTGCGCATAGTTTCGCCGCTAGTTTTTATTTTAATTTTCATCTTTATTAAATTATTATTTTTTAGTTAAATTTTTATATTAAAAATTTAAAAAAAATATCTTTAAATTTGTAATAATTAATTTTATAATTGTAATTTTTTTCAAAATTTTATTACAAAAATTTTGGAATTTTTAAAAAATTGGCCAAGAAATTTAATATTATATTACGATTTTAAACTAAATTGAATAACTTCTAAAATATTAAAGTTATTGAAATGTGATTTTCACCATTCGAAAGATAATATAAAACTCTAAATTTAAATTGTGTTTTAGTTTCTTAAAATTTAGAATTGTAATTATTATAGCCAAAATTAAGATTTTTTTTAAAAATTTTTGTAATTGTGTTTTATCAATAAGTATAAAATAAATGAAAAAATTAAATAGCATATCCGAAAAGGATCCAAAAGTACTATGTGCGTAAATTATTTCATAATTTTAACATGGTATTTGTAAAAGTTATAGCAAAAAATTAAAAAAATTAAAAGAATTCAATGGATTTATCCATGAATTTTTGAAAAAAAATTGATTTTTTTTTTAGTTTTTTAAACTAACTTTATTAATGCATTTTGACCCAGAAACCTAAAAAAAAGGTCTGTTTCCCATTTTGAATAAAATTTAATGAGATATTAATAATTTATTGATTTTAAAATTATTCAAAAATAGGTTTTATTTGTTTTAAGGTTAAAATTAATATTAAAAAATTAAAAAAAAAATTACCCTTAAATTTGTAGTAAAAAACTCTATAATTGTGATTTTTTTCAAAATTTTATTCAAAAAATTGTAGAATTCCTCATTTTTTTTTGAAATTTAATTTAAGTTTAAAAAAAATTGAATAACTTTAAAAATATTAAAGATACTAAAATGGGATTTATACCATTCGATAGGTAATATAATTAATGTATTTTAATGCAGAAAAACTAAAATAATCGATTAAACAATTACTTTACTAGGAGCGTTCGGAAAGTTAGGTGGGATTACCCCCTCATTTCTTACATTTTTTTGCAAATGGCCCACTTACCACTATTCTGATCTTTATTTACGCATCGGAAATTTACCCACACTGAATGTTTACCTTTTGGCATTTTAATTATTTAAATCATTAAACAAATTCTTTTAAGTAGAAACCAAGAGAAAAGTTTCACAATAGGTACAACACACAAGGCCTAACTATAACTAAAAATATCACAGAACAAAAAAGGAGAAAATGGACGATAAATAAACACTCTACTCAGGGGAATTCCAGAGAGTTTGTATCAGTTCAATGGTGCCACGTTGCCAGGTTGTAATATTAATAACGAGATTTAAGGATGTTTAAATATTGGATATATATCATCAACATTGATATTTATTTAGCAATAAAAATCATGATATATCATGATACATATCGTGTAATATATATCGGCCAACCCTGAATGGTGTCATAAAAATCTTCTATTTAGGTACCTGATGGTCACTAAAATCCCAAATTCACTCAAAATTAAAACCCTTCAATAATCATTTAAATTTTTACGCAGAAAGTACATCTAATCGCCATCTATCGAACATTTTGTTAATTAATAGTTTTTGTTATGAAAACCGTGGGGTGCTAATTCCGTCTTAAATCACTCTGTATCTAGGTTATAAAGAAAAACAGGTCCATTAAATATAGGTTATTTTGAATCACCTCGGTGCGTCTCAGTATGCGCATTTCCTAATGAATCACCCTGTATTAAAAGAAATATTTTTCCGTCTTCTATACCACTGATACTATTTAAGGATGAATAGATTTTCAAATGGTAAACTTGTAATAGCCGAGGATATTTTTTTCTTGTTGTAAACCAGATTGCAAATGCCCCAAGCCTACACAACTAGTTTGACTCTACGATTTGCCAATGATACATTCTTGTACGTGGGTTACAGTTCGATCATGAAGATGCTCTTCAAATTATGATGTAAATAAATGAGTCAAACTTAATCAAAAAGAGCGCAAAAATTTTAATCCCTAGAACTTAAGTAGGTACTAGAACTGCAAAAATTAATTTAAATATACATAACTCAAATGTGGTAAAATTATTCAACGAATAATTAAAACTCCCAAGTCATACCACAAAATTTATTTAAGGCTAAAGATGTGATTAAAATGGAGACATGTTTCTGCCAAACGATGGCCATCATCAGGCTTACAATACAAAATTAAAAAATTGGATTATAGTACAACATACTCAAAAAGAGGTTACTTACAAACATAATGACGAAATTGTACATGGTGTTTAAATTTTTTTATGAAAATTGAATAGTAACATGGTAAAATTTTTTATAAAATTATTGTTGAAATCTTTTAAAAAAATTTAACCAATACCCAACAGCCCCTAAACTAGAGGGTCACAAATAGTCTATAACAACATCAATAAGAGAAATAAAAATAAGTTTTTTTTTAAATTAAAAGTAGAAAGTACCTTACAGCAGCTATTGAGATGGCACTTGACAGATAGACAAAACTGAAATATTTGACATAAAGAAACCGAGACCAATAGGGAAAGGTTAACAGACAACAAGTGGAAAACCATAAAGTACGAGGCCAAATTTATAGATTAATTAAAATGAATAGGAAATTGGTAAAAGAAGAAGATAACCTATAAAATGACGAGGAGATAAATAAAACAATTAGAAACGGCAAGTTTTAATAACGTTGATAAGTTTTTATGTTACATGGGTTAAACGATATGAAAACTACAAATTTAAAGACAATAATATCTGATAACAAAAATAAATAAATAAATAATAAATAAAGGAGAGACGAATGTATTTTAAAGTGTGTAATTAGAAAGTTAATTTTCAGCAGAAAATATATATATATATATATATATATATATATATATATATATATATATATATATATATATATTTTCTTTTGTTAAAGTTTTTGTCAAGCGCTTTCGGCAACATTTGCCATCATCAGGACAACTAAAAATATTATAAAAGATATTCATTATACATGGAATGCTAGAACATTAATAATAATACTTACAATTTTGGTTACTTAAACTAGTGAGAAAAGATTTTGAAGTTAAATTAACTTAAGAACTAAATTTTAGAAAATGAAGACTACCCCAAAAAAAGGGGGACATCTTAAAAACAAAGGCATGCCTCCATACATCAGAAGGACATGAGAAGTAGGCCCAGGCCTGTATGTTGTCTGTAGAATGTTGTCTTTTCTACAGACAACATACAGGCCTGGGCCTACTTCTCATGTCCTTCTGATGTATGGAGGCATGCCTTTGTTTTTAAGATGTCCCCCTTTTTTTGGGGTAGTCTTCATTTTCTAAAATTTAGTTCTTAAGTTAATTTAACTTCAAAATCTTTTCTCACTAGTTTAAGTAACCAAAATTTTGTCCTGATGATGGCAAATGTTGCCGAAAGCGCTTGACAAAACTTAACAAAAGAAAATATATATATATTTTCTGCTGAAAATTAACTTTCTAATTACACACTTTAAAATACATTCGTCTCTTCTTTATTAATTATCAAGTGTGTACGCACCAACCCGTAACCTTCAGTTACTCCTTCAAATAAATAATATATTAAAACGAAATTTATACCATTGAAAGGGGAATAAAAAATAATATAAATGAGAATTTTCACAAAAGTTTTTGGCAAGAATTGTGACCTTGAGAAAAGGGAGAGACCTAAGGAGGGAAAATTAAAAATTCCTTGGAGTTATGTCTTCGAGCTATTTTCACGGTCACAAGTTTTGATCTACAATTTTGAAAAAATTCTTAAATATAGAATATGGTTTTCTCTTTCTATCAACAGTCAGCAAGTTTTAATAACGTTGTTAGTTTTTATGTTACAGGGGTTAAACGATATGAAAACTAAAAATTTAAAGACAAAAATTCTTTTTATATCCCATAACAAAAATAAATAAATAAATAATTTATAAAAATGAAATTAATACCACTGAAAAGGGAATAAAAAATATTATAAATGAGAATTTTTTCAAAATTTGTCAGCAAAAATTATGACCTTGAGAAGAGGGAGGAACCAAAAGACTGAAACTAAAAAATCGTTATAGTTGTGGTGTCTCCCTATTCTCACAACCACATTTTTGTATCTAAAATTTTGAAAAAATTCTTAAATATAGAATATGATTTTCTCTTTCTATGAAGTTTTAATAGCGTTGATAGTTTTTATGTTACAGGGGTTAAACGAAATGAAAACTAAAAAATTAAAAAAAAAATGCATTTTATATCTCATAACAAAAATAAATAAATAAATTTATACCATTGAAAAGGGAATAAAAAATAATATAAATAAGAATTTTTTCAAAAGTTTTTGGCATGAATTGTGACCTTGAGAAAAGGGAGAGACCAAAGGAAGGAAAATTAAAAAATCCTTGGAGTCTCGCCCTATTTTCACGGTCACAATTTTTTATCTAAAATTTAGAAAAAAATCGTAAATATAGAATATTGTTTTTTCTTTCTGCAACAGTCAGCACGTTTTAATAACGACGATAGTATATTATGTTACAAGGGTTAAACGATATGAAAACTAAAAATTTAAAGACAAAAATACATTTTATATCTCATAACAAAAGTAAATAAATAATATATTAAAATGAAATTTATACCATTAAAAGGGGAATAAAAAATACTATAATTGAGAATTTTTTTAAAATTTTTTAGCAAAAATCGTAACCTTGAGAAAAGGGAGAATCCAAAAGAGGGGAAATTTAAAAATCGTTATAGTTGTGGTCTCTCCCTATTCTCACAAACACAATTTTTTATCTAAAATTTTGAAAAAATTCCTAACTATAGAATATGGTTTTCTCTTTCTAAAAACAGTCGGCAAGTTTTAATAACGTTGATAGTTTTTATGTTACAGGGGTTAAACGATATGAAAACTAAAAATTTAAAGACAAAAATACATTTTATACCTCAACAAAAATAAATAAATAATATATTAAAATGAAATTTATACCATTGAGAGGGGAATAAAAAATAATATAAATAAGAATTTTTTCAAAAGTTTTCGGCAAGAATTGTGACCTTGAGAAAAGGGAGAGACCAAACGAGAGAAAATTAAAAAATCATCGCCCTATTTTCACGGCCACAATTTTTTATCTAAAATTTTGAAAAAATTCGTAAATATAGAATATTGCTTTCTCTTTCTATTTACAGTCAGCACATTTTAATAACGACGATAGTTTATTATGTTATAAGAGGTAAACGATATGAAAACTAAAAATTTAAAGAAAAAAATGCATTTTATATCCCATAACAAAAATAAATAATTGATTAAAATGAAATTAATACCACTGAAAAGGAAATAAAAAATATTATAAATGAGAATTTTTTTAAAATTTTTCAGCAAAAATTATAGCCTTGACAAAAAGGAGAAACCAAAAGAGGGGAAATTAAAAAATCGTTATAGTTGTGGTCTCTCCCTTATCTCATAACCACATTTTTTTATCCAAAATTTTGAAAAATTTCCTAAATATAGAATATTGTTTTCTCTTTCTATGAACAGTCGGTAAGTTTTAATAACGTTGATAGTTTTTATGTTACAGGGATTAAACGATATGAAAATTAAAATTTTAAAGACAAAAATACATTTTATACCTCATAACAAAAATAAATAAATAATATATTAAAATGACATGTATACCATTGAAAGGGGAATAAAAAATAATGTAAATAAGAATTTTTTCAAAATTTTTAGGCAAAAATTGTGACCTTGAGAAAAGGGAGAGACCAAAATGAGAAAAAATATAGTTATGGTCTCTCCCAATTTTCACAACCACAATTTTTTATCTAAAATTTTGAAAAAATTTACTTATATAGAATATGGTTTTCTCTTTCTATCAACAGTTGGCAAGTTTTAATAACGTTGATAGTTTTTATGTTACAAGGGTTAAACGATATGAAAACTAAAAATTTAAAGACAAAAATACATTTTATATCTCATAACAAAAATAAATAAATAATATATTAAAATGAAATTTATACCATTAAAAGGGGAATAAAAAATACTATAATTGAGAATTTTTTTAAAATTTTTTAGCAAAAATCGTAACCTTGAGAAAAGGGAGAATCCAAAAGAGGGGAAATTAAAAAATCGTTATAGTTGTGGTCTCTCCCTATTCTCACAAACACAATTTTTTATCTAAAATTTTGAAAAAAATTCTTAAATATAGAATATGGTTTTCTCTTTCTATCAACAGTCGGCAAATTTTACTAACGTTGATAGTTATTATGTTACAGGGGTTAAACGATATGAAAACTTAAAATTTAAAGAAAAAATACATTTTAAATCTCATAACAAAAATAAATAAATAATATATTAAAATGAAATTTATACCATTGAAAAGGAAATAAAAAATAATATAAATAAGAATTTTCACAAAAGTTTTTGGCAAGAATTGTGACCTTGAGAAAAGGAATAGACCAAAGGAGGGAAAATAAAAAATCTTTGGAGTTATGGTCTCGTCCTATTTTCACGGCTACAATTTTTGATCTAAAATTTTGAAAAATTTCGTAAATATAGAATATTGTTTTCTCTTTCTATCAACAGTCAGCACATTTTAATAACGACGATAGTTTATTATATTACAAGGGTTAAACGATATAAAAACTAAAAACTTAAAGACAAAAATACATTTTATATCTCGTAACAAAAATAAATAAATAATATATTAAAATGAAATTTAAACCATTGAAAGTGGAATTAAAAATAATATCAATAAGAATTTTTTCAAAAGTTTTTGGCAAGAATTGTGACTTTGAGAAAAGGGAGAGATCAAAGGAGGGAAAATTAAAAATTATTCGAGTTATGGTCTTGCCCTATTTTCACGGCCACAATTTTTGATCTAAAATTTTGAAAAATTTCGGAAATATAGAATATTGTTTTGTCTTTCTATCAACAGTACGCAAGTTTTAATAACGTCGATAGTTTTTATGTTACAGGGGTTAAACGAAATGAAAACTAAAAAATTAAAAAAAAAATGCATTTTATATCTCATAACAAAAATAAATAAATAATATATTAAAATGAAATTTATACCATTGAAAGGGGAATTAAAATATTATAAATGAGAATTTTTTCAAAATTTTTCAGCAAAAACTGTGACCTTGAGAAAAGGGAGAAACCAAAAGGGGAAATTAAAAAATGGTTATAGTTGTGCTCTCTCCCTATTCTTACAACCACAATTTTGTATCTAAAATTTTGAAAAAATTCCTAAATATAGGATATGGTTTTCTCTTTCTATCAACAGTCGGCAAGTTTTAATAACGTTGATAGTTTTTATGTTACAGGGGTTAAACGATATGAAAACTAAAAATTTAAAGACAAAAATACATTTTATATCCCATAACAAAAATAAATAATATATTAAAATGAATTTAATCCCACTGGAAAGGGAATAAAAAATACTATAAATGAGAATTTTTTCAAAATTTTTCAGCAAAAATTGTGACCTTGAGAAAAGGGAGAGACCAAAATGAGAAAAAATATAGTTATGGTCTCTCCCTATTCTCACAAACACAATTTTTTATCTAAAATTTTGAAAAAATTCTTAAATATAGAATATGGTTTTCTCTTTCTATCAACAGTTGACAAGTTTTAATAACGTCGATAGTTTTTATGTTACAGGGGTTAAACGAAATGAAAACTAAAAAATTAAAGAAAAAATGCATTTTATATCTCATAACAAAAATAAATAAATAATATATTAAAAAGAAATTTATGCCATTGAAAGGGGAATAAAAAATAATATAAATAAGAATTTTTTCAAAAGTTTTTGGTAAGAATTGTAACCTTGAGAAAAGGGAGAGACCAAAGGAGGGAAAATTCGTAAATATAGAATGTTGTTTTCTCTTTCTATCAACAGTAAGCAACTTTTAATAACGTTGATAGTTTCTATGTTACAGGGGTTAAACGACATGAAAACTAAAAATTTAAAGACAAAATTGCATTTTAAATCCCATAATAAAACGACTTTGTGCAGTTCCGGTATAGGATTAAAATTTACCTTTAATTACTTTTTGCAGTTCGATTAAAGTATTAGTATTTTTGCAATTCGTGTGCACAGATCGTAAAATTTGAGATTCGGAAATTCCATTTTTTTCGGTCAACGGTTTAAACTTTTATGGATAACTCCTACTTGCTCAGATTGTACAGAAAAACTAATGGAATTTTCAGAATCTACAGTATTTTTTCTTATTAGTTTCCAAATTTGAAAATTTAGTGTTTATTGGTTATTTTTTATACAACTTTGAAAATGTTTTTTGTTAGATTTTAGTGGCATTTTACAAATTTTAAAATTTGTAATTTTTTTTTTATTTCTGTAAAATTTTAATTTCAAATTCAGTATAACAAAGTAAACGAAAAAAAATAATATTACGAAAAGTTTGTACCTAATAAGGCAAAAAAGTTCTAACATTTCAAAATTTGTAAACTTATTTGTCTGAAATTTAAAAATCTGGTTTTAATTTTTAATCCGCTCAAGCAATAATCTTTTTCGGGATTAAAAGCGACATTTTAATTCCTAAATGAGGAAGTAAAATGCATGTTTTGACCCAGCGATGCAAAAAAATTTATTTAGGTTTAGGTTTTGTAATAAGAAATTCATTTTGTATATAATTCCTTTGTTTTACTAAATATTACTAGAAATTATTGAGTCTGTTAGATCGTATATATATTTTGTACTCGTTGAGTGCCTAATCAATTTGGATCAAAGTGCAGTATGCAATTTAGCAATTACTTGGAGCACATTTAGTAATTGAGGTGATAAATAGAACAAGTAATCCATTCTTGCGGAGAGAGTTCAATGATTCACAATAAAAGATTATAAAGAGTGTTTTTTTTTTTAATTTAAATGGACTAAACTAAAAATTGTCATGTATTAAAAAAATAGTCAAAGTACGTCACTGTTGTTTTATCCAAATATTCTAACATGTATAGTAAAATCCTTATTCATTATTGCTTTTATTAATGAAATAAAAACCTATTCATCTCTCTAGACAACAAAAACACGCTTATCTGTTAAAAATGCATTCAACAAAAAAAAAACTATTCAATCTTACAATCCTTACACACAGATGTTGACTTTGGGATAATATTAATTCCCTTCTATTTGTCTCTGCATATATTATATATGTATACTGTGTGTTCTGAATGAGTTCAACAAACTTTGGATACGTAAATAAGTTGCATAAAGTTGTAGTAAACCGTTATCTAAAAAAAAAGTAAAAGGCTCCTCCTTTATTTATCCTTAAATTATCGTGGATGTTCTGATAAACGCTATAAATATTTTTTTATAACATAACTTGTCTTTTACGAGAATACTTAAAGATGCGAATATCTAATATTTATACGGATTTTATAAGAATCTTTATTTAGTATTCGAAATGTTGAAAATAAAAAATTAGATGTAGAGAAATATCAAGAACCTCGTAAATAAAATTTACGTTGATTAAATTATTCCCATATCTTAAGATTTATTGCTTCAATATGTTAACACTTTCACTGCCATATGTTATGATCAAAATTCGAATTTATTTTATATTGTATGTTGTATTTTTCCATATGTACAATAAATAATATAAAACCAAATTTTGAAGATATAATATTGTAATGAAATACTCTGAGATTTTGAATTTTATAAATATAAGTTAGTTGTTGTTTAATTGTTAAAGAATAATTGATATCTTATTTTTTTTAGTTATTGAATTTTATAAATATAATTTAATTGAATCCTAAAGGTTATTCATATCTCAAAATGGCACTATGTAAAGTGTGCCACATTTGCTTAAAAGTCAGGTAAAATATTATTTTAGGGATTAAACTCACTGGTAAAGAGCGCCACTAGATAAAAGAAAATTATTACTTTAAAGCTGTAAACAAAATTATAGGGATATTAGTCGTAAAACAATCGCAAAAAAAACCGCCACAAAAAATACAATAAAATCGCAATTATCAGAAAAACAATCAATGAAATAAACCAAAATGAGAAAAAATTAGGAAACAAAAAAGAACAATAGAAAAACAGAACAATAAGAAGAGATGACGAAAAATTAGAAAAAATTAAAAAATAAAAAAAACAGGAAAAAAAACAAAATCATAAAAATGAGAGAAATAAAAGAATCGAAAAACAAATCGGAAAAAATAATTCAAAAAAAAAATTCGAAAAAAAAAATTGAGAGAGAAATTAGAAAATAGAAAATTTAAAATACGAAAACACGCAAGAAATCGAAAAATATCACAAAAAAACAAAGGACTAAGAAAAATGAGAAAAAATTAGAAAACAAAACAAATAGAAAAAAAAACAGAACAATGAGAAAATAATGAGTAAAAACTAGAAAAAATCGAAAAAAATCAGAAAAAAATCGGCTGTGTCACCCCAGGACTTTCCCGGCTCGACCGTAGAGAATATGTTAATTATTATTATTATTTTAATTACAAAATACTAAGCATTACATTGATTTATGGAACACATTAAAAATAGCGAGCTGATGGTGAATTAATATTTCAATGTTGATAATGACATAAGCTGCGCATGCGCACGTTATATATCACACTGCTACAATTAGGATCTCCTAAAATCATGTGTGAAAACTATTGGGAATTCGGGAAAAATTTTCATACAATAGTTGTAGTGAATTTTAAATGTGTATTTTTCTCGCCATCTGGCGGCGAAACTATGAGGAATTCGATAAAAGTTAAACATAAAAGTTAAAGAAAATTTGATGCTTTACAACTTTGCAGAAGAAAATATTGCACTAAATACATTGTTTGTCCTCAAAATCAAGAAAAACTAGAGAAAACATACATGCACATTTTTACGCGCCCTCTAGTGGCGAAACTATTGGAAATTCTGAAAAAAGTTTAAAACAAAAGTTATAGAGAATTTTATTCTCTAAAACTTTGTACTACAACATTTTGCACTAAAATGTATTGTTGGTCCTCAAAATCAAGAAAAACTATAGAAAACATACATTCACATTTTTTACGCGCTCTCTAGTGGCGCAACTATTGGAAATTTTGGAAAAGGCTTCAGACAGAAATTGTAGGTAATTTTATGTTCTAAAACATTGTACTACAGTATTTTGCACTAAAATGTATTGTTTGTCCTTAAAATTTAAATAAAGCAAAAAAATTGTTACATGTATATTTAACCAATGTCGGTCTTGAGGACCCTCCACTGTACCAATTTAAACCAAAAACTAATGGTCGCATTCTAGGCACACACCGACCCTCCATACCAAATTTCAGCTTGATTGGTCAAACGGTTCGGCAGTTATCGTGGAAGATTACACACAGACAGACCATACGCTGGAAATGGTCTCAATCTTCTGGGGGGACCTCAAAATGGATATTTCCATCGATATCTCAAATTTTTTTTTTGCTCGTTCACCTTACTTTCCCTTTGATGGGTCCGGGAAAGTAAAAAAATCAGAAAAAGGAAAAAAAATCAGGAAAAATGGAAAAACATCGCAAAAACCAAAGAACAGGATTTTTTAAATTTTCCTCATTTTGGTCTTTCCCCTTTCTCAAGGTAACAATTCGAGCTCAAAAATTTTGGAAAAACTCTCACTTATAGAATTTTTTATTCTCTTTTCACTGGTAACAAAATGATTTTATTATATTTTTTTAATTAAAAAAAATAACATAGGTAATTGTAGATTTTAATAAATAATTTTTTGTTTAACCCCTGTAATAAAAAAACTATTAATGCTATTAAAACGTACTAAGTGTAGATAGAAAGAGGAAAAAGAAAAATTCCCAAAGTACGTAAATATTCTACACGATAATAAAAAAATTGGGGATTTTAAAAATGAAATAAAATGTACAGGTCCGTATTTAAAAAAAATAATTGATGTTGGCCAATCAAAGACGAAACGTTGCTTTAAAAAATTGGATAGGCTACATGGACTAACGATGAACAAACGAATGCACGAAAAAAAATTTCAAAATTTAAAGAAGGGTGTACCAACTTCACAATATCGCAATTTGCAAAAAAAAGTTTTTGGGCCACCATTTTGAAACGAAGGGCGGACAAACGAAAATAATTAATGGACCATCGATGGACAAACGAATGCACACAAAATCTTTAGAAAATTCGCAAAAGTGGGTGTCAACTTCACTAACCTGATGATTGTTATATATATAAAAAAATCGGCTGTGTCACCCCAGAACTTTCCCGGCTCGACCGTAGAGAATAGGATTATTTTAATTACAAAATACTGAGCATTACATTAATTTGTGGTACACATTAAAAATAGCGAGCCGATGGTAATTGATATTTGAATGTTGATAATGACATAAGCTGGGCATGCGCATGCTACAGTTATGATCTCCTAAAATCATGTGTGAAAACTATTGGGAATTCGGGAAAAATTTTCATAAAATAGTTCTAGAGAATTTTATGCTTTACAACTTTGCACTGAAACATTTTGCACTTTTAAAAAAATGGAAAATCCTAAATGTGTATTTTTCTCGCCATCTAGCGGCGAAACTATGAGGAATTCGATAAAAAGTTAAAGACAAAAGTTAAAGAAAATTTGATGCTTTACAACTATGCACCAGAAAATTTAGCACTAAAATGCATTGTTTGTCCTCAAAATCAAGAAAAACTAGAGAAAACATTCATGCACATTTTTTACGCGCCCTCTAGTGGCGCAACTATTGGAAATTCTGGAAAAAGCTTGAGACAAAAGTTATAGGGAATTTTATGTTCTAAAATTTTGAACTACAATGTTTTGCACTAAAGTGTATTGTTTGTCCTTAAAATTTAAAAAAAGTAAAAAATTGTTATATGTGTATTTAATCAATGTCGGTCTTGAGGACCTTCTACTGTATCGATTTAAACCAAAAACTAATGGTCGCATTCCGGGCACACACCGAACCTGCATACCAAATTTCAGCTTGATTGGTCAAACGGTTCGGCAGTTATCGTGGAAGATTACACACAGACACACAGACAGACCATACGCTGGAAATAGTTTCAATCTTCTTGGGGGACCTCAAAATGGATATTTCCATCGATATCTCAAATTTTTTTTTTGCTCGTTCACCTTACTTTCCCTTTGATGGTTCCGGGAAAGTAAAAATAAAATAAATATCAATGAGACAAATATATTTATAACAATAAATAAAAAGAAGCCAATTTAGGAGTCAGTTATTATAAAATAGACCTGTTGCAGTTGTCAGTTCTTAAGAAAATATCATAAATAAATTATAGAGTAAATACATACATATGTGATTTAAATGGAAAAAATTTCAAAATAACCAAGAAATTCATATAAAAAAATTAGTCCAGGAAGGAATTAGACAGTTTAATAGAAACGAGCAGTTGGAAGAAACCACACTAAATACAGGAAAAATTAAATATATAAATTGTTAATTCTTTATATATAAATTTATTATTTTTTTTATAGAACCCACCCCAAAATTTGGGGTTTTGTTAATAGTATACCATTACAATATATATGTTATAATGTGCCACAGTCACGGTGGTTAACGTGTTTATAACATTTATTATCTAATAATAAAAAAATTAATATTTTAAAACTTTGTAACAAAATTGTATTCCAGCAATTTTAATTACAATTAGCATAAATAACACGTACATTGGAGTCAAATACCTTTAGTGTACCACACCCTGTCTAGTCTGACCCTTATGAAAACGCCCACCCTTAAATACATAACTAATTTCTCGGGATGACACTTTTACACGTAAATATTTCTATATCCCTCCCTATTCGTGATTATAGGCAGTGGTGTAGTAACCGAAATGATCTAGAATTATACAAAAATTGTAACCCACTGGTGTAGATTATTTATTATTTTTTTTATTTTCAACTGTTATTGGTGGCTGCACAAAAAATATTGTACCCGTCACACTAGCAAAGTGATTTTACAGGACTCGCATGCTTTCAGGGCTCCCGAGCTTAACACGTAAATAACTATTAATTATTTTTAAAAACTGTGTAAGTTCAATAGTAATTTGATAAAAAAATTCAAGAATTTCACCAATTTACTAAATCTTAAAGACTAAATTTACTAATAACTGAATTGGAAATGGAGAAGTAGTTATATGGGCTACGCTGTACTCTGATTTAACACCTCTGGATTTTTTTCTATAAAGTTATTAAAAAGATAACAACAATCTATAAACTTTTATCCAAATTGAGAATCATTTGAAATTATATTAAAACTTTTGTTTTTTCAGGCTTCTATGGACTTGCCACCCGACAAAGCGAAACTACTAAAAAGTTACGATTACGAGAAAAAATGGGATATTATCTGTGATCAGGTGAGTGCTAATTAAATAAAAATTATTAATAAAAATGTCAAATATTTATGTTTTACCGAATTACGCGCTTAATGTAAAATTAACGACACTTTAACTACATCATTGAAACATAAAATAATTGGTATGTGTCGATATTACGTCAATGTATATACTCTAAAAACCTAATAACATCCTTGTAGTAATGGAATATCTAAAAATAACTGGCGTTGAATATAAAATTAAAATCCAGATATTTCCGTCCCCTATGAAATGTTACTTTGTAGTAAGTCAATGTATTTCCAAAATTAAAATAGTCGTAAAGGTCAATGTTCACGATTTTTTATTTAGCCACTACAAAAATTGTGTTTACTAGGATTATGGAAAATTTATGTTTTATTATTAGAATAAGAAAAAGAAATTTTGTCTTCGTGATTTATGAATTTGGGTGACTGAGTTCGAATTTTCAGGTCAGAGAAGTTGGCACCCACTTTTGCTAATTTTCCAAAGATTTTGTGTGTATTCGTTTGTCCATCGATTGTCCATTATTGTCCACTAATTATTTTCGTTTCAAAATAGTGGCCCAACATCTTTTTTTGCAAATTTTGCTCTCGGCACCCACAAATTGCAAAAATAAACTCCAACCGCACAGATCGTTTGTTCTTTGTTTGTCCACCAATTAGTTTTGTTTGTCCACCCACCGATTAATTATAATTAATTATGTAAATTTTAAAAAATTGTGATATTGTGAAGTTGGCACACCCTTTTTTGAGTTTTGAAAAAAAATTTCGTGCATTCGTTTGTTCATCGTTAGTCCAAGATTGTCCACTTAAAAGTTTTGTTTGTCCAAACACCATTTCAAAATCGACGATTTTGGTTTTATTTAATAAACACTACTTTTTGAAGATTGAAAAAAACTTTATAAGATTTTTTATTGAAGGTCAAATAGCACTTAATATAGCCTATTCAATTTTTTAAAACAACGTTTCGTCTTTGAAGGGCCAACATCAACAATTTGTTTTAATACGGACCTGTACATTTTATTTCATTTTTAAAATTCGCATTTTTTCATTTTCCAACCATGTAGAATATTAAATTTTTGTACGTACTTTAAGAATTTTTCTTTTTTCTCTTTCTATCTACACTTAGTTTTAATAGCATTAATAGTTTTTTTGTTACAGAGGTTAAACAAAAAAATATTTATTAAAATCTAAAATTACCTGTTATTTTCTTTAATTAAAAAATATATTAAAATCATTTTAATACCAGTGAAAAGAGAATAAAAAATTCTATTAAGTGGGACTTTTTTCAAAAATTTTGAGCTAGATTTGTGACCTTGACAAAGGGGAGAGACCAAAAACGAGGAAAATTAAAAATCCTTATAGTGTGGTCTCTCCCTTTTCTCACAACCACAATATTTTATCTAAAATTTTGAAAAAATTCACTTACATAGAATATTTTTTTCTCTTTCTATCAACATTTAACACGTTTTAATAGTATCGATAGTTTTCTTGTTACAGGTGTTAAACAAAAAATTATTTATTAAAATCTTCAATTATCTAAGTTATTTTGTTTAATTAAAAAATGTATTAAAAGCCATTTAATACCATTACAAATAGAATAAAAAATTCTATAAGTGAAAATTTTTTCAAAATTTTTAAGCAAAGATTGTGACCTTGAGAAAAGGGAGAGACCAAAATGAGAAAATATATAGTTATGGTCTCTCCCTATTTTCACAACCACAATATTTTATATAAAATTTTGATAAAATTCACTAATATAGAAATTTTTTTTCTCTTTCCATCAACATTTAACACGTTTTAATAGTATCGATAGTTTTTTTGTTACAGGGGTTAAGCAAAAAATTATTTATTAAAATCTACAATTATCTAAGTTATTTTGTTTAATTAAAAAATATATTAATCTATGTAATACCATTAAAAAAAGAATAAAAAATTCTAAAAATAGGAATTTTTTCAAAATTTTTGAGCAACAATTGTGACCTTGAGAAAAGGGAGAGACCAAAATAAGAAAATTTATAGTTATGACCTCTCCCTATTTTCACAAGCACAAATTTTTATCTAAAATTTTGAAAAAAATCACTTACATAGAATATTTTTTCTCTTTCTATCAACATTTAACACGTTTTAATAGTATCGATAGTTTTCTTGTTACAGAGGTTAAACAAAAAATTATTTATTAAAATCTTCAATTATCTAAGTTATTTTGTTTAATTAAAAAATGTATTAAAAGCCATTTAATACCATTACAAATAGAATAAAAAATTCTATAAGTGGAAATTTTTTCAAAATTTTTAAGCAAAGATTGTGACCTTGAGAAAAGGGAGAGACCAAAATGAGAAAATATATAGTTATGGTCTCTCCCTATTTTCACAACCACAATATTTTATATAAAATTTTGATAAAATTCACTAATATAGAAATTTTTTTTCTCTTTCCATCAACATTTAACACATTTTAATAGTATCGATAGTTTTCGTGTTACAGGGGTTGAACAAAAAATTATTTATTAAAATCTACAATTATCTAAGTTATTTTGTTGAATTAAAAATATATTCAAATCTATTTGATACCATTAAAAAGAGAATAAAAAATTCATAATATCAATTTTTTTTAAAAGTTATATAATTAATTATAATTAAACGGTGGATGGACAAACGAAACTAATTGGTGGACAAACAAAGAAGAAACGATTTGTGCGGTTGGATTTTTTTTGCAATTTGTGGGTGCCGAGAGTAAAATTTGCAAAAAAAGTTTTTGGGCCACTATTTTGAAACGAAGAGTGGATAAACGAAAATAATTAGTGGACAATAATGGACAATCGATGGACAAACGAATACACACAAAATCTTTGGGAAATTCCCTAAAGTGGGTGCCAACTTCAATGGCCTCGAATTTTCCATACAACAAATTCTACCGTGTGAATTTTTCACAAGTAAAAATCTAGGTTTTTCCCATTTATTACACGTATTTTCTAAAAAATCCACACGCTACAATTTTTTTTTTAATCTGAAGAACTCGGGGCATCCAAATACATAGTAAATTTTCAATCCAATTTTACAATATTGACAGTAAGTAAATATTACTATAGTCGTATAAATATCTGAAGAATTTTGTATGCAAAAAATGTACAAAAAAATGTTTTATTGAAGTATTAAGTTAATGAATTTAAATTAAATTTTATATATAATATCATAATTTTATACAGCATGTATAAAATAATCTACAGGGATTTTCACCCTTCTCGAGTTATACAGGGAAAACTAAAAACAATATTTTTGGTTTTTTACGTCTAAACTTTTTAATTAAAAAATATGAAAAAATAGAAAAAGAAAGTTTTATTGTTTCTCAAATTTGCTACAAAATTGTACTAATAAATCTTTGATACGACGTTTCGTAACTTAACGGCCACCATGAAGTTATTTTTTAATATGAACCTGTCTTTTTTATTACAAAAATTGATAAACCGTTAAAATTTAAATTCAGTGTTTTATCACATTTGTCATTTTAACGACGTTTTATCTAAAATATCTAGCATCATCAGTGACAATAATTTTTAATTACGGTCCTGTCGTAGTTCTTTTGTTAATTCGTACTTCTGTACGGTTTCTTATATAGCAATTTTATTCCTTCCAATTTTAGACATCCTGTATTACACATTATAAAACTCCTTAGAAAGATCAACAAATGCATACAGTTATTTTTTTTAATTCTTTAAATTAATGTGATTGTAATTGACAAAAATAATACAGTTATTATAATTATGTATAAATTTCATAATAATTTTATCCATAATTAAATTACAAAGTGTGAGCAAATGGATTAAGAAAAGTTCATGCTTATAGATTTTAAAACGGAAACATTGTTATACGAGACAGGATGTATGTCAATGCGGAATACAAAAAGTCACGCGTTTCTTCTTCATAAATGTAAAAAGACCACGCGAATTTTTTATCTATCTCAGTTTTAAGTTAAAATTCTTCAAAAAAAAATCAATTTTTAAGAATGAAGTACCTACTTTATGTAAATTCAATTGCAAAAAATGTGAGACACTGAGCAAATCAACAGATATTGACAACACAATGTTCGTCTGAAGATATGAACTTATATGTAAAAATATACTGGGTGTTCCATTTAAAAATTCAATTAGTACATAATTTTCAAAAAACTGCTATTTTCGATTATTCTGTTATTTAATTTGATCATGCACTTAAAATTTCACAATAATTTTTTCATTTTGAAGATATAAGTTTACCCAGGTTTATTTAGAAAAAATATTCATCATCCATTTTTTTAATAATTTTTATAAATTAGCACATTAGAAAAAATAGAAAATGATAAAAAAATCAGAATAAATCAAATAAAAAAGTGGAAAATCTAAAACAGAAACAAATCGGCCAAAAAACAAAAAAATGAAAAATTCAAAAAATAATAATAAATTGAAAATTAAAAAAAATAATCGCCAAAGTTTACCCAGGTTTATTTAGAAAAAATATTCATCATCCATTTTTTTAATAATTTTTATAAATTAGCACATTAGAAAAAATAGAAAATGACAAAAAAATCAGAATAAATCAAATAAAAAAGTGGAAAATCTAAAACAGAAACAAATCGGCCAAAAAACAAAAAAATGAAAAATTCAAAAAATAATAATAAATTGAAAATTAAAAAAAATAATCGCCAAAGTTTACCCAGGTTTATTTAGAAAAAAAAATCATCTTCCATTTTTCATATTTTCAAAAATTAGCATGTTAAAAAATACGAAAAAATAAAAAATATTAGAAAAATTAGAATAAATCAAATAAAATAACTGGAAAAGCTAAAAGAAAAACAAATCGGAAAAATAGAAAGAAAATTCAAAAAAATCCAGAAAATAATAATAAATTGAAAATTAAAAAAAATAATCGCCAAAGTTTACCCAGGTTTATTTAGAAAAAAAATTCATCTTCCATTTTTTCATAATTTCAAAAATTAGCACGTTAAAAAATAAGAAAACCGGGGGTCAACTTAAACCTCTGAAGAAAAAGACAATTTTTTTCTAAATAATTTTGAAACTTTATTATGTAAATACACTTTGGTTGAAATTTTAATTTAGATAAAACGGTTGAGTAGCAAAGAGTCACAAATGTTTACCATATGCTTAAAATTCTACTAGTGTCTTTAATGAATGTCTTTAAAAAGTCTGTATAAGTGCATCGGAAATGAGTAGATAAAATGCAATTTTCTTTTTATTTGATTTATTCAGTGGTGTAGAAACATTTGATTAAATATATACAAAATAATTCAGGAAGTAACCAATAATTCAGTAACGTAGAAATTAAATCCAAAATCAAAATAATACGAAAAAAAAAGAATTATTAATACTTAATTGAATTATATTTCATTGAAACAAATTGAGAATTATCAAATAAATAAATTAAATTCTAATAAAATTTTTGTTATTATTAAATATTAAACTGTACATGATTTTTTTTATAGTATGTGAGTTAAATTGAAAAAAATCTATTTTTATGATAGCTACGACAATTATTAGGAAGTTTTGTTATAGTAGTAGGAATAGTTTATGGTTACGGCCATCAATTATATGGTCTTCAACCACTGTTTAAAACTTGAACAGGTCTGTATTACAAATTTTGTTTAAAAAATAATAGGTATTATAGTAGGAGAACGAGGGATCTCTAAGATGCATTTTAAGGACCCTCTATAACACTCGCGAACAACCACCTAAAAAAAATTGATTCCTATGTAAATCGACCTGACGGATCCGATTTTGGAGTTCGCCAGACAATTTGGAATTGCCAAATTGGCCAAAATCGACAATTTTCAAAAAATCTCATATTTTAGGGAATTTTTAAAATTTTTAATTATCATCCTATATCTCTCTTAGTTTAAGTCCGATTGAATTGAAATTTTTAGGAGAACCAATTTAGACCTTTGTTATCACGACTTACATGACAGAAATGCAAATAAAATTACGTGTCACAAGTAATTTATTTTTAAAATGTTGGTGACAAGAAATTTGGTAAAAATGCAGCAACAAATACTCGATCGTGAAAATTTTTTGGTTTTTAAAGATAAATGTATATAGTAAGCGACAAAGTTGTAGCCAAAGAGTCAAAGAAACTTTTTTATTTCGGTGATTTTTTTGATAACTAGCTTGATTTTTAATATAACGGTGTCACAATGTGGCAATATAGAAAAATCTCTGCCGGTCGCGGACGGTCACTTTACGAGGTATCGCTATACGTACAACTACTAAACCAACCGCTTGGTTAAAAATTTGAGAAGTGGGGAACGAACCAACAAAGGGAAAATTAGAGAGGTGGGGACGCTGGAGGTGTCGTTTGAGTTGTTGGACAATCTATAGCCTGAGAGCGCCAGGATTTGTATTGAATTAATTAAAACCAATTTACGGTTCGTGAGTTTATTTTGAATGTCATTAAATTTTAATTTTCAAAAAGGAGAAAAATATATAAAAAAAAGATTTCAATTTTGAAATGGGCAATTTAGACATACTCATTTCATTTTCACATTTTTTAACTTCTACTCGTATAGAAGCAACAATATCTAAGAGATAGTTAACACATTTGTAAAAAGGGATGATGATACTTTATATTTATAAAGTTCTTATCTAATACTATTGAGTTCCACATTTCCCTTGGCACGAACAACAAATGTTGCAAGGCACATTCGCTTTAAGGCATTTACATTTATTTGTACAAGTAAAAACTTGCACTTGCAGTTGGCTGTAATTTCTAAAAAGCTTGGCTTTGCTTCTTTTAGTGTCATCTTTGGTACAAGAACATCGCTTTCGATTTAATAGCCGCAATCTGTAGGTTTTGGATCTTGTTGATGAATTTTACTAGCGCTCTTATAGATCGTTCATTGTAAAAACGCCCTTTTCACATACAATAAAAATTCATCTTCTGTTGGAGACAAATCTCTAAAATGAAATTCCAACGATTATAATGAAGAATGTACTTCCGTGATCAAGAAGTTTCAAATTTAATATATCTATAGAACATAGACAAACATCGAAATTAGTGTTACACACCTAATGTCAGTTTTACAATTTGGGAATATATACGCTCATAATTCGTCCATATTTCTCATAAAATTTGGCGGGCCGTACAAAAATGCTCTAAAACTTGTCCATAGAGTTTCCGATACTTGGTACCAATTCATACTTGAAGATACAAAATAAGTCAGGTATAAACGTGCTTCATTAAAAATAGCAATTTTTAGAGCTTTTCTTTTGCGCTTTCGGAATGGGAAACTCACCGAATCGCACCCACTTAAGCAATATACTGCTAATAAAATTCCAGCCAAGTTATTAGCATTGTTCTGATAGATATTTGCTAGTGATTGAATTGAATAAGAGTAGTACATTGATAATACAAAAATGTCTGTATCTGCAGCATAGATAAAAAATCGTTTATACAAATTTCTCAACATTTTTGCTTCGCTTTCATATAGGTAATTACCTTTGTATAACCAGAACAAATATTCACAAATTCTTTGCTATCTTGTTGGAAGAGATTAACTTTTTGTTTTATAATTCTCTTAATTTCTAATTTGTCAACATGCATTTTTAAAGCAAAGTTTTTGCTGCTTGAATCATGGTGTTTTTCTTTAGAATCAATTTTTCTAAAAGTGTTGACAAGTTTGGAATATGCATTGGTTATAATATTAAAGTTCATTTGTTTCCTTGGCTTTCGTCCAAATTTTATTTTGTATATTAAATGTTGTTAATTTTCAAGACCATTTATTATCTGTAATTTTATTGCAAATTATACAACATTTTGGGCTTTCAACGGTCTTACTTCTTTTTTCACCAGTATTAGCCACATCTGTGCTTTTTGCATTTTGTTTATAAGCCTTTCGGGAGTAATTTCTTCTGCATATTGCATGATAGACATGACATTTTGATAAAAATAAATCCATTTTATAATATTTCTATCATCCGACTTTATGGAAACTGCTTAAATACATAGTCCAGTGCTTCTTCTGTAACATTCTGTAAGTACAGTTTATTCATTATTTTGTTGACAAAACATGTATTTTAATTAGTTAAACTCTAGGTTTAACTGTTAAGTCATAGTCAAAAGTTAAAAACGCGCACAAAACTACTGGAGAAAAAAATTTCTTCAAATGTGTTTTTTGTTCTAATTAAATATTAATCTAGTTTAATATGACTGGAAAAGAGACTTCGTTTCTTTAATATGCACTTATTATCTATAAAGCAATTATTATTATTATTAGAGCTGAAACTCATCAATTTTCAATAATAATAAGCATCAAAAACCACACAGACGATAACTATTCCCATCCATTTATTAAAATATAACTAAACGTTACATAAAGCAATATTCACAACTACCTACCCATTATTTGATTCCCATACGTCGGACCAACCTAACTTTTTATCTTGGGCCGCGACGCGGTGGTCCTATATATTGCAGCACAGTTTTCTAGAAAAGTAAGTAAGTTATCAAAAAAATCACCGAAATAAAAAAGTTTCTTTGATTCTTTGGCTACAACTTTGTCGCTTACTATATACATTTATCTTTAAAAACAAAAAAAGTTTTCTCGATCAAGTATTTATTGCTGCATTTTTACCAAATTTCTTGTCACCAACATTTTAAAAATAAATAACTTGTGACACGTAATTTTTTTTGCATTTCTGTCATGTAAGTTGTGATAACAAAGGTCTAAATTGGTTCTCCTAAAAATTTCAATTCAATCGGACTTAAACTAAGAGAGATATATTGAACATTATTGTTTTTTTGTTGTTACCGCCATAAATATTGTTAAAATGAATAATTTTTTACTTCAAGCTATCGTTTTAGATAATTTAGAAAGTTGTTTAGACAGCATTTTCGTCTATCCAAACAAGCCTTTGACGATCTAATGGAGTATATTGAGCTTTTTCTACTACCAACAATCAGAGTTGGAGATTAACCAAAAGAGAAAAAGTTTTAGTAGGGATCTTTCCTCTAAGAAGTTCCTTATCATTTTCTAAGAATTCTACAAGGATTTTTTTTGCGCTTTACTCACGAAATTTCGTTTGGCCATCGCAAATAAAAAATGTCATAGTCAATAATAAACGATAATGCACAATAATAGGATAATAACTATGTAAATTGTTTCAATTTGTTTCCTCAAAAATGTAAAATGTCAAACATATGATATCAATGGCAACTGATATTCATTTCTGCGAACGTATTAATATAATATTTGAGCACAGAACTAATAGTTCTGAGTATTTGATTGGTTGAGTTCATGAAATACTTGGATTTAGTAAAGACATACGTCACTTTTTTTAATTCACTAGAATTTCAGTTCAGACTTATTCAAGAATAGGACTGGCGATTCTCAAGAGAATTTTTTTTGGGGAATCAATTCTCTGGAGAATTAATTCCTACGATTTCAAGAATTGGGTCCCAGGTCGATTTACATAAGAATAAATTTTTTTTAGGTGGTTGTTCGCGAGTGTTATAGGAAGTGCATCTTAGAGACTGCTCGTTCTCGGACTATTAATTCATATTGTACTAACTATTAAGTTATCTATTATTTTCCAACAAAAAACTATGATTTTAATTTAATTCACCAGGTCAGTAAAGTTGGCATCCACTTTTGCGAATTTTCCAAAGATTTTGTGTGTATTCGTTTGCTCCGGTCCACTAATTATTTTCGTTTGTCCGCCATTCGTTTCAAAATGGTAGCCCAAAAACTTTTTTTTTGCAAATTTTGTTCTCGGCACCCACAAATTGTAAAAAAAAAAAATACCGCACAAGTCGTTTGTTCTTTGTTTGTCCACCAATTAGTTTTGTTTGTCCACCCACCGGTTAATTATAATTAATTATATAAATTTTTAAAAATTGTGATATTGTGAAGTGCACACACTTTTTTTGAATTTTGAAATTTTTTTTATGGTCTCCCTATTTTCACAACCACAATATTTTATCTAAAATTTTGATAAAATTCACTCAAGTATATAGAATATTTTTTTCTCTTTCTATCAACATTTAACACGTTTTAACAGTGTCGATAGTTTTTGTTAAACTAAAAATTATTTATTAAAATCTACAATTATCTAAGTTATTTTGTTTAATTAAAAAATATATTAAAATCTATTTAATACCATTAAAAAGAGAATAAACAATTCTATAAATGGGAATTTTTTCAAAATTTTTAAGCAAAAATTGTGACCTTGAGAAAAGAGAGAGACCAAAATGAAAAAAAATATAGTTATGGTCTCTCAATATTTTCACAACCACAATATTTTATATAAAATTTTGAAAAAATTCACTTATATAGAATATTTTTTTCTCTTTCTATAAACAGTTAACACGTTTTACTAGTATCGATAGTTTTTTGTTACAGGGGTTAAACAAAAAAGTATTTATTAAAATCTATAATTATCAAAGTTATCTTGTTTAATTAAAAAATATATTAAAATCTATTTAATACCATTAAAAAGAGAATAAACAATTCTATAAATGTGAATTTTTTCAAAATTTTTAAGCAAAAATTGTGACCTTGAGAAAAGAGAGAGACCAAAATGAGAAAAAATATTGTTATGGTCTCTCAATATTTTCACAACCACAATATTTTATCTAAAATTTTGATAAAATTCACTCAAGTATATAGAATATTTTTTTCTCTTTCTATCAACATTTAACACGTTTTAACAGTATCGATAGTTTTTGACAAAGGGAGTGACCAAAATGAGAAAAAATATAGTCATGGTCTCTCCCTATTTTCATTCCATTTTCACTGAAAATATTTATAAATCGTTTTAAATAAAATTAATTAAAAATTGAGTCTACTTTTTCCTTAATTTCTATTAAATATTTGAATATAAATTTTTATGTCATACCAGTCATTGTATTCAAAATATAAATATTTAAAAAAAACCTGTTTTTGTCTTTATGCGCGCGGGCCATAATTTTAGTTTATTGTCAAAACCTTAAGTGTTCTGCATGGTTGAATAGAGAAAAAAATGAGGGTTTCAAAGATGAAACGGTGTTTTACAGAATTGGATACGCTACGTATATTCATCAATAAAATCGCCAAATTCGGGTTTTCTTAAATGTCTCGGAAACCGGACCTGATATTTTAATTTTGAAAAAATCTATTAATTCGTCTTGAAAATGCACATATTTTTCCCCATTTAACCGATATTGGATCTATTTCGGTTTATGAGATCTCTGTATACACAAATTAAATTCGGTCCACCCTGTATACTCTAAACCCAGTGAAAAAATATTTCTTTTGTTGCAGCATAGTGTTATAATTTTGAACAAAAGAAGCTGAAGATTGTCTACTGGAATTTTATTTGTAGATGTTATAAAATCATTTATCTGTTCTCGTCCAGAGAATTTAACCAAATAAGAATTCGTTTTTTGCCCTTCGTTTTGAAATGGTGCTTGTAGAAACAAAAATCTTAGGTGGACAATATTGGACTAACGATGAACAAACGAATGCACGAAAAAAAATTTCACGATTCAAAAAAGGGTGTGCCATCTTCGCAATATCACAATTTTTTAAAATTTATATAATTAATTATAATTAATCGGTGGGTGGACAAACAAAACTAATTGATTGACAAACAAAGAACATACGACCTGTGCGGTTGATTTTTTTTTCAATTTGTGGGTGCCAAGAGCAAAATTTGCAAAAAAAAAATGTTTTTGGGCCACCATTTTGAAACGAAGAGTGAACAAACGAAAATAATTAGTGGACAATAATGGACAAACGAATGCACACAAAATCTTTGGGAAATTCCCTAAAGTGGATGCCAACTTCACTGGCCTTAATTCACCTATTTTCTAGAAAATTAGATAGTGTACAAGTAATTAAAAGAAATTCATTTTTAAGTAAAGTAGTTATGCCTATAATTTTCGTCCCCGTCCATTAGCTTAGGTTTACTTAATTTTTTTCAAAACTAAGCCCTTTAAACCGATCAAACTTTATTTTCATCATAACTCGGTCAGTTTTGATGCTACGGTACTTTTATAAAAACGAAACATAAGGTGTTTTCAAGCATTTTAAAAAATTATGTACAATTTTCCCAGAAATTGTTTTTTGGTTATTTCACTTTGAAACTTTCAATGTTGACGTTTGACGTCTAAGAAGCAACTTTCAACAAGCCGTTACTCTGTATTGTGTCTACAGACACCATAACCCCACCATTTTTTTATGAACTACATTATTAAGAAGAAAAATTTGTTCGATCACCTATTTGTATCTATTTCTGTTTTTTTTTATATATTGTTATGATATTAACAACTTATCTCATTAATTTGGGTTGGGTTCTAGACAAAAAAGAAAAAAAATAATAAACATTACAAAATATAAAGTAAAATTTGTATATGTCCTGCTATTTCATTTCTTCTATCTCCTGTACCAGTTTCACTTTTCTAGTTTGACCTTATATTTTTTTCTTACTGACTGCTCTTAACTTGATTTCCTGGTCTCTGCTTCTTAATTTTTGTAACTCGATACTCTTCTTCCTGTGCTCTTGTTTTTTGTTGTGGTCTTCCTATCTGCTTATTACTTTTATAATTTTTATTTTTTTATAAAAGGAGGGTATCGTTTTTTGGGTTTTTTGCGACCCCGTACGAAATTTTTCTCACTAAAAGATATTGAAAAAAAAAATGGATTTCCCAAAATTTTTTTCTTTAAAACGCCCCGGAACATACTTTATTTTAATTTCGAAATTTTGAAATCACAAGGACTGACAAGGAGGATTTGGCAACATGGCGGCCAGCTGTCATTTAATAGAACACGCGCGATTTTTCTCGAAATAGGTCAAGTGTTTTAAAGACCAGTTATCCACGAATACTTTCTGCTATTTTTTTTTTTTTTTATTGGTACACTTTAAAATCATAAATACTGGTATTATTACTACAAAAAATGGAAATAAAGAACCAATAGTGTAAAATGGTTGAATTAGTGATGTCATCAGCTGTCATCGAAATGACAAATACAAAAATTAATTTGCAACCTATCACATAAGATTTATTGTTGTCACCACAGTTGTTACAGGTTGTATATTACTTAAAAATAAGACACTAAAGATTATGACAAGTTCATCAAATGGATGGAAGAGCAAAAGGTATTAATTTAAATGGCATTTCATCTGATTTAAAATATCGAAGTTTCAATATTTCAAACAATACTAACTATACTTTTCACGTTAATTTAAAAAATTAAGATTGATAAATATTTGAATAAAGCTTTTAAAAAATGTGTTAGTAATATTTTATTTGACGTTATAGGCTTATCATATTAGATCAATAAAAAGATTAACATTTAAACTTCTTACAAGAATGGGGTGTTTGCTTGATTTTAGGTTAATGGGCCATTAAAAACCTGAGTAATAAAAATTTAACCCTTATTTTTTATTATTTTTTAAACCTATATTCAACCTATAATTAAAAAAAATCTGTCACTTAAGGTAGATCAGTTAAACAAATATGAGAAAGATGGTGCCACTCGGATTTATTTAAATTCGGTTTACAGTCGACAGTTTTCTCTGTAGTACCGGCAATACTATACCTTAATACTATAAATAACCAAGGGGGAGTTAGCGTCGAAATTACGTTTTTATTCTAGTTTTTGAATCACTATTAAAATTACGACACAATAATTATAGGGCATTTTGTAACAAAAGGTAAGCATATAATTAAATAAATAACTTCGATTGTAACGCCATCTTTGCTTAAATAGATAATTAAAATTTAAATTGACGACTGGCGCCATCTTTCGCTTATTTCTTAAACTGATCTACCTTAAGACGTCTCAAAAATATTAAATATTTGAAATTAAACGTTTGATCATAAAAAAATCTGCTAAATCCTGGTCTTTGCTTATCAATATGGGTAATAAACATATTAAAGTTAAAAAAAAAACATAAAAGTCCTAGTTCTGTCACAGCTTATAGTAGGAGGAGCTATTTCTGTCACAGTATAAGGTTCATAGTAGGGGGAGCTATTAGGAGACAAATATTCCATAATTTTCTTTTTTTTTTTGTGAAATGCAAAATAAATGCAATTTTGTATTACTGATTAACCCCCGTTAAATCCAAATAATAGTTTTTTTATTTGTAGTCTAAATAATCAGAAAAACCTAATCCAACATTAACGACGCATGCGCACAATAATGAGTATTTGTCTCCCAAAAGCTCCACCTCATATAGGAGCTACTGTGGTTCTGTGTTAAGACATGCGATGTTGCCATATTTAAAAATTGGTTTAACAACTTGGATATTAGTAATAAATGTCAAACTTTTATAGTTCTTAGATTTTTCAGTTAACAATTGTTAAATATTTGGGCTTTTTTAGACAGATGTAATAGTTTTAAAAATATTAGTGATTCATCCTACGTATTTTTTTTTTCATTTCAAAGAGATTTCTTCCATTAAATATGTTTTATTTATTAATAATTTTAGCCGTCCGTATACACCCTAAAAATCAGGTAATTTAGAATTTCTCGCAATGGAAATTCATTTTAAGCTTATAGTTTTAATACAAAACAATTTTTTTCGCTTTCCTCTCTTGGATTTTCAAGTTTTTGAAACATAAAAATTTTTTTCATGAGAAACCCAAAACACCCATTTAAAACGATACCCTCCTTTTGTATATTTCGAGTATTCTTATATAATTTTATTGATTTCCTTCGACATCTTTCATAATTACTCTATTTCCATAAATCATATCTTACAATTTCTATAAAGTGACACTCTAAGAAAGTTCTATTCTCAACCAAAAACATGAATCAAAAATTGACTTGTTTATTATTTTTCTTGTCCAAAAAAAAAATTTTTACCACTAGATTTTTTTTTTTAAATATCCCAGCCTTCGTTTAGTTTATTAACCCTATATTCCGTGTTTACCATCTGACTTTGACTACCTAAATTTCATATATGACACCTCCAAAATGTCAATTTTACTATAGCGTTTTTCATTATTTTATTTAATTTAAGATTCTTTCACTTTTAAATTTATTGCCAATTTAACTAGATATAATACCTTCGTTTCCTTTTCTTTATTCACATATCAACTCTCCTATCTTATTTAATAAACATAACATTTAACTTTTAACGATGTTTAAATAAATTAAATATCAACTCAAACAAAAAAAAATTAATTTCTAAAATTCCCTATACAGGGTGAACTTTTTCATAACAATTAAATATCAACTCAAACAAAAAATAAATAAATTTCTAAAATTCCCTATACAGGGTGAACGAAAAATAAGTAATGTTTGTCTAATGAACCTATGTCCAAAACCGATTATTAAGGGTGCAATAACCCCTAGAATGGGCTTAACCATTATTGGTTTTCGATGAATATCTTTCGAAAGAGGTACCATACAATATTCAAATTTTATGTTGGACCTAAGGGTACTAAGATACGCTATTTACGTATTTTGTCTTGATTTTTTGAATTCACTAAAGGTAGTTTTCAAGGGTTGAGTTACCCTTTTTTAGGCATATTTTTTTTGTTATCAACTATTTTGGAAAATGCATATTAAAATAATGTTTTCGGAAGTTTGATTTTGAATAAAGGTACTATTGATGTATCATCCAAAAATTAATTGTTTTCGTGTAATTTGAGTTCAAAGATATGCGTGTTCATCTTTCGAGACTGTAACACCAGTAATAAAATAATTACGGTTTCCTTAGATACAAAACAAAAAATACATATTAATAGTATATCGGCTTTGCAAGGAAGACTTAAAAATATTTTTCCGTCGACGGTTCATTTATGATGTATTTTAACGCACTCAAAATCGTTGATTAATGACACCTATTACTGAATGATTTTCTATTAATCAACAATTTTATTATATGCAACCCAATATACACCGCTCTTATACATTTATATTGGCAGTGACATTTGAAATCAAGTAGCTGTGTTAGTAATATCTGTCATTGTATGTTATGGTTATAATTTCGTAAAATTCTATATATGTTTTAAATAAGATATCTTTATTTTTGAAAAGTACGGTCGTCGGAAAAATTCTGTAACGAACTCGTTAATTAAAATGGCGATTAACAATCTCGAACATTAACGCGTTCGCTTTGCTCACGCATTAAATTATCTCGATTGTTAATCGCCTTTATTAATAAACTTGTTCGTTAAATAACTATTTCATGTAACTCATTTAATTGACAATAAAAAAAGGTAAATTGTAATTTTACTGTTTGTTACCGCAAGTCGATATTTGTCCCTAGCATGTTCACAAGTCAAGCACGCCCATTATTGAACTCAAATTACACGAAAACGATTCATATTTGGACGATACATATAGAGTAGCATTTTCCAAGAAAAACTTCCGAAAATATTATTTCAATATCTATTTTCCAAAACAGTTGATAACAAAGAAAAATGACTAAAAAAGGGTAACTCACCCTTTGAAAACTACCCTTAGTGAATTCGAAGAATCAAAACAAAATACGTAAATAGCGTATCTTAGTATCCTTAGGTACTACCTAAAATTTAAATATTGTATGGTACCCCTCTCTAAAGATATTCATGAAAAACCAATTATCGTTAAGCCCTTTCTAGGGGTTGTTACACCCTTAATAAGCGTTTTTGGATATAGGTTCATTAGACAAACATTACTTATTTTTAGGTGTTCTGTCACCCCTAGAAGTATTGCTCGACAATTTTGGTTCACCTTGTGTATATATATAAAAAATAACGCCAATTATTTAAACAACTTAAAAATTATACTGATTATAAAGCAGTAAAAATCTTGTAAGAGTCCTGCATAATTCAATTGCAAATATCTCTTCCTCTCACTATACAGGATATCTGGAATTGAAATGGATAACATTGCTATATCAGAAACCGTAACCGTAAGAGATAAAGATGCGGTTAAATGGGTAAAAGTTAACTATTTTAGAGAATATTACATTGGTCAAAAATATCAACAGGGACTTTCGCCTTTCTCGAGTTATACAGGGAAAACTAAAAATGCTACTTTTGGTTTTAAGGCATACATTTTTTATTTGAAAAAATATCAAAAAATGGAAAAGGAAAGTTTTATTGTAATTTAAATTTTCTACAAAACAGTACTACTAATCTTCGTTATGACATTTCATAACTTAACGGCCACCATCAAGTTATTTTCTTAAAATACGGTTCTGTCTTTTTTATTACAAAAATTGATAAACCATTAAAATTCAAATTCAGTGATATATTACACTTATTATTTTAATGAATTTTTATCTGAAATAACATCATCAGTGACAATAATTACTAATTACGGTCCTGTCGTCGTTCTTTTGTAAACTCCTTTTAATTCCATCAATACCATCATTTAAAAAAATTGTCAAATAAAAAAAATTCTAAATAGTAGAAATTAAACAATTACAAAAATATTCGACCTGCGTTATTATGAACATTTATTATAACCAAATTAAGTATAATAATTTTTTGATAGTTATGTACGTAAGTTATTGGTGGAATATTTGTAGTTATTTATTAAAATAAATTATTTGTCATTATAATTATTTTCACCTTTTTTGGATAAGATACGATCCATAATCATCATCCATGATTTAAGATGATGATTATTTGTCAAACAAAACGTCGTAGAAAATGTAATGACTGAATGTGTCTTTAAATTCTCTATCAATATTTGACTAGTAATGCATTTTTTTTTACCAAATTTTTTAAATATGTATTCGTTTTGATGAAATTAAAACGAATTCACAAAAGAACGACAACAGAACCGTAATTAAAAATTATTGTCACCGATGATGTTAGTTATTTCACATAAAACGTCATTAAAATAACAAGTGTAATATATCAATGAATTTGAATTTTAACGGTTTATCAATTTATGTAATAAAAACGACAGATCCGTATTTAAAAAAACAACTTGATGGTGGCCGTTAAGACATAAAACGTCGTAACGGAGATTTATTAGTATAGTTTTGTAGAAAATTTGAGATTCAGTAAAACTTTCCTTTTCCATTTTTTGATATTTTTTCAAATAAAAATTCTATGCCTAAAAAACCAAAAGTAGCATTTTTAGTTTTCCCTGTATAACTCGAGATGAGCGGAAGTCCCTGTGGATATTTTTTAACCAATGTAATACGGTTTCTGATATTGCAATGTTATTCCTTCCAATTCTAGACATCCTGTATAGGGTGGCGCAAATTTAATTGAACACTATTGGGATTTCGTAAACCGTTATAAATACAAAGTTGATCAAATGGGAAAAAAAGATGTGTATTGTCAAAACGAATTTATTGGTTTTTTCAAAATTAAATATCACCTTAAATTTTAAAGACAGAAAAAAAGCTTATAAAACTTTTTTATTGAACGCCAAATATCGCTTAACATAGCTTATCCAATTTTTTAGTGACTCCCTCAACTATTTTTTTTAAATACAGACCTGTACGTTTTATTTCATATCTTCTTATCGCCCTAAGTATATTTAATTTCTATTAAATTAAATTTTCTTAAATAACTACAATCAGAAAAAGGGCAATTTTTTCTGATTGTAGTTATTCAAGAAAATTTAATTTAATAGAAATTAAATATACTTAGAGCGATAAGTTGCTCAAAGTATACTCAATTTTTAATTAATTTTATTCAAAAAAATAATCGTCGCTTATCGTAGTTTACTGTCGTTTATCGTCATCCATTGTCGTTTATCGAGGTTATTCGTCGTTTACTGTCGTTTACTGTCGTTTATCGCCGTTAATTGTCGATTATTTCAGTGAAAATGGAACAGAAATAAAAATCATTGTCAAAATCTAATAAAAATATTAACTGTCAGTAGATAGAACGTCCTTTAACTTTAAAGACTGAATAAGTAAAGGCGATGACGTTTAGAATAAAACTTTACAAGTTGATCTCTTGTATAATTGTCACAATCTAAACGTCATTGTCATTAGTTACAGAACCGTTAAAGTTAACGAACGTTCTATCTACTGACAATAAGTGTTCTACATGGTTGGATAGAGAAAAAAAATGGATATATCAAAAATGTAAGATATGAAATAAAACGTACAGGTCCGTATTTTAAAAAAAGTTGGGGGTGGCACTTCAAAGACGAAACGTTGTTTTAAAAAAATGGATACGCTATTAAGCGATATTTGTTCTTCATTAAACTTCTTCTATCTTTAAAAACTGTTAAATTAAATAAAACGAAAATCGTCAGTTTCAGTTTTTCCCAAATATCTCGGAAACCGGACCTGATATTTTAATTTTGAAAAAACCAATAAATTCGTCTTGAAAATACACATTTTTTTCTCAAATTAATCAACTTTTTATATAACGGTTTACGAAATTCCAATAATGTTCAATTAAATTTGCACCACTCTGTATTCATTTTGAACACAACGAAAGTAATAAATGACATATAATATAAAATATAAATTTTTAACAGCAGCTTGCATAAAGTAGTTTTTTGTTAATTTAGAAAAATATTTGGTGCACTGAAGAGTAAATATAACACAAATAAAAAAAATCTGATGTGGCCAACACATGACCTCTCGCCATTTTTGAATCAAAAATTTACAGGTTGACACAAAAAAGTAGGAAAAAAATTATTTTTTTGTAAATCTGGCAACAATGGCAAAAGTTTCGAAAATTTTAATGGGATGAAAATAAACTTTAGGGTATACAAAATATATGTGTAAAACTTTATTGCCGTTTTGTACAATAATGGCGTCATCACCCATAGCAACTGCCACTTCCGGTTGTGTGATTGGCACCAAAATCTAATCAGATCTAATCTAGGGTATCAGAATTCTGTATGCAAAATTTCAAATTTTTTTATTCAGCAGTTTTTGAGTTATCGTTACTACAACATCCATCCAAACACACACTAACACACACAGACATCATCTCGAAAATATTAAAATCGTATTCTAAGGACCCTAAAACGTGTTTATCCATTGAAAACTCACTACCCAATTTTTAGCATGATTCCTATACCTCTCTTATCTGAAGGGCGAGAGGTAAAAAAATAATGATTAAATGATGTATTATCTTTACTAATTTAAGAAAATTTTTATATTTTGATTTTAAGAAATTTATTTTTTTGAAGAGATTGATGAAAATGGAATCAAACATGTTATTGAAATGATTCTATCTCACTTGAATTAATCTGTTTTATATATGAGTAATAATAATTATATATTTATATTTTCTTTTCAAGTAAAAATTTGTCTTCATAAAACTATTTAAAAAAATATGTTTTTATTTTTTACCTTAATCTTTTTCTTTTAATTAGTTTTGTATATTATCTGTTTTTTATGTTCCAAAATATTGTGCATTTTTCTTAGTAATTATTTTTTAATATCATTTAATTTATTGCCAAAGCTATCATTTAAAGAAAATAAATACATTCAATGTTTATCTGACAGTTAATGGCTAATAAAAAAAAAATGTAATGAAGAATCCGAATCATTCAACTAAAATGTCATTTCTGTGTAAAGTATCTACCTTGATGGAATTTAAAGAATGCCGTTCTTCGACTGAAGAATGACAAACGAGTGGGAAGATACTCCACTGAAGACCGTCGATGCATAAGTCGTTTATAACATGAACTTTTGGACCCGAATTTTGATGGCTCTTTTACTTTAATCCGATTTTGTTTTATTTTGAAAATGAAAGTATTAGTTTAGTTAATAATTTTAATTTGGACTAAAATATCTCCAGAATGTTTCTTCAAGATAATTTGGAATGGATTATTGTATTAAAAACCATAGAACAACATTTTCCCAAATTGTATTGTATCAAACAGTCTATAACTAAATTTAATGTTTCAAACCATCATAACAACAAAATCGTGTTTATTCAGAAGTATATTTAATCAGAATTTAATAAAGCAGAATGGACACTATCAAAATGGAAAAAAACAACATGGCAAATTGTCAGACCAACATAATGACAAATATATAATTTATCAAATAAAAATTCACCAAACAGTTATTATAACGAAAGCTTATTAATTCAGACCAGTATAAAGTTAAAACTGTATTAAATCATTCCAATAAAACTTCAAAAGTTTAATAAAACAAAATGATAAAAAAGTAAAATCGTATAAACTGACAAAACAGCAAGAAATCAATTCACCAAAATTTAATTTATCGAAAGTCCAATATATCAAAGGAGTAAAAAATCAGAAGCGTAAATCTACAAAACGTAAAATATCAAACGCTGCTGTGTCACGTGTTCTGCAACAAAAATTTTGGACGATATGTATTTTTTACCAATACGAAGTATAAACGTACATTTTATTTAATAATTATACCAATTTATACTTGCGAACATAATTCATTATTAATTTTAGATCATGAAAAAATGAACAATAATCGTTTAATTCGTGTGTAATGTAAGTTGCATAATATGCATTAAAGCACAGCAACTTATATAGTAAAGAAAGGATAAATAGATCTTGTTAAATTGTATCCCCACATATAAGGCGATAATTCAGATTTGCCAACATCGGTTTGATTTTTTACGGTTTTGATGCTTTACTATTCTGTCTCTTTTTGGTTCTGACTCTTTAAATTCTGTTTCATTATTTTCTGACGTTGTACGGGTTTGATGCTTCGATAAATTGAGATTTTATTAATTTGATAAAATATCTGTCAGATTCTTTAATATTTGTTTTAAGGTGGCGTTAGCAAATGGATGAGCATATAGGGGAAATTTTTGAACATATAAGACGCACTATCCAGGCAATAAATATATGCGGATTTGCTTTTATAATGTTCTAATGGTATTAAATTAGTTCCTGAATATATTGAAAAATGAAAAAAAAAATAAGAAAATGGAAAAACAACGGAATTTCGAAAATTTAACCTAAAAAAAAGACATCAAAAATAGCTATAAAAACTATTTCAGGAACTAGATTATATTCCCATTAGAGACGGTACATAAGAGATATTCCATTTTTTGCTTTCATTAACAAGTCTTATATGTTCAAAAATTTATAATTTGAACCATAGAACATCACCAAAAATACATCAGAAACCTGTTATTCTGTCAATTTCACAGTTCACGTACTTTTGTGTACACTTGTAAAATGACTATTTTGGGATATATGTCTATGTAACGCAATGTTGCCGTCATATTTTTAAGTAGCAGAAAAAAGGAAATTCGATATTTTAGTAGAAAATGTATGTCATTGTTCCAATAATTTCTAAATGCTGCTAAAATTACTATTTAAATATAATACCTAATGAAAATTAAGTTTCTTTTAGAATTAAAATTATGGTGACTAGATTTCAAAGTTCGAAATTTGGGAGGCTATTTTTTACAAATAAGAAACAAAACAGAAAAAATCATAAAAATGAGGAAAAAAAACGAGAAAAAATTAGAACAGAAAAAATTTGAAAAAAAAAAACAGAAAAGATCGGAAAATAAAATTAAAACAAAAAAATTTGGAAGAAATTGAGACAGAAATTAGGAAATATTGGAAAAAAAATGAAGAAATCAAAAAAGCGAAAAATAAAAACGTTAAAAACGATAAAAATCGCTAAAAAAAAGAAACAAAAAAAGCGTCAAAAAACGCAAATCGAAAAATATCACAAAAAATCACAAAAAAATCGCAATATATCACAAAAAATCAATGAAATAAAAAAAAAAGGAAAACAAAACAAGAATAGAAAAACAGAACAATAAGAAAAAAATGAGGAAAGATTAGAAGAAATCGAAAAAAATCAAAAAAATGAGAAAAAAAGCGAGATAAATCGAAAATCATCGCAAAAAACAGAACAACCAAAAAATCGAAAACAACTGTAACCATAAAAAAAATAAAAAATTGAGAAATAAATTGCAAAAAATCGCAAAGAAATCCCAAAAAAGTCGCAAATAATTGCATAAAGAATAAGAAAAAATTAAAAAACAAAAAAAAGAATAGAAAAACAGAACACTGAAAAAATGAGGACAGAGAAAAAATTGAAAAAAATTAAAAAAAACAGAAAAAATTGAAAAAAATTATAAAAATGAAACAAAAAAAAGCGGAAAAATATAAAAAAAAAACAGAAAACTTCGAAAAAAATTAATAGATAAATTATAAAATATTGGGAAAAAATGGAATATAAAATTGGAAAAAATCAATCGCAAAAAAACGCAACAAAATCACAAATCAAAGGAATAAGAAAAAATGAGAAAAAAATTAGGTAACGAAAACAATAGAAACATAAAAAAATGAGGAAAACAATAGAAACAGAAAAAAATGAGGAAAAAATCGAAAAAAAAAACAAAAAAAATCAGAAAAATGAGAAAAATCGAAAAACATTGCAAAAACCAACGAACAACCAAAAAATCCGGAAACAAGTGTATCCATAAAAAAAATGAAAAATTCGAAAAAACTAAAATAAATTGCAAAAAATCGCCAAGAAATCACAAAAAAGTCGCAAATAATTTCAAAAAATCAGAAGAATACGAAAAAATGAGAAAAAATAGAAAACAAAAGAAAAATAAAAACAGAACAATGCTGAAAAATTAGAAAAAATCGAAAAAATAGAAAAAATCACAAAAAATCAAAAAAATGAGAAAAACGTCTATAAAATAATTAAAAATGATATATACAAAAATCTAAATAAGAAAAAAAATCATACTGTAAAAAAAGACAGAGAAAGAGAGGGATGAAAAAATACAGACCGTTCCATTTAAAATAATATAACTATATGGTGCAGATCTTTTTATTGAGGCAACCTGTATAGATCTAAATAATTTAAAAGTGTAACTACAGTAAACATTTTTTACACAATCTTACTATTTTCCATATAAAGACCAACGCGACGAATTTATGGTGCTCGGCCCTGTATATTTATTATAGAGTTTTAAATAGAGATTAACAATATATAATTATTTTTTGTATAGATATTGAAACTGAAAAGTAATCTGCTCTTTCCATTAAATGGGACATTCTGTATTATAGTACTAAACTGTTTTTAATTAGTTGCACTTATTTATTAATTCTGTAGAGGCTAAAACCAGTCATAGCAGAAATTTAAACTTGACAATTTTTTTTACTTTTAGTAACACAAACAACATATAATAATTTCATTCTATCGAGGGCCAATTTCTTAACATTGTGTGCGGGGTTCTTTGTTTTGTCATCGACCAAAGTTGGGTGGTATAAATTTATTTACCCATGAACCATTTCCACTCGGTATACGGCCATAATAACAATAATAATAAAATAATTTTTTTGTAAAAAAAATTAAAATAGCGTCTCGAATTTCGAACTTTAAAATCTAGTCACCTAGTGAAAATCACAAAAAAATTGAAAAATTGGGAAAGTAAGTAATTAATTTTAAAACAAAATTTTAATTAACCCTTTTCGGAGATTAGTTCTTATTTTCTGATAAAATGTTTGTAACTAACAAATAATTTCTACAAAAATAAAGACTTCTGGTACTAAAAAAAAATCATAATATAAATCTAACCGAGGTTATTTATTTGGAGAAAATAATTTTAAAAAAATTGTTTACTATTCAAATCAGGTATAGATTTAAATAAAAATATTGAAAAAAAATATCAAACGATACCTAAAATTCACATCCGAGTTTATATATCAGTAGATTTTGGCCAGGCGAGTTTAATGGTGTCATAAAAATCTTCTATTTAGGTACCTGATGGTCATTAATATCACAATTTCACTCAAAATTAAAACCCTTCGGCCAAAGGTTAGATATACTAAGGGCCGGTTCTACCATATTTGGTTAAGAGTTCTAGTTATGGTTAACAAGATTTGACAAGAGGTTTACTGTTATATGACCTCTTGCTTCTTTATAACCACAGGCTAAAGTTCTTTGACCAAAGGATAAAGTAACAGGTACTTCAGTGGCATCGCGTCCACTAGACAAACTAATAATTTCGTAATAAAACTTTATGAATATTAGCTTGATTTAAGTTTTATGGCACAGTATACTTTTTGAAATCAACATAACTAGTAAGCAGTTACAATCCAAACAATTCGATTTGACTGCTGCCAAAGATCAACTAAGCAAAACTAAATCGTACTTACAAAAGTTACGTTTGCGACGATGGCTTTGGAAGTATTCTAGTTGACGCCAGAGAAGTGGCAGAAGAGATAAATATTCAACCAACATTTGAAACAGAAACCCTGCCAACTCGGTTGAAAAAGAAGAAAAAACAGTTTGATTACGAAGCGGATGATGAACCTTTAGTATCCCCTCAAGAACATTTCAAAGTCAATTTCCATTTTGTCATTCTCGATACTGCAATCTCTTCTCTGGATGAAAGATTTCAATAGTTAGAAGAGGTTACTTCTATATTCGGATTTCTCTACAACATATCCAAGGTGAATGTCGCAACAACAAATTCCCTGATGGACGATTGTATGAATTTAGAACATTTCCTCTCAAACAATGAGGCTAAAGATATTAAAGGCCACGAACTTTGCAATGAAGTTCAAGCCATTGCTAGGAGAGTACCTAAGAACGCAAATCCACAAGATGTCCTTAACTTCATCATAAGCAATGACCTTAAAGATTGTGCCCCAATTTTGTCCGTGGCTTTACGGATTTTCCTGACTCTGCCTGTGTCTGTTGCTAGTGGTGAGCGTAGTTTTTCAAAATTAAAATTAATTAAAACTTATATTCGATCTACCATGACGCAAGAAAGGCTTCAAGGACTGGCCACTCTATCAATTGGCAAAAAACATCGATTTGAACGAACTGGTGACTTCTTTCACAAAGATGAAATTAAGAAAATTAAATTGTAAAATGTAGATCTTCTCTCTGTTGACTTTTCACTTTTAACTTTTCCCTATAATCTATGTAAACTTTTAGAATTAAAATTATTTCTTCTGCAAAATGATCGGTTTTTATTTTTATTTGATAAGTTCCTATTATGTACCTAATGAAATAAATACTTTGACACTAAGGGTTTCGCGTATAATTATCTATCATAATTATAGTAGTACTAGTAGCCATACAGGTTAGATTTTCCTCGTTAAGTATTCTTTATATTGTTTGTATTTGTATATGTAATTTGTGATTGTGTGTGTAAATTAATGTAAAAGTCTCGTTAAGTGCAAAAACAAAAAAAAATGCATAAGAAGTGGTGATTCGGGTAAGGGGTTCAATTGAGGAGGAAAATGGAAACAAAAAATCTAATTGTGGGGGGGGGCGCAAAAAAATATCTTGCCTAGGGCAGCAGAATAGCTTGCGCCGGCCCTGAGGTACTTTGAGTTCTTGTCGAGACCGTGACCACTGCTTAACATAATTTTGGTGACATTTGACATGACAATCTTTTTTTGTTTATTTGGAATTGTTTTTAATTTTTGGCTTTTACATTGAAATTGATAGATGGAATATTTCTAAATAAAGACGTTAACGCTTAATATAGATAAATAGTACCTTCACAACACCTATGAAGTATAAAGTACCATAATAAAAAATGATTGATCCAGGATTTGATGGCTCAGATGAGGATGAATTATTCTTTCCCATACCCCATCCTCGAAGACCAAAATTAATCCGAGAAAGGATAAATTATTATGATATTCTAAGTGACGATCAGTTTTTTATGAGATTTCGTCTGAAGAAAGAAACTGTTCAAATTTTGTTAGAAACAATTGGAGAAAATCTTCATTATAGAACTGAGAGGTAATAATTACAGTTACTAGCCTGTAGCCTTTGTGCATATTGGTATTGATAACTTCATTGATTACAGTAATAACAATAATACCTTCAGTTGCGTCACAATCAAACTGATTTGTCCCTCCTGTGATAGTTTCGGCACACAGTTCATGAATTTTGATGGATATGTTCTTTGTATTCACCTCCTCCTGTACCCTTAACATTTTTCTTTTCTTCTGCATATTCTCTTCGTGCCGTTTTTTTTAGCAAATTCCATTTATTATGGAGTTGTGTGGCTGACCTTCTGCCATGAATTCCGGAGCTGTTAAACTTTCCGGCAATTGTATCCCAACATTGTTGCTTTGTCTTCCACGTTACAGCATCTGTGCTTTTATTTTCAATAATTTTGTAATATTTTTTGAGCATCAATTTCCGTTCTTAAAAAAGTTCTTCCCCTACTTTTTTCTTTTCTTTTGCATTGCATTTCTTTTACTTTGTCTTCCATTTTAAATAAAAACAACCAGACAAAACAATTCTAAAATGTGGTAAAACGTCAGACGTACAAAACGTAAATAATAACTGCAGATAACCAAACCTTTTTTTGCAATTTTTAGGGTGAAAAAACAAATTTTGTATAATATCTTTATAATGGATAGTACATTTACGAAAACTATCGATGTGAGGTAACCAATAGTCAAAAGTAGCTGACACAAGATGATAGAACACATAAATCTGGCAACTAAGCAAGTATTATTGGAGGATAATAAACAATTAAATTTTTACGCATAAAGTACATCTAATCGCCATCTATCGAACATTTAGTTAATTAATAGTTTTTGTTATGAAAACCGTGGGGTGCTAATTCCGTCTTAAGAGGAAGTTGTACTATACTATAAAGCAGTGAATGCAAAGGTTTCGTAGTCCCTAACTTTTAAAGTTTATTTTTTATAATTAACGGATGAAAAAATTTGTACGTGTTGGTAAAGATCTGATCTATGTTCCTTACCCCTCACCATTTCGAAATTTGATATGTTTTTTTCAAAAAAAAATCGCAAAATTCCATGTTTTTTACTATTTTCACATTTTTTTTAGAAAGGAACCAAATCAAATTTCGAAAAATTGAGGTGTAAGGAACATAGATCAGATCTTTACCAACACGTACAAATTTTTTCATCCGTTAATTATAAAAAATAAACTTTAAAATTTAGGGACTACGAAACCCTTACATTACAACATTTTATATCTGGAGAGTGGCGCCGCTATCAGAATTCAAAGGAACTAATAATTTATGAATAGAGATGAAATTCATTTACTTTTTACAATGTTTACGAGGGTAAAGAATTATAATTTTCGTGAAAAATTAAATTATTATTATTTCATATCGTACATAGGAAAGAAAAAAATCAGGAAAACTCAAAATAATAACAATAAAAATAATACATGACCAAACATTTACGTTTGAATTTAGCTGGAAACCGATGAAAACAATTTTTATATTTGTTTTGGTCAATTTTTTTGCTGCACACACAATTCTACTTTTACTTGTCATAAATAAATGAAAAAAAAAATATTGCAATGTGGTCACAATGAAGAATATAATTATGAAAAGAACGTATATTCAGCACAGAGGCGACACTGCAATTTAATAAAACTTGCCAATGCCCCTATTATGAGGTGCCAATACAAAATATTATCTTGCCTGAAATAGTTTTTGGACGGGCGCTCCGTTAATATTAAAGCTAGGAACCTTTTGGCCTACCCCATCGAGTGAGGTATCGTTGAATAGAGCTCATTGAGTAGATAAAAGGCATATTTTTGTTTTAAGAAATATTGCAAAATGTAGGCATGAGAAGCTGCTAAAGTCAGAATTTTTTACAAAATTTTGTTCCGAAGAATTTTTTTACTTTCCATTGACCTATAAGTTTGAAATTTGGTGATAATGTTTATTGTTACGTATATTTTACCAACAAATGCCAATATATTAATAAATATGATTTTTTCATTAACCTTCTCTCATTTTTAGGGTTCCGCACCTTCGTATATATGCGAACTGTGATATTCCATATTTTATTATTTTTATGTGTGCAATCGTATTAGTTTTATTAAAAAAAGCATTCTAAGTATATATGCGGATTGTGATATTCAATATTTTATTATTTTTATTTGTGTTATTATTAATTTTGTTAAGAAATGCATTTTTGGTCTCATATGCACCAGGTTATTTTTATTTTCTCTTCTTTAAATCTTTTTAGTTCGATTAAAATTTTAAAGTCCTTTAATAATCCTGCATCTGCACAGCTGGCTTATATTCTACATTTGGTACGGAACCCTAAATGTGCGAAGTACGGCACGCACTTGACCGATTTTTAAATTAGGTCATGAGTGCGTTCTACAACCCCAACTTTTTCGCTCAAGTCGTTCACACAATGAAGTTAACTATGCAATTTGGAATCTCTTTAACGATGTTTAAAGTTCGGTAAATAGTTGGATTTGACAATTGACACACAATATATAAAAATCCGTTTCTTCAATTTGTTCAGTTCAAAATAAATATAACATGGGAAAGACATTTTATAGTAATACCAAAAGATCTTGAGAAGAAATGAAGAAGGGATATGAAGAGAGTGTGAAATTAAGATATACTGAGCAGAGAAATAAAGAAAATACAGGGTGGCACAGAAAAAAAACGTAAAAAAGTCTCTTTAAAAATTCCAAACAACATGAGAACCTTTACAAATTTTTTAATATTTTCTTAAACCTAAAAAAAACGAAATTCGTGGGTTCGAGCCCCACGTTGGGCATCAACTAGTGAAACGCTAATTTTTTATTCGTCGATAAAAGTGATTTAGCAATAAATGTGATTTAAGCTCAATTCTTTTTATTATGGATTCGTTCCATGAATAGAATTTGAATATATCGAAAAGTGAAATATTAAGAGGAAGTTGTACTATAAAGTTTAATTTTTATTATTAGTGGATTAAAAAATTTGTACGTATTAGTAAAGATCTGATCTATGTTCCTTACCCCTCACCTTTTCGAAATTTGATTTAGATTTTTCAACCGCCATACCGTATTTAGACTCCCCCTCGTAAGTGTTCGACATAGATCAACATCTGGACACAAGTAATAAACTTCAGTCTAGGAACGGATTGACGACTAAGTAATAATGTATTCGTAGTATTTAGGACACGCCTATCAGTAGCGAATATTATATACCTCCGCTTCACCCGACGCCCCGCAGGTCTTTCTGTTTGTCATGTATCACTTCCTCTTAATACGATTTTGATAAAATATCATTTTGCTATAATAGATGTTTGAGTTTTTATTAATTTGAAATAATAACATTTTGAAAAAGTATCGGTTTGATCTGTTATATTCTGCTAAATTGTGCCCTCCCAGAACAAGATTACAAAAAAAATTGTTTCTTCCTGTATAAAACAGTTTTAGTTATGGAACGCTATTCTCAATTAGCTATAAAATTAGAAAATTACATAACGATAGCAACCAAAAGGGGACTTTTAAATTTAAAACAATGCGGAATTGCATTAAAATTTGCAACATAGGAAACGACAAAATTTTCTAATATACATTTATTGCACTTTACAGAAATAATAAGCTATAGAATTGATGATTTTAAATAGTAATCATTCAGACAAGTTTATACAGAGTCAAGCGTAATTTATAGGTAAATTATTGATTTTAGGCCGAGCAAGGCACATGTGAGTTCTGGTAAAATGATGATTATTGACAATATTTAATTTTTTTTAATCCCAACAGCATGGTTATTGGCACAGATACTATTGTTTATAGTAAATACAATTAGTAACAGATACAAAGATTAGTAAACTATTTTATAGCACGTCATATTAAATAGTATATTGTATAAACCTGGTTCAGAGGGTTTCAAATTTGCACTTCAATGCAGGTTGTTAAATGCTATGGAATATGGACTGTAATTTGTAGGTTACATAAATGACTCGCTAAACTGAATTTAACGTTATATTAAGGGTCTACCGTCCGCTGATTTGTTGGACTCATTGAGGGATCCAGCTCGTGCTGGATTATAGCAACATATTTAATTTTCTACTTTATTTCTAAATTTTCTTGGCATTACAAAACATAAAGCTAGGATTGTATGCAAGTCAAATTTAAAAAAAAATAAAAACGAAAAAACTACGACAATTTAAAAACTATAAAAATACTACAATTTCCTGGTAACTTTTACGGGTTCTGAAAAATTATAATAACATTTTAAATGCATACAATCCTAAAGTTAACCTTTGTCTTTAATCTAAAAAAATTGTATTTTTTTAAAAGATAACCGAGTAATCGTGCACGAGCGGAAGGTATAAAAACCAAAATTTCGTATTTATTCATGTCCGTTCAGTGCTGTCTCGCAAGGACCACGTGGAATGTTCGTTTATACTTCTCAATGCGGCATGCAGAGCCTTAAACTTCAAATACAGCTTTGTATATTGCCTGAACTGGCTGGGGGCACTTTGATATTATAAAAAATGACAAATGATAATATGTGCACAATGAAAATGTGCTTTTCATTGTAGTTATTGTACATTTCGTTAACGCAATAGTAGAAGTACATTCTGGTGGCTTTCGGTTACATTATTGACAGACGAAAAGTACTCTCTGGTGGCTTCGGTTACATTGTACTATTCGTTGGTGCAGTTCAACGAAAGGTACTCTCTGGGGGGCTATTCTCGAGTCATGCGATTACGATTTTCATAGGAAAAGGGGGCGTGGTTCCATTGAAATAATATAAGTCGTATTCTCGAATTTCTGGAATGTTCACCTCCCACAAATATCGAGAGAGTGTTATTCTACTGTTTAATTTTAGGAGAACGTGGTGTTCTCATGTGAATAAATCATCATACGCTTGCGCTTTGTAATTTTTTGTTTTGATGTCCAAAAGTAAAGTTAGGATTTTATGTTGATTTGGTCGGACTTTGACGAGATTTGTGAATATCAATAGTTATTTTCTTCAAAGTGTTCTAGACTTAACTTTTTATTTCTTTATTATTTTCTGTGAAAAATATGGAAGGTGGATTAGGCAGATTTGTTGTGCTTAATGATCTCGTCGATGCAGAAGAACAACAAAATAGGCCAGTGAGAAGATTTCATCGTCGAGAAAATGCATTTAAGTTAACAGATGACTTTGTTGAATTATTTAGATTTCATAAAGAACTTGTGCGAAATATAATAGATTTATTGACGCCATTTTTCCAAGGTCTAATTAGAGTTTCAGCTTTAAGTATTGAAGTAAAGGTAAGAATAAATAAAATTATGTAGATATATCAATACCAAAAAGGATAAACTATCCCAAAAGTCATTTGGTCTTTTGTACTTTTTTTGTATTTATATTTTTTAGGTTCTAGTTGCGTTACGATTTTTTGGTCTAGGCAGCTCCCTGTTTATTGCACTAAATAGGGATGAAATTTTGAATCAATCGATACATTTTCCTAGAAATCAAGTAGAATTGGAGTATATTAGAAATAAGTTATAGCTTCCCAGATTGTTTTTTAATATTTTATTTATTTTTATTTTTTCTAGATTTTATGAGAAGTGTTAATTTCCAAGAATAGTGGGAATTATTGATTGTACCCATGTAGCAATTGCACCACCATATGGTGTCACGGTTATCCTGAACACATATATGTCAACAGAAAGAATTTGTAGGTCCGCCTCCTATACCATAATTGCATTTTTTTTCTTTCACTGCTTTGGTTTTTTAAGTCTTTCCTGGTCTGGAATTGAAAAAAATAACTTAGTATTGATATAGAATGGGGACGTGTGATGCGGTAGCTACAGCAAATTCATTTGTAGTATATGAAATTTATTCACAAAAATAGGCTTGGCTATCTTTGAAACACTACGATTACTAAGAAATAAATTTTCAAAATTTCCAAGTGACGTCAGCTACATTAATTTGTTTAAAGTAATGTAGATGGCACGACAAGTCATAATTTACAGTTATCTGTCGAATATTACTAAACCAAATAGCCTTAGCGACTTTGAATATTAAATAAAAGAAGAAAAAAGCAAAACACATATGCGACACATAAACATTAAAATAATAGGTTATGTTATATTGAAAAGTGACAAGTAAAACGCTGTGACTAGCAGTACATCGGATGTACGTTTATTTTATATATCGGTCGTTCACTGCGTTTTAAGGTTTACAAAGTATGGAAGTATGTTTGCGCATTTGCTTGATAAGTTTGATAATATTTCTGTCACTTTGTTTTTTTCGTAATGCGTATATTATATGGTTTCGGTGTATAAGGGCCCGGAGTTTGATTCCCAGTACGGCCAACTTTTTTATGTTTTGATAATTTTTTTAGCTTCCTAAAAACAACACAAACACAGTCATTGGTAACCGGTTTAATAATTTAATTAAAATAATAAACTGATCAGTAGTAAAAGGTGTGTTTGGTATATGTATTGAGGTAAAAAATATAATGATATTTATCAGTATTTCCAGTGGTGGGTGTCTTAGGGCCGGAATAAGCCGAAACGGCGTTTCGGTACCTTTTTTCAGTCCGGTACATTTTTTCAGAAAGGATATTTTTTTGGGAGCGACTTGTGGTAGAATTTAACCGGCACAACGCGTCACATAAGAAATAAGCGTTAAGCCCCCTCCAAGCGACTCCCTCTCTTTCCACAATATAATTTTTTTTATATTATTTATAGTTATTTTATAGGGAGAGAAAGATTTTATATTTTCTCGTTTTTTGGCATTTTTCTGATTTTTGTTTTTTTTTTATTTTTTTTTTTGGTTTATTTTTCTAATTTTTCCTCATTTTTTCCTATTGTTCTAGTTTTTTTTCTTCTGTATTCTTATTTTTTCTTATTCCTCTGACTTTTTGTGATTATTTGCGGTTTTTCTGCCATCTTCTTCGAATTTTGTTTCGATTTTGTTTACTTCATTCGATTTTTTTAATTTTTTTTTTCGTTACATTTTTTTCTGGTTTTTTCGTTGTTCTTTGTGTTTTTTTTTTTCGTTGTTTTACATCGTTTTTTTTGCTATTTTTAGAGCTCTTGGTCTTGATTTCTGTTTTTCTTATTACTCCGATTTTTTTGTGATTTTTTGGGTTGTTAAAATTTTTTCTCGTCTTTTTCACATTTTTCGATTTTTTCTCATCATTCCTCATTTTTTCATCATTGTTTTTTTTTCTAATTTTTTCTTATTCCTTTTTTGCGATAATTTGCGATTTTCTTCTCTTATTTTTGGAAGAGAGAAAAAGTTTTTTATAGTTTTTCGTTTTTTTTCTCATTTTTATGATTTTTTGTATTTTTTTTTTGAGTTTTTCTATTTTTTATTTAATAAAATATAGGTTTAAATAGTTTATAAATATTTTTTCTAGGCATATTTGATAACAGACTTTTAAGTGCCAATTTAAAAATTTTACATAATACGTCCCCATTATGTATTATTTATTTTTTCATAAAAAAATCGGCTGTGTCACCCCAGAACTTTCCCGGCTCGACCGTAGAGAATATGTTATTTATTATTATTATTTTAATTACAAAATACTAAGCATTACATTGATTTATAGAACACATTAAAAATAGCGAGCTGATGGTGAATTAATATTTCAATGTTGGTAATGACATAAGCTGTGCATGCGCACGTTGTATATCACTCTGCTACAATTATGATGTCCTAAAATCATGTGTGAAAACTATAGGGAATTCGGGAAAAATTTTCATACAATAGTTTTAGGGAATTTTAAATGTGTATTTTTCTCGCAATCTATCGGCGAAACTATGAGGAATCCTATAAAAAGTTAAACATAAAAGTTAAAGAAAATTTGATGCTTTACAACTTTGAACTAGAAAATTTTGCACTAAAAGGCTTTGTTTATCCTCAAACTCAAGAAAAACTAGAGAAAACCTACATGCACATTTTTTGCGCGCCCTCTAGTGGCGCAACTATTGAAAATTGTAGAAAAAGTTTCAGATAAGAGTTGTAGAGAATTTTATGCTCTAAAACTTTGTACTTCAACATTTTGCACTAAAGTGTATAGTTTGTACTTAAAATTTATAAAAAGTAAAAATATGTTACATGTGCATTTTATCAATGTCGGTCTTGAGGACCTTCTACTGTACCAATTTAAACCAAAATCTAATGGTCGCATTCTAGGCACGCACCGACTCTCCATACCAAATTTCAGCTTGATTGGTTAAACGGTTCGGCAGTTATCGTGGAAGATTACACACAGACACACAGACAGACCATGCGCTGGAAATGGTTTCAATCTTCTTGGGGGACCTCAAAATGGATATTTCCATCGATATCTCGATTTTTTTTTTTTTGCTCGTTCACTTTACTTTCCCTTTGATGGGTCCGGGAAAGTAAAAGGTAAATATTATTATATTTGGTGTTAAAATGAAACTTACCTTCCTCCATTGCTTCCAATCTTTTTTAGCACCACCCGGAATGCTATTAAGGCTGGTTGTAATGTTCCCATAAATTCTAGTCTTTTTTAAAAGTAAAATCGCTTGTAAACTTGCCGCTTTGTAGATTATCGCTTTTTTTTAATCTGTAAGCATTTATTTTTGCACTTTGTTTATAGAAAAACTTCTAAATTTATTTTCTTCCATTTTGCAGACACCAAGTCACTGACAGTGACATATCGACAAACTTTTTTCTTACCAACTTTATTTTCTTTTACTAAAAACACCGTAAAAGTTATCTAACTCAACAAATAAGTAGAGACCTTTTGTAAACTAAAAGATGAAGACGAACAAATTAGTATTGGCAACACAGCACGATTGTTTGAAGCGTTAGATCATAATCCTCTACATCCAGTGTGTTGCCAATCTGCTGGTAATTACCCGATTTTCGGGTATTTTCCTGCTTTGTGGATATTCTTGTGGGTATTTCAATTTTGCGGGTAAAATTCGGGTATTTCCTTCCATCTTCATCTCATGTCAATTATTCACTGTTTTGATGATGCCACTTCCACTAAACATAAAAAATGCCGCTACAGCTATATTATTTCTCAAAAAATACATAAAAATAGTAATTGGTTTGCATTAAACATGTTGGTGTAGATTTAAAATAAGTTTTATATGTAGTGTAAGTCTAGCCTAACTGGAAGTCATTAGTTACGATTTTGTTATGTTATGACTGAATAATCGATAATATATATGAACCGTCAGAGGTACCGCCTAACTTTATAGAAATAGAATAGCGCAAGAAATAGAGATAGAAAAGAAATTTCTATATTTCGTTAAAGCGCACCGCCGATGGACTTCTCTATGACCCATCGGAAACGTTCGGTTTTCTTTATGCTTTTATACTAACCTTTCAAAATAAGCTAAAAACGTTGAGTACATTTAGAGATTTTCGGAATGCTACTAGAATATTATATAGAAGAGTGAGGTTACGTTATTTTAATCCTAATTTGTGTTGCGTTTATTATTATATTGTTTGTTTTGTGTTGGTGAAATCATTGTAAAAAGTGTTTTTTAAAATGATACCTGCGTTTTATAACTTTTTTTTTATGCGGAAGAAGAGCGGAGGCAAGAACTTGCTAGAGAAAGGAGAACCCTTAGAAATGAAAGTAATCCTTTTGAATTGCCGGATGAAGAGTTTAGGAAGTTATATAGACTAACTAAAGTATTAGCTCAATATTTAATAACTGACCTTGAGCCTCACATGGACCACGGACAACGAAATACGAGGTTACCGGTAGATTTAAGAGTTCTTGCTGCTCTGAGATTTTTTGCTCATGGTTCCTACCACAGGTGCATTAGGGCAAATAAATATAGTTATTATATAGCCCAACAAACAATGAGCGACGTTATCCGCGAGGTGTGCAATGCGATCGAAAATATTGCTCCGAGATATGTGACATTTCCAACTACTGTTGAAGAAAGGGGTATAAAAAAAGAACGTTTTTGGAACTACTGTTGAAGAAAGGGGTATAAAAAAAGAACGTTTTTGGAATGCTTATAATTTTCCTGGAATTATTGGCTGTGTAGATGGCACACATGTGGCAATAATGAAACATCATGAAGGCGAACATTTATATTTAATTCGAAAAGGGTATCATTCAAAGAATGTTCAAATCATCTGCAGTGGTGGTAATGTTGCAAGTGGTGCTGGTGGCTGCATTTCCACTTGCATATGTTCTTTTTCCTTTTTCTATAAAATAATAATGTTGCCGTCACCTGAAAGGGACCTCCAGCCATAAATATTCATTAGCCTCGCCTCTACATCATTCAAGGGCTGTGCCAAACAAGGCCCAGCGCTAGTTTTCAGCTGCTCCTGTTTATAGGCAGCAGCTTTACTTTTTACCTTGCACTTCCATCGTGCAATCGCCTAAACATAATGAAATTAAAACACAAGTTACACTCAAGTAAAGTAATGAAGTAAAAGTAAAGAATTTTTTTTATTACCTGGTGCCATTTTTCAACTGAATTTCTTCCACAGCCAATGCTGTTAAGGCGGGCTGTTAAATTTTTCCAACGCTCCCTAATATTTCGATTGTCTTCTGATTGGTGCTTTTCAACATTTCCGGAAATTCTTCGAAAAATTCAATCACCAAATCCCAATGTTTGTTGTTTGCTTTGAAATCTCTTTCTGTATAAAAAAAGCTTACCCATATTTAAAAAAAACACCACTTAACAACAAGATAACAACACACAGATACCGAAATTTGAGGTTAGATAAGACATAGGAAGACCTCTTACGGTCTTTCTATTTCCTGACATTCGGATTTTCATTCGGGTCTCCCGATTCTGTACGATTATGCTTCCGCGGTGCGATTTTGATATAGAAATAGGAATAGGAAGAAAATTTCTTTCTATCAATGTTAGGCGGTTCGCCTGCTGAGTTTCTTTTATTGCCTTAAATCAAAATTATTAACATCAGGTTATGGGCATATAGTTTTCAAGAATGTCCGGGTATCAGTTGCCGTCTATTGAAAAATTAAAAGGACGCGAAAATTATGATACATGGAAATTTGCTGTACAGACGTATCTTGAACTTGAAGAATTGTGGGATTCAGTTTTAGGTACAGAGACAATTGAAAAAAAAGTAGTTAAAGCGCGGTCAAAAATAATTCTGTTAGTAGATCCGTTAATTTATGTATGTTCAATCAACGAAAACTGCCAAAGAAGCATGGAACAATTTGCAAAATGCATTTCAAGACTCAGGATTGACCAGATGAGTTGGATTGTTGCGGATCCTCATTACTACGACTTTGGAAAATAGTAATTCAGTAGAGGATTATGTAAACACAATAATCACAACAGCTCATAAACTTTCCAATATTGGGTTAACAGTTAATGATGAATGGATAGGTACTATTTTATTATCCGGCCTTCCAGAAAGCTATGAACCAATGATAATGGGTATTGAAAGTTCGGGAAATCCAGTCACCGCCGATTCTATTAAGACTAAGTTGCTGCAGGATATTTCAGTTGCCAAAAATGATGACGCGACAGTCGCTATGTACGGTTCAAGCAGTTCCAAGTTTAAGAATAAAGAAAACCGAAAAGTGAAAGGTGTTCGTTGTTATAATTGCAATAAATATGGACATTACGCCAGAAACTGTAATAAAAAGAAAAACAGAGATAGAAATTCAAATGACACTTCCTTATTTTCTGCATTTTCAGTGCACAATGATAATAATGCAATTTGGTATTTGGACTCTGGCTGTTCAGCTCATATGACAGCAAGTCGTGAATTACTTCAAACTGAAAGAAAATCAGCCAAATTGACAATCACTACTGCAGGCGCGTTAGGATATTAGAGTTTGTTTAACCATCCTTTGCCGTTACGTCATAATCGGTGACGTATTCTGCTGTTTTACGTTTGTCGTATATTATTTGAATGTCATTTTATACATAACCTTAAAATTAAAATATAACTAATGACATATGTTAAGGATTGTTTTCAATGACCCATGTTAAGGTGTGTTTGTATTAATAAATTGGTAATGCCGAAAATTGTATTTTGCTTTATGGGTTGCGTACATTTTTACATAATTTAGTAATTTTTTTTTACTTGAAACTTCCTGTTTTTAACTGATTTGTTTCAAATTTCTAGTTTGGGGATATAACTATTCATATTTTTAAAAATTGTATAGTAATTATTGTCTGTGTCATTGTGAAAAATACTTTCGTAAGTATTCCTAAAAAATGAAAATAAAAACACGTGTATTGGAGAAAACAGGCAATAAATAAATTTATTTCTGAAAAAACTCCCAATACAAATAGGAAAAAGGAACGAAAAAACGGATAAGAAACGTAAACTAAAATAGCATGTAATGAAATAAAATGCAAAATCTAAGCTTCATCACTGACAAAATCATCTTCATCATCACTTTGGGAGTCCAATTCACTCAGATCTATGATAACAGGTAGAAAATGAGATGCATCAAGGTATTTTTCTTATTCCCAATCATTATTGATTAATTGATTTGTGCGCCTGAAATAGTGCTTCCATGAAACATGTCCAGCACGAACTTTGATTTTGTAGTCTATCTGTTTCTATTCCACTAGTAACTGTTTTTTGAATGGTTCTAATAGATATGTCTAGAGCAGCAGCAACATGCTATAAAATTTAATAAAATCAAATCAATAAATGCTTACATTTTGCATAATACAGCTAGATATTTGCGTTGTAGACTGCATTTAACGGTAATCTTTCTCTTGAAAAGTAATTAATCAACTTAAAGTTTGCTCTTTCTCATTATACCGGGAACGCATTTTGACAATGAACAATTAATTGTAAAAGGCGAAAATAATCAAAAATACTCAATACAAATCAAAATATGACAACTTAACTGTCAAAAGTAATAAATAATCTGAATCAGTTAAGAAATACGTCAATGACGTCATAATTCCGTCTCATCCATTTCATGATGGAGAGATCGAGATGGATAATGAATGACGCAACGGCAAAGGATGGTTAAACAAACTCTACCTCGAAACATGTAAGTAGAGCAGATGGATATGTTGTCACGTGATGTTTGAGCAATCTTTAATAAACGAACGGATTACTGGTAAAAGTGACTAATAACATAACACATTACGTATTTTATTTTGAAGAGATGAATGAAATCAATCTAATAATTCAGTCATCAGCAATGATTGTTATTATGGGAAGAGAAATCATGTTTAATGACATGACGACAGACAAAATAAGACTACGACGCATGCACGAACCATTTTATCTGCTGGCTCGATCTGAAACCTCCGATAAGATCGAGCTGCCTCGAAGTCCTCTCATAGGTAATATTCGAACGATGTAGATTTAGCTCGATATCCTCGTTTTTCAATATTCGAACGATATCGAGCACCCTGATCGATTTGATGTAATATCCGAACGCGCCAGCGAATAATGAAGAAATGACCACAGAAACTATTGGTGATGTCAACCTTTTATTGTCAGTCAATAAGAAAACATCTGATATACAAGTTAAAGATGTTTATTATGTTCCGCAAGTTCCGCAATTAAAAATTAACTTATTATCAGTCAGTCAAGTTGTAAGAAAAGGCAACTCCGTTATTTTTAATTCCGATGGTGCAAACATTTATAATTCCTCCAATCAGTTAATAGCTTCTGCCACACATGAAAATAATTTATTTAAATTAGATATAACACCAGCTATAGATCATGGTTCAGCGATGTTAAGCATATCTTCAGAAAAACAATATAATTTGTGGCATCGCCGTTTAGCACATGTAAATACAGTCAGTTTGAACATGGTATAGATTTTTCCAAAAACTTTCCACTAAACATTACTTGTGAAACTTGTATTTTGGGAAAAAGTCACCGTTTACCATTTTTAACCAGCGAAAGTCAGTCATCAAAAATTTTAGGAGTTGGTGCATACTGATTTATGTGGACCGATGCAAGAAAGTTCACTTTCTGGTTCATATTATGTACTTACCTTACTTGATGATTTTAGTCACAAAAGCTTTCGTATATTTTTTAAAAACTAAAAATGAAGTTACTAAGTATTTTAAAATTTTCAAAAATTTTGCCGAAACTCAAACTAACCACAAAATTAAATGTATTAGAACTGATAATGGAGGTGAATATTGTGGAAATGAATAGGAGAATGAATTTAAGACTGCAGGTATACAACATCAGCTCACTTGCCCGTATATGCCACAACAGAACGGTAAAGCAGAACGACTTAATCGCTCGATAATGGAAAAAGCTCGTTGTCTTTTAATTGACTCAAATTTGGCAAAAGTTTTTTGGGCTGAAGCCGTCCACACATCAGTCTACTTACTAAATCGTTTACCTAGTCGGTCCGTAGACAAAACACCTGAAGAGATATGGAGTGGTAAAAAGCCAACTCTTAAACATTATTAACATCAAAACACACTTGGCAACACTTCCACATAATTCACGTCAGATGTCGAAGTCAAATAGTAAAATAGAAAAAAGCCCTGGCAGCTAAGGCCTCAAAAATGAAAAAGAAAAAGTTTATTTATTCTCAATTTAAGTTCTTGTTTGATATGCTTGTTTGTGTTGCATTTGCATGTTGCCATTTGTGTTGTAATCTGTAAAATTCGGGTATTTTGGAATTCCACCCGTGTAAAATCGGGTATTTTGGATCAAAGTTGCTGGTATTTTGGTGATTTGTCATTGGCAACACTGGCTTTTACCTTGAACATCTGATCTGCTCTGTTGCGCAGGGCGAGAGTAGTTTCGCTTTTTTTGCTAACCGTGGCGACGTAATACACATGGACGTTTTTACTGAAGAATACTAGAGTGGCTTTCATATAGTTTTAAGGAGCTTCTATTCCATTGATTCTGCTAGGAACAGTTAATAAATCCTTTAAAAAGGTTTTGTAGGTCTTTATGGTAATATATAATTTATTCGTCTAGATTTGAAGATAGAGCATCTTTATTGGCCCAATCGTGAAGAAATATAGATCAATGATACAGTTGTTCCTTGTTGCATAAGTTTCTTTAAATATAGCGGCCATTTTAGTATCTGCTGTAAAAGAGTTTATGGCTTGTAGGATAGCAAATAGAGTTTGTTTAACAATCCTCTGCCGTTACGTCATAATCGGTGACGTACTCTGCTGTTTTACGTTTGTCATACATTATTTGAATGTTATTTTACACATAACCTCAAAATTAACATATAACTAATAATGACCTATGTTAAAGATTGTTTTCAATGACGCATGTTAAGGTGTGTTTGTATGAATGAATTGGTAATGCCAAAAATTGTATTTTAACGTCCCTAAGCATGATTTTTTACTGAATTAAAAAATTACATATGATCGAATCGTGATTAAATGGCGAAAAAACTGTATTATACGATTATATTTTTGGGATGAACCCAAACGTTGTAGACTGCATTTAACGGTAAAAGCGGTATTTCAGCATCTCTTTCTCATTATACCGGTAAGGCATTTTGACAATGAAAAATTAATTGAGCTGTCAAAAGTAATAAATAATATTTACGTCAATATTAGTTAAGAACTACGTTAATGATATCATAATTCCGTCTCATCCATTTTATGATTGAGAAATCAAGTTGGACAATGTATGACGTATGAATACTTAGAAAAGGTGGAAAGTTAGTTGTTTTGACTGTGATACTATTAGTTGTGACTGAACAGCCAACACCAGATTGATTTTTAGAAGCGTCGGTATAGAGGATAGTGTCGTAAAAGGTGGAGTTGATCTTGTTTAGGAAAACTTGTTTAAGAAAACAGTTAGTAAAGTTCAATATCGTAGTGGAAGATACAAAATTCATCTACCTTTAATATTGAAGTTAATCGTTGTTAATTATGATTATTATTGAATAAAATTCTGGATTTTTTCTAACCAATTTATTGGCCAGGGTTAAATATTTATAACAGTCAAATCAAAGACTGAATAAAAATTAAACATGAACAATTTTAATATTAGTTAATATCTGAGAATTTTTGGCTCTGAAATTCTTGGATTCTTAATATATGTTAACCGGAGTTTTTGTTCCCTGGATCTTATGGACTTTTTTCTCTAGTATTTAGATTTTTTATTACAAGAATCCACACTTTTGTTTTTATAATATTTTAAGGATTTTTTGCTCTAGGATCTGGTGATTTTTGGCACCAGAATCCTTGGATCCTTGATATATATTAACCGAAATTTTTAGTCCTTGGACCGTAGGGATTTTTATTTAAATAATCCGCACTTTTGTTTTTATAATATTTGAAGGATTTTTTGTTCTGGGCTCTGGTGATTTTTTACCCCGGAATCCTTGGATCCTTGATATATATTAAACGGAATTTTTAGTCCTTGGTTCTTAGGGACTTTTGCTCTAGTTTTAGATTTTTATTTAAAAAATCGTCTCTTTTGTTTTTATTATATTTGAAGGATTTTTTGTTCTGGGCTCGGGTGATTTTTTACCCCGGAATCCTTGGATCCTTGATATATATTAAACGGAATTTTTAGTCCTTGGTTCTTAGGGACTTTTGCTCTAGTTTTAGATTTTTATTTAAAAAATCGTCTCTTTTGTTTTTATTATATTTGAAGGATTTTTTGTTCTGGGCTCGGGTGATTTTTTACCCCGGAATCCTTGGATCCTTGATATATATTAACCGGAATTTTTAGTCCTTGGACCTTAGGGATTTTTATTTAAATAATCCGCACTTTTATTTTTATAATATTTGAAGGATTTTTTGTTCTGGGCTCTGGTGATTTTTTACCCCGGAATCCTTGGATCCTTGATATATATTGAAAGGAATTTTTAGTCCTTGGATCTTAGGGACTTTTGCTCTAGTTTTAGATTTTTATTTAAAAAATCGTCTCTTTTGTTTTTATTATATTTGAAGGATTTTTTGTTCTGGGCTCGGGTGATTTTTTACCCCGGAATCCTTGTATCCTTGATATATATTAACCGGAATTTTGAGTCCTTGGGTCTTAGTAATTTTTTGCTTTAGTATTTAGATTTTTATTTAAATAATCCGCACTTTTGTTTTTATAATATTTTAAGGATTTTTTGCTCTAGGCTCTGGTGATTTTTGGCCCCGGAATCCTTGTATCCTTTGATATATATTAACCGGAATTTTTAGTCCTTGGACCTTAGGGATTTTTATTTAAATAATCCGCACTTTTATTTTTATAATATTTGAAGGATTTTTTGTTCTGGGCTCTGGTGATTTTTTACCCCGGAATCCTTGGATCCTTGATATATATTAAACGGAATTTTTAGTCCTTGGTTCTTAGGGACTTTTGCTCTAGTTTTAGATTTTTATTTAAAAAATCGTCTCTTTTGTTTTTATTATATTTGAAGGATTTTTTGTTCTGGGCTCGGGTGATTTTTTACCCCGGAATCCTTGGATCCTTGATATATATTAACCGGAATTTTTAGTCCTTGGACCTTAGGGATTTTTATTTAAATAATCCGCACTTTTATTTTTATAATATTTGAAGGATTTTTTGTTCTGGGCTCTGGTGATTTTTTACCCCGGAATCCTTGGATCCTTGATATATATTGAAAGGAATTTTTAGTCCTTGGATCTTAGGGACTTTTGCTCTAGTTTTAGATTTTTATTTAAAAAATCGTCTCTTTTGTTTTTATTATATTTGAAGGATTTTTTGTTCTGGGCTCGGGTGATTTTTTACCCCGGAATCCTTGTATCCTTGATATATATTAACCGGAATTTTGAGTCCTTGGGTCTTAGTAATTTTTTGCTTTAGTATTTAGATTTTTATTTAAATAATCCGCACTTTTGTTTTTATAATATTTTAAGGATTTTTTGCTCTAGGCTCTGGTGATTTTTGGCCCCGGAATCCTTGTATCCTTTGATATATATTAACCGGAATTTTTAGTCCTTAAATCTCCGGAATTTTTTGCTCTAGTATTTAGATTTTTATTTAAAGAATCCGCACTTTTATTTTTATTAAATTTGAAGGATTTTTGCTCTAGACTCTGGTGATTTTTTTTCCCGGAATCTTTGGATGCTTGTCATATATTGACCGGAATTTTTAGTCCTTGGATCTTAGGAATTTGTTCTCTAGTATTTAGATTTTTATTTAAAAATCCGCAATTTTATTTTTATTAAATTTGAAGGATATTTTGCTCTCTGGTGATTTTTTGCTTCGGAATTCTTGAATCCTAGATAAATATTGGTCCCTGATTCTTACGAATTCTTTGTTTTTTTATTCAGAATTTTATTTAAAAATTCGCATTTTTGTTTTTATTATATTTAAAGGATTTTTTGTCCTAGGTTCTGGTGATTTTTGGCCCCGGAATACTTGGATCCTTGATATATTTTTAACTTTTACCAAAAACTAATTAGTTTTTCAACCGAATTTGAACTTCACTAGACAATACGTGTAAGACTGATGATGAAAATAATGAAGTTTTTTTTAAAACTATATACCTATAATTTATGAAATTTGCAATTTAATTTTATATTATTTAGAAAAAATAGGTAAATTTTGGGTGTATGTAAAAAATATAATTGTATTTTTTTATATACAAATAAATCTCCCAAAGTGTTTTACAAGGTAATAAATAATAATTAAGTCAAATAAACAAAAACGTCAAATAAACCCTAACTGCCATTATTTTCGACCCTTAAGCGACAGCCCAAATACAAAAAATGTTTGAAAACGTTCAATATACGCCTCAAATTGGTGTTTTTGCGGACAGATGTTGAGATTTATAGCCTACTAGATTGTCTCTTTGTTCGCAAGTCTCCGTAGGTTAGGTTAGATCAGATAAATGACCCGGTATTTATATTGATGTTATAGTACAGGCAAAATTGGCAAATGGTATTTTATACTAAAAAATTTAAATGGTTTAGTTATAATTTGGAAGTACCACAATTGTTCTTGGTCCATCTCTAAAATATAATTATAAATTAACTGATATGTGCTCAAAAAAAAAAGGAATTTGTGATAAACCTTACCGGACACCTCTTTTCCCCATGACAAACTTTCCACGGATAACTCATCCCCATTACAATTTTTCCAAGCGACGCTTTTTTCCCAAGACAATCCTTTCCGGACACGTTTTCCTAATGACAATCATTTCGAGCCACAATCCTTTCCAGCCATAATTTTTCCTCACGACGATATTTCCCGCATAACTTTTTCCTATGACAATTCTTCCCAGCAACAATTCATCCCCACCACAATCCTTTCCGAACAACTCATCCTGACGACAATCCTTTCCAGAAACAATTTTTCCCCCCGACAACATTTCCCGCATAACTTTTCCCTACGACAATTCTTCCCAGCAACAATTGATCCCCACTACAATCCTTTCCGGGATAATACTTTCCTAACAACTCTTCCTGACGACAATATTTTCCGGCCGCAATTTTTCCCCACGACAATCTTTCCCGCATATTTTTTCCCTATGACAATTCTTCCCAGCAACAATTCATCCCCACTACAATCCTTTCCAGCGACAATTTTTCCACACGACAATCTTTCCCGCATAACTTTTCCCCACGACAATTCTTCCCAGCAACAATTCATCCCCACTACAATCCTTTCCGGGATAATACTTTCCGAACAACTCTTCCTGACGACAATTCTTTCCAACGACAATTTTACCACACGACCATCTTTCCCGCATAACTTTTCCCCACGACAATTCTTCCCAGCAACAATTGATCCCCACTACAATCCTTTCCGGGATAATACTTTCCGAACAACTCTTCCTGACGACAATATTTTCCGGCCGCAATTTTTCCCCACGACAATCTTTCCCGCATAACTTTTCCCCACGACAATTCTTCCCAGCAACAATTCATCCCCACTACAATCCTTTCCCCACGACAATCTTTCCCGCATATCTTTTCCCTATGACAATTCTTCCCAGCAACAATTCATCCCCACTACAATCCTTTCCAGCGACAATTTTTCCACACGACAATCTTTCCCGCATAACTTTTCCCCACGACAATTCTTCCCAGCAACAATTCATCCCCACTACAATCCTTTCCGGGATAATACTTTCCGAACAACTCTTCCTGACGACAATCCTTTCCGGCCGCAATTTTTCCCCACGACAATCTTTCCCGCATATCTTTTCCCTATGACAATTCTTCCCAGCAACAATTCATCCCCACTACAATCCTTTCCGGGATAATACTTTCCGAACAACTCTTCCTGACGACAATCCTTTCCGGCCGCAATTTTTCCCCACGACAATCTTTCCCGCATATCTTTTCCCTATGACAATTCTTCCCAGCAACAATTCATCCCCACTACAATCCTTTCCGGGATAATACTTTCCGAACAACTCTTCCTGACGACAATCCTTTCCGGCCGCAATTTTTCCCCACGACAATCTTTCCCGCATATCTTTTCCCTATGACAAATCTTCCCAGCAACAATTCATCCCCACTACAATCCTTTCCGGGATAATACTTTCCGAACAACTCTTCCTGACGACAATCCTTTCCGGCCGCAATTTTTCCCCACGACAATCTTTCCCGCATATCTTTTCCCTATGACAATTCTTCCCAGCAACAATTCATCCCCACTACAATCCTTTCCGGGATAATACTTTCCGAATAACTCTTCCTGACGACAATCCTTTCCGGCCGCAATTTTTCCCCACGACAATCTTTCCCGCATATCTTTTCCCTATGACAATTCTTCCCAGCAACAATTCATCCCCACTACAATCCTTTCCGATAATACTTTCCGAACAACTCTTCCTGACGACAATCTTTTCCAGCCACAATTTTTCCCCACGACAATCTTTCCCGCATATCTTTTCCCTATGACAATTCTTCCCAGCAACAATTCATCCCCACTACAATCCTTTCCGGGATAATACTTTCCGAACAACTCTTCCTGACGACAATCCTTTCCGGCCGCAATTTTTCCCCACGACAATCTTTCCCGCATATCTTTTCCCTATGACAATTCTTCCCAGCAACAATTCATCCCCACTACAATCCTTTCCGGGATAATACTTTCCGAATAACTCTTCCTGACGACAATCCTTTCCGGCCGCAATTTTTCCCCACGACAATCTTTCCCGCATATCTTTTCCCTATGACAATTCTTCCCAGCAACAATTCATCCCCACTACAATCCTTTCCGATAATACTTTCCGAACAACTCTTCCTGACGACAATCTTTTCCAGCCACAATTTTTCCCCACGACAATCTTTCCCGCATATCTTTTCCCTATGACAATTCTTCCCAGCAACAATTCATCCCCACTACAATCCTTTCCGGGATAATACTTTCCGAACAACTCTTCCTGACGACAATCTTTTCCAGCCACAATTTTTCCCCACGACAATCTTTCCCGCATATCTTTTCCCTATGACAATTCTTCCCAGCAACAATTCATCCCCACTACAATCCTTTCCGATAATACTTTCCGAACAACTCTTCCTGACGACAATCTTTTCCAGCCACAATTTTTCCCCACGACAATCTTTCCCGCATATCTTTTCCCTATGACAATTCTTCCCAGCAACAATTCATCCCCACTACAATCCTTTCCGATAATACTTTCCGAACAACTCTTCCTGACGACAATCTTTTCCAGCCACAATTTTTCCCCACGACAATCTTTCCCGCATATCTTTTCCCTATGACAATTCTTCCCAGCAACAATTCATCCCCACTACAATCCTTTCCGATAATACTTTCCGAACAACTCTTCCTGACGACAATCTTTTCCAGCCACAATTTTTCCCCACGACAATCTTTCCCGCATATCTTTTCCCTATGACAATTCTTCCCAGCAACAATTCATCCCCACTACAATCCTTTCCGATAATACTTTCCGAACAACTCTTCCTGACGACAATCTTTTCCAGCCACAATTTTTCCCCACGACAATCTTTCCCGCATATCTTTTCCCTATGACAATTCTTCCCAGCAACAATTCATCCCCACTACAATCCTTTCCGATAATACTTTCCGAACAACTCTTCCTGACGACAATCTTTTCCAGCCACAATTTTTCCCCACGACAATCTTTCCCGCATATCTTTTCCCTATGACAATTCTTCCCAGCAACAATTCATCCCCACTACAATCCTTTCCGATAATACTTTCCGAACAACTCTTCCTGACGACAATCTTTTCCAGCCACAATTTTTCCCCACGACAATCTTTCCCGCATATCTTTTCCCTATGACAATTCTTCCCAGCAACAATTCATCCCCACTACAATCCTTTCCGGGATAATACTTTCCGAATAACTCTTCCTGACGACAATCCTTTCCGGCCGCAATTTTTCCCCACGACAATCTTTCCCGCATATCTTTTCCCTATGACAATTCTTCCCAGCAACAATTCATCCCCACTACAATCCTTTCCGATAATACTTTCCGAACAACTCTTCCTGACGACAATCTTTTCCAGCCACAATTTTTCCCCACGACAATCTTTCCCGCATATCTTTTCCCTATGACAATTCTTCCCAGCAACAATTCATCCCCACTACAATCCTTTCCGGGATAATACTTTCCGAACAACTCTTCCTGACGACAATCCTTTCCGGCCGCAATTTTTCCCCACGACAATCTTTCCCGCATATCTTTTCCCTATGACAATTCTTCCCAGCAACAATTCATCCCCACTACAATCCTTTCCGGGATAATACTTTCCGAATAACTCTTCCTGACGACAATCCTTTCCGGCCGCAATTTTTCCCCACGACAATCTTTCCCGCATATCTTTTCCCTATGACAATTCTTCCCAGCAACAATTCATCCCCACTACAATCCTTTCCGATAATACTTTCCGAACAACTCTTCCTGACGACAATCTTTTCCAGCCACAATTTTTCCCCACGACAATCTTTCCCGCATATCTTTTCCCTATGACAATTCTTCCCAGCAACAATTCATCCCCACTACAATCCTTTCCGGGATAATACTTTCCGAACAACTCTTCCTGACGACAATCTTTTCCAGCCACAATTTTTCCCCACGACAATCTTTCCCGCATATCTTTTCCCTATGACAATTCTTCCCAGCAACAATTCATCCCCACTACAATCCTTTCCGATAATACTTTCCGAACAACTCTTCCTGACGACAATCTTTTCCAGCCACAATTTTTCCCCACGACAATCTTTCCCGCATATCTTTTCCCTATGACAATTCTTCCCAGCAACAATTCATCCCCACTACAATCCTTTCCGATAATACTTTCCGAACAACTCTTCCTGACGACAATCTTTTCCAGCCACAATTTTTCCCCACGACAATCTTTCCCGCATATCTTTTCCCTATGACAATTCTTCCCAGCAACAATTCATCCCCACTACAATCCTTTCCGATAATACTTTCCGAACAACTCTTCCTGACGACAATCTTTTCCAGCCACAATTTTTCCCCACGACAATCTTTCCCGCATATCTTTTCCCTATGACAATTCTTCCCAGCAACAATTCATCCCCACTACAATCCTTTCCGATAATACTTTCCGAACAACTCTTCCTGACGACAATCTTTTCCAGCCACAATTTTTCCCCACGACAATCTTTCCCGCATATCTTTTCCCTATGACAATTCTTCCCAGCAACAATTCATCCCCACTACAATCCTTTCCGATAATACTTTCCGAACAACTCTTCCTGACGACAATCTTTTCCAGCCACAATTTTTCCCCACGACAATCTTTCCCGCATATCTTTTCCCTATGACAATTCTTCCCAGCAACAATTCATCCCCACTACAATCCTTTCCGATAATACTTTCCGAACAACTCTTCCTGACGACAATCTTTTCCAGCCACAATTTTTCCCCACGACAATCTTTCCCGCATATCTTTTCCCTATGACAATTCTTCCCAGCAACAATTCATCCCCACTACAATCCTTTCCGATAATACTTTCCGAACAACTCTTCCTGACGACAATCTTTTCCAGCCACAATTTTTCCCCACGACAATCTTTCCCGCATATCTTTTCCCTATGACAATTCTTCCCAGCAACAATTCATCCCCACTACAATCCTTTCCGATAATACTTTCCGAACAACTCTTCCTGACGACAATCTTTTCCAGCCACAATTTTTCCCCACGACAATCTTTCCCGCATATCTTTTCCCTATGACAATTCTTCCCAGCAACAATTCATCCCCACTACAATCCTTTCCGATAATACTTTCCGAACAACTCTTCCTGACGACAATCTTTTCCAGCCACAATTTTTCCCCACGACAATCTTTCCCGCATATCTTTTCCCTATGACAATTCTTCCCAGCAACAATTCATCCCCACTACAATCCTTTCCGATAATACTTTCCGAACAACTCTTCCTGACGACAATCTTTTCCAGCCACAATTTTTCCCCACGACAATCTTTCCCGCATATCTTTTCCCTATGACAATTCTTCCCAGCAACAATTCATCCCCACTACAATCCTTTCCGGGATAATACTTTCCGAACAACTCTTCCTCACTACAATTCTTGCACGCATAAAATGGTAGACAGAAGTTAAAAAAAAGGTAACAGGTAAATAAGGAGGTCACTGTTAGGAATTAGTGGATGTAATAATAAGATAACAGATTGCAATAATACTTAATAATTTACAATTTTATTCTATCTTAGCAGCAGGATTAATTTCGACGATGTAAAAAAAAAATAAAACCTTGTTTTAACCGCACAGACTTGTCGATATAGATATAAATAAAGTCAATAATCATTTCCAAAACCGCGTTTCCTCACCATCATTCATTATCGCTAACATTTAGAAATGATCTAATCTTTTTCGTGTCGTTTGCTCTTTTTATTACACAATTTGAAAGCGAGAGTGTTAACGTAAAAAAAAGAGTGAATTTACCCAAGTGGACGGATGACTCAGTTTAACCGTTTCACGTCGAGGTGGCCATGCGTTTGACATACTTTTTTATTGACTTGACTGGAATATATAAAAAAAATCTATAAAAAAAAACTGGTCGTAATAGTTTAACGTAGGTTTTTGCATTGAAATTATTGTTTATTTGACATTGACGGTATCAAGAGTGATAAAAATAAAAAGTGTTTTACATACATATTTTTTTAAATATGCTAAAATAGGAATAAGTCGAAGTAGAAATCAAAAAATAAAATATAGTTCATGAATATGATAAAAAGTTCCATTTTATTGTGTGCTTTTATTTTTTTTCTGTTTTTGCAGATATACAATATCGAAATGATTTATTTTTTTGGAAATTTTTGTTTTACTATTTCCTATATTTGATTTTTAATAAAAAAAACACTGATAATGGTTTTTTGTCATCAAAACGTCATTAAAATTAAATTTTGTAATCAAAGTTGGATCGAGATGGTGATAATATATCAAAACAAATATTAAAATCTTAATTATTTAAAAATTTTGAAAATATAATTGTTGATATTAGAGGGAAAACAAGACAATTGAAAAATATTACAAGTGTTCGCCCTTTTGTTCTTATTTTTTGGAATTTTTTAAATTATTGGTTTTAAATTTCTTCTAATACGCATAACAATAAAACTATGAAATATATTAAATCAATCACAACAAAATTTAAAATCGTAAATACTGTGATTTTTTTAATTGTTTATAAAAAATTGTGGGTGCAAGAGTAATAATGTAAAATGATGATTGTCACTCAAAATTATTAAATTGCTCATCTATTTTTTACTGCAAATATCAAAACAAGAAAAAAAAATTATAGTATAATATTAAATTGCACAAAATTTAAAAAAAACAAAAGAATATCTTTTAAAATTTGCTAAAAATTGTAAGAAATTGTTAAAAAACTGATGTGCAAGTAGAAATATTAAAAAGTGTTAAAAAACAGAAGAAAAAACAATCACAAATCGTCAACAATTGATAAGAAAAATTAAAGCAAAAAGCAAAAATTTGTCAAATATTGTATAAAATTGCCAAAAATTGTAATAATAACACTAAAAAAACGTTTACAATTTGCTAAAAAATGTTAATTAAAAGTTGTTAAAAAATTAATAAACAGATAGTTCAAAATTAGTTAAATGTTATAAAAAATCGCCAAAAATTGTAAAAAAAATTAAAAAACATTTGATAAAAATTACTATTAAAAATTGTAAAAACTAACAAAAATAATTTCAAACGACTTAAAAAAAAATCGGCTGTGTCACCCCAGAACTTTCCCAGCTCATCTGTGGAGAAGAGGATTATTTTAATTAAAAAATACAAAATTCCTGAATGGGAAAGTAAAATGCTGTAAAAAATGAAGCAAATTGATGAAAAAAAAATTGGTAAATATTGCAAAAATGCGCAAAAATTAATTAAAATGAAAAAAGCACAAGACGCCAAAAAAGGCAAAAAAGATCAGAAAAGGACAAAAAAGTAAAAAAAAATTAAAAGAGCAAAAAAAAATGGCAAAAAAAGTGGTAAAAACGCCAAAAAAAGAAAGAAAAACAACAAAAGCAAAATAGAGTCAAATAAAGGCAAAAAAAGGCAAAGCTCAAAAAAGTCTGAAAAGACCAAAAAATTAAAAAAAATAAATAAAAAAAACAAGAAAAGGGGCAAAAAGGGGGTAAAAAGGCATAACAAAAATAGGAAACAACTGGAAAAAATAGACAAAAATAGCAAAAATGGGAAAAATGGAAAAATTAGGGGAAAATGGAGAAAAATATGAAAAAATAATAAAAAATATGAAGAATTGGATAACAGAAAAAAGGAAAATAGGCAAAAATAAGAAAATTAGGTAAAAATATGAAAACTTAGGGAAAAATAAAGCAAAATTGCAAAAAATAGGAGAAAATAGGGAAAATAGCAAAAAGAATAGGGTCAAATAAAGGCAAAAAAGAGGCAAAGCTCAAAAAAGGCTGAAAAGACCTAAAAATTAAAAAAAAACAATAAAAAAGCAAGAAAAAGGGCAAAAGGGGGTAAAAAGGAATAATAAAAATAGGAAACAACTGGAAAAAATAGACAAAAATAGCAAAAATGGGAAAAATGGAAAAATTAGGGGAAAATGGAGAAAAATATGAAAAAATAATAAAAAATATGAAGAATTGGATAACAGAAAAAAGGAAAATAGGCAAAAATAAGAAAATTAGGTAAAAATATGAAAACTTAGGGAAAAATAAAGCAAAATTGCAAAAAATAGGAGAAAATAGGGAAAATAGCAAAAAGAATTCGGAAATATTGGAAAATCTGGAAAAATAAAGAAAACAGTGAAAAATTTTAAAAAACAAAAAAAAATTGGCCAAAATTGCGAAAACATGTAGGAAAAACCACGGAACATTGTAAAAAATAAGGAAAAAATGGAAATAACAGGGAGAAATAGGAGAAAATAGCAAAAAAAAGAAAAAATAAATGAAAAATTGGAAACGATGAAAAAAAAAGGAACAAATAGAGCAAAATGAGAAAAATAGTAAAAAAGGATTGAACAAATTTGAAGAATAGGAAAATATAAGGAAAAAACAAAATTTAGGTAAAAATAGAAGAATATATACGGAAAAGCGAGAAAATAAGGAAAAAAAACGGAAAAAGTAGGAGAAATGGGAAAATATGGAAAAATGAGGTAAAATAGACAAAAATAGCGAAAATATGGAAAAATGGTTAAAAATTAGTTAAAAACGGGAAAAACAGAAAAACATCATAAAATAGGAATAATGTGAAATAAAAGAAAAATAGGAAAAGATTAGGATAATATGCAAAATACCGAAATAAGGAAAAAAGGAACAAACAAAGAAAAATAGGGAAAAATATGGAACAGTAAGAAAAATTTGGGAAATTGGAGAAAAATATGCAAAAAGAGGGAAATATTGGTTAAAATATGGAAAAATACCGAAAATTAAGAAAAAATGGGATAAATAATGGAAAATGGGGAAAATAATGAAAAATAGGGAAAAGGGGGGGGGAAATACAGGAAAATAGAGAAAATGGTACGAAATAAATTGGAAAAATAGGGCAAAATGAGGAAATTACAGTAAAATAAGGAAACAATGAAAAATAGGGGGAAATAGAGAAAAATATCAAAATATGGGACCGCCCAAACTTTTCGCAAATTTTTTTTAAACTTTTTATGTCTGATTTTTTTTAATTTTTTTCCGGATTTGGAAAAATATGGAAAATTTGGGAAAAATAGAAAAAATGGGAAAAAAATTGGGAAAAACATGGAAAAAGTAGAGGAAAGTAAGAAAACTATTGGAAAATGGCGAAAATTAGAGAAAAATAACGGTAAAATGTTTCACATTTTGACATTTTTTTTATTTTTGACAGGTGACAGTTGGAGCAATAATTTTGACTGTTCTGTATAGATTTTTTCAAGGGCTTTCAAATGACATATTGCAAGTAGAATTCCGTGACATATCGTATTTGTCATTTTTTGAAAATGACACGTCCGTTTGACAGATGTCGTACAAAAACTAATGGATTCTTCCGACTTCCCATATACCAAATTTCAGCTCAATCGGATTAAACGTGTGGCCTCTATCGTGGAAGAATACACACAAACAGACAGACAGACATACTTCCATCCGGAATTGATCTTAATCATCTCAGGTGAGCTCAAAATGGATATTTCCATCTTTATCTCGAAATTTTTTTTAGCTCGTTCACAATACTTTCCCTTCTCGGAGGTGTGTCGGGAAAGTAAATATACAAAGTTCCTGAATGGGAAAGTAAAATGCTCTAAAAAATGAAGCAAATTGATGAAAAAAAAATTGGTAAATATTGCAAAAATGCACAAAAATTAATTAAAATGAAAAAAGCACAAAACGCCAAAAAGGGCAAAAAAGGTCAGAAAAGGACAAAATATCCAAAAAAATTAAAAACCATTAAAAACATTTTAGAAGAAAAAAAAGCAACAAAGGCAAAATAGAATCAAAAAAAGGCAAAGATCAAAAAAGTCCAAAAAAGACCAAAATATTTAAAAAAAAATCAAAAAGCACAAAAGGGGTAAAAGGTCAAAAAAAAAGAAGAAGAAAAAGTAAAAAAGGCAAAAAAAAGGTAAAATAAAGCCAAAAAAAAACAAAAATGGTACAATAAGAACACATTGATATACAAAAGTTATAGAGAATTTTATGCTCTACAACTTTGCACTAGAACATTTTGCACTAAAGCTCATTGTTTGTCTTCAAAATAAAAAAAAAGATGAAAAGCCTAAATGTGTATATTTTTCGCCCTCTAGCGGCGAAGCTATGGAGAATTCGAAAAAAAGTTAAATATAAATATTAAAAAAAAAATTTTGTGCGCCCTCTACTGGCGTAGCTATTGATAATTCTGAAAAAAGTTTGATACAAAAATTGTATGACATTTTATGCTCTAAAACTTTGCATTACAACAATTTCCACCAAAGTGTATTGTTTGTCTTTAAAATTTAAAAATAGGCAAAAATCTTACATGTGTATTCAATCAATGTCGGTCTTGAGGGCCTTATAATGGTACCAATTTAAACCAAAAACTAATGGTCGCATTCCAGGCACACACCGACCATTCATACCAAATTTCAGCTGGATTGGTCAAACGGTTCGGCAGTTATCGTGGAAGATTACACACAGACAGACCATACTCTGAAAATGGTCTTAATCGTCTCAGGGGACCTCAAAATGGATATTTCCATCTTTATCTCAAATTTTTTTTGCTCGTTCACTATACTTTCCCTTTGATGGGACCGGGAAAGTAAAATACAAGTATCGGTTAGACCATTTAAAGTAGTAAATGAAAGTTTTTTCAAAATTTTGAAAATATAATTGTGAAAATATTTGAATATTTTGCAAACATATTTTATGGGCATTTAATGAAATAGTGTTGAATTATTGGTTTGAAATTCCTTTTATTGTAAAAACCCAGTTCTCATGACACAATTAACATTTAAAAAGCAAAATAGAACAGTCTAATCACATATACCGAGTACTCAATAAACACAAATCGTGACCTTAAACTGCTAACATCATATTTGAGTAACACTTAACTTCTGACCTTCGGTAAATAAGTATAATCATTGAAAATCGTCTTCTTTTACTACCTATTTTATGTGTTTTAACAAATAGACTACTTATTATGCTTAAATAGAATCATCGTAAAATACGTAATTATAGAGAATTTATTACAGTTATTAAAAGTTTTCAAAATTATAAGAATTTGAAATGGATACATAATGTTTCTGTTTAAATATAATTAAATGTTTTTCTTGCAGTAAACATAATTTTAAATTTTTTTTTAAAGAAATATTTAATTTTATAATATTTTCTATTATTATCCAGATGGTCTTTATGGTCTCTCCTTCATGTAATTAACTTAGCTATAATCGATAACAATTTCTTTAAACATTTTTTACTGTGTAGATTTTAATAAATAATTTTTAGTTTAACCCCTGTAATAAAAAAACTATCGATACTATTAAAACGTGTTAAATGTTGATAGAAAGAGAAAAAAATATTCTATATAAGTGAATTTTATCAAAATTTTGGATAAAAAATTGTGGTTATGGAAATAGGGAGAGACCATAACTATATTTTTTCACATTTTGGTCTCTCCCTTTTCTCAAGGTTACAATTTTTACTTAAAAATTTTGAAAAAATTCTCATTTATAGAATTTTTTATTCTCTTTTTAATGGTATTAAATAGCTTTTAATATATTTTTTAATTAAACAAAGTAACTTAGATAATTGTAGATTTTAATAAATAAATTTTTGTTTAACCCCTGTAACAAGAAAACTATCGATACTAGTAAAACGTGTTAAATGTTGATAGAAAGAGAAAAAAATATTCTATATAAGTAAATTTTTTCAAAATTTTAGATAAAAAATTGTGGTTGTGGAAATAGGGAGAGACCATAACTATATTTTTTCACATTTTGGTCTCTCCCTTTTCTCAAGGTCACAATTTTTGCTTAAAAATTTTGAAAAAATTCAGATTTATAGAATTTTTTGTTCTCTTTTTAATGGTATTAAATAGATTTTAATATATTTTTTAATTAAACATATTAACTTAGATAATTGTAGATTTTAATAAATAATTTTTAGTTTAACCCCTGTAACAAAAAAACTATCGATACTATTAAAACGTGTTAAATGTTGATAGAAAGAGAAAAAAATATTCTATATAAGTTAATTTTATCAAAATTTTATATAAAATATTGTGGTTGTGAAAATAGGGAGAGACCATAACTATATTTTTTCTCATTTTGGTCTCTCCCTTTTCTCAAGGTCACAATTTTTTCTTAAAAATTTTGAAAAAATTCCCGTTTATAGAATTTTTCATTCTCTTTTTAATGGTATTAAATAGATTTTAATATATTTTTTATCAAAACAAAAATAACATAGGTAGTTGTAGATTATAATGAATAATTTTTTGTTTAACCCCTGTAACAACAAAACTATAGATGCTATTAAAGCGTACAAAGTGCAGATAGAGAGAGAGAAAAATATTCTATATGTGTGGATTTTTTCAAAAATTTAGATAAAAAATTGTGGTTGTGAGAAAAGGGAGAGGTCACACTATTAGGATTTTTTTAATTTTTCTTTTTTGGTCTCCCCTTTCTCAAGGTCACAATTCTAGCTCAAAAATTTTGGAAAAACTCCCACTTATAGAATTTTGTATTCTCTTTTCACTGGTAATAAACTGATTTTAATATATTTTTAATTAAAGAAAATAACATAGGTAATTGTAGATTTTAATAAATAATTTTTTGATTAACCCTTGTAACAGAAAAACTATTAATGCTATTAAAACGTACTAAGTGTAGATAGAAAGAAAAAAAAGAAAAATTCCCAAAGTACATACAAAAATTAAATATTCTACATGGTTGGATAATGAAAAAATGGGGATTTCAAAAATGAAATAAAATATCCAGGTCCGTATTAAAAAAAAATAGTTGATGTTGGCTATTCAAAGACGAAACGTTGTTTAAAAAATTGGATATGCTATATTAAGCGCTATTTGACTTTCACTAAAAAAACCTTATAAACTGACCTAGTGATGGGAACATTTTTCAGAAGTTTCTGAAATTTTTTTCTAAGCCTAAGTTACACAAAAATCATCAAATTGTCAAACATTAATTATGAACATTTCAGATTGATTATTATTAAACCGAACTATTATTTATTTATTTTCAATTATTTGCTGTTTATTAATTTTTTAATTTTTTTTTTCAGGAAATGGTTCAAGCCAAGGACCCTCCTTCTTATTATTTAAATAAATTACGCACATATCTTGATCCTAAAGCATCTAGAAGTCATAGGGTAAGTAAATTATTAGATTTTATACATTGATATTAGCAAAAGATAATTAGTTTATTTTAATAAGTAAATTTCTTTTAACAAATTTGATAACATTAATTATAAAATCGTACCGATGGGCATGATAAAAATGAGACTACAAGAGAATCATACAACATCATACAAAACAATTTGTATTGAAATTTTGGATTAAATTTTTGAAATTTTTTAACGTTTGGATCAATCTTGGGACTAGGATTTTTTGAAATTTTGGACCAAAAATCTTAAAATTTTGGATCGAAATTGAATTTTTTTAAATTTTGTATCTAAATTATTGAGATTTTGGAACTTGTGGACCAAAATTCTTGAAATTTTTAAGACTTGGGTTATTGAAATTTTTACCCAAAAATCTTCAAATTTTGGATCAACTTTGAAATTTTGGATCCAAACTATTGAAATTTTTAAACTTTTGACTAAACTGTTGAATTTTTATTAAACTTGTGACTAAAATTCTTGAAATTTTTGAAATTTTGGACCAAAATTGTTGAAATTTTAGATTAAATTATTGAAATTTTTAAAATGTTGGAATATAGCATTAATTTTTTGAACGTTTGGAACAAAATTCTTGAAATTTTTGAAATTTGAGACCAAAATTTTTGGAATTTTGGATCAATATTGAAATTTTTAAAAGTTTGGACCAAAATTCTTGAAATTTTTTAAACTTGTGACCTAAGTTCTTGAAATTTTTGAAATTCTGGACCAAAAATCTTGATATTTTTGAAACTTTAGATTAAATTCTTGAAATTTTGGAAAAGTCTTCAATTTTTTGAAAGGTTGGACCAAAATTCTTTAAAATTTTGAAACTTGGGACTAATATTTTTGGAATTTTGGATCCAAATTGAAGTTTTGGATCTAAACCATTGAAATTTTTAAAAGTTTGGACCAAAATTCTTGAAATTTTTTATACTTGTGACTAAAATTCTTGAAATTTTTGAAATTCTGGACCAAAAATCTTGATATTTTTGAAACTTTAGATTAAATTCTTGAAATTTTGGAAAAGTCTTCAATTTTTTGAAAGGTTGGACCAAAATTCTTTAAAATTTTGAAACTTGGGACTAATATTTTTGGAATTTTGGATCCAAATTGAAGTTTTGGATCTAAACCATTGAAATTTTTAAAAGTTTGGACCAAAATTCTTGAAATTTTTTATACTTGTGACTAAAATTCTTGAAATTTTTAAAAGTTTGGACCAAAATTCTTGAATCTTTTTAAACTTGTGACAAAATTATTGAAATTTTTGAAGTTTTGGACCAAAAATCATGAAATTTTTAAAATTTTGGAATAAAGTCTTCAATTTTTTGAAAGGTTGGACCAAAATTCTTGAAATTTTGGAAACATAGGACTAAAATGTTTTGAAACTTTGGTCCAAAAATCTTAAAATTTTAGACCAAAAATTTTAAAATTTTGGATCAAGTCTTTGATTAAATTCTTGAAATTTTTTAACGTTTGGATCAAAATTCTTTAAATTTTTAAAACTTGGGACCAAGATTTTTTGGATTTGGACCAAAAATCTTAAAATTTTGGATCGAAATTGAAATGTTTTAAATTTTGAATCTGATTTATTGAGATTTTGGAACTTGTGGACCAACAATCTTGAAATTTTGGACCAAAAGTCTTGAAATTTTGGACCAAAAGTCTTGAAATTTTGGATCTAAACTATTGAAATTTTAAACGTTTGACTAAAACTCTTGATTGTTTTTTTAACTTGTGACTAAAATTCTTGAAATTTTGGACCAAAATTCATAAATTTTTTTAAATGTTGGAATAAAGCTTCAATTTTTTGAACGTTTGGACCAAAATTATTGAAATTTTTGAAATTTTGGACCAAAAATCTGGAAATTTTTAAAACGTTGGAATAAGTTTTCAATTTTTTAAAAGGTTGGACCAGAATTCTTGAAATTTTTAAAACTTAGGACTAAAATTTGTTGAAATTTTTGGACAAAGATCTTAAACTTTTGGATCGAAATTGAAGTTTTTTAATTTTGGACCAAAATTCTTGAAATTTTTGAAACCAAGGACTAAATAGTTTTGAAATTTTGGAACAAAAATCTTAAAATTTTGGATCAAAATTGAAATTTTGGACCAAAATTCTTGAAGTTTTTGTTTAAATTCTTGAATTTTTTTAACGTTTGGATCATAATTCTTAAAATTCTTGAATCTTGGGACAAGATTTTTTGAAATTTTGGACCAAAAATCTTAAAATTTTTGATCGAAATTGTTTTTTTTTAAATTTTGGATCTAAATTATTGAGATTTTGGAACTTGTGGACCAAAATTCTTGAAATTTTTAAGACTTGGGACTAAAGCTATTGAAATTTTGGATCAAAAATCTTGAAAATTTGTACCAAAAATCTTGATATTTTAGATCAACATTGAAATTTTGGATCTAAACTATTGAAATTTTTAAACGTTTGACTGAAACTCTTGAATTTTTTTAAACTTGTGACTAAATTTTTTTAAATTTTAGAAATAAGTTCTTGAAATTTTAGATTAAATTATTGAAATTTTTAAAATGCTGGAATAAAGCTTCAATTTTTTGAACGTTTGGACCAAAATTCTTGAAACTTTTTAAACTTGTGAATAAAGTTTTTGAAATTTTTGATATTCTGGACAAAAAATTTGAAATTTTTTAAATTTTAGATGAAATTCTTGAAATTTTGGAAGTCTTCAAAATTTTTGAAACTTGGGACTTAAATTTTGGACCAACAATCTTGAAATTTAGGATCAAACTTGAAATTTTGTATCGAAACTATTGAAATTTTTAAAAGTTTGGACCAAAATTCTTGAATCTTTTTAAACTTGTGACTAAAATTATTGAAATTTTTGAAATTTTGGACCAAAAATCATGAAATTTTTGAAATTTTAGATTAAATTTTTGGAATTTTTAAAACTTGGGACTAAAATTTGTTGAAATTTTTGGATCAAAATTGAATTTTTTTAATTTTGGACCAAAATTCTTGAAATTTATGAACGTTTGGACCAAAATTCTTGAATTTTTTCAAACTTTCAACTAAAATGTTATAAAATTTTGACCCAAAAATCTCAACATTTTAGCCCAAAAATTTTGAAATTCTTGACCAAAAATCTTGAAATTCTTGAAATTTTCGAAATTTTGGAAAAAACTCTACAATATTTATTACGTTTGGACCAAAAATTCTTTAAATTTTTAAAACTTGGGACTAAAATTTTTGGAATTTTGGATCCAAATTGAAATTTTTAAAAGTTTGGACCGAAATTTTTGAAATTTCAGATTAAATTATTGAAATTTTGGAATAGTCTAATCAATTTTTTGATAGGTTGGACCAAAAATTCTTGAAATTTTTGAAACTTGGGATTAAAATTTTTGAAATTTTGGACCAAAAATCTTGAAATTTTGAATCGAAACTATTGAAATTTTTATAGTATGTAGTGAATTATACTAACAGTAGTTTTTCATTTTTTTATCTTTAAAAGATTTTAATTTTTTTTGTCACGTACTAAACCGCGTGACATAATAACGAGTCGAGCTATTTTTTATTATTTAATTATATTTAACATTATTATTATTATAAATAAATACTAAAATTAAGTATAAAAATTTAATTTACGTTTTGATATTTTCATGTTCCGTTTAGAATATTTCTCCTAAAGTTTATTTTCGCCCCAGACAAAATATATCTGTCGCCCCCATGTTCCATGTTAAAATAAGATCAATCAAGCGTGCCACAGGGGTCTAACAATTATTTATGTGTAAACCCCGACCATGACATTGTCACACCCCTCATCATCCCGTCATACTTATTCCGTCAAGCTGTCTGAAGTACTTGGAGGGTTTTCCTACGTTTACAAAGAAAAAAAAATCTTTGCAACAAGTGAAGTTGGAAAATAAAATTAACAAAAACAAAAAAACGAATAATAAAAACCGATTTTATCAATAAAAGAAAATAAATTACGAATGTCAACAATGAATAAAACAGAAATAAATAATTGTGCGATAAAATGAAAAATATTGAGTTATAAAAATTAAGCTCTCATAAATTCACCTACGTCAAAATCAATATAAGTATAGTATAGTATAAAAAATGAGACAAGTATAGACGTACTCGGTGTTGGAATATAAAAAAAGAGAAGGAAACACAATTCCAAATTAGTAGGTTTTGTTTTCTTGTGTAAACGTAGCCCTCATTAAAACTTAGCGAAACAGCACGTTGAGCACGTATTGTTAAGGGATGTAGTAATACACAATTGAAATAATAAACAAGCCTTTCAGGTTTCCTAGATGGAAAAAAATGTTTTAATTGATCGTGAAATTGAACTGGGAAGCTCGATAACAGCGATAAAAGGCAATTTATTTTGTATTATTCTTTATAAAGATTAAGCAGGTCTAAATTGATTGTTTAATTTTAGTAAACGTGTTTAATTTAATATAATAATTTTTATTTTGTTTAATCGCGGATACAATCTTTAATTTAAAATTTAAAAAAAAAAATCATTTTTTTGGGATTCAAATTTGTTGCAAAATTCGTTTTGTTTTGGAAAAAGAGGGGGAAAGCGAGAAAAAAGTACGACAAAAAAATTGAAACTTAAAACAGAAAAAACGTAGAATAAAAAAGAGGAAGTAAAAAAATTGAAACAAATAAATGAGTAAAAAAAGTGGTGGAAAAAAAGAGGAAGTTGAAGAAAGGATTTAAATTATTTGATTTTCTATTGTTTTAAATAATGTATAAAATTTCTAGACTTTTATCTATCGGATTTTCTATATAACTTGCAAGATTTCCCGATTTAAATCACTCGGATTTCTGTTATTTTAAATAGTCTACAAAATTTCCAGACTTTTGTCTATCAGATTTCCCGTATATAGTGAAAGATTTTCCGATTTAAATCGTTCAAATTTCTGTAATTTTAAATAGTCTACAAAATTTCCAGAGTTTAGTCTATCAGATTTTCCGTATAACCTGCAAGATTTCCAGATTTAAATCACTCTAATTTCTGTTATTTTAAATAGTCTACAAAATTTCCAGAGTTTGGTCTATCAGATTTTCCGTATATCCTGCAAGATTTCCCGATTTAAATCACTCGGATTTCTGTTATTTTAAATAGTCTACAAAATTTCCAGAGTTTAGTCTATCAGATTTTCCGTATATCCTGCAAGATTTCCCGATTTAAATCACTCGGATTTCTGTTATTTTAAATAGTCTACAAAATTTCCAGACTTTGGACTATCAGATTTTATGTATATCCTGCAAGATTTCCCGATTTAAATCATTCAGATTTCTGTTATTTTAAATAGTCTACAAAATTTTCAGACCTTGGTCTGTCAGATTTTCCGTATATCCTGCAAAATTTCCCGATTTAAATTATTCAGATTTTATGTATAGCCTGCAAGATTTCCCGATTTAAATCACTCGGATTTCTGTTATTTTAAATGGTCTACAAAATTTCCAGACTTAAGTCTCTCAGATTTTCCGTATATCCTACAAGATTTCCCGATTTAAATCACTCGGATTTCTGTTATTTTAATTAGTCTACAAAGTTTCCAGACTTTGGACTATCAGATTTTATGTATATCCTGCAAGATTTCCCGATTTGAATCATTCAGATTTCTGTTATTTTAAATAGTCTACAAAATTTCCAGACTTTGGACTATCAGATTTTATGTATAGCCTGCAAGATTTCCCGATTTAAATCATTCAGATTTCTGTTATTTTAAATAGTCTACAAAATTTCCAGACTTTGGACTATCAGATTTTATGTATATCCTGCAAGATTTCCCGATTTAAATCATTCAGATTTCTGTTATTTTAAATAGTCTACAAAATTTTCAGACTTTGGTCTGTCAGATTTTCCGTATATCCTGCAAAATTTCCCGATTTAAATTATTCAGATTTTATGTATAGCCTGCAAGATTTCCCGATTTAAATCACTCGGATTTCTGTTATTTTAAATAGTCTACAAAATTTCCAGACTTTGGACTATCAGATTTTATGTATATCCTGCAAGATTTCCCGATTTGAATCATTCAGATTTCTGTTATTTTAAATAGTCTAGAAAATTTCCAGACTTTGGTCTATCAGATTTTCCGTATATCCTGCAAGATTTCCCGATTTAAATCACTCGGATTTCTGTTATTTTAAATAGTCTAGAAAATTTCCAGACTTTAGTCTATTAGATTTTCCGTATAGCCTTCAAGATTTCCCGATTTAAATCACTCGGATTTCTGTTATTTTAAATAGTCTACAAAATTTCCAGACTTTGGTCTATCAGATTTTCCGTATATCCTGCAAGATTTCCCGATTTAAATCATTCAGATTTCTGTTATTTTAAATAGTCTACAAAATTTCCAGACTTTGGACTATCAGATTTTATGTATATCCTGCAAGATTTTCCGATTTAAATCATTCAGATTTCTGTTATTTTAAATAGTCTACAAAATTTCCAGACTTAAGTCTCTCAGATTTTCCGTATATCCTACAAGATTTCCCGATTTAAATCACTCGGATTTCTGTTATTTTAAATAGTCTACAAAATTTCCAGACTTTGGACTATCAGATTTTATGTATATCCTGCAAGATTTCCCGATTTGAATCATTCAGATTTCTGTTATTTTAAATAGTCTAGAAAATTTCCAGACTTTGGTCTATCAGATTTTCCGTATATCCTGCAAGATTTCCCGATTTAAATCACTCGGATTTCTGTTATTTTAAATAGTCTAGAAAATTTCCAGACTTTAGTCTATTAGATTTTCCGTATAGCCTGCAAGATTTCCCGATTTAAATCACTCGGATTTCTGTTATTTTAAATAGTCTACAAAATTTCCAGACTTTGGTCTATCAGATTTTCCGTATATCCTGCAAGATTTCCCGATTTAAATCACTCGGATTTCTGTTATTTTAAATAGTCTACAAAATTTCCAGACTTTGGTCTATCAGATTTTCCGTATATCCTGCAAGATTTCCCGATTTAAATCATTCAGATTTCTGTTATTTTAAATAGTCTACAAAATTTACAGACTTTGGACTATCAGATTTTATGTATATCCTGCAAGATTTTCCGATTTAAATCATTCAGATTTCTGTTATTTTAAATAGTCTACAAAATTTCCAGACTTAAGTCTCTCAGATTTTCCGTATATCCTACAAGATTTCCCGATTTAAATCACTCGGATTTCTGTTATTTTAAATAGTCTACAAAATTTCCAGACTTTGGACTATCAGATTTTATGTATATCCTGCAAGATTTCCCGATTTAAATCATTCAGATTTCTGTTATTTTAAATAGTCTACAAAATTTTCAGACCTTGGTCTGTCAGATTTTCCGTATATCCTGCAAAATTTCCCGATTTAAATTATTCAGATTTTATGTATAGCCTGCAAGATTTCCCGATTTAAATCACTCGGATTTCTGTTATTTTAAATGGTCTACAAAATTTCCAGACTTAAGTCTCTCAGATTTTCCGTATATCCTACAAGATTTCCCGATTTAAATCACTCGGATTTCTGTTATTTTAATTAGTCTACAAAGTTTCCAGACTTTGGACTATCAGATTTTATGTATATCCTGCAAGATTTCCCGATTTGAATCATTCAGATTTCTGTTATTTTAAATAGTCTACAAAATTTCCAGACTTTGGACTATCAGATTTTATGTATAGCCTGCAAGATTTCCCTTTTGAAATCATTCAGATTTCTGTTATTTTAAAATAACAGAAATCCGAGTGATTTAAATCGGGAAATCTTGCAGGATATACGGAAAATCTGATTGACTGAAGTCTGGAAATTTTGTAGACCATTTAAAATAACAGAAATCCGAGTGATTTAAATCGGGAAATCTTGCAGGCTATACATAAAATCTGAATAATTTAAATCGGGAAATTTTGCAGGATATACGGAAAATCTGACAGACCAAGGTCTGAAAATTTTGTAGACTATTTAAAATAATAGAAATCTGAATGATTTAAATCGGGAAATCTTGCAGGATATACAGAAAATCTGATAAACCAAAGTCTGGAAATTTTGTGGACCATTTAAAATAACAGAAATCTGAATGATTTAAATGGGGAAATCTTGCAGGCTATACGGAAAATCTAATAGACTAAAGTCTGGAAATTTTGTGGACTGTTTAAAATAACAGAAATCCGAGTAATTTAAATCGGGAAATCTTGGAGGATATACGGAAAAGTTGATTTACCAAAGTCTGGAAATTTTGTAGACTATTTAAAATAACAGAAATCTGAATGATTTAAATCGGGAAATCTTGCAAGTTATTTGGAAAATCGACCAAAGTCTGGAACTTTTGTAGACCATTTACAATAACAGAAACATGAATGATTTAAATCGGGAAATCTTGCAGGACATACGAAAATCTGATAGACTCAAGTCTGGAAATTTTGTAGACTATTTAAAATAACAGAAATCCGAGTGATTTAATTATAAAATTTCCAGACTTCAGTCGAAATTATAGGAGGTAATTGTCGAATTTAATGTTAATGACCTCTCTACCAAAAATTACCAATAAATTATTCAAAAATCTTCATTCACGTTTTAATTTCGATGACGGTCATCCTTTACAGGTGTTCCGGATGTTGAGTTGTGACTGACTCTATTTTGAATAATCATGAAAAGATAGAAAAAAGTGAAACAAACAGCCTCTATTATTCCAACAATATAGATACAAAAATGCCACTACATGTAAACAATTTTATTCTGATATCTAAATAAAGCTTTTAATTAATATAATATCAATAATTATTGGTTTAAGTACGCTGTATCTTCATTACGAATAAAAAACAAACAAAATGGTCTTTGTACCTTTTTTTTTTAATAATTAAGTATGGTATTTTTAAATAAAGAAATATTTATATAATATAAATTAAAAATTGTACCTGCCCACTATTTTAATTTTTTTAATTATTTAATGTATGAAATATATTGTAATGTTCAATTTATGGTTCGGTTGCTCTAAATAAAATAAATTTTATTTATTTCATGAATCATGATACGCAATAAAAAACGAGTGTTTTTTTTTCATTGACAAATGTACAATTATCGTTTTATTATCATTCCTCTTTGGGATTATTATTATTGTTGAATAAAAAAACACCGTTAATCTAAATATTGATGTTTTTGTAACGTGAGAAGATAACATTAATAAATATTAAAATATATTTTATGTGTTATTTGCTTTCTTTGTGATTCAATTTTAAACTAAAGTGGTCTGGAATTTATTGATCATCGCCTGAAACAGATACACAAAATGTGTTTAGCACCGAGTTAAAAAAATTAAACAAAGAATTATTAGTATTATAAAATATAAATATATTTAATAAACTAATTACTAAAATAATAATAAATATTTAAAAAATAAAAAATATCCTTATAACCAAAAACAAATAATAGTAAATAAATACGGTGCACTCGAACTGCAAAAAGTAATTAAAGGTAAATTTTAATCCTGTATTTATTTTTGTTATGGGATTTAAAATGCATTGTCTTTAAAATTTTAGTCTTCATATCGTTTAACCCCTGTAACATAAAAATATCAACGTTATTAAAACTTGCTGACTACTGATAGAAAGAGAAAACAATATTCTATATTTACGAAATTTTTCAAAATTTTAGATAAAAAATTGTGGTTGTGAGAATAGGGAGAGACCACAACTATAACGATTTTTTAGTTTCCCCTCTTTTGGTTTCTCCCTTTTCTCAAAGTCACAATTTTCGCTGAAAAATTTTGAAAAAATTATCATTTATAGTATTTTTTATTCCCTTTTCAGTGGTGTTAATTTCATTTTAATATATTATTTATTTATTTTTGTTATGGGATATAAAATGTATTTTTGTCTTTAAAATTTTAGTCTTCATATCGTTTAACCCCTGTAACATAAAAACTATCAACGTTATTAAAACTTGCTGACTGTTGATAGAAAGAGAAAACCATATTCCAAATTTAAGAATTTTTTCAAAATTTTAAATAAAAAATTGTGGTTGTGAGAATAGGGAGAGACCACAACTATAATAATTTTTTAGTTTCTCATCTTTTGGTTTCTCCCTTTTCTCAAGGTCACAATTTTTGCTGGAAAATTTTGAAAAAATTCTCATTTATAGTATTTTTTATTCCCTTTTTAGTGGTGTTAATTTCATTTTAATATATTATGTATTTATTTTTGTTATGGGATATAAAATGTATTTTTGTCTTTAAACTTTTAGTTTTTATATCGTTTAACGTTTGTAATATAATAAACTCACGTCGTTATTAAAATGTGCTGACTGTTGATAGAAAGAGAAAGCAATATTTCTATATTTACGAATTTTATTTTAATTTTAGATAAAAAATTGTGGCCGTGAAAATAGGGCTAGACCATAACTCCAAGGATGTGTTAATTTTCCCTCCTTTGGTCTCTCCCCTTTTCTCAAGGTCACGATTCTTGCCAAAAACTTTTGAAAAAAATCTTATTTATATTATTTTTTATTCCCCTTTCAATGGCATAAATTTCATTTTAATATAACATTTATTTATTTTGTTATGAGATATAAAGTGTATTTTTGTCTTTAAATTTTTAGTTTTCATATCGTTTAACCCCTGTAACATAAAAACTATCAACGTTATTAAAACTTACCGACTGTTGATGGAAAGAGAAAACCATATTCTATATTTAGGAATTTTATCAAAATTTTAGATAAAAATTGTGGTTGTGAGAATAGGGAGAGGCCACAACTATAACCATTTTTTAATTTCCCCTTTTTTGGTCTCTCCTTTTTCTCAAGGTTACAATTTTTGCTGAAAAAATTTTCATTTATAGTATATTTATTCCCTTTTCAGTGGTATTAATTTCAATTTAATATTTTATTTGTTACTTTCCCGGGAAAGTATTGTGAACGAGCTAAAAAAAAATTTCGATATAAAAACGGAAATATCCATTTTCGGGTCCCCTGAGACGATTAAGACCATTTCCACGTGTAAGTCTGTCTGTCTGTCTGTCTGTCTGTCCTGTCTGTCTGTCTGTCTGTCTGTCTGTCTGTCTGTCTGTCTGTCTGTCTGTCTGTCTGTGTCTGTGTCTGTGTCTGTGTGTGTGTGGGTGTGCGTGTGCGTGTGCGTGTGTGTGTGTGTGTGTATTCTTTCACGATAGAGGCCACACGTTTAATCCGATTGAGCTGAAATTTGGTATGTGTGTTTGGGTTACTTTCAAAAAATGACAGATCCAATATCTTACGGAATTAGACTTGCGATAAGTCATTTAAAAACCCTGGAAAAACTCTATTCAGAACAGTCAAAATTATTTCTCCAACTGTCACCTGTTAAAAATAAAAAAATGTCAAAATGTGAAACTTTGAAATTAAATATCTGAAAAAGTATTCGTGAATACTCGACAGGAAACTTTTGGGGCGACACAACCGTTTTTTTTTTTACTTTTTTGGCATTATTTTGGTTTATTTATTTTGTCTCTTTTGCTTTTTGCCGGTCTTTTTTTTGTTTTTTTTTATTCTTTTTCCTTTATTGCCCATTTTTTGGCATTAAAAAAAGGCAATTTCTTTTTGCCTTTTTTGTGCCTTCTTTTACCATTTTGTTTTTTTTGCCATGTTTTTGCCTTTATTTTACAATTTTTTTGTTTTATTTTTCCTTTTTTTTATCTTTTTCTTTTTTTAGCCTTGTTATCCTTCTTTTTCTTTTTTTTTTTACCTTTTTTGGCCATTTTTGAATTTTTTTGCCTCGATTTTTGCCTTTATTTTTGCTTTTTATACCCTTTTTTTTGACATTTTTATCCTTTTTGAACTTTTTTGTCTTTATTTTGACTTTTTTGACAACTTTTAAATTTTTTTTTAACTTTTTTAGTCTTTCTTGAACTTTAATGCCTTTATTTTGCCTCTATTTTGTCTTTTTTTACATTTTTAAATGTTTTTAAATTTTTTTTTCTTACTTTTTTGGCGTTTTTTGAATTTTTTTGCCATTTTATTACTTACCTCTCTTTTTTTAAAGTTTTTAATTTCTTTTTACTTTTTTTGCCATTTTTTAACTTTTTTTTGCCTTTTCTTGCCTTTGTTTTGCCTCTAATTTGTCTTTTTTATCTTTTTTTTTATACTTTTTTGGCGTTTTTAGCTTTTTTCCCTTTACTTACTTTTTTTTGTACTTTTTATTGATTTTTTTACCCTTTTTTCCTTTTTTTCCCATTTTTCTTTTATTAACCATTTTTGCCTTTTTATTTTTCCTTTTGTTACCTTTTTTACTTTTTTTTGCATTTTTTGTCCCTTTGCCAATTTTTACAAATTGTATTAAGATTTTTATGATATTTTTGATTGTTGCCTATTTTCATTCTTTTTTATTATAGTTTTATTTTGTCGTTTCTTATTTTAATTAATTTTTGAGCATTTTTGCACTATTTACCTATTTTTATTTTCCAGCAATTTACTTCATTTTTATATCATTTTCCCTTTCAGGAATTTTGTATTTGGCAATTAAAATAATCATATTCGCCACAGCCGAGTCGGGAAAGTTTTGGGGTGACACAGCCGATTTTTTACTTTTGTTATGGGATAAAAAATGCATTTTTGTCTATAAATTTTTAGTTTTCATATAATTTAACCCCTGTAACATAAAAATTATCGACGGTATTAAAACTTGCCGACTGTTGATAGAAAGAGAAAACCATATTTAGGTAAAAAATTGTGGTTGTGAGAATAGGGAGAGACCACAATTATAACGATTTTTTAATTTCCCCTCTTTTGGTTTCTCCCTTTTCTCAAGGTCACAATTTTTGCTGAAAAATTTTGAAAAAATTCTCATTTATAGAATTTTTTCCCTTCTCAGTGGTGTTAATTTCATTTTAATATATTATTTATTTACTTTTGTTATGGGATAAAAAATGCATTTTTGTCTATAAATTTTTAGTTTTCATATAATTTAACCCCTGTAACATAAAAATTATCGACGTTATTAAAACTTGCTGACTGTTGGTAGAAAGAGACAACAATACAACCTGACCCTACTAATATGTTTTTGCAGTTTGTGTATTGGATTAATTCAGTATTTAAATTCATTTTTGCAGTTCCAGTACCTACTTACATTCTAGGGATTAAAATTTTTGGCAGTTCAAGTGCGCTCAATAAATAATTTAACAGACAATAGAAATTACCTGTTTTTTACAGTTTTTGCAAATTCACATACAACAGTACTTAAATACTAGAAACACAATGTTTTTTTTCATATACCAACAAACAAAAAGATTTCCTCATTCGTTTATTTATATTCATACAATTGAATTTCTAAATTTTAATAATTTATTATTATTATTAAATTTTATTATGTTTTATTACAGAAAAGAAAAATGGTTGTGGATTCGACTTCAACGCAAGTTCTTAGGGATTTAGAAATATCATTACGTACAAATCATATCGAGTAAGTAATTAATTTTATAAAAATAAATAAACAGTCACATATAACAATAATATCTGTAAATAATCAAGAGAAACACAATTCTTCGTGCAGTTCAGCTAGTTGCTGTAGAGATCGTAATTATTGAAACACAGTGCAACATTTTTTTCGAATTTAAACTAAATTCTGCGGCTTCAGTTTCTGGATGTACCCACCCAAACTAGAAAAACCCTATTTGGGTTTTGATAGGTTATAGTTTATTTGAAAATGAATGATATCACAATTTTTATGACCCAGTAGGTAAACACCAATTATAAATCAGTGACGTAGAATTTCAATGTTTAGCATTATTTGTTCCAAAATAAAATCTTTGATTTACTTCCCAAAATTTTCAAAATAACAATTTATTTTATTTCTTGTCTTAAATTTTCTAGTTATTTTAATCAACAAAAATAAGGTAGAAAATATTTACAATTCAAGATCAATTTAAGTTGCCCTTATCTGTCTTAGAAAGGATTAAAATTTCTAATCGGCAGAAAGTGTTATGCATATTGTAAATTATTTTAGTTAATATTTACATTTCTGTTTGTATAGTCTTGTGATTGTAACACGCAGAATTGTTAGTTCTGTAATAATAGGCGATAAACAGAGATATTGATCAAGTGAATTTGTGCAATAAAAATGACACAAACGTCTAATTACACTGAAATTAAAATGCAATTTAAGTGCATATGAAAACTTTAGTGTATGAAGCCACCCATTTTTCGAATTTTGATATTTTCAAAGTTGTTACAAATTGTTCTATGTTTGTACCAAATTGTTACAGAAAATTATTTCTTAAACTTAATTACAAAGGCCGAAAAACTCAAAAAAACCATTTTTAGACCTAGCCCCCCATTATTTTTTTTCGAATTTTTTTTGTTTTATCAGATTGTTCAAATTGTTCTTAACATTGTTTCAAATTTTCATGTCTAAAAAAAAATATTTCGAGCTCTAAAAAAGTAAGGAAAGTACAAGATAAAAAGTGTCAGCGAAAATATTTAAAAAAAAACCAGTAATATTAAGCAATAAAAGTCTCTTTTTTTTGTTTTATTTGAAATTTTGTACAGTAGTCTTGCCTTAAAATTTTTGTCAATTTGATAAATTGATACAATAAAAAAAATTAGTCAACAAAAACAAATAATGAGGAATCGTGCTCAATTTTTTTTTACTTACGTACCTAATCTTTAATCATCCGGAAGTTGGCACCCCAATTGCCGGAACCCTTTGATTTTTTCGGAGTTCTGGACTCGTTTCGAAGAGTTCTCGAGGGGGTGCAGATAGAGTTCCGCAATTTTTTTGCGAAATTTTTAAAAAACAAATTTTGGGGTGCTAACTTCATGTCGCCATCCCTTTTGTGAGCAAAAAGAGTTCTAGAGTTCTCGGTAGTTTTTGCAAAGAGTTCTGGGAATTTTCGGAAATTATAAAAAAATTTTAATGTGCTAACTTCATGTCGCACCTCTTTTGTGAGGAAAAATAGTTCTAGATTGATAAATATCTTGGAAATGAATAAGTTCTCGATGATTTTTTCGAAGAGTGCTGCGAATTATAAAACAAAATTTTCTGTGGTAATTTCATGGCGTACTTCTTTCGTATAAGAGAGAAGTTACGGGTCATCCACTGACTTCGGAGCCGGTAAAATAATATAAATTATATTAAATAATGTAAATTATAAAAATCAGATATTTTTCGCGATTTTAAATTTATTTATCATTTTTAGTCACTTTTAAGTATAGCACCCCAGAGTTCTGACACGAAAATTATGAAAAATGGATATTTTCAAGGGGTGCTACGAAGTTGCGTTTGTTTTCGCCAGAATGTTCAATTTTCTATTTACTGGATAGTTTTAGTCACTTAGGGCTGGTTTTAAATATAATACCCTAGAGTTTTCTAAATTAATAATAAAACGATCTAAAGTTATTTAAATTGATTAAAAAAAATTTCAAAACAATCTAAAATACTCTAAAATTGTCCAAAATCTTACAAAAATCGTCTAAAATAATAAAAAACAGTCTAAAGACGTAAAAAAATAGTCCAAAATCTAAAAATTATCTAAATTAATAATACAACGGCCTAAAATTACCTAAAATGGATCAGAAAATTGTTCAACATAATCTACAATTATCCAAAATCTTCTAAAAATTGTCTAAAACGGTCTGAAGTTACTTAAATTGATCACAGAATTGTTCAGAACAATCTACAATGGTATAAATTTGTCCAAAATGATCTAAAAGTTGTCCAAAATAATAACAAAACTGTCGAAAGTTACTCAAACTCAAATTGATCAATTTTATTCTTCAAAATAATCTACAACTGTCTAAAATTGTCCAAAACATTCTAAAAATTGTCTAAAATAATAATAAAACGGTCTGAATGTACTTAAATTGATCAGATAATTGTGCAAAATATCTTCAATGGTCTCAAATTGTCCAAAATATTCTAAAAATTATCTAAATTAACAATAAAACGGCCTAAAATTACATAAAATGGATCAGAAAATTGTTCAAAATAATCTAAAATTATCCAAAATCTTCTAAAATTGTCTTGAACGGTCTAAAGTTATTTAAATTGATCAGAGAATTGTTCAGAATAATCTACAATGGCCTAAATTTGTCCAAAATGGTCTAAAATAATAACAAAAGTGTCTAAAGTTACTCAAACTCAAATTGATCAATTTAATTGTTCAAAATAATGTAAAATGGTCCAAAGTTTTCTAAATTAATAATAAAACGGTCTAAAGTTACCTAAATGGATCTGAAAATTATTCAAAAAAGCTAAAATAGTTTAAAATTGTCCAAAACCTTCTAAAAATTGTTTAAATTAATAATAAAACGGTCTAAAGTTACCTAAATTGATCTGAGAATTGTTCAAAATAAGCTAACATAGTCTAAAATTGTCCAAAACCTTCTAAAAATTGTTTAAATTAATAATAAAATGGTCTGAAGTTACTCAAACTAAAATTGATCAATTGTATTCTTCAAAATAATCTACAATTGTCCAAAATCTTCTAAAAATTGTCTTAAACGGTCTGAAGTTACTTAAAATGATCAGAGATTTGTGCAAAATATCTACAATGGTCTATAATTGTCCAATTGATCTGAGAATTATTCTAAATAATCTAAAATGGTCTAAAGTTGTCCAAAAACAGTCTAAAATAATAATAGAATGGTCTAAAATTACTTAAGTTGAACAAAGAATTATTGAAAATAATATAATATTGTGGAAAATAGTCTAAAATAGTCCTAAATTGTCTAAAATTGTTCAAAATGGTCTAAAATTTCCCAAAACGATCTAAAGTTACCTAAATTAATCAGAGAATTTTTCAAAATAATCTAAATTTATCCAAAATGGTCTAGAATTGTCCAAAAGTGGATTCAAACGGTCTAAAGTTACCTAAATTCATCAGAAAATTGTTCAATATAATCTAAAATGGTCACAATGATAGATAGTCACGCCATCTATCGTATTGGTTGATGGGTACCAACCGGGCAGTGCGTTTAGCAGAATACAATTCTGTAAACGCGTCTCCAAATACAATTTGGATTGCCGTCAGATGGAGTAACCCATCAACCATCATAATGCCCAAGGGGGAGCGGGCACCTCGCAATAAAATCAAAAACAAATAGAATACGTTTTTGAAACTTTGGTAATGGTCGGAATGTATAGTTTCAAAAACGTATTCTATTTGTTTTTGATTTTATTGCGAGGTGCCCGCTCCCCCCTAGGCATTATGATTGTTGATGGGTTCCTCCATCTGACGGCAATCCAAGTTGTACTTGGAGACGCGTTTACAGAATTGTATTCTGTTAAAAAATAATAAATAGTTGGGGTATGTATATAGAATAAATTTTTGAAACTATGCATTTCGACAAAGTGCCACTAAAGATTCCTATAAGGATGAAACATGTATGGTAATGGTCGGAATGTATAGTTTCAAAAACGTATTCTATTTGTTTTTGATCTAAAATTGTCCAAAATAGCCTCAAATTGTCCCAAAACGGTCTAAAATATTAGTAAAACGATCTAAAGTTACCTAAATTGATCAGAGAATTTTTCAAAATAATCTAAAATGGCCCAAGTCCAAAAATGGTCTAAAATTTCCCAAAACGATCTAAAGTTACCTAAATTGATCAGAGAATTTTTCAAAATAATCTAAATTTATCCAAAACGGTCTAGACTTGTCCAAAAGTGGATTAAAACGGTCTAAAGTTACCTAAATTGATCAGAGAATTGTTCAAAATAATCTAAAATGGCCCAAAATTGTCCAAAAAGGGTATAAAATACTCCAAAAACGACAATTCACTTGCAAATTTTACACTAGTTGTTTTTTCTAATTTTAACTCAATACATATAAAGGCGCCTATCATTATTTTGCACGACAGCGCTGAAGAGTACTTGGCGCGTCCCTAGCATTTCACACCAAAATTTCATATTTTACGTTCAACTAATTGGGTTTTAGCTCACTTTTAAATGTTTATTAACCATTAGCATCTATTTTTGACAAAAAAATTGTTTGTAAACTACTATGAAACACAAAATGATGATGGCAAACAAAAATTTCGAACTAAACTATCAAAACCCAAATTAGGGTTTAGCTAGTTTGGCTGGACACTTCTAGAAAATGAAATCAGAATTTAGTTTACATTTTATGTATTGCACTGTGTTATGAAAACTTAAATTATTTTCAGTGTTTTAAAATATCTTCAAAAAGATGCCGACACAGGAAAATTAGTGATAGCTTTTCTATAAGTTTTTTAAGCGATGTGCAGAACGCCATAAAAATATCCTTTCTTAAATAATCCTTGCAAAATTACTTGAAAATTCTTTTTAAAAAACCCTTAAAAATTTAAAAATAATATTGGAAAATCGTTGAACCATCATTGAATAATTTTTGCAAAGCTCGTAAAAAATCATTTAAAATTCTTTAAAGATTTATTATTACAAAAATAGTAATAAAAGCCTTGCATTAATACTAAACTTTTGCAAAAAATTCTAAAACAATCTTTTCAAATCTTATAATTCTTAAAAAAAACAATAAATTTTTTTGAAAAATCCACAAAACTTCAATGACAAAATCAAAAATGAAAATTCTTTAAAAAATCCTTGAAAATTCCTTTTAAATGTACTTGGAAAATCCTGAATCCTGAAACAACTCATTGAAAAGTTCTTGTTAAATAAATAAAAAGTTTTTGAAAATCTTTTTAAAAAACCCTTATTTATTTAAGTTATTAAAAAATCTTGGAAAAAAAAGTAATTACAAATTATTTTCTCAACATCTATCTATATCTATATATATAAAATTGTCATGTCACTGACTGACTGACAATCAACGCACAGCCTAAACCAGAGGTGATAGAGATGGTAGTTTCCTTTGGCAGTGTAGGGGAGCACTAAGAAAGGAATTTTAAAAAATCGCACTTTAAGGGGTTCAAAATTGGGGTTAAACAAATATTGACCCGCTCGAGTAAATGCGTCAACCAAAAAATCGGTTGTGTCATCCCAGAACTTTCCCGGCTCACGTGTGAAGAATGAGATTATTTTAATTACAAAATACAAAATTTCTGAATGGAAAAGTAAAATGCTGTAAAAATGAAAAAAATTGCAGGAAAAAAATGGGTAAACATTGCAAAAATTAATTAAAATGAAAAACGAGAAAAATTACTTAAAATGGCATCTTGTACCAACAAGATAATGAATTATTTCAAAAACTGGCAAAAAAATTGTTAAAAATGATAAAGAATTGCCAAATTTCAGTATAAATTAAAACTAATAAAAAAAGAAAAAAAAGCAAAAAATGCAAAAAAACTGGACAAAAAAAAGGAAAATAACGAAACGTCCAAAAAAAAAATGTTAAATAAGACAAAGTAAAGAGAAAAAATACAAAATACGCCAAAAAAGTTCGGTTAGGTTAGGTAAGTAAAAAAAAAGCAAGACAAGTTTTAAAAAATCGGTTGTGTCACCCCAAAACTTTCCCGACGAGTATCTAGGAATACTTTTTCAGATATTTAATGTTAAAGTTTCAACTTTTGACATTTTTTTATTTTTGACAGGTGACAGTTGAAGAAATAATTGTGACTGTTCTGAATGGAGCTTTTCAAGGGCTTTCAAACGACATATTGCATGTCCAATTCCGTGACATATTGCATCTGTCATTTTTTGATAGTGACAAATCCGTTAGACAGATCTCGTACAAAAACTAGTGGGTTCTTCCGACAGATAACCCAAATCCATATACCAAATTTCAGCTCAATCGGATTAATACTTCTTCAGATATTTAATGCTGAAGTTTTCAAATTTTGACATTTTTTTATTTTTGACGGGTGACAGTTGGAGAAATAATTTTGACTGTTCTGAATAGAGTTTTTCTAGGGCTTTCAAATGACATATTGCATGTCCAATTCCGTGACATATTGCATCTGTCATTATTTGATAGTGGTACTTCCGTTTGACAGATGTAGTACAAAAACTAATAGGTTCTTCCAACGGGTAACCCAAACCTCTATACCAAATTTCAGCTCAATCGGATTAAACGTGTGGCCTCTATCGTGGAAGAATACACACACAGACTGACAGACAGACTTCCATCTGAAAATGGTCTTAATCGTCTCAGGGGACCCGAAAATGAATATTTCCGTTTTTATCTCGATTTTTTTTTTAGCTCGTTCACAATACTTTCCCTTCTCGAAGGTGGGTCAGGAAAGTAAAAAGCAAAAAAAGTATCAAAAAGGGATAAAAAAAGCAACAAAAAATATAAAAATGCAACAACAAAAAGGCAAAATAGAAGCAAATAAAAGCAAAAAATGTCAAAAAAGCTCAAAAACTAAAAACAAAATACGGGGAAAAAGTTAAAAAAAAATAGTAAAAAAAAGCCAAATAGAGGAAAAATACAGGCAAAAATGGCAAAAAAAGGGAAACGGGAAAAAAACATACAAAAAAGTAAAAAAAAAAATCAGAATAGAAATAACCAAAATACGCCAGAATAGTAAAAAAGAAGCAAAATAGTATGAAAATAAAGACAAAAAGGCAAAAAAGGGTTAAAAAAGCAATAAAAAGGCAAAAATTTAATCAAAAAAAGTTTTAAAAAAGGCAAAAAGGTCAAAGAACGGATAAAAGGTAAAAACAAAATTAAAAATGTCTAAAAAAGTCAAAATAGGTGTAAAAGGGCAAAAAACGTGAAAATAGTAAAAAATAATATGAAAATAAAAGCCAAATGGCAAAGAAAAATCAAAAATAGGTAAAGAAAGGGTAAAAAAACGACAAAAAGTTTGAAAAAGCAACAAAAGAGGCAAAAAGGACAAGGAAGTCAAAAAAAATTTAAAACCGGGTGAAAAGGCGTAAAACGTAAACGTAAAAAACCAAAAACCAAAATAAAGCCAAAATAAAGAGGGACAAAAAAGCAAAAATGATAAAAAAGGTAAAAAAGTTTTAAAAAAGCAAAAAAAAGGTGTAAAAAGCAACAAAAAAAGGCAAAAAAACGTTAAGAAAAGTAAATCAAAAAAAAATTAAAAAGGGCAAAAAGGTCAAAGAACGGAAAAAAGGGTAAAATCAAAATTAAAAGTGTCCAAAAAAGGGCAAAAAACGTCAAAATAGTAAAACAAAAGCAAAATAATATGAAAATAAAGGCCAAATGGCAAAAAAATTCAAAAATAGGCAAAAAAGGGGTAAAAAAGCAAAAAAAAAATAAAAAAGGTAGAAAAAGCAACAAAAAAGGCAAAAAGGACAAAGAAGTAAAAAAAAAATTAAAACTGGGCGAAAAGCCAAAAAAAGGAAAAAAGGCAACAAAAAACAAAATAAAACCAAAATAAAGAAAGGTAAAAATGGTAAAAAAGGCAAAAAAAGTTTTAAAAAAGCAAAAAAAAAAGATGTAAAAAGGCAAAAAAAGTTTTTAAAAAGCAAAAAAAGGTGTAAAAAAGCAACAAAAAAAGGCAAAAAGGTAAAAAAAAATAAATCCAAAAAAAAATTAAAAAAGGGGACAAAAAAGTTAAAAAAAAAAGAAAAGGGGGTCAACAAAAACAAAACAATCGGTTGTGTCACCCCAAAACATTCCCAACGAGTATCCAGGAATACTTTTTCAGATATTTAATGTTAAAGTTTCAAATTTTGGCATTTTTTTATTTTGTGACAGGTGACAGTTGGAGAAATAATATTCTGAATAGAGTTTTTCAAGGGCTTTCAAATGAAATATTGCAAGTTACATATTGCATCTGTCATTTTTTGATAGTGACATTTCCGTTTGACGGATGTCGTACAAAAACTAATGGGTTCTTCCGTCGGGTAACTCAAACCCATATACCAAATTTCAGCTCAATCGGATTAAACGTGTGGAAAAATACACACAAACAGACAGACTTCCATCTGGAAACGGTCTTAATCATTTCAGGTGACCTCAAAATGGATATTTCCATCTTTATCTCGGAAATTTTTTTAGCTCGTTTGCAATACTTTCCCTTCTCGGAGGTGGGTCTGGAAAGTAAAACAAACAGGGTTATTCTTTTAGAGGAGAGTGGCTCTCCCCCTTGAGGGAGTGCAAACATTTTTTATTATTTGTCTCCAAGTAATTTAATTAGAAAAAGGAGAGAAAGTATAAATTATTTAAGTCAAATCAATGTCTACGGATTTTAAAGCGATTATTTATTTTTCTGTAAAATATAAATGAATATCTATCGGTATGAATTAATTACTTCAACCTCAACTTCGCTGCAAGTCTAAAAGTAGGTCATAAAAAATTATAAAAAAAAATAAAATTTTAAAAAAATTGTTTTGGAATTTGCAAACAATGACCTTCCATTTGATATAACACTTGGAGGGGTAAAAATGGGGATAAAAGTTTGAAAAATCTGGGAAGGAAACGGGAACAGAAAATTAACTTTTATTTATCCCGACATCAACGCGGCCGAAGTCGTGGGCAAAAGCTAGTACCTTATATAATATATAATATAAAATATGGACTTTCAGATTATTTATGTACATTTTTATATTTGTTACATTTTTTTTTAAATCATTAATAAAATAGCATCTTTATTGTGTTTCAGATGGGTTAGGGAATTTTTGAACGAAGAAAACCTCGGTTTGGATGTCTTGATCGATTATCTAAGTTTCCGTTTGGGAATGATGAGACATGAACAAAGAATAGCAGAATCTCGAACATCATCGGAAGAAAAATTAGGTTCAGCAGGCGAAAGAACTCTAAACCTCACTTTAGATAAAACCAATGGTTATATTAGAGCTCCTTTGGACATGCAAGACAGTCCAAGTTTAAAAAGAAGATCGAAACACGTTTCCAAATTAAATATGGGAGATTCCAAAGACGACATTCATGTTTGTATAATGTGTATGCGAGCAATAATGAACAATAAAGTAAATATTCAACATTATTATTTATGTTTATTAAATATAAATATTTTAGTATGGATTTAATATGGTGATCCAACATCGAGAAGCCATCAATTGTATATCATTAAGTCTTATCCACAAAAGTCTGCGTACTAAAGCCTTAGTTTTAGAACTTTTAGCCGCCATATGTCTAGTCAAAGGTGGACACGAAATTATATTATCAGCCTTTGATAATTTCAAAGAAGTATGTCACGAGGGTCACAGATTCCAAACTCTCATGGCTTATTTTCTTAATTTCGAAGTTTTTCACATCGAATTTATGGTAAGTTATTTTACACAATGAAATTTTAATATTTTATTATTATTTTTTGTTTAGGTGGCTTGTATGCAATTTGTAAATATAATTGTGCATTCTGTCGAAGATATGAACTTTAGGGTGCACTTGCAATACGAATTTACAGCTCTGGGTCTCGATAATTACCTAGAAAATTTAAGGTTTACTGAAAGCGAGGATCTGCAAGTTCAAATATCTGCGTATTTGGATAATGTATTCGACGTAGCAGCCTTGATGGAGGATAGCGAAACCAAAACAGCGGCCTTAGAGAAAGTTTCTGAACTGGAAGATGATGTTGCGCAGGTATTATCAAAATAATATCCTTATATTCCATATTATGAGTTTTTTTTTCAGATGCATGAAAGGCTGCAGGATGTAGAACATACTGCTTTAGAAAAAATTGCTGGTCTAGAAACCGATCTGATACAAACTAGGCAAGAAAGAGATGAATTGCTTGAAGTAAAGAAAAAAGCCGATGAAGAAGTTTCAACATTAAGAAGGGTCGTACAAGAATCAAAGAACAGGCAATCAATGTTTGAATCTAAAATGGCTGAACTGGAACATATGAATAGTTTACCTAGAGGATCATCAAGTATAAAAAATAATTTCTTTTTAATTGTAACAATTACAACATTATTATTTTTTTAGTGTCTGGTATTGCTGATTTAGTAAAACAACCTATAGAGACTCCTGCAGTACCCGTTCCACCACCTTGTCCACCTCCCTGTCCTCCAGCTGCTCCTGCAGCTCCACCTCCTCCTCCTTGTCCACCTCCGCCACCTCTAAGACCTTCCGGAAACATTCCACCGCCTCCGGCTGGATTTATGCAGGCTCCGGACGGAGCGATGACGATTAAAAGAAAAGTACAAACGAAATACAAGTTGCCTACTGTTAATTGGATAGCTCTGAAGCCGAATCAAGTTAGAGGGACGATATTTAACGAGCTGGACGACGACAGATTGCATGGTTGTATAGATTTTAACGATTTTGAAGAAAGGTAATAGATAATTTGAATTTCTAAACTAATATTTTGAACAAACAATTTTATCACAAGTTTCAAAACTAAAAAAAAAGGAGGGAAAAGATGGGGAAGAGGAGTAAAAAGGGGTGGCGAAAGTAGAAAGAGTGTGAAAAAAGGAGAGAAAAAGGGCGGATAATGAAAAACAAAGGTAGCTTAGGTTAGAGTAACTTTGCTGGGGGTAGAGTAAATAGAGAAAATGGAGAGAAAAATGAGAGAATAGAGAAAAAAAATGAGAGAATAAAGAAAAAAATGAGAAAATAGAGAAAAAAATGAGAAAATGGAGGAAAACAATGAGAAAATGGAGGAAAAAAATGAGAAAAAAGGGAAAAAAAATTCTCTCTCTCTCTCTCTCTGCTCTCTGTTTTTTCCTTTTTTCTATTTTCCTGTTTTTCATAATTTTGTATCCTATTTTTCATAATTTTTTGTCTTGTTTTTCATAATTTTTTATCGTGTTTGTCCCTATTTTTCCCTCTTTGTCCATATTTTCCCAACTTTGTCCCTATTTTTTCTATTAATCCTTATATTCTTCCAATTTGTTTCTATTATTCCCTATTTGTCCCCATTTTTGCCTATTTTTTTCTGTTAATCCTTATTTGTTCCTATATTTCCCAATTTTCCCCCTATTTTACGTATATTTCCCATTTTGCCCTATTTTGCCTATTTTCTCTAATTCTTCTATTTTTTCCTATTTTTCAATATTTTTCCTATTTTCCCTATTTGTCACTATTTGTATGTATTTTTCCCTATTTTCTGTATTTTTCCAATTTATTCTTTATTTTTCACTATATTTTCCCAACCTTTTCCTAGTTTTTCTATTTTTCCCAATTTTTTCCTGTTTTTCATTATTTTTTCCGATTTAACTTTATTTTCCTCGTCAGGAACGAAGTTTCTTATTTTTTCAACCCTAAACGTTGTTTTAATATCTCTCTCTTTCTCCCTCTCTTCCTGTTTTTTCCTTTTTTTTACCATTTCTATTTTCCTGTTTTTCACAATTTTTTATCCTGTTTGTCTCTATTTTCCCTACTTTATCCCTCTTTGTCACTGTTTTTCACTACTTTTTCCTATTTTTTATCTATTATTCCCTATTTGTCCCTATTTTTGCCCATTTCTCCCTATTTTTTTCTATTAATCCTTATTTGTTCCTATTTTTCCTATATTACCTAATTTTCTCTTATTTTTTCCTATATTTCCCATTTTTCTCTATTTTTTTCTCATTATTGTGCTATTTCCCCTATTTTTCCCTTTTGTTCTTATTTGTATGTATTTTTCCCTATTTTCTGTATTTTCCCAATTTTTTCTTTATTTTTTACTATTGTTTCCTAATTTCCTATTTTTTTTCTATTTTTTCCCGTTTTTCATTATTTTTTCCATATTTTTCACTATTTTTTTTTATTTTTCACTATTTTTCCATATTTTTTTATATTTTCAATATTTTGTTCCCTATTTCCTTTATTTTTCTCAATTTTTCTTTATTTCTCTCTATTTGTTGAGGAATATCGTAACCACTAACCAAAACTACTCTTTTAAAAACACTCTACGTACGTTTTGCTAACTATGTTAGCATCATCAGGATTCTTGATGATAATTATCATCAACTCCTGATGATGATAAGAATTTTTATATATCATTTGTAATTGTTTTATATTTTTTATTTTTTCTAGATTTTTCTCACTTTTGGTTTTGTTCTGGTTTTTTTGTAGTTTTTCGACTATTTCTACTTTTGTTTTTTTTTTTCATCTGATTTTTTGAAATTATTTGCGATTTTTTCCAATTTATTTCAATTTTTTCGTTTTTTTATGGTTAAAGTTGTTTCCGGTTTTTTTGGTTGTTCTTTGGTTTTTTTATGATAATGTGCAATTTTTTGTCATTTTTTTGTGATTTTATTACGGTTTTTTGCGATTTGTTTTGTGATTTTTTATATTTTTCGATTTCTTGCGTTTTTTACGAATTTTATTTTTCTTATTTCTCTCAGTTTTTTTCCTTTTTTCAAATTTTTTTGCTTTTTTATAATTTTTTCCGGTTTTTTTGTTTTTTCCGATTTTTTCGATCCTATTTTATTTTTCTTTTTTTTTCTATTTTTTTCGTTTTCTATTTTTTCTCATTTTTTCTTATTCCTTTGATTTTTTATGATAATGTGCAGTTTTTTTTCGATTGTTTACTGAATTTTTATTATATTTTTTGATTTATTTTTCATTTTTTCCCAATATTTTCTAATTTCTCTCTCAATTTTTTTCCTTTTTTCAAAGTTTTTTTGTTTTTTTTTACTATTATTTTCGGTTTTTTTTTATTTTTATATTTTTCTGACTTCTTTCCGATATTTTCGATTCTTTTTCGTTTTTTTTTTCATTTTGTTTTTTTTTTATTTTTTTCAGTTTTCCTAATCTTTCCTCATTTTTCTCATTTTTTTTATTTCATTGATTTTTTGTGATAATTTGCAATTTTTTGTGGCTTTGTTGCGATTGTGTTGCGATTTTTTGTGATATTTTTCGATTTCTTGCGTTGTTGACGATTTTTTGCGATTTTAGTGTTTTTTTTTCGTTTTTTTCATTTCCCAATTTTTTTCCGTAATTTAAAATTTTTTTTTTTTTCATTTTTTTCAAATTTCTCTCAAGTTTTTTGTTTTTTTTACATTATTTTCGATTTTTCCTGTTTTTTTTTTAATTTTTTTTCGATTCTTCTCATTTTTTTTCTGTTTTTTTTTGTCAGTTTTATGGTTTTTTGTTTTTTTCTGTTTTATTTCTTATTTGTAAAAAAATAATTTCGTTTCTAATAGGAATATAATCTAGTTCCTGAAATAGTTTTCATAGCGATTTTTGATGCCTTTTTTTGAGGTTAAATTTTCACAATTCAATTGTTTTTATCATTTTCTTATTTATTTTTTCATTTTTCAATATATTCAGGAACTAATTTAATACCATTAGAACATTATAAAAGCAAATCCGCATATATTTATTGCCCGGATAGTGCGTCTTATATGTTCAAAAATTTCCCTATGCTTATCCATTTGCTAACGTCACATTAAGTTAAATTTCTGTGGGCGTTATTTTTCAGTAAAATATTGAAGATTTATTAGTGGTAATAGATAGAGTGTTAAAATTATAAAAATATTTCAGTTATTTTTTTACACAGAACTTTTGCATATTTACAGAAAAATCCTGGACACTCATATTTTTTTTACATTTTTGCAGTAATCTTATCTTTCATCCTCAAATTGCATTATTATTTAATATTTTATGGGTCATTTTAACAAAAATAACTTTTAAAACCAAATTTCACATTAGGCGAGTAAAGTGAGTAATTTTTAAAATAGCTAAAATAAAATAAACAATTTAAAAGTTTAACTATTATTTATTAATCAACTTGAATATATACACATTCATGTAAATTTTTTTCTTATTTTTTTAAATGTAAACATAATTAAAAAATTAAAATGTATTTCAATAATATTTATTATGAATCATTTTATTTATTGCCATTTTAGCCATTCAATCATTAACTATTAATAATATTTATCTCTTGGGCTTTAAACATTTTCAAATAATACTTTATTAATATCATATATTAATAGTTTTACAGTTCTAATCTTGGGCATGTTCGCAAGTTCCATCGATGCGCAACGCTTATACAGGGTGGGCCAATTACCTTCCCGCGGTTTGTGGCGTCGAAACTAGTAAAGATATCAAAATGAAAAAAAAACTGTTTTATTTGGTTCGAAAATCCCTACAACTGGAAAATATTTTCATTTATACACAGTGATCCATATACGGGCGGCTAAAAAAATTGTAATTTTTTAAATGACACACCCTGTATATTATTTAATATTTAGAAAGCCTATTCTACAGGCTTTCTATACATACCACATACTAGGGGGTTAAATTATACAGCTTTAAAGTTATTGAAAAGTCAAATTATCGAGAAAGAAAATTATTTATTTACATTTATTTACTACATTAAATGCTCAAAATGTCGGCCATTTTGTTCAATGCATTTTCTGAGTCTTCTTTTTAATGAGTTGCGGACGTTTGTAAGCATTTCATTACTGACTGTTGTGAAGGCCTCTCGGATCGGATACGCTCTTTCATATTTTCTTTTGTTGTTACCTCTTCACAGTACACCTTATCCTTAATATAGCCCCACAAGAAAAAATCTAATGGGGTGAGATCAGGAGCCTAGCTGGCCTAAATATGGGACCTGCCCGCCCTATCCAGTGATCTTCAAATTCCAAATCGAGCCAATTGCGGACGTTTATCTGGTAATGTGGTGTAGCACCATCTAATTGAAACCACATTACATTGGCAATATTTCGAGGCACATGGTGTAGAAGACCTAAGAAATCATTTTCTAAAAAATGTAGAAACTCAGTGCCGTTTAGAGTTCCGTCAAAAAAATAGGGACCTATTAAATAATTATCTATTATGCCCGCCCAAACATTCAGTGACCATCGGAATTGAGATGTTGTTCTAAAAAGATGCTTGTTGTTGTCAGAATAATAATGAAAATTGTGTCTATTTACAGAACCGTTTTTGTGGAAAGTCGCTTCGTTAGAATACAAAATTTTGTTAAGAAAATTTCGTTCGGTATTTATTTTATTGATTAGCCATCTACAATGTGCCACTCTTCGTGCGAAATCTTGAGGTAATAATTCTTGGTATAGTTGAATATCATACGGATGAAATTTATTTTTTTTTAATAATGCGCCGTATGGAAGTCCTGGAAATATCCAATTGGTTACTTAATTCCCTTGTACTTATATTTGGATTTGCAATAATATTGGTCATTACCAAAAATTCATTTTCTTCAATATGTACTGTAGAAGTTCGATAATGTTTTTTGTAATTCACACTTCCACTTGTTTCAAATCTTTCCTTAAGATTTAAAAAACAGTCTTTTTCAAGAAATACATTTTTTTGACACTCACCCAATATCCATATCATATCAGTCAATTCTTGTCTACTATAATTCATTTTAAATAATTATATTCTTAATTATAACTCCAAACCATGTTCAGTTGTCAAATAATCATTTGACAGCTTAATTCCAAAGGTAACTTGACGAATTAAATATATTCATTCTCATACTTCATATTTATAATCGTTATAATATTTCTACAGAAAAATGTTAAAGTATAGTAATTTGGTATTATAGCATTTGATTTTACATTAAAATAATTCTTTTGCTAAGCCACAAAAAACATGATAATGTTACCAGTATAAAATGAAGTAAATAATAAATAATTTTCTTTCTCGATAATTTGACTTTTCGTTCAATAACTTTAAAGCCGTATAATTTAACCCCCTAGTACGTGGTATGTATAGAAAGCCTGTAGAATAGGCTTTGTAAATATTAAATAATATACAGGGTGTTTCATTTAAAAAAACAAAGTTTTTTATAATTACAATTTTGAAATTTTAATCTTATATTATAAACACCCTGTACATATTTAAACAATTAAAATATGGACGAGGTACAACCATATCTAAATTAACTTTAACCAAAGTTTCATTTTCAAATTCGGAAAATACATTAATTTTTGAATGATTTTAAAATGTAGCGATTTTTCAGAAAATTTAATAAAACTTTGAATATCTTGGCAACGCAGCATCCGATTTAAAAAAATAAAATATTGCCATAAAGGCCACTAAAGTAGTAATCTAAAAATGTAAAAATATATAGGGTGTGTCATTTAAAAAAATTACAATTTTTTTAGCCGCCCGTATATGGATCACTCTGTATAAATGAAAATATTTTCTAGTTGTAGGGATTTTCGAACCAAATAAAACAGCTTTTTTTCATTTTGATATCTTTACTAGTTTCGACGCCACAAACCGCGGCCCACCCTGTATTAAAGTCAGGTATGCGTGTTCGCAAAGCCCAAGTTTGCATGTCCTACGGAACCGATCAAGCAACCGTTCCAAACAGAGTATTTTACTTTTTGTTAGATAATAATTGTTATCTTTGGTTTTATATTTGTCTATTTAGTTGATTTATTAAAAAAAATACTATTCAGATTTATATTTTTTTGATAGATTCAAAATTGGAAGTACAAATCTAATGTCGAATGGAGTGAATGAAACTGATGGACTTCAAACTTTCCCTAGCAAACGAGGAAAGAAACCTGAAAACGTCACATTATTAGAACACACTAGGTTACGAAATATAGGTAAGAAAACATTATTATTTTCACGAAATTACTAGATTTGTTTATTTATTTTTTATAGCAATATCTAGGCGAAAACTCGAAATGACGCCAGACAAAGTAATAAACGCTATTAATATGTTAGATCTGAAACAACTGTCTCTCGAAAACGTCGAATTACTTCAAAGAATGGTTCCATCCGAACAGGAAACTAAAGCTTACAAAGAATATATAATAGAAAAGAAAAATGTCAATCTTTTAACAGACGAAGACAAGTTCCTATTACAATTAACGAAAGTAGAAAGGATATCGGCAAAACTAGCAATTATGAACTATATCGGAAATTACTTTGATAGCATACATCTTGTCACACCGGTAAGTTATTATTTTATTAAAAATGGCATAGCCCAATAAGATGGTGCAATGTCCCCTGTCTGAGATTTTGACCAAACATAGGGCATTCGATTCGGTATCCAAAAAGACCAAGCTCCCTAAATTTTGAGCCCCTGAGAGTGTCCGCTAGGGCGAAAAAAGCCACTTTTCACCATTTTTGCGATAACTCGGGCTAGAAATAACATTTTTGAATGGGGTTTGTGGCATTCGAAAGATCTTTTAATGGAACAGATGTCTGAATTTTTGGCCCCGCGACCACAAGAATGACCGTCATTTCAATATTTGTAATGCGTTTTTAAGCCCATTCCTTTTTAGCGACACAAACTTGAAAACCGTAAACTTTTGGCATTTTTTGTTACCTTTCAGATGGTCTATTTTGTTACCTTTCAGATGGTCTATTTTGAAAATAACGTCAAATATGCGATTTTGGCCATGTTTACCCGATTTTCGACCCATTCCTGATCCTCTTGGGGCGTTTCTGGGGATATCAAGTCATTATCGAGTCCCCAGGACACCCAAAAACAATTTCGGCCCCTCAGGAAAGATTCTCCTCGGAAACAGACACTGGGAACCAGTTTAATGCCCTCAAAAACCCCCCAATTTGCCATTTCTGACTCCCGAAGTTTTTCCAGTATGATTTATTTGGCAAAAATCTACATTGGTACTTCATTTCTAACCCTTCGAGACATTCAGTAGAGAAACTGAACCCAGGGAAGGTGCCAGTGCCCTCACAAACTAGGCCTGGTTGCCGTCCGTTAAACAAGTTACTTTCCGACAACGACCCTTCAACACCTATATTGAACCCTTTGCCAACATCTTATATGCCACCAGGCCTTGATTCAACCCATTTTGTTACACTCCCTAAATAAATAATAGACCATGATTTTTGGATAGGTAGGATAGATAGATAGGACAATTTTCTGTGCCCAACTACCATTTAAAATGTGGAGTTCAGCGAAAATCGCTGCAGATTAGATTCATAAGGGTACAGTGGGTTCTAATGCCAGTAAAAATCGAGTCTTTCAGTTTCTGAGACAAACAAACAAGATCCCGGAAGTTCGAGAATTTTAGATAAATTGACAGTTTTCTTAACCAGAAAAACAAAAATATAAGAACAATATCTCTGTAAAAATGTTTTGCTGGGTGACAGTGTCACAATTGAAAAAGCACCTGAAACCATCCGTTTTTCAAAACGTTGCTGCATTTAAAAACATTTTCCCAGCCAAAGTTTATTTTCACATCAGTTTTACCAGTTCAAGCGCAGTTTGCAAATACCCTTCAGTTTCGAGAACAGTTCCATGCCTTGAAGACAGTTATCCGGTCACAAACGACCCAAGGAAAAGCAAAAACAGAAAGAATAGAACCCTCACTCGAAATTCATCGTAATGTAAACAAAGAAATTCATTTCACTGAAAAACTCACCTGTCACTGAACTCGATTTACAAACTTTATGTATGATTGACTTTTTTAAAGACTAGATCTTCCTTTAACAAAAATAAAATAATGAAGGCACAAGAAAATTGGATAATCAAAACACAAAGTACTTGATGAAAAACGGCGCAACAGTTGCAAAATATTCATGAAATATATAAACAGTTGCAAATACTGACGTAATGCATAGGGAGACACCTACTGGCGGGGCGGATAACCAGAATGGTATGAAGTTCGGAAGCGGGAGAGCGGGAATGTTGAATTATCTACCACGGCAGCACGCGAAGGATTAGAAATGAAGTCCCAATGTAGATTTTTGCCAAATAAATCATACTGGAAAAATTTCGGGGGTCAGTAAAGGCAAATTGGGGGTTTTTGAGGGCGTTAAACTGGTTCCCAGTGTCTGTTTCCGAGGAGAATCTTTCCTGAGGGGCCAAAATTGTTTTTGAGTGTCCTATTGACTCGATAATGACTTGATATCCCCAGAAACGCCGCAAAAGGATCAGAAATGGGTCGAAAATCGGGTAAAAATGGCCAAAATCGCATATTTGACGTTTTTTCGATCTCTAGTCCCACCTGAAAAAATTTTCAAAATAGACCATCTGAAAGGTAACAAAAAATGCCAAAAGTTTATGTTTTTCAATTTTGTGTCGCTAAAAAGGCATTCAGACATCTGCTCCATTCTAGCCCGAAATATCGCAAAAATGGTGAAAAGTGGCTTTTATCGCCCTAGCGGACGGAGGGGACACTCTCAGGGGCTCAAAATTTAGGGAGCTTGGTCTTTTTGGATACCGAATCGAATGCCCTATGTTTGGTCAAAATCTCAGACAGGGGACATTGCACCATCTTATTGGGCTATGCCATTTAATATAGATTTTATTTATATTTTTTTTAGCAAGTACATGCAGTAATATCTGGATCGAATTCTGTGAAAAACTCGAAAAAATTAAGAGCTGTTTTGGAAGTAATATTAGCGTTCGGAAATTATTTAAATAGTAGTAAAAGAGGACCAGCTTATGGCTTTAAACTTCAGTCTTTAGATACACTTTTGGATACCAAATCAACGGATAAAAGATTGTGCCTTTTACATTATATTGTAGCAACGATTAGACAAAAATTCCCCGAACTGTTGAATTTCGATGCCGAACTTCATTATATAGAGAAAGCAGCGATAGGTAAGTAAGTAATAAATTAAGGTAAAACATAACGTTTATTATTATAATAATTCGTTTTTGTATAACATTTTTAAATTTTCTTTATAGTTTCTCTAGAAAACATCAATACAGACGTGAACGAATTAGAAAAGGGTATGGAAGCGGTACGAAAAGAAGCAGAAATTCGGGGTCGAGGAAGTCACAGTCTAGTCGTTAGAGATTTCCTGGCGAACGCCGAAGATAAACTTAGAAGACTGAGAAGCGACGCAAAAGTGGCGCAAGAGGCTTTTAGAGAATGCGTCGAATTTTTCGCCGAATCTCCAAGAACCACAGACGCCAATTCATTTTTCTCGTTATTGGTGCGATTCGTTAAAGCATTTAAGGTAAGATAAAAAAAAAGCATTTAATAAATGTTTCACTAACAATATTTATGTTATATTTTAATAACAAAAGATTATACATAGCTCAAATGTGGTCAATTATTCAACGAATAATAAAACTCATACCACATACAATTATTTACTAGTTAAAACTGGGACATGTTTCGGCCATAACGATGGCCATCATCAGGCCTACAATACAAATATAAACCAAGTTAGGTTACAAGTAGACAATTAGTTAGATAAGTGTACTTACAGTAAGAATGAAGAAAAAATTCAATATGATGGTATGAAATCACAAATCACATTGTAAAATATAATAAAATTTAGTAAACATTTTTAAAAAACCTGTTGAAAACATTAACAATACAACTAATTAAACTCTCCAATCTGGAGGAAAAAGAAAAGTAAGTTAACATCGAAATGCATCCTATGATGCACAAAAAAGGTTTTACAAAATTATTTAAATGGCGAATGAAATTGACACTAGACAGATTGAATTTGGCGCAATGGACAGAGACAAAAAGGTAAGAGGCCATTAGCTGAAAAGCCAAAAAAAACAATACGAGGCCCAGCGTTGCCAACCGTACTATAATTATAGTATTTGAAGGATAATTACAACTTCATGTAGTGTAAAATTTCAATATAGTACGCACTTTGTAATATAATTTTATATTTTCACAAATCATAACAATATACCTAAGGTATTTGCAACATACTAATAGTTAAAAATAAAATTGATCTGTAAATTATATCATATTTTCATTCATTCATTAATGTAATCAATCTATTATTGAAAAATACTGCATAATTTATAAAACTTAGTTAAGTAAATTAAATGTGATTCTTTAGAATTAAAAAAAATAATAGTAATATAACAAGGATTTTTAAGAATTTGAAACTAGTTAAGGATTTTAATGTTTTTTAAGGATTATTTCAGGATCTTTAATAATTTTAAGGGTTTTTAGAGAGTTTTAAGGATTTTTAAGGATTATTTAAGGATTTTAAAGCATTTTTAAGAAATTTAAGGCTTTTAAAGATTTTTTAGGATCTTTGGAATTTTTAAGGATTTTCAAGGACTTTTAGGGATTCTTTTTAGGATTTATTAATGATCTTTTAAAGATTATTAAGGATTTTAAAGTATTTTTAAGAATTTCTAAGATTTTCTTAAGATTATTAAGGTTTTTAAAATATTAAGGGATTTTGAAGGATTTGTAAGGATTTTTCGGCTTCTTGGGCATTTTCAAAGACCATTTAAGGATTTTAAGGGATTTTTAAGAATTTTAAACTAGTTAGGGATTTTAACGTTTTTTAAGGATTATTTTTGGATCTTTATTATTTATTTTTAACAATTTCCAAGATTTTCTTAAGATTTTTAAGGATTTTTAAAATGTTAGGGGATTTTTAAAGATATTTAAGGGTTTTAAAGGATTTTTGGGTTTTTAAGAATTTTTAAGGATTTTTGGGATTTTCAACAATTTTTAATGATTTTAAGGGTCTTAAGGATTTTCAACAATTTTTAATGATAAGTATTTTTTAGGGATTTTTAAGGGTTTTTAAAATTTTAAGGCATTTTTAAAGATTTTTAAGAATTTTTGGGATTTATAAGGACTTTTAAGGATTTTTAGAGTTTTTAAGGATTTTCAAGAACTCTTAAAGGATTTTAAAGTATTTTTAAGAAATTCAAAGACTTTCTTAAGATTTTTAAGGGGTTTTAAAGATTTTTACGAATTTTTGGAATTTTTAAGGATTTTCAAGGACTTTTTTTTAAAGATTTTAAAGTATTTTGAAGAGAATTTTCAAGATTTTCTTGAGATATTTAAGGGTTTTTAATTTTTTTTTCAGAATTTTAAGGAATTTTTAAAGATTTTTAAGGATTTTAAGGGTTTTAAAAGTATTTTTAAGAATTTCCAAGTTTTTCTTAACATTTTTAAAATTTTAAGAGATTTTTAATCATTTTAAGGATTTTTGTGGTTTTTAAGGATGTTCAAGGTTTTTTAGGATTTTCAACGAATTTTTTAATTTTTAAGGATTTGCAAGAACTCTTTAAAGGTTATTTAAGGATTTTAAAGTATTTTTAATTTTTTTTTCAGAATTTTAAGGGATTTTTAAATATTTTTAAGGATTTTAAAGGATTATTAAGAGAATTTCCAAGATTTTCTTGAGATTTTTAAGGATTTTTCAATTTTTTTTCAGAATTCCAAGGAATTTTTAAAGATTTTGAAGGATTTTAAGGGTTTTTAAGTATTTTTAAGAATTTGCAAGTTTTTCTTAAGCTTTTAAAATTTTAAGGGATTTTTAAAGATTTTTAATGATTTTAAGGATTTTTGCCGTTTTTAAGGATGTTCAAGGTTTTTTAAGGATTTTCAACCAATTTTGGAATTTTTAAGGATTTGCAAGAACCCTTTAAGGGTATTTTCAGAATTTTTAAAGATTTTTAAGGATTTTAAGGGTTTTAAAGTATTTTTAAGAATCTCCAAGTTTTTCTAAACATTTTTAAAATTTTTAGTGGTTTTTAAAGATTTTTAAGGATTTTTAATCATTTTAAGGATTTTAGTGGTTTTTAAGGATGTTCAAGGTTTTTTAAGGATTTTCAACCAATTTTGGAATTTTTAAGGATTTTCAACCAATTTTGGAATTTTTAAGGATTTGCAAGAGCTCTTTAAGGGTTTTTTAAGGATTTTAAAGTATTTTTAATTTTTTTCAGAATTTTAAGGGATTTTTAAATATTTTTAAGGATTTTTAAAGATTTTTGAAATTTTTAAGGATTTTCAAGGACTTTTAAGAATTTTTAACGATTTTTGGAGATGTATAAACTATTTTTAGGGATTTTAATGTTTTGGTTGGGTCTTTTTAAGTATTTTTAAGGGTTTTTAAGGATTTTATAAGGATTTAAATGTATGTTTAGAATTTTTAAGATTTTCTTAAGATTTTTAAGGTTTTTAAAATTTTTTCAGAATTTTAATGGATTTTTAAAGATTTTTAAGGATTTTTAAAGATTTTTAAGTATTTTTTAAGGATTTTTATGGGTTTCTAAAGGTTTTTAAGTATTTATTATTTACCAAGAGCAGAGAAAGTATAATTTATAATCCAGAAAGAGTTGATTGAACTCAGATGCCTAATTGAGATAATTTGTATTTACTATTTTTGGTGCAGTTATATGTTATTGTTGGTGTCGTTACATATTTCTTGTTTCTTCTTTTGGTGCGTACGGAAAGTACACACTTTTTGCTCTGACGTATCTATTAAGTATCGTTCTGTTCGAACTAAACCCACTCTGTTGTGTTCCTTAAGTCCAAGCTGGTGTAAAAAGTTGCAAACTATTTACACTCTATCCGAATTTGGTTATAAAAGTGTGATGACGGACATATTTGTTTTTATTGCTTTTGAATTTCGTTTGTGTTTTAAAAGGTAAAGTAATAAAGTTAATTAAATAAAAATGGATAACTACGAAATTTGTTTATCATACAACAATACCAGATTTAAAGTACAATTAGATTTAGATACCTACAGAACATTAATAGAAGGTGAGAAATGAATGTTCATACCAAATTTTCAGTAATACTCGACACTCGGATGCAACTACACACGGTATTTTCTATTTTCAGACATTCACTATTTTATTGCAAAGTTAAAATATTAAAAATATAAACAAATAAAAAAAAAAATTACAAATATTGATTTGTTTGGTTTGGTTGATAAATTTTGCTATCAACTGTCAGTGTCGACTGTCAACTGTTCCTTTATAGGCCAGTCGTTGGAGACAATCAATTCACATTAATTCCAAAAGTTTTCAAATTTTCATGGTGTGTTAGTACATTAATGAAAACAAACTATAAAATTTTGCAGAAGTCAGGGATGAATGGAACATTGTTCAAATCGCAAAAAACGTTTTAATGCTTTAGTTTTGCACTGAAAATTGCAAAAGTTTTGCAAACTTGGAATACTGCTAGTACTAATTTTTTACAACATGCATTAATTTTGCAACCTTGTAAAAGTTATGGAACATTGTTTTTTTCTCATTTGTTAAGTTTTCCATTGTAATTTGTTTAAAAAAATTACAAAAGTTCTGCAAATTGGTACGGTGCATGGAAAAACAGTTTAACATCTTCACGAAAATTTGCAACCATTTCCTACAAACCTATCATTTATTTATCAAACTTTTTTCCTCGATGCTGCCATTTTTGATACACACAAGCATCGAAATAATTACAAAAGTTTTTTCTCTTGGTTGCGAATAAAGATAATAGCGGTTCCAATGAATTTCTAACTTTGCAACCTTGTACAAAAAACGGAAACTTAATTTATTCACTAATAATTTTTTCATGTTTACAACTGCTGAAATATTTTCAAAAATTACAACTAATATTTTACGTGACACAAGAAATTTGCAACCGTCATTTTTTAACGGAACATTTTTTTATTAAATATTTTTATTATGTTTTTTTGATAATTTGGTCATAAATTGTAAAAAAAAATTGTAAATGAGTTGATTGTTGGATAAATTTCACATAATTCTCCCAATATTTTTCATACATCTTATTGATAAATTCAATTTTTATTCAAATCATCCTATTATTAGCTATAACAAATAAAACAAATATAAGAATTTCTGCAAGTCCTAGCCTGCGTATCATATGCCTGCGTATGATTTCAAAGTGTACCTTTTACTTTTTTGGAAGCGTACAAATACGAAATTATTTTTGTTTTCGATTTTATCCTCATTTACTTGTTGCGGGCGGTTGCAAATTAATAAAAACATTGTTATTAGGAATTTCTTCATTTGCAACAATAATTAAAAACTTTTGGAATTATTTCGAAACTTACTTTAATAAAAAAATCCAATTTTATGAAAAAAAATATTTTCCGTTTGATGCATAAGGTTGCAAATTAAAACACTTTTTCAGAAAATTATTTTACTTATTTCTTCCAGTTTGCAGAACTTTTGGAATTTTCATTGAAGAATTAGGATGAAAAACATATTATTTTTGATATTCCGTTTTGTAAATGGTTGCAAATTTATCAAAAGATGCAAATTGCTATTTTTCAAATCATCTAAAGTTTGCAGAACTTTTGCAAATTTCTCCGCTCTGATATTGCAAAAATTCATTAAAACCCGATTATCAAAATCTTCCGTTCAGAAAAAAGGGTTGCAAAATCAGACTTGGTATCATTCGAATGTACTCTTTACTTTATTAAAGTTTTAAAACTTTTGTAATTATTGTTAAATTTTTGGCATATTCTGTCTATTTCTACTGGCCTATTAATATTTTTTCCCTACTATTTGCTCGATGGTCATGTGACTAAATAACTACTCTGCTCTAAACCGTAACCGGATTGACATTCCGTACTTAGCATAAGTATTGCCCCTTTACTATTAATTGTTATATGTTTTATCATTTTGAATCATCTGTCAAATGTTATGTAAACGTTTTTGTGAATTAAAGAATATTAGTTTGAGGTAGTTTATATACAACAAGCTGAAAAGCCAAAAAAAACAATGCGAGCCCGAACTTCAAATTGGAAAGAAGAAACTAACCTAAAAATGGTTAATTTAACCGTTGTCTGTATAAAGAATAGTCTTTTAACCTCATGAGTAAAACAGAGAAGTAAAAGATGAGACGGATATATATCGGTACGTGGCGACACACCAGATTTATGGTGGCAATATTTGCAACTTCTCAGGTAGATAATTTTTTCTTTCTAGTAAACACTAGATGGCTCTCTAGCAAGTAATTCGTAAATCAAAAAAATACCGCAAGATGTCTTACTCTGAAAAGGTGTATTGGTTGAGGCATCGTATAAAGAAGTCTATATACAATAGTTGAGGTATTTGTGATGTTAGAACATTGTTTAAAAACTTTTTACTAAATTTTTTTGTGCAAGAGGAAAAAATCTGTATATAGTTGGAATTGAATATGTACACAAAAAGGAAATAACAAAAAAATCTAGTGAACTGAATGCGCTTCAGATATTATTCTTCCAAAAATAAGTTTATAATTAAATATAAACTTTGCGAATAATTTGTCAATTCTTAAAATATTTTTAAAATATACAGTTTGCAAAATAACAGAAAACGATTTATTGGTGGTGGTAAATTTTAGACTTCCTAAACCCTAAAGTTTATAGAGAGAAGCCTTATAATACGGCTCTGTCTGGTCTGTCTGTCCGCGTTTATAACTCAAAACCGAAAAGAGAAAAAGAAAACGGTCAAGACAATAAAATCAGCACCTTGAATAGCTCCCAAATAGATTTTCAGATTTTTATGACTTCCGGTTTCAAAACTGCTCAAGGTTTTACAAACCAGAACCGGAAGTGATACTATCGGTTTCAAAAATATCATTCAGACGTGAATCGATATTTGAAAACACATTTGAGATATATTCATGGTTCCTGAGATAATGCGCTTTAGATCATATACGCTACGCTAGAAATAGACACAGGGATATCCTAGAGGTATGTTCTTTTTATGTACCGCGGTACAAGGTCATGATTGGGACATCCAGTGGATGACCCATCTGTTATATCCATAGGTTGTCCCTTTCATGTCCCTGATATTTCTGATATCCATTCACATAAAAAATATCGAAACAATTTAAAAATCTTGTTTTCTCTTTATCAAGAAATTGAAAAAAATTGTTCAAGAATTTCTTTTCATTGTTTAATTCCGTATTTTTCATTATTTGTTTCCCTATTTTTTCATTATTTTTTTCCTATTTTCCTATATTTTTTTTCCCATTTTTTATTATCCTTTTCCCTATTTTTATAATTTTTTTCCCATTTTCCAATATTTTTTTCCCAATTTTCCCTTATTTTTTCCTATTTTCCAATATATTTTTCCCTATTTTCCAATATTTTTTTCGTATTTTCCAATATTTTTTTCCCCATTTTTCATTATTTGTTTCCCTATTTTTGATTATTTTTTTTTCCCCAATTTTTAAATATTTTTTTCCTATTTTTCATTATTATTTTCCCCCATTTTTCATAATTTGTTTCTCTATTTTTTCATTATTTTTTTCACTTATTTTTCATTATTTTATTCTCTATTTTTCATTATTCCTTTTCCTAATTTGAATTTTGTTTTCTTATTTTCCAATGTTTTTTTTCCTCTTTTCCATTATTTATTTCCCTATTTTACATTATTTGTTTCCCTATTTTCCCCCATTTATTTATTATTTGTTTCCCTATTTTTCATTTTTTTTTCCTATTTTCCAATATTTTTTCCCTATTTTTACTTTCCGAACAACAGAGTTGTATAGAAGGAAAGTATTGCGATCATGATATTTTGACCATACCCAGATTTTAACGGATCTTTACGTTTTGAGGTCACCTGAATCCATTTATACCATTTTTAGCATGATGTCTGTCTGTGTGTGTGTGTGTCTGTGTGTCTGTGTGTGTGTGTGTGTGTCTGTGTGTGTGTGTGTGTGTGTGAACACGATAGCGTCTAAACGGCTGAACCGATTTAGATGAAATTTTATATACATATTTAGGGTAACAAGGAGACGACCTGTATAGATTTTGGAGTTAATCGGACAACCGGAAGTGACAGTTGCTATAAGTGATGACGTCATTACCTAACAAGATGACAATAAAGTTTTACACATATATTTTTTATACGTTATAGTTTAATTTCGAATGTTTAAAATTTTCAAAAACTTTTGCCATTGTTGCCAGATTTATTAAAAAGTATTTTTTTTTTCATATTTTTCTTAAATAACCAAAATAATGCATTTTTATGAAAAATTACAGGATATGAAAGTTGTAGAACATAAAATTTTCTACACATTTTGTCATTACCGGTTTTTTGAATTCCTGATAGTTTCGCCGCTAGAGGGCGTGAAAAAAATTTATATTGACATTTTTGTGACTTTTTTAGATTTTGAGACAAAATTATGGAGTTTTATGAAAAATTACATGGTATCAAAATTGTAGAACATAAAATTTTCTATAAATTTTGTCATGACTATTTTTTCAAGTTGCACATAGTTTCGCCGCTAGTTTTTATTTTAATTTTTATCTTTATTAAATTATAATTTTTTAGTTAAATTTTTATATTAAAAATTTAAAAAAAATATCTTTAAATTTTTACAAAAATTGTGGAATTTTTAAAAAATTGGCTAAGAAATGTAAGATTATATTACGATTTTAAACTAAATTGAATAACTTTTAAAATATTAAAGTTATTGAAATGTGATTTTCACCAATCGAAAGATAATATAAAACTCTAAATTTTAAATGTATTTTGGTTTCTTAAAATTTAGAATTGTAATTATTATAGCCAAAATTAAGAATTTTTTAAAATTTTTTTGTAATTTCGTTTTATCAATAAGTATAAAATAAATGAAAAAAGTAAATAGCATATCCGAAAAGGATCCAAAAGTACTATATGTGTAAATTATTTCATAATTTTAATATAGTATTTGTAAAAGTTATAGCAAAAAATGAAAAAAGTTAAAACAATTCAATGGATTTACCCATGAATTTTTGGAAAAAAATTTGATTTTTTTTTTGTTTTTTAAACTAATTTTATTAATGCATTTTGATCCAGAAAACCTAAAAAAAGGTCTGTTTCCAATTTTGAATAAAATTGAATGAGATATTACTAATTTATTGATTTTAAAATTATTTAAAAATAGGTTTGATTTGTTTTAAGGTTAAAATTAATATTAAAAATTTTAAAAAAGTTACCCTTAAATTTGTAGTAAAAAACTCTATAATTGTGATTTTTTTCAAAATTGTATTCAAAAAATTGTAGAATTCCTCATTTTTTTTTGAAATTTAATATAAGTTTAAAAAAAAATTGAATAACTTTAAAAATATTAAAGATATTAAAATGTGATTTATACCATTCGATAGGTAATATAATTAATGTATTTTAATGCAGAAAAACTAAAATAATCGATTAAACAATTACTTTACTAGGAGTGTTCGGAAAGTTGGGTGGGATTACCCCCTCATTTTTTAATATTTTTTTTATTGCTTTTTTTTCCAATTTTTTCATATTTTTTTTAACAATTTTTAATTTTTTCTCCATTTTTTTATTATTCTTTTTTTTCCTATTTTCCAATATTTTTTTCCCCATTTTTCATAATTTTTTTCATAAAATAGGATTTTTTCAAGTTCAGCAAAAAAGTACTCCTGACATTATTCGGTATTCCCGTCGTTTTCGAGATTTTCGGAATTCAATTTCGAAAAATTTCTTTTTTTTTTTATTTTATTTTTTTTCCAACTTTCTCAACAAATTTCGGAAAAATACTTCAAATAATACTTGTTGAGCCATTTCAGTCCTACATTTACGTATTTTTATTTTTTGAATATCTTTTACGGTTTCAGATATCGATTTTTTAAAATGATGACATTTTCGGGAAAACAACCCGGGAAAACCTACGAGAAATTTTCCGATTATTTCGATTTTCAATAGGCGCCGTAACAGTACTTCAAGGATTTTTTTTCCAAATTTTGTTTCAAAATTACCCTCGAAATTACCTACCTACCACATTTTGTTTGTTTGGGTGAATATAATTTCAGTAAATTGAGGCCGATAATTTATTAAATAATCTAAAATATATATGCAGACTCTAAAAAACTAAAAATCATGTTTGTTTACAAAATGTGTAGATACCAAGTTTTTTGTTTATGTATTTATTCTAAAAATAGATCTTTTAAAAACAAAAACCAGGTAGCAAGGTTGTCAACTCTCATTTGTCAAATTCGATGTTTTTTTAACAAGATCTTTAAAATCCTCACAAAACAGTTTTAAATTTCATTTTATTAGATCCTGAATAGATGCAAATGTAAAATGAAAATTTCCCATATATATTACCTACAACGTCTCATTTATTTAACGTCTTCTCGTTTGTAAAAAATTGCCCAATTTCACAGATAATCCATATAAAATGGGAATTTTTTTATATTTTGGCAACCTTGTTAGTCATCAGAAAACAGCCAGCCAACCAACCCAATGCTAAAAATTGTCTCGAAAACAGTTTTCTTCTTTTTAAATTTGAGCGAAAACAGTTTTCTTCTTAAATTTCATCAAAAACACCAGCGGGCAGCGCCATCTGAACGTTTGGTCCAAAACTTGTATTTGCCATCTATACGTTTGGTCCAACACTACAAAAAAGTGTTAAATTTTTAGTCCATAAGGTTACATGACTATTCTTTATTCAGACAACGATTTAACTCTATTATGAAGGGTATGGAGGGTATAGAAGGAGGCACATCTCAACGTTATAAAAAGTGGCCCGATTTTGGAAGCCAGTTGGTGGCGCTGTTGATCGACTGTTGATGACAGTTTAAGCGAGTTTTGACATTTCCTTTGACTTTTTTTTCAAATAATAATTTTAATTCATTACGTAAACTTTTAAAAGATATGTATTTTATAAAAATTGGGTGGCTCTATTGAATAAAAAACGTTATTTAAGATTATGGATCTAATCAATCTACAAACAGTTTTTCAACATACGATCGTCAGCGCCACGTCGGTTATTTTATGTACCATTAGTTGGGTATAAAATGTTGGCCACATTTTAAACGTGTTGTCCATTAGAGATTGCCCTCCTTCTATACGCTCCATAATGAGGGTGTCATTCGCCATCGCCATTTAACATTAACTGCCTTTTTACCCTTTTCGTCCATTGCGTCAAATTCAATCTGTCTAGTGTCAATTTCATTCGCCATCGCTATTTAACATTAACTGCCGCATGGTAGCAATTCAAATAATTTTGTATTAGTTAATTTTGTAAAACCTTTTTTGTGCATCTCGATGTTAGCTTACTTTTCTTTTTCTTCCAGATTGGAGTGTTTAATTAGTTGTATTAAGTTTTCAACTAGTTTTTTAAAAATTTTTACTAAATTTTATTATATATTACAATGTGATTTGTGATTTCATACCATCTTATTGCTTTTTTTTTCATTCTTACTGTAAGTACACTTATCTAACTAATTGTCTAATTGTAACCTAACTTGGTTTATATTTGTATTGTTGGCCTGATGATGGCCATCGTTATGACCGAAACATGTTTTAACTGGTAAATAAATGTATGTGGTATGACTTTGAGTTTTATTATTCGTTTTATATTTTAATGTTTTAGACGGCAGATCAGGAAAACGAACAGAGAAGGAGGCTGGAAATTGCAGCACAAAACGCAAATAATAAAACCAATGAAGATGTGCAAAAAAGAAATAAGATAAATCAGAAAAAACAGCAGGTACATAATCATTTAATTAATAATTTGTATTTGCTTTAGTGCTTGCTATTTGATATTTTAGTATTAATTTGCTCGTTTAAAAAAAATATTTACTTATTAGTGAAAATATTTTTTTATCATAAAATAATGCTTTAATATGTAGAAATATTTATTTAATATTGTAGTGCTTGTAAATTTTCATATATTTTTTTAATTTTAAAGTAAAATTGTGGGAATACAAAAGATATTTGACTAATTTAGCACTAATCGCATTTATATTTAATAACTAACCAAAACTGTGTACTGTGACTAAATTTGTGTATTTTTTGGCATGAAAATAGTTATCGCCATTTGATTCGAACAAACAAACTATCTTTTGTTATTTTTCATATTTTTTCAGCCGCCAAAATTGACAAACTTTTTGGCAAAGATACTCGAAGATTAAATGTATCGCTTAGCGTCGAGTATTTAGAAATAATAAATGCCATCTCTTATCACAGTATAACTCAGACTATTTCGAAATTAACACTTTTTATCATGCTTCGGCTGAACTTTATCTTTTTGAAGTTAAGTTAATTCAAGTACAAAACAAAATTCATATTTCACAACGAATAATTTCTAGTCTTAATCGATGAAAACTAGCTTTGGACACTATTGTTCAAAACTCCAATAACTATAGTTCATTCATTTAGTTTACACCAATATTCAATTACGAGAAATATAGCTCAGACATGACCTAATTAAAAAAAATTGAAGAAGAGAAAATAGGTTTAGGACAATTTTGTATTCTACAGATAAGTCAAAACAAGCCAAACTTATCAAAATATTATTAGGAAAGCAAAGTCGAAAGTGACAAAATGCCCAAAATTTAAATAAAATTATTAATTATGTTTTTAATTATTTCCTTGCCGAAAAAAAACATGGTGGACCTTTAATACAAGTACTTAAGGTACACGAAAGAGGTGGGGAAGCACTAGATATCAGCGAGTCAACACTTCAGAATGTACTGAAAAAACAGAACGTTGCAAAACAGGACATTAAAAACGTTTTCTAAGAAGAAAAACTAAGGACCTTCCCTAGGGAATAAAATTTAAAATTCGTGATACAGTTTATAACATGAGAGTATATAGCTTTAAATACAATTCACAAAGAAATTAAAAATAAAGGAATTGTAAATTTAAGAAGAACTATTCTATGGAAAACTTTAAAATATACCAGATTTAAATTTAAAAAAGAAGACAATCATAAAGCATTACGTGAGAAATCAGCACCAGTCCATAAGGGCATTCAATTCTTAAGGGATTTCCATAAGTTTAAAACAACTGGTGCTTCTTTGTATATCGTCGTTAGGTGGAAAAAATATCCTATGTTAAACACCAAATTTTACAGGAGAGACGAAAAACGTCTTGAAAAGAGAGCATGCTTTAAGTTTATGAAGCGAAAGTTTGATAGAATAGAAAACAATCTTACAATAATGGCTCTTTTTATCCGCTGAAAGAAAATATAGAAATGAAGGACATTTTATTATTTTTACTTATTTTTGACACATAGGAGATGTTATTCAGTTTCAAATTAATGAAAAATTATCAATGTATTACAAAATAAATAGTTTTGCCTAACTTACATAACTGATCAATTTTTTTTTTATTTATTTGTCCTCTTTTTTTCTTATTTTTTTTTACTTAGGTATATTCTTTTTTGGTGTTTTTTTTAATTTAGATTTGGTATTGACTTTGTTTTTTCTGTTTTCTTGTTTTTCTTATTTTGATTCTCTGCTGCGGCTTCCTTTTTATTAGATTTAAATGTTAAATTGTCATAAAAACTGTGATGATCTTTGTCGATTGAAGATCCATGTATTTACTTTCATTTATTGGAAGGGGTCTTTCGTATAATGGTTTTAAGTTTTTGAATGGTTCTTTAGGAATATTTCTCCTATAAGGTAACACTTCCCAGTTGTCAGTGAAGTTTATTTTGTAGGACTGTATTTTAATTGACATAAATCAAAAACCACAGGGTCTCCAACTACTTTTCTTGGTCTTATAGAAGGAAAGTTGGTATCCTTTTGTGCTTCATAATTGCGGAAAAAATCAAAATGCACACATTCGATTCTATACTATTGCTTAGGATGAGCTGATCGCATTTCAAGAGGAGAATATATGGGATGAATACAGATTTGTTCGAGTGTAGAATCAACGCTATCTACTTCCATTATTGTGTGTCCTTTGGTCAGATACAGTTGAGTAATAGTTATGTTTTTCTTTGTTGCCAACTCACTTAAGGCAGTAGCCAAAAATTTATTCCTATTCTGATAGCCATAACCATCGGATATCAGAGTCAACTGCTGCAGATGAGGATTGTCGATATTGTTAATAAAATCAACTATACTGGTTATAAACTCATTGCAAGTTATACCTTCGTCTGCTTCATGCCACACGTACATTGAAACATCTTTATTGTTCAGCTGATAGAAGGTAAATTTATATAGCTGCAATTTCATTTTGTAGTACGTAGCTGACGCCAAAGTTTGTGGACACACTAAAACCCTCTGAACGTCCATGGTAACAGCTACATGATTTTTATTTGTTTTTACTTCTTCCGCTACTCGGTTTTTTTATCAACGTGTTGTAAGTACGCCTCTTCTGAAACCTGACCTAAATCATGACTGATACACAAATCACATTGATCTTTGCAAGGAGTGTAAATACCTATGTTTTACTCTTTAAGCACCTTTTTAAATAGTGATATTTCCGCTGGCTGAACTTGTTTTTTGTCTTGACACCATCTTGCAAATTCCTTGTGCATAAATGATTTAGACTTAAAAATGGATTCTACATAAATCTTCTAAAGATTTGTATCACTTTTCATCTTTGTTTTCTAGGTGGCAATAATGTTTCTTTAGCCTCTTCATCTTCTTTAGACAGCTCTTTTGCGGTCCATCTTTTAAAAGTTTTAACTAGTAAATTCAAAGGGCTTGTAAAGAAAGCTCTACAAACTCTCTCCCCATTTTCTCTTGACAAAAATATATCATGTCCACATTGTTTCCTTCGATTGATATTATTATCTTCGGTTAAGATCAGTTCATTACTTGCTCGTCTTCTTTTTCTAATGTGTCTTGTTGCGACTAGTCTTCTAACGTGTTCCCTTTTTTCTGGCCAAGTTAAAGCCCAAAAATATTTATGTATTTCAGCTCTCTGATCCTCGGTAATACAGGCACACAAAAATGTCTTGTCAGTTTTTTTGCTTGTCACTAAATGGTTACAGCGTGGTCCAATTTTTCTTGCTTGTCTGTTCCGTTCTACTATTTTTTTTCCTACGCTACGATATCCTAGATAATCTTCTCCTCTGACCCTTTTTCTTTGTGATTCATTTTTGTCACTCCGCCTTCTTTTACCTTTGTTAGCTGTATTAATTTCTCTTAATATAGAAACGTTATATATTTCGAAATTAGTATTTCTAGCAACACCTCCATTATTCAACATTCTGTCTGTTTGTGTTTGTTATATCAATATATTCAATAATGCATATTCCTCATCAACCCGAAAAGTATTCTCTTGGTTAAATGGTTCAGTAGCATAGTGTTCATTGTCCATTTAGGGGAGCAGTATTTTCATTTTGAGTATTTTCTACACTTACAATAATTGCTGAAGTTTCTTTGTTAAATGGTTCAGTAGCATATTGCTCATTATTGTCCATTAAGGGAACAGCATCAACATTTTGAGTATTTTCTGCACTTACAATAATTGCTAAAGTCTTTTGGTTAAATAATTCAGTAGATTTTTCATTATCGTCCATCAAGGGACCAGTATTTAGATTTGTTTGTATCAGGTGTTCATTTCGTCAAAGAATACATATATACCAAGAAGCGAAGGCCGGCGAAATTTCTTTGATGTTGGAAGGGCAAAAATTTTTGTGATAGGTGACGGATAACTAATATAATATCTGCGTTCGGCTTCGTTACTCTTTTCATTCCTTTTACCCCGCTTTTGATCTATCCATTCGGATACTGACAAAAATTCATTTAAATTCATTTTATATATATATATGTTTAGAAAACAAAGTAATATTTACAATAAAATAATATAAAATAAAGCAAATGAACAAACAATCCTCACTTTATTCAAAATATAGCACCTTTGGACAGAATTGACATTGACGTATAACTAATATAACTCGCACATGCGCGTACAAATTTGGGTCCACGCAAATACCGTAGCCTTCGCTTCTTTATCGATAGGTATTCTTTGATTTCGTAGTTCAGACTCAACTGTTCCATTTTGTATCGAATTCTTTAAAGCCATTTTAAGAATATTCCTTGATCTTATACTTATAACAGAATCCATAATCCTACAACCGAAAATAACGCAATTATGTTTTGAATAAGGAAAAAATGTTAACAAAAGCTATATTTTGAATAATTCCTGCTTATGATTAAGCAACCCGTTGGCATTCCATGTGGCAATTCTTCAACAATGACTGACGTTAATAACTTCAATATCATAGTATTTTGGTTTATTAGTTGCGAGAACATATTTTCGAATTCGTTTAAGAATACTGTCAGATGGTTTTCTATATTTGTTGGTTGGTTTGACTGGATATATCACTTGTTACTTGTGCGTGTTTGTTGACTATAAGAGATTGTTGGCGGCTTTATGTTTTTGGGTGTGAGTTCATTAGGGATGTTTACTTGTCGTTGGGGTCGGGATTGCCTGTTTTTTTGAGGCTACTAATTCTCTGTACACGGTACAACCAAAGATTAGGTATAGTAAGATAGGACACCCGGCGTAATTTCTTTGATGTTTCCGGTCCGGTGACCTTCAAACGAAATATTTTATTAAACATTTCTACGGGGTGAGTTTAAAATAAACACTTATTTTCTTAACATTACACTGTAAACAAATAGTAAAATCTAGTAATGCTATCTGTACAGACGGTGTTAAAAATATTGACCAGCCCACTTAGAAACCATTCAACCCTAAATCTGTCAGAACGTCTCAAATATTGATAATGATAACCTAGCAAAATCAGTAAATACTTATTTGCACCGCTGCATGTTGCCTGCACGTTCAATTATAAGCTCTTACCACCGGCATACGATCGTGCGGGTTAGAAGGGAACATTATGTTTTTGATTGACCAAGTTCACACTGGAATACAACAAAATTGTAAAAATATGTATAATTTATTTTAAACACACCAAAATCAAAAAAATAATGCAATAAGTAACAAATATGTTTCGATATTACTATATCAACACCGTAAGAAATACTGTACTGACGGCGCCTATACCTTGGTTTATATCTCGATATTTTCGGAATACTTTCCAGGAAATTCCCTCTCTATCACATTTTATTCGCCTTATCTGACTGCCCTATCTTACTATACCTAATCTTACAACCTTTGTAGTTTGCATTGTGATTTTGGTTACATAATACGCATTTAGCTGGTAGATTCTTTGGTTTTTTGCAATCCTTTGTATAATGTTGTCCGCCGCACTTCACACAGTTAAATGGTTTTGAGCAGTAGGTTTTGTGAGTGTCCATTGTCTTAGTTTGAACAAGAAAAATGAAACGAGAATAAGTAGTTTGCAGCTTATTTCGGTACTTAATTGAAACTAAATGAATGGACTTTATAATCTTGAAATTATGTTATTGAAGTTGCAAGCTGATAACGCTTTAATATTAAGGAACAAAAACGACCAGAAATATTTTTTAATAAAATCCTAATATTTTCTCATAAAAAAATCACCTCTATATTATTGAATCACTCATATCACTTGATGTGAATAACAAATGGGAGTTACCTTTGGTGTTTTATTATCAAAAAGAAAAAGTCCAGCCAACGCGCTTCTTTGCATATCACAAACACAAAACTAATTCTTTCTATTCGCCACTGTAAATTGCACATCCGAAATATTTTATCAACATACAAAAATTCTTTTCCACCAAAAAAAAAAAATTCTCTTACAAGATAAAAATTGTACAGGACGCTGTGATAAATGAATTAAAGACAAAAACAAGGATGGTACAAGAAAAGAAGTTGCTGCAACAGGATGAGGTTTACAACGGAGCATTGGAGGACATTCTGCTCGGCTTGAAAAGCGAACCTTACAGAAGGGCCGACGCTGTGAGGCGAAGCCAGAGGCGGAGGATAGACAATAATAGATTGTCGAAAACTTTGGAGGAGTTGGAAGTGTAAATAAATGTCTGTTTTTATATTAGAATTTAAGTTGAGTTATATATTATAGTTTACCATTTGAATTTTCTCTATTGTGCTTTTTTATTTTAGGAAAATTTAGGGCCATTTTTTTCGGTTTTGTAGAAAAAACACACTTATATCTTTAACATCGGTAATTATCTGTAATGCGACTCGGGTTTTATATATTTAGTTTGTATCAGTTCAAGATTTTGAGATAATCAACGACAAAAAAAAACCAAATTCTTTTATTTTTTTATAGAAAATAACTGTGAATATGACCGCGACCTGCTTCAAATGAATAATTATGTTAAATTAGTATTACAACAATTTAAGTTACAATTTGATGAAAATTTATTCATTATTTTAAATGGTAAACTTTAATTATTCCAATTATTAGTAGACAAAGAAAATAAAGAAATCGTTTAAAAATTAAATATTTTTTTTACATTCATTAAATTTTTGAATCAATTATAAAATATTTTCTTTGTCTACCTATCTATAAATTATAATATTTTATTTTTCTATTTAAACAGCAAAAAGTATATACGCGCACTTTTTTTTGTAAAATCTTGAAATACTCCCCCAATTTATATTTTGTACTATATAGGCTTAAAATGTGATTTATATAAATTTTTATTAAAATAAAAACGTTTGTATATAGCTATTTTATTAAATATATTGCAATATTATGCAAGGTAAGTCGAAAAGAGTTTATTAGGTATATTTTAAAAACAATCCAAATGAAATATTTTTTATTGCTGTCTTAAACCGCTTTATGCTGATCTGATCTTTTTGGCCTTTCTCTTTCTCATTTTGGTTTTCTATTTATTTTTGATGATAATTGTTTTCATGTACAGTTTCTAGATTTCTATTTCTATTGTCCTTAATATAAATTATTTTATTACTGCTAAATAGGACTGAGCTGGTAACAAAATATGAAAATGTGCCTTAATAAAAAAATTAATTTTCCTGACAAATATTTTTTTTAGTATGACTAGTAGACTAGTTTTGGGTTTTGCCTTGTATGTTTTTATAAAATGTTTCAGATTAGGTAAATTATAACGCTTTGTATAAGTATTTTTTTGTTTTTTTTTTATTTTACCTACTTTAAGACATTTTGTCCAACTTCTCAAAGAGAGAATAAGATTAATCCAAAGTGCTTTAAATTTTTTTCTTATAAAAAAAATTAAAAAAACATTCCTAAAAAATATCGTATAGCACAGAAATATTCTATTATCGGCAATATTTTTTGAAATTTTTGATATTAAATATTAAAATTTTTTATAATAATAAAAGCATTTTGTGAAAATATTAATAAAATGAGTTAGAAGATATATTTGTTTTATTAATTTACCAAAAACCCTCGTAATTTGATTTCTTACTAAAAAAATCTGATGTGACCAGCACATGACCTCTCGCCATTTTTAATCAAAAATTTACACGTTAACGCAAAAATATGAAAAAATTGACTTTTTTGTATTGTGATGAACAAAGTAAGTATAAAAAATATAATTAAATATCAAAAACATGATTCATAGGTTAGGTTAATCAGTGCCATCCAAATAAATAATACATGACAGCGAGAATAATAAAAATTTATTGAATATTTGCTAGATTTTCAGTCACAATAATTTATCATACTTTTTTTAGGGTTTCGTACCCCAAAGGGTCAAAACTAAACCCTATTGCTCCCACTCGCGTGTCCGTCCGTCTGTCACACCGGTCTAGCAGCTAAACCGTTGGAGATAGAGACTTCAAATTTTCACAGTTTATGCGTCTTGTTGACCCAAAGCCATATAAACTGTAAAAAATAATTTTTAAAGTTTTCAAGGGGGCTCCCATACAACTAAAGGGGGCGCTGAAAAAAATTGGCCTACCCCATCGAGTGAGGTATCATTGAATAGAGCTGATTGAGTAGATAAAAGCCATAATTTTTGTTTTAAAAAATATTGCAAAACACAGGCATGAGAAGCCGCCAAAGTCAGTATTTTTTACAAAATTTTGTACCGAAGTATTTTTTAACTTTCCACTGACCTATCAACTTAAAATTTGGTGATAATGTTTATTGTTACGTATATTTTACCAACAAATACCAATATATTAATAAATATGTTTTTTTCATTACCATTCCCTCATTTTTAGGTTTCCGTACCTTTGTATTTATACGAATTGCGATATTTTATTATTTTTATCTGTGCAATCGTATTAGTTTTATTAAAAAACGCATTTTTCATTGTATAGTTGTTTTTTTAGGCTGATATTAACAAATTTGTTCGTTGCATTTCAAAATTTGTTAATATATCTAAGTATAAAAAAAAGTCTATTCAAAACAAAAACCGTTGCACGTCATCGATGATTAAATGATTTCCAATCAGAAAAAACGTCCTTGTAGGACGTTATGTTCAGAAACGATATTACTAAAACCCCCAATTAGTGACGTTCGTACATGAAAGGAATTTCTGCGTGCTCTATTTGGTGGTAGCACTGTCGTATTATTATTTGCACATCGATGACGTACAACGGTTTTTGTTTTGAATAGACTATATATATGTGGATTATGATATTCATAATTTTTTCTTCTTAGTCGAACACACATGCGTCAGGTTATTTTTCTTTTCACTTCTTTAAATCTTTTTACCCAGTATTTTTGACTTATTAGTTCGATTGAAATTTTAAAGTCCTTTAAGAATCTGCCTCTGCACAGGTGGCTTATATTCTAAATTTGGTACGGAACCCTAAATGTGCGAAGTCCGACACGCACTTGACCGATTTTTTTTAAAATAATTTTTAGGCGACAATGAATGTAATTATTCAATCAAACCGGATTTTAGTCTATTTAATCAAACCGGATTGGAGTCAATTACTCATCAAATATCATTTCAACCCCAAATCAAACGATGTACAAAAGGGCAACAACTTGTCGCGCTGGTCACGATAGAGATGTGAAAGAATTGAGACATAGTGACAAAGGTTATTTAATCACATCGAATAATTGTAGAATAAAACACTGATTCGTCTAAGTAAGCATGATACAGAAGGAGGTTATACATTACTTACTTTTTTCTCCTAACTGCATTTATCCATTTCTTTCTTTTCTCTAATTTCCAACTAGCTCTTGAAAATGTATAAAATCTACACTTGCTATTTCTCCCTATATTTTTGCAATATATATTTAATTTTGACGTGTTTATTTATGACAAGAGCCAGATTTCACGAAATTTTGATCACTACGAGCGCTGCACTCTGCACCCAACAAATAGTGTATACAAAATATATGTGTAAAACTTGGTTACCATTTTGTTTAGTAAAGACGTCATCACTCATACCAACTGTCACTAGAGTTTGTTTAACCATCCTCTGCCGTTACGTCATACATTGTCCATCTTGATCTCTCAATCATGAAATAGATGAGACGAAATAATGACGTCATTAACGTATTAACTAATTTATTATTTTTGACAGTTCAGTTAATTTTTGTTATTGTCAAAATGACTTCCCTGAATAATGAGAAAGATCAAAGTTTAATTTTGAAGTTGATTAATTACTTTTCAAGAGAAAGAGATGCTGGAATACCGCTTTTACCGTTAAATGCAGTCTACAACGTTTGGGTTCACACCAAAAATATAATGGTATAATACATTTTTTCGCCATTTAATCACGATTCGATCATCCATATTTTTTTTAATTCAGTCAAAAATTATGCTTATTACTAAATTATATAAAAAGTAAATGGAAATGTAGCAAGACGTCAAAAGTTGATGATAGTTACTATTTATAATTTTTCGTGAAGCCGAACCTGGATTTATTCAACGATTAATGTGTTGATCGATTTGTCAAATGACTCTTAAAATGTGCGCCGAATATGAAAAAAAATAAACCGGGTGGTTTGTAACTTATGGCCCATTGAATACTTAGACAAAATTGATAAAACGTCCTGTATCTCCGTTATAAAGATTGCAAGACCCATTACATATATGTTATTTAGAACCACCTCGATGACCTCTATCCACCTTTGATGTATGTCCGTTTACCAGTGAAACACCCTGTATATGGCATTTGAAGCTTTTTATTCATATTTTCCAAACAAGTATTCAGTATAGATGATTAAGTTTGTTTCAACAGAACGATTTTTCATAAACCCATGCTGTTCATCATTTATAATATGCTAAAGATGTGATGATAAATATTCACAAATAATAAACTCAAACAACTTCGCTATAACACACAGTTTTGAGATAAGTCGATAATTTTCCACGAGGTATTTGCTGCCAGATTTAAATACAGGGACCATTGAAGCAGTTTTCCATATTAATGGGAAGCAGTCTTCTCTTAAAGATCTATTAAAGAGTATAAAAAGTGGTGAAGCGATTTCCTTTACACAATTTTTAATTAGGCATGTTGGGATTTTACCGGCTACGGCAGTTCTCGTATAGTTTGAATAATTTTACTTAGATGAATATGATACGTAGAGATGTTGTCAATATGATGATTCGTTGCATTATTGTTGTCATTATATGAATTAGCTGGATTGAAGACAGAGTTGATATAATTCGAGAAAATTTCAGATATTTGAAGTCCATTAGTAAATAATTTATTGTTTGCGTGTTTAATCGCATCCTTAAATCTTACAAAATGCCAAATATACTTAGGGTTAGGTTAAACTTGTTATAATATAGTTTACATAGGAATTGTAGTCGTTTTCTATAAGATACTTTGACCTACCTCTCAGGAGTTTAAAAATTAAATAATTCAGTTACTTTTTCCATTTGATATGTTCTCCTTAATTATTTTAATGGTGTTTAAGCTAAACCAGAAAGAGAACTTGGATTTATATTTGAAATATTTAGGAACATGGTTTTGAATTAATTTTTCGATAAAACTACCGAAAAAATATTTTAGCATTAGAGGAGACACTCGGTAATTATTCTTCATTCTATCAGTATCAAATTATATTCAGTAAGAAAATATTAGAAATTGTATTTTCGTAATTTTAATAAATATTTTGGTTAAAAAAAAACTTGCGTCGACCTGGAAGTTATATTTAGTATGGGACAATCTATATAAACTTTTTTATTAATAATTTGAGTTTAGCGTAAAAAAGCACAAAGTAAATGCAAAAGATAAAATGAATTAAAAAAATGTATTATTTTGTCGGGTAAATAATTCTGGGACAATCTATATAAACTTTGTGATCTGATTTATTTTGATAAACTTTTTTATTAATAATTTGAATTTAGCGTAAAAAAAATCACAAATGCATTAAATGAAAAAACCGCGAGTGTACAAGATAAAAAGAGCTAAAAAATGTATTATTTCTACGGGTAAATAATGCAAGGACAGTTTATATAAATTTTACGCATCTGGTTTATTTTGATAATTTTTTTTTATTAATAATTTGAATTTAGCGTAAAAAATTCACTAATGCAAAAAAAAAATAAAAGTATGTACAAGAAAAAAAAATAAAAGTATGTACAAGATAAAAAGAGCTAAAAAATGTATTATTTCGTGGAGTAAATAATGTTGGGACAGTCTATATAAACTTTACGTATCTGATTTATTTTAATAATTTTTTTTTATTAATAATTTGAATTTAGCGTAAAAAAATCATAAATGCACTGAATGAAAAAAAAAATCGAGTGTACAACAAAACAAAAGCTAAAAAAATCTATAATTTCGTTGGGTAATAATTTGGGGACAATCTATATAAATTTTACGTACCGTAATTTGGGGTAACTTGAGACGATGGGGTTACTTGAGACAATTTGCGGACACCATTATTTTCCGTAATATTGGCAACCCTGTTGACATGGATGGTGTTGTTTTGTTCGCAAGAGGTGTGGAGTGGAACGTGGTGTTATCAACCGTTAATAATTAAATTCTTTTATACTATCTAAGGTAAGTTCATCAGTTTTCACTAAACTTCAACTTTGAAACTGTCAAATTTCATATATTACATAACTTATATTATAATTTTATGACTAATATCTGAAAACAAGTAATTGTTGTAGAAAAGCTAACCTCTAATATTAATTGTGATATATCATAAATTTCATTGCGGCGTTGCCAAGTTTATGGTTGCTACAAAATATAAATTCACAACCTGACCTTAATTGCGTAACTTGAGACAACTGTCTCAAGTTACCCCACCACAAATTAGGTACTATAAAATCTTGGTACCAACCTACCTACTAATCAGACTTTCATTGTTTCAGGTCAGTTATGGTTCGAACCCAAAAAAAAGTTTTGGTGTCTCGTAAATACCGAAATTTCTCGAATGAGCAACTGTTTAAAGCAGTGGAAGCTGTCAGGTCTGGACTTTCTTTGAGAAAAGCGGAAGAGCAGTTTGGTATACCACGAGGCTCTATCAATAGAGCAATAAAAGGGAAAAATACAGGGAAGGTCGACATACCATTTGTTTTGCATGAAGTTGACCAGAATGCATTAGTAGTGTGTCTATGTGCAGCAGGGGATTGGGGCTTCCCCCTCACACTATACGACATTAGACTCATTGTTAAAGCCTTCCTTGACCGTTCTGGAAGAAATGAATCTAGATTCAAAAACAACATGCCAGGTCCAGATTTTGTCATGTCTTTCTTGAAACGTCACCAGAACACATTAAGTAATAAAATGTGCCAGAACATAAAGAGAACTCGAGCCAAAGTCGACCATAACGCCATAAATCTGTACTTTGATGGGTTAAACCAGTCAATGGAGGGAGTTCTTCCTCATTCTGTCATTAATTATGACGAAACAAATATTACAGACGACCCTGGCCGTAAAAAAGTTGTTGTTAGAAGAGGGTGCCGACATCCTGAAAGGATTATTGACTCCTCAAAGTCGAGCACTTTATGTGATGTTTGCTGCTGCCGAAGACGGGACACTTCTACACCCATATGTGACATATAAAGCTGAGAATCTTTATAATACCTGGACCGAACATGGCCCTAAGGGGACATTTTATAATAGGAGTAAGAGTGGATGGTTTACTTTGGAGATATTCGAAGACTGGTTTCGAAAAATTGCTATGCCCTATTTCTCGAAGCAAGATAAAGAGGGGAAGAAAGTTATGATTGGGGATAATTTAGCGAGTCATATATCCCCATATATAATAGAAGAATGTAAAAAAACAACATTATCTTCATTCTACTTCCTCCAAACAGCACTGGACTCACTCAGCCGTTAGATGTAGCATTTTTCCGTCCACTTAAAATTAAGTGGCGTGAAACTTTAGAGTCATGGAAAGCAAAAAATCGTGGAACTATTCCAAAAGATACATTTCCTTGTTTGGAAATGGGAAAGGAAAATACTCATGAGTGGATTTAAAGGGGCAGGATTAATTCCACTAAATCGAGAAGAGGTATTGAAGAGACTTCCAGGTAAAAAGGCAGTAGAAGAAGGCAAAGAAAATGACAATACCGCCTGGGTGTCTACATTTCAAGAATATTTGGAAGAATGTAGAAGGAAAGAAACAGATGGTTTAAGAAAACAGACAAAAAAGAAATTAAATGTTCCCGCTGGTAGAGGAATCTGTGAAGAGGATATCGTTATATTGGAAGACAACCCAAAGCAAGAAAAAAGAAAAGAAAACAATTACTAGTGGAAGATCAAAGTGTCATAAATAAAGAAAAAACAACTAAGAAAAGGCAGAAGACACGTGAAGTACTTGAGTCCAGTGAAAATGACGAAGACAGTTGCAATAATGAGGTTGTTCTTGAAGACAGTTCAGATGATGACTGGGATTCATTTCGAGCAAAACAGATTATGAATATTGCGAAGACCATATTGAAGACAATATTGACGATAATCTTGAAGACAATAACCAAGAGAGTATTTACTCTCATCCTAGTCTGCAGCCAATAAATAAACAAGTTTTGTTATAGTTCGTTATGATTCAAATTTTTATCCTGGGGTCATTGAGAAGCTTGACGATAAAGGCCCAACAATAAGTGCAATGACTAAAACAATACGAGAAAACTGGAAATGGCCTGAACATAAGGATGAACTCTATTATAGGTGGCATTAATCCTCCTACAGCGCTGAATAAACGAGGTATTTTTTCAATACCAGAAATGAAAGCAATTTACTAAAGCTAAATTACTATAATCAATCATTATTAAATACATTTTTTAAGTTCTTTGTGTTTTTATTGACCCCAAAAATATTATCATCAACCCCAAAAATATTTTCATTGACCCCAAAAATATTTTCATTGTCTCTCACGTTAACATAACACTGTCTATTTATATTTCCATTGTTCCAAATTACCCCAACAACGCATAATTTGAGCCGTTCATTGATTTTATAAAGCTGTCTTAAGTTACCCCATTCTAGTGGGTAACTTGAGACACACTTAAAAAAAAAATAAAAAAAATACTTATGACAAAATAAAGTGAAATATTCTATTAACATATCACTGTTACCTATATGCCCTAATAGCACAAAAGGTCCAATTGACGTTTTTTAATGGTTCATTTAACGTCAGAACGTCCGAGGACCAAAATAAAACGTTTTATAAAACGTTTCTACAAGAAAGTTTTTAAAATGGACATAAAGACGCGTCCAAAATATGTCGACAAAACGTCTGAACTCATAAATTAAAAACAAAACGTTTTGTACGTTACAGTACGATAAAAAACGATTACTAAACCTTTTTTGAACGTCCATGTCAGAATGATTTTTATAAATCTACAAAAAGTAGGTTTTCAAAAAAAGTCAAAATAATGAATAAAACAACATATTTGAGTATGAATAATATTTTAAAGTCAAAAAGTTACGTTCGTTAAACGTTTTTGTAAGTGGTTTTTATGCCCACGGTAAAAAACGATCAAAAGGAGTTTTTGGGTTCACAAAAGTATATTTTGAGAAAGAAAGTTTAAACGTTTTATTTACGTCGTTTATAAATAAAAACGTTCAAAAAGAATGTTTTCAAAAAAAGTCAAAAAGTTACATACTTTAAACGTTTTTCTAAGTTGTTTTTATAGCCACGGTAAAGAACGTTCAAAAGGCGTTTTTGTATCCACAAAGGTAAATTTTGAAAAAAAAAGTTTAAACGTTTTATTTGAATCGATTTTAAAACCACCGTTAAAAACTTTATAAAAACGTTTTATTTAGGTCCCCAAAAGTATGTTTTCAGAAAAAGTCAGAAAGTTACGTTTTTGTAAGTAGTTTTTATAACCACTGTAAAAAAGTTTAAAAGACGTTATTTTTTTGTTTCCGCAATATAATGGACGTTCTAAAATATGTCTAAAAAACGCCTTTGTCATACCATTTATTTAGTCCGTTTTGAAACGTTTTACGTTTTTAAAACGTATTTTTTCGACGTCTATATGACGTTAGAAGTTGTGACATTTGCACTAGAGAAAAACGTCTTATAAACGTTCTCGGGTATTTTAACGAACGTTTTTTAAACGTATCTGTGCTATTAGGGTGACTAATGTTTTTAAATAATTTTTCAACATTCAGTTATTCTAGGTATGTCGTAAACTTCACTTTAAAGTTAAAAAGTGTCTCAAGTTACCCCAAATTACGGTATCTGCTTAATTTTGATAAACTTTTTGCATAAAACCTTTTGCATTTAAGGCGAAAAAAGGGCTAAACGAAAAAACCTCGAGTTTATAATAGACGGAACAATATTTTTTTGACTATGTACAAAATTTTTGTCTTTTTTTAAGTACATTTTTTCATAAGTGCAATTACTCGATAAATGCATAAGTAAAATTTTCTCGCCAAATAATATCTGTTGAAAATTCTAGTTTTGGAGTAGCAAAAATTCCCAATAATTTTACAAAATTAATCCAATGAAATATTCTGAAACATGCTTTTTGCAAAATATTTCTCGAATAATTCAGTTATACAAAAAATGCGTTTTTATAAAAAAAAATATTCTGAAAAATGCATTTCAGCAAAATATCTATTAGATACCAATAATACCTCATAAAAAAGTATTTTTACTAAAATCTGATTAAAAACATACTTTTTTGTAAAATAAAATCTCGCGATAAATACATTTTCATAAAATATGATATAAAAATGTTTTTTACTAAATAAAATCTCGTGAAAAATTGCATTTTAGCCAAAATCTTTCACATACTTTTTTATTCAAAATAAAATATTCACTAGTAATCTCCCTAGAGCTTGAATTATTACCGGAAATTTTTTTCGAGTACTCGATTTTCTTAAAAAATCGTGTACGAGGAAAAGTTTCCGGTTATTAATTCAAAATCGTGGGGGATTCGGTAAGAAAATTTCACACCTAAAAAATTTAAAAGTAATTAATTATTTATTTGACATTAAAATTAGAAGGAAAGACTAGTTTTGGTCTAGTTAGTCATGAGTGTTTGTTGGTATGTTAAAAGCTAAGTAGTAATTGTTTAATTTTAATTTGCATAAAAAGTAAACAAAAAGTCTTATATGAATTAAGCCCATTACAAGTGTCATTATTTTGACATAAAAATTTCGTCCAGGGTACCCTGGAGGATGAAAATTTCCGGAAATTTTTTGGGTTACCATGGTAACCAAACAAAAAAATAGACTCTGATTGGCTTAAAAATAGCGGTGTGTAATTTTCAGAGAAAATGCATTTTTGAAAAACAAAATATCCTGAAAAATGAAATTTTACATAATATCTCCCAAAAATGTATTTTTGCCTTCAATGACGAATTTTTTATTAATAGATTTCGATTTTAATAATTTATTTTATTCATTATATATTGCATTACAAGACATTATTTTCTAATTTAATCAGATCGGATATTTTTTCAGCCACCATTACTACTGCCATACCTATATGACCTGCTATAGTACAAGGAAAAACACTAGCATCAACAACTCTTAATTTTTTTATCCCAAAAACTTTAAGCTTGCTGTTTACAACACCATTTTCCTTACTAGAACCCATAGCACAAGTTCCAGATGGACGATAAATAGTTGTGGCTATATACTTTATAGCACAGAACCAATAATCTTTTGATAGATGTGGATACTTGTTACAAGGAGGAAGAGGTTTAGATGTATATTGAAGTTTATACTTTTTATAAATTGAAGTTTTTGATAACTTAAATACAAATTGGATCCCTTGATATATCATATCAATATCTTTATCATCAGATAAAAGTTTAAGATCAATTAATGGGTAATCAAAAGGATTATTACTTTTTAATCTAACAGTTCCTTTTGATTTGGGACTGGCATTGATTACAGCAAAATTTATATATGTACTAATACCGGGATATAAAGCAGCGCCTATTTCTGATTTATATTGAAGAAAATGATCACTTAGAACTTCATCAGGTACAAAGGTATCTGTTAAAATTTCTAAATTCCCATCGGCAAATTTGTACATTCCTTTTTCCAAATCCAGATCAGGACCTGTTAAAAATCCCTTACCTTTTGTGTAATCTTTAATTTGATCTTCTAAACTTCCTTCAGAGTAGGATATATTAGACGAAAATGGTAAAAACACATAAGGATGATCTACGATATTGTCTCCGACTTTTAAGTCTTTTATTACCGGTATTTTAAGACTTCCTAGATGGTTTTTAGGACCGATTCCAGATAGCATAAGAATTTGTGGACTACCTATAACTCCAGCCGAAAGTATTACTTCTTTTGAAGCTTTAACTCTATACGTAGTTTTGGAATTAGTGAATATAACGCTTTTAGCTACTTTAGTTATAGAATCTATTTCGATTTTGGTAACATAACTACCGGTTAAAACTTTTAAATTCTTTCTGCCAAGATATGGTTTAACAAAAACTGATCCCATATCTTGACGTTTTCCGTTATTTGTATATAATTGTATAACCGAACCACCAAATGGATCCGGTCCGTTGTAATCCGTTTTTTTGTAACCTAATTCTTCATTAGCATCCAAAAAGTATTCAGTGATATGAGGAATACGATTTTGAACGTTTATTAAACCTTCGGTTCCATGAGACTTAATATCGACTGGTGCCGTTGGATTCTTCAAATGAAAATTTTCCGATTTTTTAAAATATTTCAGCACATTTGTGTAAGACCAATTAGGGTCTTTGGTTTTATTTGCCCATTTGTCGTAATTGCTAGGAATACCACGACTGTATATGGCTGCGTCTATAAGAGTTGAACCTCCCATACCTTTTCCTATAGGAAAGATACACGTTTCGTTCACATATCCTAAACAAGCGTTCGAATTGCGAACAGTCTCATAACCCCAATTGTATTTGCTATACAAATGATACGGATGGAAATATTTCACAAACTGTAAAAATTCATTATCTGGAAATTCCCCAGCTTCAAGTACTAAAACGTTAAAACTGGTGATTTCTGTGAGTCTGTTTGCTAGTACAGAACCAGCTGCTCCACCACCAATAATTACAAAATCAAAAGATCCATAATCTAAAAAAAAATTTACATTTTAATAAAATTAAATAAAAACATTATAATACGCAAGCTACTATAAAACTAATTTTAACAGTCGTATAATAATGAACAAGAATCGATAAATGTTTGAATAAATTTACTATGACAGTTGACGTGTTAATACCGACCTATTATCGAAGGACCAAAACTAGCTGGCAACACTGTTTTATTATTAAATTATTATCTGGCAACACTGTTCTATTAATATTAAAGGCTCGATGACACGGAACGAGTTTACAAGCTGCTAGTTGGCGAGTTTAGAAGCGGGCGAGTGAGATAGTGGGATAGTGATGATGACACACAAAACCTTCCACTCGCTCAGTAGCCAACTAGCTAGCGAGTGTTTTAGATACTGAAACCAAGAATCACTGATTTATTCGCAGCTAGTTCACTTGCAACTATGATGACACACGGCTAGTTTACTGCCTAACAAGCGTACACGCCAGCTAGTAGCGCGCCTTTCAACTTTACTCGCAGATAGTTTACAATCTGCTGGTTGGCTAGTTACCATGATGACACTGAGCGAGTTTACTAGCAGCTAGTGAATTCGTCAACTAGCAGCTTGTAAACTCGCTCCGTCTCATCGAGCCTTAACTTCCCATCAAACACAGACTAACCGATCCGACAACGGCCCAGAAGCGGCTTGCCAAATGAACGTATTCGGTCCGCATACCCCTAATAGCACACAACGTCCTTGGGACGTACAATTTATGTCCATTTAATGTCGGAACGTCCATGGACTTAATATGTATGTCCTGTGGATGTTTGTTTTTGGACAGTATTAAGACGTCCACGATATATATCCATTATTTGTACAATTTATGTACAATGTCCATACCGGATATCCAGTAGTTGTCCGTGATGGATATAATATAACATATCCATACCATAGTCTTAAAACAGTCCCTCGCCGACTTAATACAGGCAATGTCCAAAACATGTCCGGGACAGACACCTAAGAGTGGTCCTCACTCGACATAATATGGACCAAAAGTAAAGCTCCGCCTGAAAGATGGAGACACTTGCGCTGATGCTGCTTAGACACCACGAATAGTATGGTATATCGCGATTTAAAACATCCTATTAAGTCTGCTCCGAGCTCGCTCAACGAGCATAAACGGTGGCTATTATTCACGTAGATGAAGTTTCCGACACGAGCAGGTGTTTAAATAACAATTTCACAATTACAATTGAACTGGTGTGAATAAATAACAAAAAAAATCACTTTCTCTGACGTCCACTGTACCAAAATAGGACGTTCTGTGAATGTCCCAGGGGGATATCCAATGGATGTCCGCGGCGGACGTTCGAATTCAGTTCAAAGTTGTGACATTAGTGCGTCCCTCGGACGTCCATAGAACGTCCAGTGTACCAGAAAAGGATGTCCTAAGGATGTCCGGAATGTCTGAAGAGGACGTCCTATGGATATCTGTAGGACTACTTTGTGTTATTAGGGACGGCAGCCGACTCGGCGTGATTAGAAGGGTATGTCCGCCGCCTGGCTGAAGGCTGGCAGAGAGTCGGCAAACCACCGGTGAAGCCATCGACGGTCCTCGCTAAAGGTGCATTTCCACCAAGCGCGTAAAACGTTTGCAAATGTTTGCGAATAATCAGCAATGTTTGCAAACAAATTTATAAGCCTGGTGGAAACGAAATTAAGAATGTTTATAAACATATGCGAACAATTGCAAACGAACAGCGGCGTTCCGGCCGCTGTCGGTACTTCAAAGAGATTTGTTGTGTGTGCGCGTTTAGTGGAAACGTATTTTCAGTAGTTTATTTATTTTTTAGCAGTACAATTAGTATGGATCATTGACAAGTGTTCGCAAACTTACTGTTATTCGCGAATTCTTGTTTTGTTTTTAACTAGACAAACACAACCAAATAAACATTTCCAAACGTTTTCAAATGTTCACAAATATTTACCAATGTTTGCTTGTAATTGTTTTTTGGTGGAAACGCACCTTAAGATGTCGAAAAACCCTGACTTATACCTGTAAAAGTTTGGGTCAAACTGGGAGATCTCTACCTACTTGATTTTGATGGCATATATCGCTCATAGTAAGCTGTAATCACAGTCACAGATCACACGTACAGCGTGTATTTATAATTTGGTACTGAATACAGACGATTGCTCGAATCTGCAGCTTTACACTGTCCACACAAAATGTGACAAACTCAGTCAGGACTCGAACAATTCTAAACAGCGCCATCTTACAGAATTCTGGTAAGTTCTATTCAACGCAACAGGTGGTACTCCCAATAAGTTCGAAACAAAATCGAATCAGTAAATACACCAGGGTTTTTAGACATCTTTATATTTAATAAAAAATACATTCGAGACAACTGTTTCTGTCATTTCAAGATTTCTGATAAATAAATAAAAATACACCTCAAGGTTCACACCGAGAAAAATAGGCTAAGTAAACTAGTTTAATTAAGAAATCCTCGCTAACCCCAATCAAATTTGTAGAATTACTCCAAAATTATTTTGTTTTCTGAAGCTCTATGAAATATCTAAGGTAATCTAGCAGTTCAATTCGAGCAATTTAATTTTTTTTCTGAAATTATTTTAATTATAAAAAGTATAACAGATACATGACATAAGCAAACTAAAACGGTTCCGGAAATTCCCGAGACCCCATATTCTATGAGAAGTACTTCAAATTCCATTTTTAAGCCACGCTTTTGTAAGACAAAACTAATAAAACTTGTTACCAGTCACTATACAACTTGTTTAATTACTGTTAAAAATTCTTTACTTGTGTTAAGTAAAATATTTTGATACTCCCAATAATTTAGATTTCTAAGGTGATTAATTTTTGTTTACTAACGGTTACTGTTTTCTATTTGTTAATAAAGTGTTTAATTACCCTATAAGTTAACTAACGCTAAAGTTTTTATCTACTATAATTAAATTCTTAATAATGCTGAATAAACTTTTTCCTCAGTGTACCAACGGCTATGTGAGTATATAAATAAGAATTCTACCGCCGTCTAGTGACGGGAGAACGAATGAAAGGAAAGTGGTGTCGAGGTTGAGCCGCACACGATTGAACGACCGAATCCACTATCCGGCAAACCGGTTGCTGACTGTATTCGGCCCGAAATACGATGTGCCGTATCCGGTTCGCCAGTAAGTTACCTAGAGAATGTCGTTAAAATAAATAAGGATCGGCGAGCCATAAATGGATCACGGGCGGCCCAAATCATGGATATTTAGCTGCCGGATTACCGTATGTGCCTGCGTTAGTTTGCTGAGTTATGGAACTGCTTTTCAAGCAGTCTTATAAAATTCAATAAAAAAAAGCCAATTAAAATGAACTGTAATTAAGGGTTATTTTCTCACCCAGTTATTAATTGATCAAAATTAAATTATAAAAATGTACATTATTTTGTACCACACTATAAAAACAATTGTTTTAATTCACTTTCAATGCATAATTATTAATTATATGAAGTAGTGAAATCTCAGAAACATAATTATGCCGACAGCAAGAACTGTTTGCTGTAGACATTGGTAATATAAGCACAGCTGTACCTGGCTAGTTTTCACGTTGCTACTGATCTATTCAAGAGATGATGATACAGTTTGTTTAACCATCCTTTGCTGTTACGTCATACATTGTCCATATCTCTCAATCATGAAATAGATGAGACGGAATTATGACGTCATTAACGTATTTCTTAACTAATATTGACGTAAATGTTATTTATTACTTTTGACAGTTCAATTAATTTTTTATTGGCAAAATCGATTATCCGTAATTTTTTTAATTTAGTCAAAAATCAAGCTCAGGAACGTTTAAACATTCACAAAGTAGTTTGAAACAAATAAATTAAAAAAAAACGGAGGTTCAAGTTAAAAAAATTTACTAAATTATGTAAAAAGGTACGCAACGCATAAAGCAACATATAATTTTTGGCATTACCAATTATTTATTCATACAATCACACCTTAACATGCGTCATTGAAAACAATCCTTAACATATGTCATTAGTTTTATTTTAATTTTGAGGTTGGCCGAATAGCCCAGGCAGCTGAGGCCAAAAAGGAAAAGAAGAAGAAGAATTTTGAGGTTAAGTGTAGAAAAACAATGACAAACGTAAAACCAGAATACGTCACCGATTATGACGTAACGGCAGAGGATGGACAAACTCTACAAAGGTTGTGGTAACCGGCTCAGTGTTGCCAACCGCTTTAGATAAAATTATGCGGCTACGCGATTTTGATTTGAATAATGTGAAATTTTTATATAACTTATTTAATTTAGCTTGTTTCCTGCAATATTGCAATAAAGTACTTTTTATTTAATTTGTGTTTTGGGTATTTGGCCAGTTTCAATTTATTCTTTTTTGTAAAATAAAAAGGAATACTCCATCTTCCTTTAATTTTTTTTTCTTGATACTATAAGCGGCAATTATTTTTTTTAGTAGATGGCGACAGTGACAGTTTAGTAGTAATGTAGTATTCCGAATTTACATTCAAAACAAAGTTTTTTTACTGTTTTGCAACTTGTTCGTGCTTCTTGTGTTTGTAAAGTCTCCATGGGTAGAGGCCCCAAAATGGTGACAAGAAAAAAGTGCGGAAATAATGCGATTTAACTTAGATGCCAAAATTATGCGGAATTCGCATAATTATGAGCCATCTAGCAACACTCGTCCGGTTATTTTATTTTACCCAAACCATAACGACGACTCTGGTGAGAATTTGAACGAATCTCATTGGTTGAGATTTAGTGGTGCGATTTTTTGTCTGTAGATTTGACTTGTTTAAAAAAATAGAATATATTATTAAGACAATATTTTTCGTCTCACAGATCGACAGAGAGGGAAGAGTTATAAATTAAGATGTCGTATCACTAACGACGGTTGAATATTTCTAGGAATTGGAGTGACGTAGATATGCAAGCTTCGACTTGAATAAAAATATTTATTATTTTATAAAAATGTAGTTGCCAAATAATAACAATATTGTGATTTTAAACATACACATAAATAGGCTTATACATTCTGGATAATTTTTAAGTAAAATTTATCCAAACAATATTAGATAATTTAATATATTTTTTTAGTAATAATCCATTTTAATTCTGAGATATTTTATTCGAATTTAAATTATGTTTTGACAATTTCAAATTAGTGGACTGTATAAATATTGAAAAGAAAAAGGAACTATTTTAAATGAACGATTTTTTTTCGATTTATTTGATCAAAATATATGACAAATAAATAATTACCTTTTATTGGTGTCGATTTGGCCTCATACATCTTGGCATCAGTTGGTAGTTCATAAGTCGTAGCTTCTTTTTTACCATTATTTATAAGATTTTTATAGTTTAAAGAAGAACTCTCTTCCGTAACGCAAAATCCGATTATTCCATTCAGAAATAAAAGTATTTGAACAAATCGGTTCATATTGCAAGCTGTTGCATAAAATATTAGTAACTAGTTTTTTATACTTTTTTTAGGATTAGTAAAATAGTTATCGCATAGATTATAAATTTTTATCATTAGTTATTATATACATAAAGTCTAATTTGTTTTAATTATTCGATAATTAAGACATGTGGACAAATAATTGTTAATTATTTTAATTTCGGCAAGTTACCCAAGGTTACCTATTAAAATAAATAATAAGAATAGGATTTATTTTATGTTCATTTTATTTTAACAGATAAAGCAAAAGTATTAATTTATACAAATATCAAAATTACTACAAGAAGTACTCACCTAACAATATACAACGTGTTTCAAGTCTCGAAACGGTGCTGGAATTTAAAAACTACTAATGATAAATTGTCCAAATTCGGGATTTAGTAAAGATTTTTTTTTTCATATTTTCATGCGCTTAAAATTCAAAAATATTCATTTGTTTTTGCTACAGGCAGAAATCTTGGATTTTTTAAATTTGAACAAGTTTTTGAATTCTAGGACTGTTTCCAGACTTTTTGAACACGTTATATAATGACTAGCTCGAAAGACGACAAAAAATTTATAATCTCAGACATCAAAAATTTCCACATACCAATTTTAAATCGAATCATTCAATATATAGTCATAAATTGCGTTTGTCAAATCTTGGAATCGTTATCTTGAATTTATTAATTTTGGTGAAAAATTCATAATCTTTCTTTTAACTATTTGTTAAAAAAATATTTGATAACGGCACAGGGTTTTAAATATGTAAAAGTATAGTGTAAAACATGTTCAACTTTCTTATACAGAGCTGGGAGTAACGAAACTAAAACGTTACTTTTTAAAGTGGGCGAAAAGTAACGGTAATTGCGTTACTTTGTAAAAGTAACGCGTTACTAAAAAGTAACTCGTTACTTTAAAACTAAGGTTTTTCTCTTGTGTTTTTGCTGTTTGACGTGAAATAATGTTTTTATTATTTTTTTGTACCCCGTCGATTTCGCGCGTCACTGTGTCCCAGATAGCACAGGACGTCCTCGGGACGTCCCGTTTATGGCCATTTTTAATCCAAATGTCCGAGGCTATAAATAGAACGTCTTTAGGACGTCCAACATAGGACGTCCTCGGGACGTCCAACACAGGACGTCCTGGGGACGTCCCGTTTATGACCAATTTTAATCGAAACATCCGAGGCTACAAATAGAACGTCTTTAGGACGTCCAAGATAGGACGTTCTCGGGACGTCCAACACAGGACGTCCTGGGGACGTCCCGTTTATGACCATTTTTAATCGAAACGTCCGAGGCTCTACAAATAGAACATAACCATTTTTAATTCAAACAACGACCACGGGTATTAGGACTACCAAAAGTGAAACTTGCACCGATACCTGCGTGAATTGGTAGATGTAGGAATGATAATCAGAATAATGTTATGTACCTAATAATCATTCAATAAAACGCGCGTTATTGCGCCAATAAAAAACGTTATTCCAGACCCACTAAACATGTAATGTTACAAAATATTGCCACAATATTATGCAGGGCTTACTATCGTAAAATGATAATATAATATTGCATAAGGCTCAATGCTATATTTATTTTGTAACTTAACAGAAAAAACTACTGGCAAGTTGTATATAAGTTATAAAACAAGCTATTGATTGAGTTTCAAACGCAATGTTGCATCTACCATGAAAATTCATTATAAATGCAACATTACAGAAACTATCTACTAACAATGTTAGTGCAAGTTGCATTTGGCACTATCGATTAAATGTAAATCGCAATGTTGCACTGAGTTTGAAATTCCATGATATTTACAACAATGCATAAGTTAACTACAGACAATATTGATAGTACTTGTAAAACGCAATACAGTTTCAGTTTTCGATTGCATCATTGCAGAAATAAACGAACTGATACGCTAGGATAATTTTAAATTGTAAACATAAAGAAACTTGAAATAATATTTCATTAATTAGGAAACCAACCAATTTTGTATTTCCCGGTCTTGAGGAGATGCCTCCTAACGGGGTGACACCATACAAGATGTGAGCAAGCACTCGCCATTTTGCCATATTGTTTGAGTTTGTTGCGCGTGTTGTGTTCATGGACGTTTCTATAAACATAGATTTGCTTTTGTTTCGTTTTCGTTTTTGTTATACGTTTATTTGTTTGAAGTGTTGAAGCAGCAAAATGGATAATTATAAAACTATGGCATCTTTATCTAAGGTAAGACGATGCATCATTTATTATTGTATAGATTAGGATGGTAGGAAGCAGTAGGTAATAGTTATTTTTTATCATGTCGACACATTTCGAAAATCTTCAATAGTGTGTTGTGACAGTTGAGATTGAGTGCTGTATAGATATGTATGTCAGGTTTTGTAGAGTAGGTTGTCAAGTTGTCAATCTTCAAGGTGAACATTCCATTCAATGATTTTTTTGTTTCAGGTACCTGATAGCAAGGCCGAACAGTTTTTTTTATTTTTAGATTTTAATGAGTTCTTATTGTTTTTTTTGTAATATTTTTAATAAAGTTTTATATTTGAATTTTTGGCTTTTTGTCCCCCCAAGACGTTCATGGACATTTAAAATTAACAACTTCTCATTAAAGAAGTAAAAAAAATGTTAGTGAAAAGTCTATACAAGATTGGTGATAAGTTTCTGCTATATCACATAATATTGAATATGTTATTTTACACTAATTTATATTCTATGTTGCGGTAACCTTGCTGCAATTACTAATTATGAAACATTACATACATCAATCCATTTTAGTAGTTGCTGCAATATTGTCACGAGGTGACATTTTTAATATCACAGTTGCAATTTTCCTGTACATTATAGGCAATGTTGCAGCAACCTTGCTGGAATAATTGATAATGACACATATCGTTTGTAATATTGCTGAACGTCCGTTTCAGTAGTTGCTGAACCTTTGCAGTAAGGTAGCAGAAAACTCTGATGTAACATTACACATTACGATGAAAGGTAACTGAAATATTGAATAAATGTTACTTTGCTTAGTGGGGAGTTTCATTAGCCAATCATCTTATCGTTTCAACAAGGATAGCTTTTGACAATGGCTACGACACCGAAGTCTGTTTTTCAACAACGAATTAGGAAAGTTATGTGTTACAAACCTCAATGCAAACAAAATGTATACAATTTGATTGAGAAAATAAACTCTTTATCAGGGTTTTTTTATTTGTGGAATGTTAACGAATAAATATAATATATATCTGTTAAACGTCCAACGGAACGGAACGACTTGCCGGCTCTGTAGTCATTACTCAAATTGAAAATGTTTGTACTTACTTTCTCTTTTCTCTATACTTTTCCTATGTTCTCTATCGTTTGTACTTGTGTTCTTAATAGCGGGAATGTGTCTGTAAATTATAACTAAGTTTTTCTCGACTGTGAAGGCTTATTTTTATTTTAGTTTTGTATGTACTGGCGTTGTCTGAATAAAGAATAGTCACTCAACCTCATGAGTAAAACAGAGAAATAAAAGATGAGACGGATATATATCGGTACGTGGCGACACACCAGATTTATGGCGGCAATATTTGCAACTTCTCAGGTAGATTATTTTTTCTTTCTAGTAAACACTAGATGGCTCTCTAGCAAGTAAATCGTAAAACAAAAAAATACCGCAAGATGTCTTACTCTGAAAAGGTGTATTGGTTGAGGCACATTGTATAAAGAAGTCTATATACAATGGTTGAGGTATTTTTGATGTTAGAACATTGTTTGAAAAAACTTTCACTTTTTAAACTTAATTTTTTTTTGCAAGAGGAAAAAATCTGTATATAGTTGGAATTGAATATGTACACAAAAACGAAATAACAAAAAAATCTAGTGAACTGAATGCGCTTCAGATATTATTCTTCCAAAAATAAGGTTATAATTAAATATAAACTTTGCGAATAATTTTTCAATTCTTAAAATATTTTTAAAATATACAGTTTGCAAAATAACAGAAAACGCTTTATTGGTGGTGGTAAATTTTAGACTTCCTAAACCATAAAGTTTATAGAGAGAAGCCTTATAATACGGCTCTGTCTGGTCTGTCTGTCCGTTCGACATGGTTTGACCAATGAGAAATCAGAATCCACGTATTTTGACCAATGGCAAATCAGTACTCGACTCAGAATACGCTGTCAAACTTTACCCCTCTTCTACCAAACAAATATTACATGATGCCGTATCTTGTGCAGCATATATATATGATCCAAGGTAATGTTTAGAAGTCGTTACGTGCCTGCTAATGCGCAGGCGCTTCTGACTTGTTTTAATTTATAGTCAAGTACATAACAAGTCAAACAGAAGCGCCTGCGCGTTAGCAGGCACGTGACGACTTTGAAACAAAAATGCAATTATCTAATGAAGCATAAAAGTTGTCTAAAATCTGTTTTCAAATATCGATTCAGCGTTAAATTTCACGTCATAATGCTATTTTTGAAACCGGTAGTATCACTTCAGGTTCTGGTTTGTAAAACTAGTTTTGAAACCGGAAGTCAGAAAAATCTGAAAATCCATTTGGGAGCTAATCAAGGTATGCTGACGTTTTTACCGTTGGTCTCTATCTCTTTTCGTTTCCGATTTATAAATGCGGGCAGACGGACAGACGGAGTCGTATTATAAGACTTTAGGGTTTAGAGTCTAAAAATAAGGTATGGGGATCAGGATCAAAAACGTAAATAGAAAAAATATTTTGTTAAGTGAGCAGGCAAAAAAATAATAAAAAACTAGTAAGAGGATAATCTCTGCGTGATTTTTCAAAACTACGACCCGTTTCCATCAGTGGAAGAAAGTCCGATTCGAAAAAATTGAGATATCTCGGATAGAAGTTTCACTTAAGGCGGGACCGGGATCCTCGGACCCGAAACTGCTCATCTTCTGATAGAGCCTTTCTTTTTTGAATAAAAACCGATGGCCGAAAGAATTTTCCGGATCGGTCGTACCGTTCTCGAGTTATCGTGCGCACAGATATCGTCACATCCACACAGACAGACTTTTTTTTCGCGGAAAATCAATTTTTTCCACGTTTCATGACATTTTAAGTCATTGGAGCAAAAAAAAGTTTTGAGATTTTTGCACGATTTCAATACTACACGGTTTGCCACCCAAGGTGAAGTATTGTAGTAAAAACAAACTCAAGTGGTAAAACTACGAAATAATTATACATAGAAAGGAGATAAATCAGAAAAAATGAGAAATATTGTAAGAATCACGTAACGAAAAAAAAAATAAAAACCTAAAAAATCAGAAAAAAAAACAGAAAAAATCGGAAAAAATCGGAAAAAATGAGAAAATATCAGAAGGTTCAGAAGAAATCAGAAAAAATAATAAATAAAAAAGCTAGAAGTAGAATTTTTTTTAAAAATAACCCTCGAAATTACCTACCACATTTTTTTTGTTTGGTGAATATAATTTCAGTAAATTGAGGCCGATATAATTTATTAAATAATCTAAAATATATATGCAGACTCTAAAAAACTAAAAATCATGCTTGAAGACATTATAACTGATTAAGTCAGAATTTTTAAGATTTTAGACGCCACTTTGACAGAAGTTGATTATTAATTCCGTTGCTATTGTTACAAAATACTCACAGATTACTTGTATTCTCAAATATGTAAGGGTCTCTTACTAAAAATACTCGATTCATGAACTAAACTTTATTTCAATAATATTCAACACGTGTGCCAAGTCAGGCAGATTCTATCTGAATGTCTCTAGTCTCTACCTGCTTCCCTCTTGCCTCTTCAAGAGTGTCTTATATAAACATTTAATATCCATAACGATTTATGATACTAGCAAGTGGCCCGGTCCAACGGCCCTTGACTTATCATAATAATTCCTTACAAATAGTCAATTCTAACGATATGCCGACATAATTTTATTCAATATAATTTTGAATTTTCGGAGTTGTAGATAAAATATTGTACAATATTCGTGCGGTAACACATTATTAATATACTTATGTGATTTTCACATGCGTATATTAATAATGTTCATACCGCACTTATATCGTAAATATCTATTACAAACAGTGATTAGGTGTTTGATTTGATAAAATCAGTGGCTTTTGAATAAATAATAATAATTATCCTGACAAAATCGAATTAAATCTTAAAATATTATTTTAATACCTAATTGAGAAATTTGATCATCAACTTTTATCAATAATAATTTTTTTCTGAAAATAAAAAATTTACCCAGATGGTAGTTTAAAATATTAAAAATCCAGAATTATAAAAAAAAACCGATAATTAGTCCGAGTACGTTTTAATTTAGTACTGGTGTCGGCATCTCTCGGATTTGACCTACTACTCCGTTGTGAATTAGTTTAACAAAAATTGTGAAGATAGCGCCATATTCTACTAATCTGTGTTTACACAAATCGAAATGGTAACAACTCGGTAACTGATTTTATTCATTGCTTGGATCGATGGCGTGATTGTTCAACACAATTGCGCTGGTCGGGGAAGCCTCCCGTAAAGGGATTAAACCTAACCTTCAACACTTTTAAATAGAGTTTTTTTGGGATTTCCCTTTTCTCTCTTCAAAAGAAAATTAAATTAATCCAAACAAAATATTTTTACATCTTTAGTTTTTGGTTGGTTCTAATTTAAGAACAGTTAGATTAGAATTAGAGCATGTGTATTAATTATTAATTAAATCCTCTAGTGTTTTGGTTTGATCAAAATAGATTATAGATTCGGAATCCGTCATCAAGGAAAATTCTGAGTTTTGGTTCGTCTGTAAAATTATTCCAGAACAGTTACCGAATCGTACAAATAATCCTTGGTAGAAAGTGAAAATATTTTTAGGATTTTTAGTTGGCACATGTCAATATTGTAATTAAGCAAGCTGTGCAGAGGCAGGATTCTTCTTAAAGGACTTTAAAATTTTAATCGAACTAAAAATTTAAAGAAGTGAAAAGAAAAATAACCTAGCGCATATGTGTTCGACGTCTAAAAAAAATGTCAAATAAGACAACGTAAAGAGAAAAAATGCAAAATACGCCAAAAAAGCTAAAAAAAAATAAAAAAAGCCACTAGAGGAAAAATAAAGGCAAAAATAGCAAAAAAAAGGGAAAAGGGAAAAAATCAAATAAAAGGCCAAATAAGACAAAGAAAATGGAAAAAGAAAAAAACATACAAAAAAGTTTAAAAAAAGCAGAATAAAGGCAAAAAAAACAAAAAAAAGTTTTAAAAAGTCCAAAAATATACCAAAAAAAAAAAAAATTTAAATAAAAACCAAAAAAAGACAAAATAAAGAGAGACAAAAAAAGCAAAAATGGTAAAAAAGGCAAAAAAAGTTTTAAAAAAGCAAAAAAAAAGGTTAAAAAAAGTTAAACAAAAAAGTTTTAAAAAAGGGATAAAATAAGTTAAAAAAAAGGAAAAAATATCAAAACAATCGGTTGTGTCACCCCAAAACTTTCCCGACGAGTATCCACGAATACTTTTTCAGATATTTATTGTTAAAGTTTCAAATTTTTACATTTTACTTTCCCGGACCCATCAAAGGGAAAGTAAGGTGAAAGAGCAAAAAAAAATTGAGATATCGATGGAAATATCCATTTTGAGGTCCCCCAAGAAGATTGAGACCATTTCCAGCGTATGGTCTGTCTGTGTATTTGTGTGTAATCTTCCACGATAACTGCCGAACCGTTTGACCAATCAAGCTGAAATTTGGTATGGAGGGTCGGTGTGTGCCTAGAATGCAACCATTAGTTTTAGGTTTAAATTGGTACAGTGGAGGGTCCTCAAGACCGACATTGGTTAAATATACATGTAACAATTTTTTGCTTTATTTAAATTTTAAAGACAAACAATACATTTTAGTGCAAAATGTTGTAGTACAAAGTTAATATACCACCTATAGATGAAAGTTGAAATGTTTTATATACGTTTTATATATGTAAAGTGTGTTACTTGGGCATGTTTGTTTACAAAATCTGTAGATACCAAGTTTTTTGTTTATGTATTTATTCTAAAAATAGATCTTTTAAAACAAAAACCAGGTAGCAAGGTTGTCAACTCTCATTTGTCAAATTCAATGTTTTTTTAACAAAATCTTTAAAATCCTCACAAAACAGTTTTAAATTTCATTTTATTAGATCCTGAATAGATGCAAATGTAAAATGAAAATTTCTCATATATATATTACCTACAAAGTCTCATTTATTTAACGTCTTCTCGTTTGTAAAAATTGCCCAATTTCACAGATAATCCATATAAAATGGGAATTTTTTCATATTTTGGCAACCTTGTTAGTCATCAGAAAACAGCCAGCCAACCAACAAAATGCTAAAAATTGTCTCGAAAACAGTTTTCTTCTTTTTAAATTTGAGCGAAAACAGTTTTCTTCTTAAATTTCATCAAAAACACCAGCGGGCAGCGCCATCTGAACGTTTGGTCCAAAACTTGTATTTGCCATCTATACGTTTGGTCCAACACTACAAAAAAGTGTTAAATTTTTAGTCCATAAGGTTACATGACTATTCTTTATTCAGACAACGGTACTGGTAAAATATTGATGAACAATTCCTTTTTTTGTGTTTGTGAAAAACTTATTTAAGAGACAAGTGAATTAGTGAAGGTAGCAAGTTCAACAGCATCGAGTTATTCGAGTACAGCCTCTGTGTGCAAGTGAGATTTTCAAGTTATTAAATGGAGATTAGGTGAAGATTAATGTTTTTTTTAGATATCAAGAGTGTATTGGTGTATAAGAAGTGGGTGAGTAGAAATAATTATCTTGAAGAAGCTGGTGATTACTAACAAAGATGAAACCTAACCTTCAAAAACATTATGTTCGCGCCAAAAAGGCAAACGGAATTTTGCCCCTATTCCATTGAAATTTCCGACTTTCAATAAATAATATCAAGTGTGCATTTTCAAACCTACTTTTTTTCTTCTGCTTTGTTTAAGGTGCTGCAGTTAAGGCAGGATTGTCACCTAGTTTTAAATTAACTGAAGTATCCATTCAAAAATGGCTCATGAACGACTGAATGCGACTCAGAACAAAAAGTTATAAAATTTCAAAGAATTATTGTTATAGTATATGTTAAAGGGTTGTTTAATAAACTTGTTCATTAACTAGTTGTTTATAATTATTTATTTTTGTTTTATCTCCGATTCTAATCCCAAAATGGTCATGTTCCGACCTAAAATGGACTCAAATCGGACATCCTATGGACCTCTGGTTTTGTAACATCGTATGTCCTATGGACGTCCTGAAGACGTCCGCCGTACTAAAAATGGACGTCTCCGGGACGTCCCGAATATCCGATGCGTACGTCTTAAAGATGTCCATAGGACATACTTGTGCTATCTGGGGTTATGGATAGCATTTTAAAAATCAAGCTTTATGGCCATATTATCCGTTTAACGCTAAAAGCCGGGCTTAGTTAAGCTAAGCTGAAATACTAAGCTTGGCTGAAGACTTATTGCAATAGACCGTAGATCAACAAGCCAAGCTTTTCTAATCGTTAAATAAACTTGGCAACACCTCAAAAATGGATAAAGAACTTAACCAAAAACAAACGAAAAGAAGAATTTCTAAATTTTAACCTCTTACTTTTCGATTGTTGTATGTTGAGGGTTGATGGATGGGAACGGGAACGATCATTTCAGTTTTGTGAACAAAAAACGTTATTATATTTATTAAAAGATGACTGAAAATTAAAAAACTCTTAAAACTCGTGTTCCAAACTTCACTATAACCGACAAAGCCCATTTGATGAGAATAATTGTTCATAAATATGCTAATATAATAGAAGATAAAAAAACCGACCGCAGTTTCTATAGAAAAAGAATTTATTGTTTGTTCCTCAAACATATATAGAAAAGCACCATGTTTAAAAAAATGCTATGAAAACAGAAAAAAATCGGCTGAGTCACCCCAGAATTTTCCCTGCTCGACCGTAAAGAATAAGATTATTTTAATTACAAAATACTGAACATTACATTAATTTGTGGAACACATTAAAAATAGCGAGCCGATGGTGATTGAAATTTCAATGTTGATAATGACATAAGCTGCGCATGCGCATGCTACTGTTATGATCTCCTAAAATCATGTGTGAAAACTATTGGGAATTCGGGAAAAATTTTTATAAAATAGTTGTAGAGAATTTTATGCTTTACAACTTTGCACTGAAACATTTTGCACTAAAGAGCATAATTTACCTCCAATTTTAAAAAAATGGAAAATCCTAAATGTGTATTTTTCTCGCCATCTAGCGGCGAAACTATGAGGAATTCGATAAAAAGTTAAAGACAAAAGTTAAAGAAAATTTGATGCTTTACAACTATGCACTAGAAAATTTAGCACTAAAATGCATTGTTTGTCCTCAAATTCAAGAATAATTAGAGGAAACCTACATGCACATTTTTTACGAGCCCTCTGGTGGCGCAACTATTGGAAATTCTGGAAAAAGCTTAAGACAAAAGATGTAGGGAATTTTATGCCCTAAAAATTTGTACTACAATATTTTGCACTAAAGTGTATTGTTTGTCCTCAAAATCAAAAAAAAAAAACTTAGCTTTAGTACACACGGCGAATATGGCCATTAATCATACAACTTTTATTTAAAAATGTTGTTTGCATGTCCAATAATAACGGCGATCAATGGTGAGATGGACAATAAAAGAACGAGAAGACTATATAGAAAAGTAAAGCGTTATTACTTTAAAAGTGACACGTTACTTTTTAAAAAAACTAACGGTAACGTTTATCTAACGCGTTACTTTTTAGCAAAAGTAACGGTAAAGTAACGCGTTACTTTTATTTTAGTAACTCTGCTTTCTTACAGGTTAAACAAACAAAATTAAATGTATTAAATTAAAAATTTATTTATAAAATTTAATTTTTTGCCATTGGCTGGTTTTTAATTAAATTCTTCTACAAATAATAAAATCACAAATAAATCTTAAAAATAAATTAATAAATTCAAATATAGCCATATAGCCAAGGCATAGTATATCAATTTATCAAAGTAATATTCAAGTTCTATGCTACGTATTATTTGAATACCTGAGTACTAGTTTTCCCGCCAAAACCCCGTCAGTTCAGAGGTGTATTCCGAAATACACATCAGTATACTGGCCAGTGGTACTGACGTCATGAATCCGACGCCATATTGAACTGGTGAGTCAAGTGATCAGTGTGGTGTGACAGTAGTGAAGTCTTGCAGTCAAATATTTAAAATAATGGCAGCTGAGCATTCTCAAATAATTAAACAATTACTTTTAATAGACGAAGGTCATAAGTCATACAGGTATATTTGTGACTTGTAATATTAAATAACCTTAAAATTTTGACTTATTTCTAATATTTTACTTATTTACTTATTGTTGTAGTAACTAACACCTCCATTCTTTTGAAATCGATTATTTGAAATTTATAATAACTTTTTGAGTATTAACGTAAAGAACAAACACGTGCTCTATTTTTAATGACGTAAACGCGCTGGCCACTATATTTCGGAACAAATCGTCAGTATGGAGGCGATTCATGACGTCATTACCACTGGTATATTTCGGAATATACCCCAGATAAGCCTGCAACGAGATTCTCAACATTCCCGATCGTAACATCCCGACCGGTAGGTCTCGGTCGGGATCATATTCGGTTTACACACAGTCGATACCGATTGAATCGCGATTCTCAATCACTCCCGACTTAAATTATATTGGCAGCAATGAAAATATGACAACCATTAATTACACACATTTGACACTTGGGATATAATATGAAAAAATACCGTAGATTCAAGAAAGAATTTTAGATTTTTTAAACAATCTGAGGAAATATTCGCAAAACGTCAAAATTTTAAGTCAATACCGGGAGACATTGAAATTTTGAATCTCAAATTTTTCATTTTTCAAATTGTATAATTTTTATTTTTTTTTTAAACTTTTTTAATTATGGAAACCCTATAACGATAAATTGTTTGAAGAAAAAAATTGAAATTTGCTAAAAAATAAAATATCGAAATTTTTTTTACCAAATTTCGATTTTTTTCCACAAATTATCACCGTTAGGGTTTCATAATTAAAAAAGTATATAAAAAAATAAAAATTATACAATTTTGAAAAATGAAAAATTTGTGATTCAAAATTTCCAACTTTGAAAATGTCTTTCCTTGAATTTTCGATATTTTTAATTTAAACTGAAATGTATGGTAAAAAATAAAATATCGTGATTTTTTTTAACAAATTTCAATTTTTTTCCTCAAATAATTCACTTTATGGTTTCCACAATTGAAAAAGTATTAAAAAAATAAAAATTATACAATTTTGAAAAATGAAAAATTTGAGGTTCAAAATTTCCAACTTTGAAAATGCCTTTCCTTGAATTTTTAATATTTTTGATGTAAACTGAAATTTATGGTAAAAAACAAAATATCGAAAATGTTTTACCAAATTTCAATTTGTTTCCTCTAATATATAAAAACTTTGGTTAAACGATCTATCAAAAGAGAAAAAACTACGGAATATGATTGTTTAGTGTCATAAACACCAAAATTGACGTTTGAAAACGGTATCTAGTCGCTATCGAGTGGATTGAGAATCGCTGTTTCGATTGCTATTCGGGACGGTAGGTAACGAATAGCTGTTGAGAATCCCGCTGCTGTACATTACGATTTTTTCTACGGATTTTTAAAAATCGGAGCTGGCAACACTGTTTAAACATTGAAATATGGTTTAGCCTGTTTAGTTTTTAATTTAAAATTTAGTTTTGTTTAAATAATTATTATTATCGAATAGAATGAATGACGATATTTTTTTGGCAAAAGTAAAAAATATATCAAAACAGTTTTTGTGTAGTTTTCCTTTAATAAAATTCGACTGGCAAGTAAGTACATAATTCTAACCTAAAAATAGTTTCAATTATTTTTCAATAAATTTTAGAATCTTTTTGACACGTTTATGACGGAAAGTCAACAAGAATATCTTCTAAGCAAAACAGTAAATTCGGAATTAGTATTAAAGTATCCATTAAAAATAAATTATCAAAAATTATTCCTAAAATACGTCTTGGATAGACTAGAAAATTCGCAAACACAGGAATCTGTAATTCATGATGACGTATATTCGTCATACGTCCGATTGGTGGCAGCAGGAGACAATTTTCAAGAAAATTACAAGCATTATTTAATAAATGTAGAAAATGAGAAGGACATTATAACGTTAAAAGAAAGCAACAGTCTTATTACAGATGGAACAACTGGATTAAGGACTTGGCAGGTAAAATATAACCTAATATCATAGACGTTTAATATACCCGCTTTTCTTTAGTGCAAATGTCACGGAACAACCTGTTTCATTTTTATAGGAATCATCAGTGGTACTTCGGAATACGTAGTTGCAAAAATTAACGCCATTTACCCTAAATATTTTTACGCCGAAAAATGATAGATACTAACGCCATTTATCTTAGGACCTATTAATAACGTATTTTAAACGTTGGATTTAAAAATGAGATAAATAAAACGTTTTCAAAATGTTCCTATTATGATTTTAGGTTTTACCATTCGTCTGGTAGTGCTGGGAATAACAAAACTAAAACGTTCCTAGTAATTTAGTTACTTTAGGCGAAAACTAACAGTAAACGCGTTAGTCGCGAGATCGTTATTACAAAAGTAACGTGTTACAGAAATAGAGTACAGGGGAACAGTACCAGAAAAATAAAGTGCCCAAATATTGTGTTAAATAGGCAGGTCAAATATTAAAAAAAAATCACACCAAGGGACTAAATATTTTTTGGGTTGGCAGGTGTAAGTGATAAAGGGAACAAATATTATTACATATAAGCAATTACAAAAATTTGGAACACTTCAAAAACGTCAAAAACTAAAACTAAAATTAAAGGAGAAAAAAAAACAAAAAATAAACCCTAGTAGCATAGATGATCCATAAAATGTTTTTATTATGCCACTAAAAGGTCTGTGGACTTGGAAGGAAAATTTTATAAACGTTATTTGAGGCACGTTTTTAATAGGATGTTTTATAAACGTTGTTTCTGACACTGTTAATAGTTTTATGACGAGGATGTAGTGTAATGAAACAGTTTCGATAGTAATCGCCTTTAATATTTTTAAACGATTAAACAGTAGCAAAGCTGGGGCGTTACTAAAAAAAATAACGCGTTACTTTACCGTTACTTTTGCTAAAAAGTAACGATTTATTCGTTACTTTCCAAAAGTAACGCATTAATTTTAAATCGCCTTTATTATTGCACATACAAACAAAATTTTCAAATAAAAGTTGTATAATTAAGCTTGATTTTAAAAAATGTTATCCAGAACACAGTGGAGCGCGGAATCGACGGGGTACAAAAAATAATAAAAACATTATTTCACATCAAACAGCAGAAACAAAAGAGAAAAACCTTAGTTTTAAAGTAACGCGTTTTAATTGTACTTTAAAAGGATGTTTTTAAGGTGGTTTTTTGTACAGAAATTTTTATCATAAAAACGTTTATTGTTAATCTTGGAAAAACGTTAGTTAAACGTCTGTCTAGGATGTTTTGAGGATGTCTAAATTTATGACATTTATACCTTTCTCATACGTCCATAAAACGTTCAAAATATTATAGCGGATCTTTTTATGACGTCCAGAGTAGTCGTTTTTTAAACGTTTTTTTGGCGACGTTGTGTGTTAGTTGGGAAATTAAAACACGTTACTTTCTAAAAATAATGAACAAATCGTTATTTTTTCACAAAGTAACGGTAACGTTTATGTAACGTGTTGCTTTACAGCAACAGTAACTATAACTTAATACGTGATAAACGTGTTATTCATTACCCGTTTTTTGCACAAGCGTTTATAAAACATTTTATTTTAGTCCTCGGACATTTTGACGTTAATTTGATAATAAAAAAAGTGAAAAACGGCAATATAGTTGCCGTAATTTCGAGTTTTCTGAATACCCGTGCTTGCTGCAGAGTTTCTTTTAGATTAGTACCTGGATGACCGAGTTTTGTTTGTTTTTTCCTATTTTCCTATTTTTTCCTAGTTTTTCTTATTTTTATCCATTTCTTCTTATTTTATTATTATTTTTTTATATATATTTTTTTTATTTTTCCCTATTTGTCCCTATTTTTCCATAGGTTTTCTCTATTTTTACTTTCCGAACAACAGAGTTGTATAGAAGGAAAGTATTGCGATCATGATATTTTGACCATACCCAGATTTTAACTGATCTTTACGTTTTGAGGTCACCTGAATCCATTTATACCATTTTTAGCATGATGTCTGTCTGTGTGTGTGTGTGTCTGTGTGTCTGTGTGTGTGTGTGTCTGTGTGTGTGTGTGTCTGTGTGTGTGTGTGTCTGTGTGTGTGTGAACACGATAGCGTCTAAACGGCTGAACCGATTTAGATGAAATTTTATATACATATTTAGTGTAACAAGGAGACGACCTGTATAGATTTTGGAGTTAATCGGACAACCGGAAGTGACAGTTGCTATAAGTGATGACGTCATTACTTAACAAGATGACAATAAAGTTTTACACATATATTTTTTATACGTTATAGTTTAATTTCGAATGTTTAAAATTTTCAAAAACTTTTGCCATTGTTGCCAGATTTATGAAAAAGTAATTTTTTTTCATATTTTTCTTAAATAACCAAAATAATGCATTTTTATGAAAAATTACAAGATACGAAAGTTGTAGAACATAAAATTTTCTACACATTTTGTCATTACTGGTTTTTTGAATTCCTCATAGTTTCGCCGCTAGAGGGCGTGAAAATAATTTATATAGACATTTTTGTGACTTTTTTAGATTTTAAGACAAAATTATGGATTTTTATGAAAAATTACATGGGATCAAAATTGTAGAACATAAAATTTTCTATAAATTTTGTCTTAACTATTTTTTCAAGTTGCGTATAGTTTCGCCGCTAGTTTTTATTTTAATTTGTATCTTTATTAAATTATTATTTTTCAGTTAAATTTTTATATTAAAAACTTAAAAAAAATATCTTTAAATTTGTAATAATTAATTTTATAATTGTAATTTTTTTCAAAATTTTATTACAAAAATTTTGGAATTTTTAAAAAATTGGCCAAGAAATTTAAGATTATATTACGATTTTAAACTAAATTGAATAACTTGAAAAATATTAAAGTAATTGAAATGTGATTTTCACCATTCGAAAGATAATATAAAACTCTAAATTTTAAATGTATTTTAGTTTCTTAAAATTTAGAATTGTAATTATTACAGCCAAAATTAAGAATTTTTTTAAATTTTTTTGTAATTTCGTTCAATCAAAAAGTATAAAATAAATGAAAAAATTAAATAGCATATCCGAAAAGGATCCGAAAGTACTATGTGTGTAAATTATTTCATAATTTTAACATAGTATTTGTAAAAGTTATAGCAAAAAATGAAAAAAGTTAAAACAATTCAATGGATTTACCCATGAATTTTTGAAAAAAAATTTGATTTTTTTTGAGTTTTTTAAACTAAATTTATTAATGCATTTTGATCCAAAAAACCTAAAAAAAAGGTCTGTTTCCCATTTTGAATAAAATTGAATGAGATATTAATTATTTATTGATTTTAAAATTATTCACAAATAGGTTTTAATTGTTTTAAGGTTAAAATTAATATTAAAAATTTTAAAAAAATTACCCTTAAATTTGTAGTAAAAAACTCTATAATTGTGATTTTTTTCAAAATTTTATTCAAAAAATTGTAGAATTCCTAATTTTTTTTTTGTAATTTAATATAAGTTTAAAAGAAATTGAATAACTTTAAAAATATTAAAGATATTAAAATGGGATTTATACCATTCGATAGGTAATATAATTAATGTATTTTAATGCCGAAAAACTAAAATAATCGATTAAACAATTACTTTACTAGGAGTGTTCGGAAAGTTGGGTGGGATTACCCCCTCATTTTTTTGGTATTTTTCACCTATTTTTCTTTATTATTACCTATAATTTCTATTTTTACATTTTTTTCCTATTTTTCCTATTTTTTCTTATTTTTATTCATGTCTTCCTATTATTTTTTTATAATTTTTTTTATTTTTCCCCATTTGTCCCTATTTTTCCATCGGTTTTCTCTATTTTTTGCCATTTTTTCCCTATTTTTAAATCTTTTTCCTTATTTTTACCTATAATTTCTATGTTTACATTTTTTTCCTATTTTTCCAATTTTCCCTATTTTTCCTATTTTTTCTAATTTTTATCCATTTCTTAATATTTCATCATTAATTTTTTATATATATTTTTTTATTTGTCCCTATTTTGCCATAAGTTTTCTCTATTTTTTTGCTATTTTTTGCTCATTTTTCAATATTTTTCCTTATTTTTACCTATAATTTATATTTTTACATTTTTTTCCTATTTTTCCTATTCCTTCCTATTTTTCTCCTGTTTTTCATTATTTTTCCCGTTTATTATAGTTTTTTCTTGTTTTTCATAAATTTACATATTTTTTAGATATTTTTTACTATTTCTCCTTTTTCCATTTTTCCAAATTTTTCCCTATTTTTCACTGCTTTTCCATATTTCTCCCTGTTTTTTTCATATTTTCCCCTAATTTTCCTTTTTTCCTATTTTCCACGACCTTTTTCTGCTTTTTCCAATTTTTTAATATTCTTCCCCATTTTTCCCATTTCTTCCATATTTTTCATAAATTGTCCTTATTTGTCTCTATTATTCGCCATTTTTTCTTATTTTCCATTTTTCCCTATTTTCCACTATTATCCCATGTTTCTCTATTTTTCTCTAATTACCATATTCTGAATTATTTTTTCATATTTTTCCCATTTTTTCCGAATTCTTTCCTATTTTTACCCATTTTTCCCTATATTTAGCTATTTTTTCCTATTTTTTCTATTTTCCCATTTTTCTCTATTTATTCCTGTTTTTCTTTATTTTTTCCTATTTTTTTCCCTATTTGTGCCTTATTTTTGCATATTTTGCCCTTTCAAATATCCATTTTTTCCTATTATTCCCCAAACTTTCCAATTTTACACTATTTTTCCCTATTTCTCCTGCTTTTTCCCTATTTTTTTCTTTTTTCTCCATGTTTACATATTTCTCCTTTTTCCCTTTTTTCCCTATTTTCCCTTATGTTTTAATATTTTTTCGTATTTTCCAATATATTTCGCTATTTTCCCATGTTTTTTCTATTTTTCTATTTTCTCATTTCTTTCTATTTTTTCCAGTTTTTTATTATTTTTGTTTCTATTTTTTTTATTTTTCCCTATTTGTCCCTTATAGTCCCTATTTTGTAATATTATTCTCCATTTTTCCCATTTCCCTTTATTTAATATTTTTTTTACCTAAAACAGAAACCGTCGTATATGTATATATTTTTCCCTAATTTCCATATTTTTTCCTATTATTCCGCAAATTCTCCAATTTTCCACTATTTTTCCCAATTTTCTGTTTTTTCCCTATTTTTTCCCTTTTTCCCCATGTTTCCATATTTCCCCATTTCCCCTATATTTCGCTATTTTTCCGTGTTTTTTCTATTTTTCTATTTTCTCATTTATTTCTATTATTTCCTGTTTTTTATTATTTTTTTCTATTTTTCTTATTTTTCCCTATTTGTCTCTTATAGTCCCTATTTTACGTATTTTGCCCCTATTTTGTAATATTATTCTCTATTTTTCCCATTTTTTTCCTCTAAAAAAGAAACCTTCGTATATATATATTTTTCCCTAATTTCCCTATTTTCCCTTTTTTACCCCATGTTTTTTTGCTAGTCTTATCTATTTTTCCCTACTACCATTACCCGCTCGAATAAGTACGTCAACATATAGATATACTTATTCTATGTAAGCCACCGTTTTTTACCCTTCTCAACCCCTTAAATTCAAAATTTCGTAAAATCCTTTCTTAGTGGGTGTCTACGGACGGACGGACGGACGAACGAACAAAACCGATTTATACGAATTTTTTTCTTCGAAAACTCAAAACGTCAATTGAATTTTTTGTGCTATTAGAGTTATTTATATTTTAATTTATTGTAGTTATTATTAAGCTGTTTCTACAGGGTGGTTTGGATTTAATTTTGTTATACAGAAATTCCATATACTTGCGGATGCAAAGGATCAATTAAATTAAAAAAAAAATTGGAACCTAGAATGAGATTAAAAAAAAACGAATGTCTGTCATTTTCGTTTTTTTTTTCTTCAAAAATATGAAAAAATTTAATACGTAAAAACAACACTTTTTTTATTATTATTTTTTTGCTTTGTATATCGAAATGTCAACTGTTCTGATGGTTAGAAAAAAATATTCAATTAAAGCTCTATCTCTGCTTTCTTTGGAATTTTTTTTAAGAAAATTAAATTTTTGTATAAATAAAAATTATTCAAATTTCTCATTTTTTAGGCATCTCTGGCATTATCCGAATGGATTCTACAAAATAAAACAGAATTTAATGACAAATCTGTCTTAGAATTAGGATCTGGTATAGGATTAACAGGTTTAGTTTTAGTAAAAAATTGTTCACCAAAGTCTATCTACCTAACAGATTGTCACGAAACAGTTTTGGAAAACTTATCCGAAAATATCAAAATTAATAGATTGAATATATCAAAAGAAAATCAAAAAATAGATACTAATAATATTTATTCATGTGGAAATTTAAAAAATAGGTACGTAATGGTTATTGTAAAAAAAAATTATAAATATTAAAATCTTCTGAAGTTTTTAAAAATTCAAATTAGTATTTATTTTTCTGGAATATGTAAATTTTTTTATTTATTTTTTAGGTGTTTATTCAATTTATTCAGTCTCTCAATTTTAAATCTTCCTTGGGAAAATTTTTATTCAGAAATATGCAAAGAATTGGGAAATATAGATAAAGTTTTTGCCGCTGATATTGTTTACGATAAAGATTTATTTAAACCATTGATTAATGCTATACAATGTTTAAAAGAATATTGTAACGTAAAAGAATTTATTTTTTCATGTACAGAAAGAAATCCGACAACCCTGGAAGATTTTTTAAGTTTAATGAGTAAGAGAAATATTAAATAATTTTTTCTATTATAAACCAATTATTTTTCTAGGACAAATATTTCGGCATGTCGAACAAGTGGAAACTCCCGAACAATCAATTTTTTTGTGGCTTAATGATACACCAGTTAAAATTTATAAATTCAAGGACTTAATAATAAATTCGATCGAACCATAACATAATAATCATTCAATCGAAATAAATTGATAATAAATATTCTTCTTATGCTTTTTAGTTGTTTAATTATAGACCTACTTAAATAAAGCTTCTTATCTATTTTCATTTAAATTTTTTTTTAATCCTCTAGGAACAAAAATATTGAAAAATTGGAAAATTTTGGCATGAGTTGAATTTAAATAAAACGTCAATAACGATTATAATAATTTTCAAAAATTTAAAAACAAAACAGTTAAGAAATTCAAAAATTTCGAAAGTATATCAAAAAATAAATAAATGAAAATTCGAAAATTTCGATAATTTCACAAGTATATCTAAAATTTCAAAAATATATCAAAATTTGTAAAAATTAGGAAATTTTTTTTCGAAAATCAAAAAGTAAAAATGTCAAAATATTCAAAAATTTCTAAACTATATAGAAAATTTCAAAAAACATAAAATATTCGATTAATTAAAAATATTTCAAAAATTTAAAGAATTTCTAACCATTTCAAAAATGTCAAAAAACCTTCAAAAATTATTTGAAAATTTAAAAATTATATCAAAAATTTCGAAAAACTTAAAATTTCGCAATTTTTTTTAAACTTTAAAAAGCAAAATGTCAAAATATTCAAAAATTTTTAAAATATATTGAAAATTTCAAAAAACAAAATTATTAGAATAATTAAAAATACTTCAAAAATTTTTAAGAATTTTTAACCAATTCAAAAATATCAAGAATTTCAAAAACATTCAAAAATTATTTGAAAATTTCAAAAATATGTCAAAAAAATCGAGAAATTTAAAATTTAGCAATTTTTTTTGAAAATTTGAAAAAGTAAAAATGTCAAAATTTTCAAAAATTTCTAAAATTATTCGAAAATTTCAAAAAACAAAATTATTCGATTAATTAACAATACTTCAAAAATTTCAAGAATTTTAACTATTTCAAAAATATCAAAAACATTCAAAAAGTATTAAATTATTTCTAAAATTAATCAAAAAGATCCAAAAATTTGATGTCAAATGTCAAAATATTCAAAAATTTCTAAAACATGGAAAATTTCAAAAAACATACAATTATTCGATTAGTTTAAAATATTTAAAAAATTTCAAGAATTTTTACAATTCCAAAAATTTCAAAAACATTCAAAAATTATTTGAAAATTTCAAAAATAAATCGAAAAATTTTAAATTTTGCAATTTTGTTTGAAAATTTCAAAAAGTAAAATGTCAAAATATTCAAAAATTTCTAAAATATATCGAAAATTTCAAAAAACAAAATTATTCGATTAATTAAAAATACTTCAAACATTTCAAGAATTTTAACTATTTCAAAAATATCAAAAATTATTTAAATATTTCAAAAATTAATCAAAAAGATCCAAAAATTTGAAATTTCGCAATTTTTTTGGAAAATTTCAAAAGGTAAAAATGTCAAATATTCAAAAATTTCTAAAATATATCGAAAATTTCAAAAATCATAAAATTATTCGATTAATTAGAAATATTTAAAAAAATTCAAGAATTTTAACTTTTTCAAAAATTTCAAAAAACAAAAATGATTAAATATTCAAAAATTTCTAAAATATACCGAAAATTTTAAAACACATAAACGTATTCGATTAATTAAAAATAATCCAAAAAATTTAAAAAACCCACAAAAATTATTTGAAAATTTCAAAATTACATCAAAAATTTCGAAAAATTTGAAATTTCGCATTTTTTTTTTAAATTTCAAAAAGTAAAATGTCAAAATATTCAAAAATTTCTAAAATATATCGAAAATTTCAAAAACAAAATTATTCCAGTAATTAAAAATATTTCAAAAATTTCAAGAATTTTTAACTATTTGAAAATTACAAAAAACAGTCAAAAATTATTTCAAAAATAAGTTAAAAATTTAGAAAAATTTTAAATTCGTCAATTTCAAAAAGTAAAAATAATAAAATATTCAAAAATTTCTTAAATTTATCGAAAATTTTAAAAAACAAAATTATTCGATTAATTAAAAATCAAAAATTTCAAAAAACTTTCAAAAATTTCAAAATTACATTAAAAATTTTGAAAAATTTGAAATTTCGCATTATTTTTTAAACTTCAAAAAGTAAAAATGTCAAAATATTCAAAAATTTCTAAAATATATCGAAAATTTCAAAAATCAAAATAATTCGATTAATTAAAAATTTTTCAAGAATTTTAACCATTTCAAAAATATCAAAAACATTCAAAAATTATTTAAATATTTCAAAAATTAATCAAAAAGATCCAAAAATTTGAAATTTCGCAATTTTTTTGAAAAATTTCAAAAGGTAAAAATGTCAAAATATTCAAAAATTTCTAAAACATATCGAAAATTAAAAAAAAAAACATACAATTATTCGATTAGTTAAAAATATTTCAAAAATTTCAAGAATTTTAACAATTTCAAAAACATTCAAAAATCATTTGAAAATTTCAAAAATATATCAAAAATAAAAAAATTTGAAATTTGGCAATTTTTTTTGAAAATTTCGAAAAATAAAAATGATAGGCATTAAAGAAGTATTCAAAAATTTTTAAAATATAGCGAAAATTTCAAAAAAACAAAATTATTCGACTAATTAAAAATATATCAAAAATTTCAAAAGACCTTCAAAAATTATGTGAAAATTTCAAAATTATATTAAAAATTTCGAAAATTTTGAAATTTAGCAATTTTTTTTAAAAATTTCAAAAAATAAAAATGTCAAAATAATCAAAAATTTCAAAAAATTGAATTATTCGATCAATTAAAAATATTTCAAGAATTTAAACTATTTCAAAAATTTGAAATTTCGCAATTTTTTTTGGAAAATGTCAAAATATTCAAAAATATATCGAAATTTTCGAGAACATTAACTATTTCAAATATTTAAAAAAAAAACCTTAAAAAATTTGAAAATTTCAAAATTATATCAAAAATTTTGAAAAATTTGAAATTTCACATTTTTTTTTTGAAAATTTCAAAAAGTAAAAATGTCAAAATATTCAAAAATGGATCGAAAATTTCAAAAAAACAAAATTATTCGATTAATTAAAAATATTTCAAAAATTTTCAGAATTTTAACCATTTATAAAATTTTAAAAAGTTCAAAAAATATTCAAAAATTATTTGAAAGATTCAAAAATATATCGAATATATCAAAATTTTTAAAAATGAAAATTCCATTTTTTTTTCGAAAAATTCAAAAATTTCAAAAACTAAAAATATTCAACAATTTCTAAAATATATCGAAAATTGCAAAAAAGATATAAAAACTCGATTAATCAAAAATGTTTCAAACTTTTCAAAAAGCATTAAAAAAGTATTCGAAAATTTAAAAATTTTCGAAAATATGTAAAAATTTGCAAGAAAATAACAAAATATACAAAATTGTTTATTTACGAAATATTTATATACGACAAGACAACGAAAAAAAAAGACGCGCTTGAGTGTTAAAAAATTTCGAAAAATTTGAAATTTCGCAATTTTTTTTTTTTGAAAACTCCAAAAAGTAAAAATGTCAAAATATTCAAAAATATATTGAAAATTTCAAAAAACAAAATTATTTGATCAATTAAAAAATTTCAAGAATTTTAATTATTTGTAAAATTTTAAAAATTTCAAAACATTGAAAAATTATTTGAAAAATTCAAAAACATATCGAAAATGTCAACAATATATCAGAAATTTTAAAAATTTGAAAATTCAAATTTTTTTTCGAAAATCTCAAAAAGTAAAAATAATCAAAACATTTCCAAAATATATCGAAAATTGCAAAAAACATAAAATTATTTGGTTAACTAAAAATATTTCAAAAAGCATTAAAAAAATAATCGAAAATTTCAAAAAATTTCGAAAATATGAAAAAAAAAAGTAAAATATGTAAAAATTTGCAAGGAAATAACAAAATATACAAAATTGTTTATTTACGATGCCCACATCACATTTACGAATCATTTATATACGACGAGACAAGACAAAGAAAAAAAAGAGACGTTTAAGTGCGTCTCTTTTTTTAAAAGAAAAAAATCGAACAAAATTGACTTCGCTAATAAGTATATTTATTTTGTCACCTTGGTTAAAAAGTCAAGGTGTCAACATTCGCTTTTTTCTCCGTTTCGAACACGGCGAGGTGTAGTTTTAGAGGAAGGGTACACGGTGGGTCAGTAGGTCGTGTACCTTGAACGTTGCCGGCACCGTAAAGACAAAAGAATTAATTGATTAATAAAAACACGATTTATTTATTTAAATAGGTATAAATGTATTTAGAGAAAGGAATTGATTTAGAAACAAATATATTAATTTTTTATTTTTACCTTAACAAAAAAAAATCGGTTGTGTAGCCCCAAAACTTTCCTGAAAAATAGGAAAAAACAGGACAAAATAGGGAAAAACATGAAATTTGTGAAAAATAGTAAAATAGGGAAAAAATATGGAAAATCAGGGAAAAACTGAGAAAAATAGAAAAAAATAAGAAGAAATATAAAAAATAGGAAAAAATGGGAAAAAATAGGGAAAAATAGAAAAAAAGAAGCATAGTTCATGCAGGTATATGTAGGGAAACACTGGTAAAAATAATGAAAAAATTGGAAAAATAGTAACAAATTAGGAAAAATAAGAAAAACTAGGGAAACATAGAAAAAAACATGAAAACTTGTAAAAAGAAGTAAAAATAGGGAAAACATGGAAAAAATTTCGAAAAATAGGAAAAAATTAGATGAAATGGGAAATAATATAAAAAATAGAAAAAAAAATATTAAAAAACAGGGAAATATAGGAAAAAATAGGAAAAAAATAAGCATAGCTCGGTCGTCTAGGTATACATAGAGAAAAATCGGAAAAAATAATTAAAAACAGGAAAATTTGAAAAAATTAGAAAGAGTATAAAAACCTGGAAAAAATAGGGCAAAATAGGACCAGAAAAATTTGTAATAAATATTAAAAACATGTGAAAATAGTGAAAATTTGTGACAAATTACAAAAAATAAGAAAAAATATGAAAAATAGAAAAAAAAATGGAAAAATAGGGAAAAACAGGAAAAAAACAAGCATAGATCGGTCGTCCATGTATAAATAGGCAAAAACAAGAAAAAATAATAAAAAATTGGAAAAACATGAAAAAAATTGGAATAGTAAAAAATTGGGAAAAATAGGGCAAACTAGGGAAAACCAGGAAAATTTAAGAGAAATAGAAAAATAGGGAAAAACATGAAAAAATTGTGAAACATTGCAAAAAATTGGAAAAAATAGGAAGAAATGGGAAAAATGTGAAAAATGAAAAAAAAAATGGGCAAAATATTTTTAAAAATCATTTGAAAATTTTATAATTATATCAAAAATTTCGAAAAATTTGAAATTTCACAATTTTTTTTTTGAAAATTTCAAAAATAAATAAAAAAAGTCCAAAAATTTGAAATTTTGCATTTTTATTGAAAATTTCAAAAATTAAAAATGTGAAAATATTTAAAAATTTCTAAAATACATTGAAAATTTCAAAAAACAAAAATTCGATTAATTAAAAATATTTTTAAGAAATTTTAAGATTTTTAATTTGTATAATTTTAAAAATTTCAAAAAATATTTAAAAATTATTTGAAAAATTCAAAAATATATCGAATCTATCAAAATTTTATAAAATTTGAAAATTCGATTTTTTTTCGAAAATTTCAACAATTTCAAAAAGTAAAAATATTCAAACATTTCTAAAATATATCAAAAATTGCAATAGGAAAAAATATGAAAAATAGAAAAAAAAAATGGACAAAATTCCTTTAAAAATTATTTGAATATTTTAAAATTATATCAAAAATGTCGAAAAATTTGAAATTTCACAATTTTTTTTGAAAATTTCAAAAACTAAAAGTCAAAATATTTAAAAATTTTTAAAATACATCAAATATTTCAAAAAACATAAAATTATTCGATTATCTAAAAATATTTTTTAAAAATTTCAAGAATTTTAATTTGTAAAATTTTAAAAATTTCAAAAAATATTCAAAAATCGAATCAATCAAGATTTTAAAAAATTTGAAAATTCCATTTGAAAAAGTAAAAATATTCAAACATTTCTAAAATATATCGAAAATTGCAAGAAATGGGAAAAAATATGAAAAATAGAAAAAAAAATGGGCAAAATATCTTTAAAATTATTTGAAAATTTTAAAATTATATCAAAAATTTCGAAAAATTTGAAATTTCGCAATTACCTAATTTTGAAAATGTCACAATATTTAAAAATTTCTAAAATATATCAAATATTTCAAAAAACAAAATTATTCGATTATCTACAAATATTTTTAAAAAATTTTAAGAATTTTAATTTTTAAAATTTTAAAAATTTCAAAAAATATTCAAAAATTATTTGAAAAATTCAAAAATATATTGAATCTATCAAAATTTTTAAAAATTTGAAAATTCCATTTTTTTTTTCGAAAATTTCAACAATTTCAAAAAGTAAAAATATTCGAACATTTCTAAAATATATCGAAAATTGCAAGAAATGGGAAAAAATATGAAAAATAAAAAAAAATTGGGAAAAATAGGGAAAAATTAGGAAAATTTGAAAGAAATCGAAAAAATGGTCAAAAACATGAAAAAATTGTGAAACATTGCAAAAAATAGGAAGAAATGGGAAAATATATGAAAAATACAAAAAAAGGAAAAAATTGGGAAAATAAGAAATGGGAAAAAACATGAAAAATAAAAAAAAAAGAAAAAATAGGGAAAAATAAGAAGAAATGGGAAAAAATATGAAAAATAGAAAAAAAATGGGCAAAACAGGGACAAATGGGAAAAAAAAACAAGCATAGTTCGGTCGTCCATGTATAAAATAGGGAAAAACTGGAAAAAACAATGAAAAACTGGAAAAATATGAAAAAAATTGGAAAAATTGTCAAAAATTGGGAACAAAAAGGCAAAATAAGGAAAAACCAGGAAAATTTGAGAGAAATAGTAAACATAGGGAAAAACATTAAAAAATTGGGAAACATTGCAAAAAATAGGAAATAAGAAGAAATAGAAAAAAATATGAGAAATAAAAAAAATAAGAAAAAATGGGGAAAAACTGCAAAAAATAGGAAAAAACAAAAAGAACGAGGAAAAAATAGAAGAAAAAAGAAAAATAAGTAAAAAATGAGAAAAACAGAAAAATTTGTGAAAAATAGTAAAAATAGGGAAAAACAAGAAAAAATATAAAAAAATTACATAGGAAAAGATGTGAAAAATTGGTTGTGTAGCTCGAACACTTTTTCAGATTTTAATGTTAAAGTTTAAAATTTTAAAATACGGAAAAATGAGAAAAATAAGGAAAAAAAAAGTAAAATATGGAAAAATGGTTAAAAATTGGTTAAAAACAGAAAAACATATTATGAAATTGAAAAAAATGTGAAATAAAAGGAAAATAGGAAAAGTCAGGAAAAAATTAAGATAATATGGAAAAATACCGAAATTAAGGAAAAATAGGAAAAAAAGGAACAAACAGAAAAATGGGGAAAAATATGGAACAGTAAGAAAAATTTTAGAAATTGGAGAAAAATATGAAGAAAGAGGGAAATATTGGTAAAAATATGGAAAAATACCGAAAATTAGGAAAAAACGGGAAAAATAATGGAAAATGGGGAAAATAATGAAAAAAATGAAAATGATGGAAAATACAGGAAAATTGAGACAATGGTGCTAAATAGGGGAATTGTGAAAAATTGAGGAAATTTGGGGGAAACGGGGAAAAATAAAACAAAACAGGAAAAATACTGAGAAAAACATAAAAAAATAGGAAAAACATGGCAAAATGATGAAATTAGAGAAAAATAAGGAAACAATGAAAAATAGGGGGAAATAGAGAAAAATAGGAAAATATGGGACCGCAAAAACTTTTCACAATTTTTTTTTTAACTTTGTATGTCTGTTTTTTTTAATTTTTTCCTGATTTGGGAAAAATGGGAAAAACTACGAAATTTATGGAAAAATAGGAAAATAATTGGGAAAAATATAGAAAAAGTAGAGGAAAGTAAGAAAAGTATTGGAAAATAGTGAAAATTAGAGAAAAATAACGGAAAAAAATGTTTAAAATTTTGCCTTTTTTTATTATTGACAGGTGACAGTTCGAGAAATATTTTTGACTGTTCTGAACTTTTCAAGGGCTTTCCGTGACATATTGCATCTGTCATTTTTTGATAGTGACACTTTCGTTTGACAGATGTCGTACAAAAACTAATGGGTTCTTTCGACGGATATCCCAAATCCATATACCAAATTTCAGCTCAATCGGATTAAACGTGTGGCCTCTATCGTGGAAGAATACACACAGACAGATAGACAGACAGACAGACAGACAGACAGAGAGACAGACAGACAGACTTCCATCTGGAATTGATCTTATTCGTCTCAGGGACCTCAAAATGGATATTTCCATCTGTATCTCGAAATTTTCTTTTAGCACACAATACTTTCCCTTCACATTGGATGGTGGGTCGGGAAAGTAAAAATAATCAAATTTTTAATTTAATGGCACGCGTTGACTCGGTCAATAGAATATTCGCTTATTTGTTTAAAAATGCAGATATTTTATTATTATTAATATTATTTATTTTTATCATGTTTTATAGTGTTTTTTTTAAAAGATTTATTTCTCGTTGCATTTATTTAGGTAGAGTTCATGAACTCACCTAAATTCGAATTGCAACTGTGCCATAGAATTATTTATAATGTGGAACGATGTCGATTTAAAATGCAGTGAAATCGTGAGTAAAATAATAAAAATGGAAAGTAACTAACAAATTCAACGCTGTCCCTGTAAAACTCTTTTGCGAGTTCAATGCATTTTAACTTTTCATTTACTTTTAAGTACAAAAAAAAATCTTGGTAGACATCAATTTGCCCACACACACACACACACATTCTGATCACAGTGATCCCGTGATCACAAAGCATTTCAGAAAATTCACGGTATATAAATTTCGTAATTACTAATGACTCCGCGCCTATTTCCGCCGGAATTGCGTCGTTTTTAGTAAAAGTAGTTCAACGCAATTTAGGCCTATTAAAGTACACGCAAAAATGTCTTTTTCTATTCCCATGTTTTTTTTTTATAGTATAATTTGACAATTATGTACGAATTTCTTTAACGTCCCTTTATAGTCTCATCAGTAACTTTCTAATAATCAATCAAATTATAAATATGATTATTGTAACAATGTATTTACTATAGAAAAATTATTGAAAAGAGAAAATTAAAAAAGAATTACTAGAAGTTGCATATATAAATCGAAAGTAAAAAATGTATTGACACCTAGTTCCATAACATTAGAATTTTAATACATTTTCACTTAAGGCTTGTCTTTGTCTTACTTATAACGAAACCGCCTTAAAAGAACAAAAAAATTATCTAACTGTAAATTTCTCTTCGGTTGTTTTTCATAATAAACACTCTTAATTTTATTTATAGGTACTCACCGTTTTAAGGTCCAATGATATATTCTTAAATTATATAGAATAAATAAAATGTTATATTTAAATTTGTAATATTCCTAGAATTTTCATTTTAAATTTGCAATATTTCCATAATTTTATTTTGTATGTACAGCAGTCCTAAAATTTAATTTTATATTTTGCAATATTTCTAGAAATTATTTTTTTATTTACAACATTCCTAAATAATTTGCAACATTCCTAAAATTCCATTTTATAATTTGCAACATTTCTAGAAATTGTTTTTTTATTTACAACATTCCTAAAATTTAATTTTATATTTTGCAACATTCCTAGAATTTTATTTGTGAATTTGCAACATTTCTAGAAATTATTTTTTAATTTGCAACATTTCTCTAATTTTATTTTTAAATTTGTAACACTCCTAGAATTTTATGTTATATTTACAACATTCGTATTTAAGTTTTTAATTTGCAACATTCCCAGAATTTTATTTTTGAATCAGCAACATTACTAGAATTTTATTTTTATAATTTACCACATTTCTAATATTTTATTTTTAAATTTGCAACATTCTTGGAATATTATTTTGCATTTACAACATTCCTAAAAATTTAATTTTATAATTTGCAACATTCCTAAAATTCTATTTTATAATTTGCAACATTTCTAGAAATTATTTTTTAATTTGCAACATTTCTCTAATTTTATTTTTAAATTTGTAACACTCCTAGAATTTTATGTTATATTTACAACATTCCTATTTATGTTTTTAATTTGCAACATTTCTAGAAATTATTTTTTAATTTGCAACATTTCTCTAATTTTATTTTTAAATTTGTAACACTCCTAGAATTTTATGTTATATTTACAACATTCCTATTTATGTTTTTAATTTGCAACATTCCCAGAATTTTATTTTTGAATCAGCAACATTCCTAGAATTTTATTTTTTAATTTGTAACACTCCTAAAATTTTATGGTATATTTACAACATTCCTATTTAAGTTTTTAATTTGCAACATTCCTAGAATTTTATTTTTTTAATTTGCAACATTTCTAAAATTTTATTTTTAAATTTGAGATATTCCTAGAATATTATTTTGTATTTACAATATTCCTAAACTTTAATTTTATAATTTGCAACAGTTCTAGAAATTATTTTTTAATTTACAATATTTCTAAAATTTTATTTTTAAATTTGCAACAGTCCTAAAATTTAATTTTATAATTTGCAACATTTCTAGAATTTTATTTGTGAATTTGCAACATTTCTAAAATTTTATTTGTGAATTTGCAACATTCCTAAAATTTGATTTTAAATTTGCAACAGTCCTAGAATTTTATTTGTGAATTTGCAACATTCCTAAAATTCAATTTTATAAGTTGCAACATTTCTAGAATTTTATTTTTTAATTTGCAACATTCCTAGAATATTATTTTGTACTTACAACATTCCTAAAATTTAATTCTACATTTTGTAACAATTCTAGAAATTATTTTTTAATTTGCAACATTTCTAGAATTTTATTTTTTAAATTTTCAACATTCCTAGAATATTATTTTGTATTTACAACATTCCTAAAATTTAATTCTACATTTTGTAACAATTCTAGAAATTATTATTTAATTTGCAACATTTCTAGAATTTTATTTTTTAAATTTTCAACATTCCTAGAATATTAATTTGTATTTACAACATTTCTAAAATTTAATTTTATATTTGGCAACATTTCTAGAAATTATTATATTAATTTTCAACATTCCTAGAATATTATTTTATATTTATAACATTCCAAAAAATTAATTTTATCATTTGCAACATTCCTAGAATACTATTTTTGAATTTGCAACATTCCTAGAATTTTATTTTTATAATTTGCAACATTCCTTGATTATTATTTTTTCCAATTTTTTTTTTATTTTTTCCTATTTTTTTATATTTTCCTATTTTTCCTATTTTCTTCTATTTTTTCCTAACTTTCCCCAATTTCTCTATTTTTCTTTACTTTCTCCTGGTTTTGTATTTTTATATTATTTAATGTTTTTTTGTATTATTTACTATTTTTCTTTCTTTATTTATTTATCTATTTATGCTTGTTTGTTTTATGCTGCAATACTTGACTTGTCCTATACATTTTGTAAATGTCTAAAAGGATTAATAAAGGTTTTTATTATTATTATTACTTTTTTGTTTTTCTTTCCTGTTTTCTCTATTTTTCTTTATTTTTCTTAATTTACTTCCATTTTTTTGTTTTCAAACTTTTTCTGCTTTTTTTTCTTATTTTTCCTATTGTTCCCTATTTTTTCCTAATTTTTCCCATTTTCACTACTTTTCTTTAGTTTCTCCTTTTGTTTCCTAATTTTCCTATTTTATTTTTTCTCATTCTTTATTATTTTTTCCCATTTTCCTATATTTTTTCCTAACTTTAACCATTTTTCGTATATCTGGTTTTTCCATATTTTTTTTTAATTTATCCTGTTTTTTCCGATTTTTTCCTAGTTTACTATTTTTTTATATTTTTCCTATTTTTTCCCATTTTTCCCTATTTTTCCTATTTTCGCATTTAGCCAAGTAAAATATTTATCGCATTTTACCTATTATTTTTCCTATTTTTCCCTATTTTTCCTTATTTTTTCTTATTTTCCACGGAATACATTTGTCCTAATTTTCTCTATTTTACTTTCCCGGACCCATCAAAGAGAAAGTATAGTGAACGAACAAATAAAAAAAATTGTGATATCGATGGAAATTTCCATTTTGAGGTCCCCCGAGAAGATTGAAACCATTTCCAGAGTATGGTTTGTCTGTGTGTCTGTGTGTAATCTTCCATGATAACTGCCGAACCTTTCGACCAATCTTACTGATATTTGGTATGAAGGGTCGGTATGTGCCTAGAATGCGACCATTAGATTTTGGTTTAAATTGGTACAGTAGAAGGTCCTCAAGACCGACATTGATTGAATGCAGATGTAAGATTTTTTCCCTTTTTTTAAATTTTATGGACAAAATGTTGTAGTGAAATGTTTTAGAGTATAAAATTTCCTACAATATTTATATCACACTTTTTTCGGAATTTCCAATAGTTGCGCCACTAGAGGTTTATGTAAGTTTTCCGTAGTTTTTCAAATTTTGAGGTCATCAATGCTCTGTAGTGCAAAATTTTTTGATGCAAAGGTGTAGAGAACCAAATTTTCTATACAAATATACAAATTTAAGCTTTTTGCCTTTTTACCTCTCGCCCTTCAGATAAGAGAGGTATAGGAATCATGCTAAAAATTGGGTAGTGAGTTTTCAATGGATAAACACGTTTTGGGGTCCCTAGAATACGATTTTAATATTTTCGCGATGATGTCTGTGTGTGTGTTAGTGTGTGTGTGTGTGTGTGTGTGTTAGTGTGTGTGTGTGTGTGTGTGTGTGTGTGTGTGTGTGTGTGTGTGTGTGTGTTTGGATTGATGTTGTAGTAACGATAACTCAAAAACTACTGAATGAAAAAATTTGAAATTTTGCATACAGGATTCTGATACCCTAGATTAGATCTGATTAGATTTTGGTGCCAATCGCACAACCGGAAGTGGCAGTTGCTATGGGTGATGACGCCATTATTATACAAAACGGCAATAAAGTTTTACACATATATTTTGTATGCCCTATAGTTTATTTTCATCTCATTAAAATTTTAGTAACTTTTGCCATTGTTGCCAGATTTACAAAAAAATAATTTTTTTTCATACTTTTTTGTGTCAACCTGTACATTTTTGATTCAAAAATGGCGAGAGGTCATGTGCTGGCCACATCAGATTTTTTTATTTTGAAGACAAACAATAGGCTTTAGTGCAAAATGTTCTAGTGCAAAGTTGTAGAGTATAAAATTCGCCATAACTTTTGTATTAAACTGTTCCAGAATTTCTAGTAGTTTTCAACCATGATTTTACGAGATCCTAATTGTAGCAGTATGCTATATATTTTGCGCATGCGCCTGCTTATATCATATGAACATTGAAATATCAATTCGGTAGATATATTCACCATACTCGTGTGAAGTTAGCGCCCGGAGCTAGCGTCCAAATGCAGCTCCCACCCCCCACTACCAAGCCAAACTCACACGATACACAAATCATAAAAGTAGAATATTAACAAATTATTTTCTGGTGTTCTGACATGGTCTTATATGGCAGGAAAACAAATTATTTACATATCTAACTAGAATTAAAAACTCAATTCTGTAAGTGAGATAAAGGATAACCATAAAACATTTTTTTCTATCAAAACCAAGTTTTGTTACACCATCCAATATGGCACAAAATAGTTATTTGTGTAACTAGTGCAAAAAGTGCATATTTGTTGCATATTTGTCGACGAAGTCGAGAGCTGCAACCATGCTGAGTGCAACAAATATGCACTTTTTGCAAGTGTTGCACACAAAATTTTTTCTACGATCGAAATAAATATGACATTTTTAACAGTTTTCAAAAAAATAAAATTTGAACTGACAATTTGAAATTAATTGCAGAAACTATCACAATCAATCTGACAGTGACAGTTCAGGCCACATCCATAGGTCAAATCGGTAGACATGAAACGATTTTGATTAATCAAACGAATTTCTATTTATAAAATGACCACTAAAATTTGCTTGTTGATCGTTTGTGATCTCAATTTGAGATTGAATCAATTGAATCACGGATAATTTAAATAATTTAGGTAATATTATTATAAGTACCTATATAGATACTTCGCTTTATGTAAATTCATCAAAACAAAATGTATTCCTGAGAGTCCCTATGGTCTAGTGGCACAGATACTAGGCTCCAACCCAGGCGGCTCGGGTTCGAATCCCGGCGGCGGCGTCGAATTTTTTTTGAATTTTATTTACTAAGAAATTGACAATTCAAAACACTCTAAAATTTACTTTTATGCACTAGTGCACAAAAGTTATACTTTTAACACGGTAGATAGTGCAAAAAGTGGTCACTTTTTGCACGATCGTAGAAAAAATAATTTATAAATTTATCCATCTACAGAGAAACATGAAATCTCTAAATAAGTGGGATCAAGGGTAAAACAACACTAATAATTTTAAAATATTTTTTTCTTCCAAAACCAAGTTTTGTGACACCATCTAATAATACACATAAAATAACTTATTAATATACCCATCTATAATCAGAATATCAAGTAAAAAAAAATACCAAAAACATACTTCAATAGAAAAAAAAAATTTTTCCGAGTGAATCGAGATTTCTGCGAAAATGAAATAAAACGATTCTAAAATAAAATTTTCATTATACCTTAATGTTTTAGAATGAAACAATGAAGGAAGTGTTAAACAATAATTTCTTCATGCTCTTGTCACATTAGATGTTCTATTGTATTCAATGCTAAGAAGACTGCACCGGTGTCTAGTATACAATACATATATGACTGTTACTCACTGTTTTGAATCAATTGATGCTTTATATTCCAGGTGAAAGTTGCTAATTGATGATCTCTCTTGACAAAAGGTGTTCCTACTTATTATTGTTTTCAATTTTAATGGTTTCATGCATTGACAGAATAAAATATCAATAAAAATTTCAATACAATACTGTATTTGTTTTTCCATTAACAAAAAATATTATGTTGTATACAGTATGTTTTAGAATATTAATAAATTAAATATGTGAATTTAAAGAACCTAAAAAATTAAACATGCAATCAAGATTTCTTTGTCTAAGTTAAATAAAGGAAGTCGCATATATAAGTTCGTAGAAAACTAACAGTTTCATTATCGTGCAACTATTCTTTTTTTTGTTCTCTACAATCAAGAAAATTATCATGTACGCTGCCACAAAGTTATGTATAGAATAAAGTTATTAGAGGGTAAGCCCTATTTATATACAGGTTGTCTAATAAACAACAATAGAACAATATAAAGAACTAGGAAGATTTTTTTAAATCGTATGTAAATTTTTTGATAATTAATAAGTAGTCCTATAGATATCCGTAAGACGTCTTCTTTGGGCATTATGGACATCCTTTTAGGACAGCCTAAGATGTCTAAAAATTCTGGTGTTTCCACTTATACCGTCAAACTGGGAGATTTCTACCTACTTGATTTTAACTGATTTTTGAGAGTTTAAGATTATAAATTTCAGATGGCGCATACATCGCTCATAGTAAACTGTATTGGAAGCTGTTATAGTACGGTCGCTTACATTATTATAGTACAATAAATAAGAAACAAGAAATATGTAACTACATTAACGATAACCTATAACTGCAACAAAAATAACGCATACTAATTAGCTCTATTAGGTATTATAACGAAGTTACTATTTTCCGTAATAATTAAAATATATAAATTAAATCGCGCACGGCACTGGAGTTGAATTAACTTAAAATTATAAGAAAAGCAACGTCCCCTCAAATATATGGTCAATCATAGACTCCCGCTGAAAGATGGAGTCACTCGCGTACCCCAGCCGATCTTATGGTATATCACAGATCTAGTTAGTTGCTGTATCAGTCGCAATTGAAGTAGCAGTGGTAGTCCGAATTCTAGTGGCAGTCCCTCGACCTTTATAGACAGGTCAAGCTAAAGAAAGCGAAGCTAATTTCAACTGTACCGGAGTTCGGATCCAATACAGTAAAAACCGTTACTCCGGATTTGGTAATTTGGTTTCCGAATAAAGAATTACTTCTACTGTTTGTTTTTAATTATTAGTGAGATTTAAAATCCCATTAGCTGAATATTCAGCTACTTAACCCAGTAGGGCAAGTAAAAACCGCCTTTCTGGGTGCCAGTGATTTGGTTAATACCATAACGAACCCTGGATTATTTATTCGCCACTGAAGCTTGCAGTGGCCTTTACACTATAGACGGAAGGTGGTGTCCGAGGCAATCAGAAACCTTGACTAAGGCGTCAAAAGACCGCTTGATAATGCAAAGAGTCAGAGTGCTACAATACCTGAGTTCAGTCAACTCTTAACTCTTACTGCGGATTGAGTGGATTAGAAGTTATACTTTCCCTGCTCTTGGTAAATAATAAATCAGGGATTCCCCTCTGGTCCTTACTAATATATGGTTTACAGATTATTAATTATTAGATGGCGCTGGAAGTGCAATTCCAGATTATTCAAATCTGTTGTTGATGTGGTTAGTGAGTGATCAGTATTTTGCAAAAACCTTTAGTATATTGTTGTGATTTGTGAAAATATGAAATTATAGTACAAAAAGCGTACTATATTTACTTTGAAATTTTATAGTACATGAAGTTATAATTATAGTACGGTTGGCATCGCTGGACGGATGAGATGTGTTTAACGATTTATGAATAAAACTTAAAGTTCCCCTTTAATATACAATAATTTATTTATGGAAACAAGTGTATTATAAGCCATCTATATTTAAGATTTTGGGGGGGGTCATGACCCCCTTGACCCCTCCCTGGGACCGCCCTTGCTCATTAATGTCACAACTTTGAACTGAATTCGAACGTCCAACGCGAACATCCACTGGATATCCCTATAGGACCATGACTAGAATCACTATGGACATTCCTATTTTGGTACAGTGGAGGTCAGCGAAAATGATTTTTTTGTTACTTACACCACTTCAATTGTAATTGTGAAATTTTCATTTCAACACTCGCTCGTGTCAGAGTCAGAAACTTCATCTAAGTGAATAACAGCCACCGTTTACGCTCGTTGAAGAATGTACTGAGCGAGCTCGGGGGCAGACTCAATACGATGTTTTAAATCGTGTTATACCATACTATTCGTGTAAACCATCATCTTGTCAACAAAAGTATTTATATTTTATCAGACAGCCAGGCAGCTTTAAAAGCACTGAGCTCCAGCCGGCTGGACTCGAAGCTGGTATGGAACTGCATCGAATCCCTGGATCGCATTGCTACCAGTAACAGAGTAACCCTACTCTGGGTACCTGGGCATGAAGGGGTGGAGGGCAATGAGAAAGCCGACACCCTTGCGAAAAGAGGTGCAGAATCCGAGTTCATTGGACCGGAACCATTCTTTGGCATAGCCAAAAGCAGTGCCAAAGACACTATCTGGAAATGGGCCGAGAGGAAAACTCTCCAGCACTGGAAAGATATTCCTGGGTTAGCTCACTCTAAGGCGTTTATAGTCAAACCCTCAGGTAGCACCCTATCGCAGATCCTAGAATGGAGTATAAGTGATCTACGCATCCTAATCGGACTGCTGACAGGGCACTGTCGTCTGCAGTACCATCTGAAGAAGCTAGGTCTGAGTCAAACATCGGACTGTCGCTTCTGCAGTGTGGAAGACGAAACGGCGGAGCATATCTTATGCTCCTGACCTGCCCTGGAAATGAATAGGCTTCGTACGTTTGGTTTTGTACAGCTGGAGCCTACCGACTTCAAGGAAGCTTCACCTAAATCAACCATAGACTTCGTAAGAAGGTGTGGATTGTATGGTGAATTATAGCCCATAGGGGTGAGCCACAATAGGCCTCTGTTGGCCGCAGTGGAGGGGCGAGCAAACGCTCCACTCACATTGAACCTAACCTAACCATACTATTCGTGGCGTCTAAGAGCACCAGCGCAAGTGTCTTCATCTTTCAAACGGAACTTTGCTTTTGGTCCATATCATGTCGAGTGAGAACCACTCTTAGGTGTCTGTCCCGGACTTTTATTTTGACATTCCCTGTATTAAGTCGACCAGTTTTAAGACTATATAATATGGATATTGCACATAAATTATACAAACAATAGATGTATATGGACGTCTTAATAATGTCCAATAACAAACATTCAAACGATAAACATACCAAGTCCATGGACGACAGTAGATGGAAATAAATTGTACGTCCCAAGGACGTTGTATGCTATTAGGGACAAGTATAGGTATAATTCAATGTGTTAGAGAGAGATTGTTTCTATCTCTGTTACTATTGGTCCAAATTGAAATGTGGTCTTCAGATACTTTGGCTCTGTCTGGTCTAGTCTTCAGCTCTGTCAGGTACGTCTGCTATTGGATCAGATGGAGCTGAAGTACCTGAAGACCAGAGCAGATTGAACTGAAGTATTTGAAGACCAGAGCTGAAGTACTTGAAGACAAAAAGATTTCAATTTGGACCAATAGTAACATTCTCTCTCTAAAACATTGCGGAGTATGTAAACTGAGGACTAAGTCCCTTTATGACATGTAAGCTGAGGACCGTTTAAAACAGGGATTAATACTTTAAGGACCATATAAAAGCAGGTAAAAATTACGAAATTTCACACTATTTCAAATTTATGTAAATGCTATTTAAATCGTGGTTATATCAAGTGCAAATTATTACTTCACATTTAAAAAAAAGTTTTGAAAATTGATGAAACTTTTTTAATAATTTTTTTATTTTTCCTATTTTTTCCTATTTCTTCCATTCTTATCATGGTTTTCATTGTTTTTTTCCTTTTTTTCATTGTTTTTTTCCTGTTTTTCCCTATTTTTCGCAATAGCTATTTTTTCCTACTTTCCTATTTTCGTCTATTTTTCCTTATTTTTTTATGTTTTTCCCTATTTTTTATAATGTGAAGTATTAACCAAAAATGAATGAATATAAAATTGGACAAATATCCAAAATTGAATTAAAAATTAATCTCATAGTATTTTGGAATTTCGTCAAATTTTATATGCATACTAGCTTTGCTTGTTTTTTCCCATTTTTCCTGTTTTTCATGATTTTTTCTTGTTTTCCCTATTAGTCCCCATTTTTATATGTTTTGTTCTATTTTTAAAAATTTTCCAAATTTTTCTCTATTTTTCACTATTTTTCCAAGATTTCCCTATTTTTCCATATTTTATCCTATTTTTACCTATTTTTCAATATTGTTTCTCATATTTTCACTATTATTCCCCTATTTTCTCTTTTTTTTCGCTATTTTCCTCATTTTTTATTTTTTCTATTTTTTTCCATTTCTTTTGTTGTCTATTATTTTATACTATTTTCTTTCTTTTCCTGATTTTTTACTATATTTTCCGATTTGGAGTTATTTTTCCCTATTTTCCCTATTTTTCCCAATTTTTCCCCATTTTTTTTCTATTTATTCTTATTTTTCCTGTTTTTCCCCCATTTATCCCTATTATTATTTCCTATTTTCGCCCGTTATTTTACCTTATTTTTCTTCATCTTTCCCTGCTTTTCCGTATTTTATCCTGTTTTTCCTAATTCCCTCAATTTTTGGAGTTTTTCATTATTTTTTTAGTGTTTTGTCTTATCTATTTTGCCCTATTTTTCCTTATTTTCCAATATTTTTCACTGTTTTCTCATATACATATTTCCTTATTTTTATCGCTTTTTTTGTATTCATCTCTAATTTCCCTATTTTATCTATCTTTCCTATTTTTCCCAATTCGTATCAATTTTTCGCAAATTTTAATTTTTTCCCCCTATTTTTTTAAGTTTTCATTATTTTATCCTATTTGTACTTATTTTTCATTATTTTTCCACAATTTTCGCTATCTTTTGGTATTTTTTCTATTTCTTCATATTCTGTTTTTTTTTTTTCATTATTGTTTCCTATTTTTCTATATTTATCAATATTATTTTCTATTATTTAATATATTCGATTTTACTTATTTTCCCAATATTACCCTGTTTTTCCTATTTTTTTGCCTATTTTTTTTCTATTTTTCCATATTCTTTTCTTATGTTTTATTAGTTTTCCCAATTTTTTCCTATTTTTTTTCTAGTTTTCACTATTTTGCCCAATTTTTCACTTTTTTCCCATATTTTTTATTATTTTCTCTATCTTTCTATTTTTTCCTTTTTACCATTATTTTTTCCTGTTTTCTTTATTTTTGCTTATTTTTCCTTACTTGTCCGTATTTGTACTTATTTTTCCCTAGTTTGTCCTATTTTCCTTATTTTTTTTCCAATTTTCTCTACTTTCCCGACCCACCTCCTAGAGGGAAAGTATTGTGAACGAGCTAAAAAAAAATTCGAAACAAAAACGGAAATATCCATTTTCGGGCCCTCTGAGACGATTAAGACCATTTCCAGATGGAAGTCTGTCTGTCTGTCTGTCTATGTGTGTGTATGTATTCTTCCACGATAGAGGCCACACGTTTAATCCGTTTGAACTGAAATTTGGTATAGAGGTTTGGGTTACCGGTCTGAAGAACCCATTAGTTTTTGTTTGACATCTGTCAAACGTAAGTGTCACTATCAAAAAATAACAGATGCATGTCACGGAATTTGACTTGCAATATGTCATTTGAAAGCACTTGAAAAGCTCTATTCAGAACAGTCAAAATTATTTCTCCAACTGTCACCTGTCAAAAATTTAAAATGTCAATATTTGAAACTTTAACATTAAATATCTGAAAAAGTATTTGTCGATAATCGTCGGGAAAGTTTTGGGGCGACACAACAGATTTTTTTAAATATTTTCCCCATTTTTCCGTTTTTTTCAATTCTTCCCTATTTTTTAAACAACTCTTTATGTAAAATGCTGCAGTGGTCTATAAATATAAAAACAAATAAATGTTATTTAAATCCTGGTACCCAGTTTACCGGTGCTTTGGAAAACGGTTAGACCTCAGTTTACATATGCTTGTTTAGATACTAAATATTTAAATCTAAATTTTGGTCCTCAGTTTACAGTCACCCATTGGGATAAACTATAATATAATTCTAGAATTTATAGGGAAAAATAGAAAAATTTTAAGTGTGAAAATGTTATGATTACTGATGATTGATGTCGTCTTTTGGCGATATGTGTAGGAACCGGATAACCTCACTACAATCAAAATTTATGTTATAGCAAAAAAAAAGCATATTGGTTTTAGCCAAAATTATATTTGTATAAAATAAAATATTTTTTAGTTAATATTAATTTATAATATTAATTTTAAATTTTAATACGATTAAACATGCGTAAATAATATTTCACACCTACCCATTTATAAGTTATAAAGTAGTAATTTAGTAAAATGATTGATTTATCACTAAAAAGGTTCGAAAAAGCCCAAGGGGCTCTAAAAAAACGCCTTAAATTTGAACCTCTACCGAAAACCGACTTGGCGCCAGTCTATTGTAATGCCCTGTGGAGTGGTCAAGATAAAATTGAAATCAGTGGCTTACACACACCTTTTTTTTAATATAAATTGTATATAACACAATTTATTCCACATCGTAAACTTATTTGTTATAGTGTTGCCAAACTGCGGTACGAGCACAAAATTTAAATATTGAAAAAAAAAAATACAATACAATAAAGTGTAAACGAAAAATGAGGAGTAATCCCACCCAACTTTCTGAACACTCCTAGTAAATTAATTGTTTAATCGATTAAAAAAAACTAAATTTTTTGTAATTTTTTTTTTAACCTTTTATAATTTTGTATAATTTCTACAAGTATTATTTTAAAATTATGAAATATTTCACACATAATGTACTTTTTGATCCCTTTCGGATTTACCATTTTCGATAACACAAAAGGACAAAAAAATTGATTTTTTTTTATTTTGGTTATAATAATTACAATGTTAAATTCGAAGAGACTAAAATATTTTCTAAATTTAGAGTTTTATATTACCTATCGAATGGTATAAATCCCATTTTAATATATTTAATATTTAAAGTTATTCATTTTTTTTAAACTTATATTGAATTTCAAAAAGAAATTTATGAATTCTACAATTTTTTGAATAAAATTTTGAAAAAAATCACAATTATAGAGTTTTTTACTACAAATTTAATGGTATTTTTTTTAATTTTTAATATTAATATTAACCTTAAAAAAAATTAAACCTTTTTTGAAAAATTTTAAAATCAATAAATAATTAATATCTCATTCAATATTATTCACAATTGGAAACAGACCTTTTTTTAGGTTTTTTGGATCAAAATACATTAATAAAGTTAGTTTAAAAAACTGTCAAAAATTCATGAATTGAATTGTTTTAACTTTTTACATTTTCTGCTATAACTTTTACAAATTCAATATTAAAATTATGAAATAATTTACACACATAGTACTTTTGGATCCTTTTCGAATATGCTATTTACTTTTTTCATTTATTTTATACTTATTGATAAAACGAAATTACAAAAAATTTAAAAAAAATTCTTTATTTTGGTTATAATAATTACAATTCTAAATTTTAAGAAACTAAAATACATTTTAAATTTAGAGTTTTATATTATCTTTCGATTGGTGAAAATCCCATTTCAATAACTTTAATATTTTAGAAGTTATTCAATTTAGTTTAAAATCATAATATAATCTTAAATTTCTTAGCCAATTTTTAAAAAAATTCACAATTTTTGCAATAAAGTTTTGAAAAAAATTATAATAATAAAATTAATTATTACAAATTTAAAGATATTTTTTTTTAAATTTTTAATATTAAAATTTAACTAAAAAATAATAATTTAATAAGGATAAAAATTGCTTTAAAATTAAAATAAAAACTAGCGGCGACACTATGCGGAACTCGAAAAAAAAGTAAAGACAAAATTTGTAGAAAATTACAATTTTGATTTTTTGTAAATTTTCATAAAAATCCATAATTTTGTCTCAAAATCTAAAAAAAAGTCGCAAATGTCTATATACATTATTTTTACGCCATCTAGCGACGAAACTATGAAAAATTCAAAAAAACGGTAATGACAAAATATGTGGAAAATTTTATGTTCTACAACTTTCATGTCCTGTAATTTTTCATAAAAATGCATTATTTTGGCAATAAAAAAAATATGAAAAAAAATTACTTTTTGATAAATCTGGCAACAATAGCAAAAGTTTTTGAAAATTTCAGTCATTTGAAATTAAACTATAACGTTTTAAAAATATATATGTGTAAAACTTTATTGCCATCTTGTTAAGTAATGACGTCATCCCTCATAGCAACTGTCACTTCCGGTTGTCCGATTAACACCAAAATCTATACAGGTCATCTCCTTACTACCCTAAATCTGTATATAAAATTTCATCTAAATCGGTTCAACCGTTTTCACACACACAGACATACAGACACACACACAGACACACACACACAGACACACACACACAGACACACACACAGACAGACATCATGCTAAAAATGGTATAAATGGATTCAGGTGAGCTCAAAACATAAAGATCCGTTAAAATCTGGGTATGGTCAAAATAACATGATCGCAATACTTTCCTTCTATACAACTCTGTTATTCGGAAAGTAAAAATGAGTCAAAATTTGTTTACTTAGAGGAAAGAACCGAAGCTGAGACAAATATAGTTTTTTTAACGCAAAATATTGGATCACCCGGTATGTCGTTAAATAATTGTCATACCACTTAAAATTTAATAAACTAACACTAGTAAAAGTTTCGAAATAATAATAAGAAATCAAATATGTTCAAGGGGCATATTCTGCATACCTGATAAAAAAATTGTATCGTCAACAGAATGTAAGAACAAAGGGCGGGTACAGAAAAATTAGGGAAAATTAGAAATCTTTTACAAGAAAAAGTCTTGAAAAGAGATACAACTATTATAATAACTCGAAGAGGTTATCCATATCTCAAATGTGGTCTAAGTATTTTTTCAAATAAATAAAACACGAAGTCAGTACCACATGTAATATAATAAAAGGATGATAACAGGCGACTAGTTTCGGCTAAATAGCCATCATCAGGCCTACAAGGTTCGAACAATGATTAGTTAAAACTTATTATTATAAATTGAAATTATAGAACTTACCGAACAAGAAAAGTATCGGAGTTATATAGTAAAAATTAAAAATTAAAAAATTTAATCACAACCGCGCGGTTGTTAAGTCAACATAGTATAAAATTGTTGTGGTGGTACATTAGGAAACTAATTATTACTTAAAATTATAATAAAATGAGGGTGAAAAAACAATTTCCCACATTATTGAATGTTGGGTAACAGGTGGCTGTTACCGGCGGACAACATTATGTTGTAAACAAAGACAAAAGCGCACCCTTCCAAAAAGGGAGGCAGACAATTAAAGTAATGTAGTGAAAGTGGTATGTCAGACCACATATTATTATTAAATACAGATTTTAAGACGCGAAAGCAAAGCTGAGTACCATGAGGCAACACGACCATGTCAAGATGGAAAAAATCTCGAATGACATTGACAATGACAGTGACAAAAGACAATGACAATTGACAATGGCATTAATATGTATTAACAATTAGCAAACCTGGAGGTGAAAACATCTAGAACTTAACAAAATAGAGTAAAATAAGAACAATTTAAGAATAAATGTAAAATTTTGAGATATGAACACTAGTATGAGATTAAGTACAAGACACAAAAAGAATCTTAAAAATCGAAAACTTCAAATAATTAAATAATGTCTTTGAAATTGTCAGCTAAAAATATATGGTTTTCTTTGGATTTTAGTTGTTCGTTGACACAAATAAAGTAATTGTTGTTAATAATAATAATAATAATAATAATAAATGTCTTTATTTGTACATAAATACAATTATTGTACAATTTGCTTGGGCGGGATTTAGCCCGAGGCTACTCTTACATCTAACCCTTAAATATAGATAAGAACATTAACAACAAAAAAAAAACTATTCTAAGGCTATATAATATGAGTAAACTCAATAGAAATAAACATAGATGATATCAAATTACTGAGATAACAAAAGTTGTTGCTTTAGGGATGTTTTAAACTTTTTAAGAGTATGCAGCTGTTTATTATCGTTGTTAAGATTATTGTAGAGAGCAACTGCATTATAAGAGAAGCTACGCTGGAAACTTGCAGTAGAATGTTGTGGCATTGTTAATGTAAAATTATTTCTTATATTGACTTCGTGCGTCGAAGTACGGAATATTAATTTGCTACTTAAGTATGGTGGTATTAAACTCTTTAAAATTTTGAAAACTAGCGAAAGAAATACGTATTTAAATAAGTTGTTGACATTTAGCCAACCAGTTCTGGAAAAAGCCTGCGAAATATGATCAAATTTCCTGAGATTATTAACGAATCTACAACATGTATTTTGCATAATTTGAAGGCGATTTTTGTTTGTTGCTGTCAAACAAGGATAGTAAATAGTTAAACCATAAAGTATTTTAGAAATTACCAAACTTTGACAAATTTTAGCTTTTGTGTATTTGTTACGGAGAATATGTTTGTTAGAATATAGTAGTCGAAGTGCACAATAACATTTTTGTAAAACATCACTTAGATGTTTATCAAACCTCATACATTCGTCAAAGTAGAGACCCAGATTTTTTGCTACGGATTCATGTGCGATCATCTCATTTGATATAGTCAATAATGTAGTATTTTTTATTAATTCATAATAATGTTTATTGGTACAATATATTAGCATCTTGGATTTAGCAGCATTGATGTGCAAGTTATGGGTTGAAGAGTAAGCATTAATTGCTTCCAAATCACCATTTATTAAACCTACAGCATTAACATAATTACTAGGATAAAAATTAAAGTACAATTGTGTATCGTCAGCAAAAAATTGAGCAAAACAGTTGCTAATTTTCGTTTAGAGATCTGATGTATAAAGCAAAAATAAAAGTGGTCCCAGAGCTGAACCCTGAGGCACACCGGACTTTATTGTAGCAGAAGTTGACATCTGATTGTTAATGATAACTTTTTGTGATCGGCCATGTAGATACGATTTTATGAATCCTAAGGAAATATCATCGAATCCATAATAAGAGCATTTGGCACTAAGAAGCCTGTGATTTATTGTGTCGAACGCTTTGCTAAAATCCAAGAGTACTAGTATACTAGCCTTTCTTTTATCAATGTTGTTTAAAATTTTATCGGATAGATATGATAAAGCAGTTATGGTACTATGTCCTGGTTGAAAACCCGCTTGATGAAAGGGTAATATATTATTATGAGAGAGGAATTCATAAATTTGAGAATATGCGGCACGTTCTAGGATTTTTGAAAATAAAGGAAGAAGACTGATGGGTTGCAGTTCATTATATGACTCTGGATTGGATTTTTTAGGAAAAGGAAGAACCAAGGCCTCTCTCTAAGACCTAGGAAAGTAGCCTTGCTCTAAACACAAATTAACGATATGTAATAAGTAAATGTCGATTACAGGCAAGCACAGTTTTAGCATCGACATGTTGATTCCATCGCTTCCTCCAGCATTCGATTTAATATTTTGAATGATTTTATATAAAATAGCAATAGGGATAGTTGTAAGATGAAATCTAAGATTTCTATTATAACTATTATTTCTGTAGAATAAAATTGAGTTAAAACATTCATGATCACTATTTTGGAACACAGACACAAAGTGATTATTTATTTCAAAGGGATTGGATAGTACAGAAGGAATTTCAGTATTTTTTGCAGTTTGAATTTTCATGTCTTTTAAAGCTTTATAAAATTTCGAAGTTGAAGACTGTTTGTTTAGATATTCTATGTAAGCTGCTTTTTCACGTCTTAATGATGCTAAAGCAAAATTTCGAAGTCTCTTGTAAGTATTCCAGTTTTCAATGGTTTTATTAACTTTATATTTTTTTAAAGCATTATCTCGTTCCTTAAAAATTAATTTTAAGACAGGTGTTAACCACGGTGCTTCGGACTTGCTGATTCTAGCAGTACGAAAGGGACAGTATTTATTGAATAGCCTAGTTAAATTATTAGTTAAATGATCCACCTTACTATCAATATCATTAAGAGATAAAATATAATATTATCTCGAAGGTCTTGGGAAAAAGCTTCTTCATCAAAGTTTTGATAATCCCTATAAGTTATGTATTTATGGTTTTGTGAAGTATAATGAAGTTTTAAATGGCAGTAAACTAACTGATGGTTTGTAAAATAATCCACATTTATAGTACCATGATTTGTGCATAAATATGGAATATTTAAGAAAATCGGATCAATTAATGTTTCTGAATGGTCGGTAATATGAGTAGGTTCGTCAATAATCTGAACAAGTCCGAAAGTATCGAGACATTTACTCAGTGAATTGTTTTTCTGAAATAAGTTGACATTAACATCACCTAATATTATAACATCATCATAATTTATAGCAATTGATGGTAATATGTTATCTAATAGTTGAATTGCATCGCTTAACGTTCCAGATACGATTGAATTTCGAGCATTTCAAGAAGGTTTAATCTGTTCCCTTTAACACAATGGTGGAGGAGCGAGGAGTTGGACAATGAGAAGGAATGGTTGGAAGACAAAATATGGTTAGCAAATGAAGAAGGTGCGACGACACTTCGGTCGTTGCGGGTCACTTTGGCGCCTTAGTCCAGGTTTCGGATTGCCTCGGGCGCCACCTTCCGTTTAGAGTGTGAAGGCCACTTGCTCCGGGCAGCGTCAGTGAAGAAAGAAATACTCCAGGGGTCGTTATGGTTTCGACTAATGCCTTGTAGCCAGAAGGGCGGGCTTTACTTGCCCTACTGGGCGGAGATCCTGGGTATTCGCTGCAATATATAAACTCACAACCAGTTAGAGTAAAATAAAAATCACCAAATGAAAATAACTGTTTTTATTGTCATCCAAAAAAATATCAACATAAAAAGGACCCAGCGGAGAAAGTTGTGTAACGTTTTCTGAAGCCAAACCAAAAATAAAAGCAACTTGTGAAAAATAACAAAAATGCGTGAAAATGGTTGATGGTCGGAGCGCGGCGGGTTTAAGCGGTGATACAGGTGCTGATGATGAAGCAAATCGTGCAGATGAGGAAAAAGGTACGCGGTGATTCTACTTGGTTGAACAAAGTACTATTTTATATGGTAACTTCACTTAAGCGGTCACTCCCGGTATCTAGTACAAATTTAATTGGAGGTGATTGCTCACAGCAGCCAATTGCTATTATTAATACAAACTGGAATTTCGTTTTACGGTGCAAATATGTTTAGGAGGTGATTGCTCACGGCTCCGGTTATTTTTATAAATCAAAACTTAGGTCGCGTTCCCCCTGTATAACGGCACTAATTTAATTGGAGGTGATTTCTCACAGCAGCCAATTGCTATTATTATTAAAAATGACTCGCGGTGTTTTAAGGCGGTGATTGCTCACGGCACCTACTTATTATCTGAAACGCGTTTTCCCCTGTATACGGCACTGACTTTAATTGGAGGTGATTTCTCACGGCAGCCAATTTTATTATTAAATAAAACGAGTCGCGGTACAATTATTAGGCGGTGATTTCTCACAGCACCAGCTGATTATTATTATAAACGCGTCTCACCCTGTATACGGGATATTTACTTGGAGGTGATTGCTCACAGCAGCCTTACACAAAAATGACTCGCGGTATTTTAGGCGGTGATTTCTCACAGCACCAACTGATTATTATCGCGTTTCCCCTGTATACGGCACAAATCGCGTTAAATATAACAATAGCACTTTGCTACCTTTTCAATGATTAACTTACTACTACCTATTTTTCCTCACCGGTGTACTGCTTGCTGGTCAGGCGTGGTAGTCGGCTTGCTGGCACTCGTACAACTGAATGATTAATCTCCTCTAGTAACGAAGAAACCTCTATTCTCCCACTTCGGATCTGGAGGGAGTCTTTTAAAACATGCGCGGTAGTAATGAACTGGACTTAGTACAAATCTTCAAATTTACTCCTGATAAATATGTCAACACCGGAAAACGCGGACTTAGAATAATTTTAAAATATAAGATTATTTACCAATAAATTATTTTCTTCTACACCGGTACGACTTGGCTGGTAGTCGAGTTCAAATCTCTAATCGAACTGATTAAATGAATCACAAGCCGTGCCATACCATGAGACTGGTTGGGCACGCGTCGCGAGGCGAAGTCTGCCTTTGGCGGTTCCATCTTCCGGACGACGTGTGAACTTTGTGCAATCGCGTTTGACGAGTTCGACGGGAGATCGCGGTGCTTTACATTTCACGGTGCATTTCGGGTTTATCTATTTACGGACTATTGCCGGTCGAACTAATTTATACAAGTATTAGGGAAAAATTAATAACTAAAAATAATACGATCGGAGATTGGGGAATTAAATCATTAACAAATTCGTAACTTCGTTACACACCCTTCCTACTTCGGGAAAAAAAAATTAACAATTTTTTTTTTTTTACATATACAATAACACTGGTATTAGTAAATAATAATAATAAGAAATCAAAATAAGATCAGAAACCCTATCAGGTGCCTACCCCTGTATTGGTCGAACCCTATATTCGGGGTAGGTACGCCTGTTACAAAACAACTACTAATAAAACAAATTCTTCGGTGACTTCGTGTGCCAAATTTGTAACGCAATTTGGCTGGTATCTTCGTCGACTTTGGTTGTCGACTTCGGCTGGTATCTTCATTGACTTTGGCTGGTATCTAGGTTCCACAGTCTGGGCAGGTCACATGCTAGTTCGTCGGGACATTATTTGTCAGCTGGAAAAGTACAGGATTATTGGTGTGCGGCATCAGTTACATGAGCGGGCCGTAGATCTTTAATATGTACTCTTGGAATGCGTTTTCCGGTCTGCGTCTTGAGATCGTATACCACTGGTGATATTACTCGCGTGACGATGTACGGTCCGGCGTACTTTGGTGCTAGTTTCGCGGCGAATCCCTTTTCGGCTGATGATAGGTGGTGTTCCCGTTTCATCACCTGGTCACCGACGTGACAACGCCATTCCCGGCGCCTTAGGTTGTAGTGGCGGCTCTGGTTGGTGAAGGCTCTGGCGAGATTAGTTCGGACCATCTCGAAAGTCTCCTGCAACCGATGCAGCCGTTCAGTATGCTGGACGGTCGCGGTTTGTTCGTTCTCTTCTGTTTCATCTGGTTCAGGTGGTGGCGGAGTATGGTAGACGGCCCTCGGTACTTCTAATTCGCGACCGAAATTCAGAAACGCGGGAGTGTATCCGGTTGATTCTTGACGAGCGGTATTAATCGCGAAGGACAACTCTGGCAAGTGCACGTCCCATTTACGGTGGTCCTGGTCGCAGAACTGGGCTATCATAGTCTTTAATGTCTTGTTGGCCCTTTCGACGGGATTAGCCTGTGGTGTGTAAGGCGGTGTTCGGCGATGAGTGATTCCAAGCTCTTTCAGCATATCTTCGAAGATATGGCCAGTAAACTGGGTTCCATTATCACTGAGGACCACTTTCGGACATCCGAAACGGGTGACTATCTCTTCATATAAGGCTTGTGTAACGGCCTTTGCTGTTGCTTTCCGGATTGGTCGGCATTGTACCCACTTGGTAAATCGATCCTGGAATACTACCAGAAAGGTGTTTCCTTTTGATGATCTGGGCAGGGGACCTACTAGGTCAGTGCTGACACACTCCCAAGGTAGACGGTTGTGGGAGGGTTGCATCTTGCCTGCGGGTTTCATCTGTGATGATTTGAACCGTTGACATGAATCGCAGCTACGGACGTACTTGGAGATGTCACGGAACATTCCAGGCCAGTAGTAGCGGGCCGCAATTCTTGCGATCGTCTTAGCGATGCCCATGTGTCCAGCTGTCGGTGCATCGTGCATCTCTTTCAGCACATTGAGCCGGGTTGGCTTTGGGACACACAGCTTCCATGGATCGGCTAGGTCTGGTTCGGTCAGATCACTAGAATCCCAGAAATGACGGTACAAACGGTCGTCTCGGATACAGTAATCAGGAAAAGCATCAGGATTTTGTCGGACTTCTTCTTTCTTTTTCTGGTACCAGGGGCATTCGATAAACGGTTCTATGGCGGCTAGTTCTTCAGTATGTTCCTCGGTCTCGCCTTGCGGTTCCCGGATAAAGCATCGGCTACTTTATTCAGTCCACCGCGTCGATACTTGACTTCAAAGTCATACTGTTGTAGGAACATGCTCCAACGGGCAAGTCGACCGGCAGGGCTCTTGATGGAATGGAGCCACTTGAGAGACTGGTGGTCGGTGATGACGGTGAAATGATACCCTTCTAGGTACGGTCGTAGTTTCTCGATTCCCCAAACGATGACCAGACATTCCTTTTCTGTCACAGAATAGGCTTTCTCGGTGGCTGACAGGGATCGACTGGCGTAGGCAATCACGTGTTCTCCGTTTTCATCAGTCTGGGTTAATACTGCCCCTAATCCTTGATCTGAAGCATCCGTTTGCAGCGTAAAGGGTTTGTCGAAATCAGGACAGGCTAGAACTGGTGCCTCGGTTAGGCACGTTTTGAGCTTCTGAAAAGCTTCTTCCTGTTCTGGACCCCAATGCCAGCGACGGTTCTTCTTCAGAAGGCGGTGTAGCGGTGCGGCTACTTCAGAAAAGGCAGGAACAAAGCGTCGGTACCACGAGGCCATTCCAAGAAAACGCCTTAGACCTCTTACACGAGTTGGGGCGGTCAATTCTACGATGGAGGCCACTTTATCTGGGTCGGTGCGGATACCTTCTGATGTTACTAGATGACCGAGATATTTTAAGGATCTCCTTCCAAATTGGCATTTCTCAGGGTTGATGCGCAAGTTGGCGTCCCGGAGACGACGGAATACTTCCTGGAGATTACCCAAATGCTCTTCGAAGGTGCGTCCCAGCACAATGATATCGTCTAGATATGCGAAGCAGTAGGGTTCCATCTCCGGTCCAATGATTCTATCCATTAATCGTTGGAACGTGGCGGGGGCGGCATGCAAGCCGAATGGCATAACGCGGAACTGGTAGAGGCCTCGTCCCGGAACGGTGAATGCTGTGATCGGTTTACTGTCCTCCGTGAGTGCTACCTGCCAATAACCTTGGCGCAGGTCGATGCTGGAAATGTAACGGGCACGACGGAGTTTGTCTAGTACGGCATTGATGAATGGTAGTGGATAGGCGTCCTTCTCGGAGACAGAATTGACTTTCTGAAAATCAATGCAGAACCTTGGTTTGCCATCTCTTTTCCGGACGATGACTACAGGTGAGCTCCACGGGCTCTCTGAGGGTTCTATTATGTCCTCCTCCAACATCCTATCTACTTCGGTATTTATCACTTCCTGCATTCGCGGATTCTGAGGTCCGTAACGTTGCTTTATCGGTTCTGGATTTAGGAGACGGATCCTATGTTCCACCAACGGCGTTACCCCTCGTATGTTTTCAAACAACGGTAATTCATCTTGCAGGAAGGCGTTTAATCGGTCTTCTTTTTCCGGAGTGAGAGTCAGGGCTGGTCCTACTTCGGTGGTTCCAATAGGAAAGCATGGTACGGGCCTTGCATTCACTGCTACTGGGCGGTTATCCACCAAAATTTGTCCATTCCCTAGATCGAGGGAAAATCGGTTTTTCCGGAGGATGTCCATTCCGAACACTAAATCAGAAGAAAGTCCTGGTAAATGCCCGAAAGCTGCTTCGAAAAGATGATCTTCCAACTGGATTTCAATACGGTACGTGTTTGAGACGGTCACGGTTTCTCCGTTTGCCAATCTAGCAGAACTGGTGGTGGCGGTAGTCTTTGGTACGCCTAGTGATTCCCATTGTTTAGCAATACGGTCTCCTACATAGGATATCACAGCTCCAGTATCAATCAGGGCTTGACTCGTGCCACCAGGTATATTGACGGATATGTGGGGACGGCAATCTTCATACGGTACGGTGGGTGAGGCATCATAGGGACGTTGCTGCACAGGCCTCATCTCGTTGCAGCGTCCTATCGGTTTTCCGGCCGCGGACAGGGACAGTAGCGGGACATGACTCCATCTCTCTTACATCTGGAGCAAAATATCTTGGGAGCCTCTCTACACTGACTCCTAAAGTGTCCTGTTTGGCCACAGCGCCAACATTCCTGATTCCTTTCTACGGGTCTGCTAGTGGACGGTAAAGCTTGTAATTGTTGATTCATCCTGGTGCGATCGACGGCATTTCTCGGTGTGACGGGGGCGGTAGGAGAGGTCCTTGACGGAGGGGGAGTGTTTCTGTAAGGGGAAGGCTGAGGGGTAGGGTTGGTTCTGTAAGGGATAGACGGACTGGGTGGGATGTTTCGGTGCTGGGACGGTTGTGTAGGCGGGATGTTTGTATAAGGGGAAGATCGAGGCGGGTTGCTGCGATACGGGGTAGACGGAATATTTCTAATCTGTGGAAGAGGAGCAGGTGGGACTGGTGTCTGGGAGAGTTCGATTTCCATTCGTAACAACTCATATTCACGGACAGCCTTAGCAAATTCATTGGCTTCGGTGAAGTCGGTCCTACGGATCTGACGTCGAAATTCTGGGTGTAGGTTCCGGTACAGCCAATTCAATTCCTGGTCAGGCGTAATGCCCCCATGCCGGCGAATAAGCGTTTGCAGATCGGTAATGTAAGAGGCGGTATCCTCCTGTAGGTCGTGCGTCCTTCGACTTATGGCGGCCTCCAGATCGATACGGTAATTCACAGGAAAGAAGAAGTCCTGGAAGGCGACACAGAATTCTCCCCAGTTAGACCAAAAGCGCCGGTTATTTCTAAACCATAAGGCGGGCATCCCTTGCAACAATTCTGGCATGGCTTGCAATATTCTGTCGGCGGTGATCCCCTGAGATTCACGGATCTCTTCTAGTCTTTCTAGAAACGTGGCGGGATCACTGGTTCCATCAAAGGTTACATGCCAGTCCTTTACTCTTAAGGGCGGCATCACGGTGCTCATAGCTGGACCTGGTTGTGGTTGCACGGTCTGGATTCCAACTAGCGTTCCACTTAATACGCTAGTCATTGTAGGACCCCCTGTAGTCGTTACGGTGACAGTTGGTGCCGTGGTGGGACGGGTTGTGGTCGTAGTGGTCGTGCCCGTGGTAGTGGGTGGGCTTACTGTCGCTACGCTGGTGGATACTGTGGCGGTAGCAGGGCGTCCTTCTCTCAGAAATTTTACTAAGCGCTTCCTCTTATCGTCTACGGTTCCGGTGGTTTCTAAATGGAACCTCATTAGTTCAATATCTAGCTCATCTTTGCGGAGCAGGTATATCCATCCTACTCGGTTATCGGTAGGGTCATTCCCTTGGCCTGGGCTTGGCGGATACTGGGTTCCTGCAGACCCTGCGGCAGTCGTTACGGTGACTTGTAATCCCTGATTGTTCGGCATCTTCTTACCACAACGGTCCTTTCTAACAACGGTTTCGCCAAACTTGTAATTCGCACGTCTTGCTCGGTCGAGTGTCGGATTTCAACTTCCTCAAATTTGATCTCAACGAACGCCAAATGTGTCTAACAACGGTAATCTGGTGGGGATTGGTGCTTCTGCGCACTCTTACGTCTGTCTGTCTCGGTATTACTCGGAACTGCTCGTAATTTCTCGTTCGAGGTCGTAATTATGACTTATACCCTTGTAACGTGAGAACGGCTTGTTGGATTTGAAAACGGATACTGGCAATCGATTCTACGTCCTCGTAAACCTATTAAACGAGGGGTCACTCGGTATCCTTTTTCAGTCTGTCAAAGTGACAAGTCGGTAGAATTCAACGGGTTTCGGTGTATTTCCTCCTCTAAACGTGTTTGGGATCGATGCGGGCTCTCTTTGAGCAAATCTGGACAATCTGTCAAAATGACAGGTCAGCGGTTTTTGACGGATTTACGTATATTTCGGTCCTTTGAATCGTTATACGGTGATTTTGGCTCTTTACAGTGGCTGGTTCAATCTTTAGCCTCGGAATCAGCTTTTTCCACAAGTTCGGTAATCAGCGGGCTTGGTACACCATAAAAACGGTCCCTGCTCGGGCGCCAAATTTGCGACGACACTTCGGTCGTTGCGGGTCACTTTGGCGCCTTAGTCCAGGTTTCGGATTGCCTCGGGCGCCACCTTCCGTTTAGAGTGTGAAGGCCACTTGCTCCGGGCAGCGTCAGTGAAGAAAGAAATACTCCAGGGGTCGTTATGGTTTCGACTAATGCCTTGTAGCCAGAAGGGCGGGCTTTACTTGCCCTACTGGGCGGAGATCCTGGGTATTCGCTGCAATATATAAACTCACAACCAGTTAGAGTAAAATAAAAATCACCAAATGAAAATAACTGTTTTTATTGTCATCCAAAAAAATATCAACATAAAAAGGACCCAGCGGAGAAAGTTGTGTAACGTTTTCTGAAGCCAAACCAAAAATAAAAGCAACTTGTGAAAAATAACAAAAATGCGTGAAAATGGTTGATGGTCGGAGCGCGGCGGGTTTAAGCGGTGATACAGGTGCTGATGATGAAGCAAATCGTGCAGATGAGGAAAAAGGTACGCGGTGATTCTACTTGGTTGAACAAAGTACTATTTTATATGGTAACTTCACTTAAGCGGTCACTCCCGGTATCTAGTACAAATTTAATTGGAGGTGATTGCTCACAGCAGCCAATTGCTATTATTAATACAAACTGGAATTTCGTTTTACGGTGCAAATATGTTTAGGAGGTGATTGCTCACGGCTCCGGTTATTTTTATAAATCAAAACTTAGGTCGCGTTCCCCCTGTATAACGGCACTAATTTAATTGGAGGTGATTTCTCACAGCAGCCAATTGCTATTATTATTAAAAATGACTCGCGGTGTTTTAAGGCGGTGATTGCTCACGGCACCTACTTATTATCTGAAACGCGTTTTCCCCTGTATACGGCACTGACTTTAATTGGAGGTGATTTCTCACGGCAGCCAATTTTATTATTAAATAAAACGAGTCGCGGTACAATTATTAGGCGGTGATTTCTCACAGCACCAGCTGATTATTATTATAAACGCGTCTCACCCTGTATACGGGATATTTACTTGGAGGTGATTGCTCACAGCAGCCTTACACAAAAATGACTCGCGGTATTTTAGGCGGTGATTTCTCACAGCACCAACTGATTATTATCGCGTTTCCCCTGTATACGGCACAAATCGCGTTAAATATAACAATAGCACTTTGCTACCTTTTCAATGATTAACTTACTACTACCTATTTTTCCTCACCGGTGTACTGCTTGCTGGTCAGGCGTGGTAGTCGGCTTGCTGGCACTCGTACAACTGAATGATTAATCTCCTCTAGTAACGAAGAAACCTCTATTCTCCCACTTCGGATCTGGAGGGAGTCTTTTAAAACATGCGCGGTAGTAATGAACTGGACTTAGTACAAATCTTCAAATTTACTCCTGATAAATATGTCAACACCGGAAAACGCGGACTTAGAATAATTTTAAAATATAAGATTATTTACCAATAAATTATTTTCTTCTACACCGGTACGACTTGGCTGGTAGTCGAGTTCAAATCTCTAATCGAACTGATTAAATGAATCACAAGCCGTGCCATACCATGAGACTGGTTGGGCACGCGTCGCGAGGCGAAGTCTGCCTTTGGCGGTTCCATCTTCCGGACGACGTGTGAACTTTGTGCAATCGCGTTTGACGAGTTCGACGGGAGATCGCGGTGCTTTACATTTCACGGTGCATTTCGGGTTTATCTATTTACGGACTATTGCCGGTCGAACTAATTTATACAAGTATTAGGGAAAAATTAATAACTAAAAATAATACGATCGGAGATTGGGGAATTAAATCATTAACAAATTCGTAACTTCGTTACAAAGGAGTGTTGGTAATGTCAGAATTTCTGTATTTATCAATATATCTAATGTGTTCTTTGATTCTAGTTTCAAGTCTTCTGCCTGATTGGCCGATATAAACAGCCGTACAATCAGCAGAACAGAGTTTGTAAACACCTGTGCGGTGGAGAAATGGGACTTTATCTTTAGTGTTAACTAGAAATGAGTGAATGTTATTGTTAGTTTTAAAAGCAATGTTGATGTTATATTTAGTAAAAACTTGAGAATTTTTATATGATATATTACCAATAAAATGTATTGAGCCTGGAAATGTTTTAACGTTCTGATAGGGGTTAACCAAAAGGTGAGTGTTCAATTTAAATTTAGAAATATATTTAAGATAAATTTTGTTAATCAAGTCTAAGGGGTAATTATTATTAACAGCAAATTGTTTAATGATGTTAAGTTCATCGGTAAAAGCAGGTTGAGAAAGAGGAATAGAAAAGGCTCGATGTAGAAAACTATTAAAGGAGGCCAGTTTATGAGACATAGGGTGGTTGGAATAAAAATTAATAAGACAGTCAGTGGTAGTAGGTTTACGGAAAATTTCGAAGTTTAACGAAGATGTGGAGGGGTTCCTACAAATCAAAATATCAAGAAAGGGTAAGCACATATTAGACTCAAATTCTATTGTGAATTTAATGCGGTTGTGGAGTATATTAAGATAGGAAAGAAAGGAGAGGGCATCATCTGAAGAACCTTGAAATAAAACAAAACAATCATCCACATAGCGTGCATAGAAAAAAAATTTATGTTTGAAAATCGGATGTTCCAGGTAAATGATTATTCATGAAAATTTCGGCTAGGAGAGGAGAAAGATTAGAGCCCATAGCCAAACCTGAAGTTTGCTTATAGAACTTATTATCGAATTGAAAAAAGTTTTGGTCTAATGTTTGTTATTTTTGTTTGACATCAAAACCACCCATTAAATTCAATGTTGGTATTACTGTATAACCTCAATATATTTCAGTCTGTTGTTATACACGAAGTGTGAAGGTCGTTTTATTTCCCACCTTTGTCTAACAGGTTATGGACCCAGGCACGTGGCACTTTTTTTAAGTGGAAATAAAACTGTGAATAGTGGTGTAAAGATGGCTGTAAACTATATGGCAAATATTCCCAAGCTCAAAGGCCGTGAAAATTACGCAGACTGGTCATTTGCTATTGAGAACTTCCTTGTGTTGGAAGGGATGTCAAAATGCACGTCCGAAGTTGTAGCAAACAGTGACGCCAAAGCGAAAGCGAAGATAATTTTAACAATTGATGCTTGGGAAGCGGCAACAACTGTGGATCTGTGGAAAAAATTAAAAAGTCTATTTGACGATTCTGGTCAGACTCGTAAAATTAGTCTCCTACGTAACTTAATTTCAACGAGACTTGAAGACTGTGAATCCATGATAAGTTACGTTAATCAAATAGTGGAAATTAGCCAAAAGTTAAAAGGAATTGGTTTCAAGATTACTGACGAGTGGGTAGGGTCATTATTATTAGCTGGACTTCCTGAACATTTTTCTCCTATGATAATGGCTATCGAACACTCTGGTATCGCCATCTCTGCAGACATTATAAAAACGAAGCTTCTAGACATGGACGTTAATGTCGCTACTAATAATAAAAATGCTCTAGTTGCGAAAGGTTGGCAGAGCCGAAATTATGACAGACAGAAGTTTGACAATGACAGTAATAGCGGACAACGTAAACAAATAACTTGTGGAGATGCAAACAAAAGGGACATTTACGATCAGCCTGCAGAAATCCCAGATCTTTTGAGGTAACAACTGTAGATGAGCCTTGTCCAAGTGAAAATGCTTTTCCTGTGTCGTTTTCGGGTGGAAATTTTAATGTAGAGGACTGGTATGTCGACTCTGGGGCTAGTTGCCATTTCACATCCAATGAAAACTGGGTTCAAAATAAAGTTTATGATGTTAAATTACCCGACGTAATGGTAGCAAACAAAAAAAAACTACCAGCAAAGTGCTTTAATAATGACTGTTGTTAATAATAAGATATTTGAAATTCCTGTAAAAAATATTATTTGTGTACCAGGCCTATCCACGAATTTATTATCTGTAAGTCAACTGATACAAAATGGAAACTCAGTTAAGTTCGAAAATGATTGTTGCAGTATTTTTAACCGTCAAAAATGAGTTAGTGGCGACAGCAGATTTACAAGATGGTGTTTATAAATTAAATGTGGTTGAACAGGATAATTTATCTGCTGCTCTTGCTACAGGCTACACCTGGCATAGACGTTTAGGTCACATTAACACAACAGACCTAAATAAAATGCGAAACGGAGCTGTTGAAGGTTTGGATTGTAGAGACAATATCCAATTTAAAAAGGAAAACTGTATCGTGTGTTGTAAAGGTAAGCAGTCTCGTTTACCGTTCAATAAATCTGGCACAAGAGCTTCAGAAGTCTTGGAAATTATTCATGCCGATGTATGTGGTCCCATGGAAGAATGTTCTATTGGGGGTTCTAGATACTTCGTTATTTTTGAAGATGATTTTAGTAGATTGGGGTTCATTTATTTTTTAAAACGAAAGAATGAGGTTTTTGATTGTTTTAAAAAATTTAAAGCAATGGTAGAAAAACAAAAACCATGTACAATAGAAACTTTCAGATCTGATAACGGGGGTGAGTTTTGTTCAAATGTTTTTAATGATTATTTAAAAGAGAATGGTATAATCCACAAGACAACAAATAGTTACACCCCAGAACAAAATGGCATGTCTGAAAGGCTTAACCGCACACTAATTGAGAAAGCAAGATGTATGTTATCTGATGCTGGCCTTACAAAAAAATTTTGGGCTGAAGCATCGTATACAGCTATATATCTACGAAACAGATCAATAGCATCAGGTCTAAATGGCAAAACACCATTTGAAGTTTGGCATAACAAAAAACCTGACTTAAAAAATATTAGAATATTTGGAAGTAAAGTAATGGTTCATACAGCTAAACAAGAAAGACGAAAATGGGATGAAAAGGCCAAGGAAATGATTTTAGTGGGTTATGGTGAAAGTACAAAAGGATATAGGGTGTACAATCTTGAAACAGGAGAGATAAAGATCAGTAGAGATGTTATAATCATGGAAAATTGTAAAAATGACACTGTTGAGATCTCCATTGAAGAAAAATCGGATTCAGTGGGGGATAATCCTGAATAAAATGAAGATGAATTGTCGAATACTTCTGTAAATCAAAGCGAGCAAGAATTTAATCTCGATGAACCAGAAGATGCTGAATACATTCCCGAAGTAGCTGTTGAATTTCCCGAACATGTAAGAAGATCTCGTCGAGACAAGAAAGAAAAGCAGTTCCCAGATTATGTGACTTACATGTGTTCTGATAGTGAAATAAGCGCTAGTGATGATCCGCTTAGTGTTAGTGAAGCAATGTCGAGGCCAGACAAGGAGAAATGGCGACAAGCAATGATGGAAGAATATCATTCTTTTATGGAGAATGATGCTTGGGAGATTACTGAGAGACCAGAAGGTAAAAATGTGGTACAGTATAAATGGGTTTTCAAAAAGAAAAGAAATGGTGATGGAAGTGCGCGTTACCGAGCTAGGCTTGTTGCAAAAGGTTTCACACAAATACACGGTGTTGATTATGAAGAAACTTTTTCGCCTGTGGTAAGACATTCCACACTAAGATTACTTATTGCATTATCTGTTCAGTTAGATTTAAGTATAACTCATCTCGATGTTATGACTGCATTTTTAAATGGTCGCATTTAAATGAATTATTGTTTATGGAACAACCTGAAGGTTTCAAAATCTCTAATAATGAACATAAAGTTTGTAAATTAAAAAGAGCCATCTACGGTTTGAAACAATCTGCTAGAGTTTAGTATGAGAATGTAGATCAAGTAATTGCTAAACTTGGTTATAAAAAATCAGAAATTGAGCACTGTGTATTCATAAAAATTAAAAATAAACTGCTAACAATAGTAGCTCTATACGTAGATTACTTTTTTGTTTTTTCTAATGACTCTTTAGAAGTAGAATCTTTGAAGCTAGAACTGAATAAAAAATTTAAACTAAAAGATTTGGGTGAATTGCAACAATGTTTAGGGATGACTATTACAAGAGATTTGGAAAAGGGAATAATTGTTCTAGATCAAAAAGATTATACAAATCAAATACTAAAGAGATTTGATATGTTTGATTGTAAACCTTCTCCTACACCTCTTGAATTTTGATGTTGATATTCAGACAGAAAATTGTAAGAATTTACCATATCAACAACTTATAGGGTGTTTAATGTATTTGTCAGTGTTGACGAGGCCCGACATTTCACATTCAGTAAGTTTTCTGAGCCAGTTTAATAATAACTTTAATGTAAAGCATTGGAAACATGCAAAACGTGTACTAAAGTATTTGCAGGGTACTAAAGATTTTGGTTTAGTGTATAAAAAATCGAATTTTGAAATGTTAGGCTTCGTAGATGCAGATTGGGGGGGTGATAAGATAGATAGGAAATCCTATACAGGGTTTGTTTTTAAACTCTCTGAGAGTGCCATATCATGGGAAAGCCGCAAACAAAGGACGGTAGCACTGTCAAGCACAGAGGCAGAGTATATGGCGCTTTCAGATGCTGCAAAAGAAGCCTTGTATCTGCGAAACTTAATGGGTGAATTAATGCAGAGAGATATGTGTATTACTATACAGTGCGGAATAAATTCTATAACGAATAAATGAGGGCGTGTTGGGAAAAACGCTTAGACACGTCGATTTGTATTTTGAAATGCGCATTTTAAAAAATATATAAAAATTATATAGGGTGTGTCATGTGACAGTGGCCAATACCAACTTTCTTATTTTAAATACAACCCCCTGTATATTATTTATTTTTTCGATTCTTCAGAAAATTCTAGACATAATTTATGTACAATGCTCTATACCTATCTTCAACGGTTTCGGAAATATTAAGTGTTTTCAGATTTCCTACAAAAATTAACATTAAAAAAAAGAAAATTATTTTATTTCTCAAATTCGCTACATTACACTCAATACTTATTTCCCATTTAGCTCTTGATATTGAGAAAGTAAGCAAAAACCAATCCTGTGTCCCTTTTTACTGATATGAAATAAAAAAAGTCAAAAACAGTTTTGTTTATTTTCGTATAAAACTCATAGCCTTAGCAACTTGTTGTCTGCCTGCATGACAGTAGTGATTAGTGTCAGTGCTATTGTCGTTTGAATTTCGTTAACTGTACGTAATAATAGAAAAATGGTTCATTTAACAGAAATGCACAAAATAACCATTCTACAAATGATTGGTTATGGTGATAACACACGGACACAAATGGAAGTTTCTCGGTTATTTCACGAAAAATTTCCAAATTTGCCGCCTATATCCCAAGGAACAATTAGTAAAATAGAAAAGCAGTTTCGCGAGCTTGGTCATGTAAGACAGATAAAGAAAGTAGCTGCCAATGCAGTAAGTGATGATACGAAATTGGATGTTATGCTTGAGTTTCAAGAAAACCCACATAATTCTGGTCGAAAAGCAGCCGCACTATTCAACGTTAGCCACACATCAATTTTTCGAATATTAAAGGAAAGTAAAATGCATCCCTATAAAATGATACCAACTCAGGAGCTCATGGAAGACGATTTCGATAGGAGAACATATTTTTGTGAACAAATGATGGCAATGTTAGATAACAATGTGATCCAATTAGACAATGTTTTGTTTTCTGATGAGAGCACATTTACAGTTCACGGTTATGTTAATCGTCAAAATTGCCGCTATTGGTCCAATGAGAATCCTCACTGGATGAGAGAAGAACATACGCAATATCCTGAAAAAGTTAATGTTTAGGATGGAATTGTTGGAAATCATATCGTAGGTCCTTTTTTCATTGATGGCAACTTGAATGGCGATAAATATTTAGAACTGCTCCAAAATAATGTCGTGCCAACTTTGCCAACTTTGCCAACTTTGACTAACTTATATCCGGATCCAGCAATCCCACAAGTTCCTGCCAATATAATATGGTTTCAGCAAGATGGAGCATCGCCACATTACCAAATTAATGTCCGGGAGTACTTGAACCAAATTTTTCCAAATCGGTGGATAGGGAGGCGCGGATCGATAGAATGGCCAGCACGATCTCCTGATCTGACGCCATTGGACTACTTTTTATGGGGATATGTCAAAAGTATTGTATACAAAACTGAACCCCTCAACTTAGATGACTTAAAAAGACGAATCACGCTTGCGATTAGATCAGTCACGCCTGAGATGTTGAGTAACGTTAGAAGACTTTTCTACACCAGATTAGGATGTTGCCAAGACGTTCGTGGCGAGCATTTTGAACATTTTCTACGTTGACATTAATGTTTTTTTGTTTTTTTTTACATTATTAAGAAATAATCAGTATTACTTATTAGGTTTTTAGTGTAATGTAGCGAATTTGTGAAATAAAATAATTTTCTTTTTTTTAATGTTAATTTTTGTAGTAAATCTGAAAACACTTAATATTTCCGAAACCGTTGAAGATAGGTATAGGACTTTGTACATGAATTATGTCTAGAATTTTCTGAAGAATCGAAAAAATAAATAATAAACAGGGGGTTGTATTTAAAATAAGAAAGTTGGTATTGGCCACTGTCACATGACACACCCCATATAATTTTTATATATTTTTTAAAATACGCATATTAAAATACAAATCGACGTGTCTAAGCGTTTTTCCCAACACGCCCTCATTTATTCGTTATCGAATTTATTCCATTTGGCTGTTCCGCACTGTATATAATGACAATATGAGCGCACAAAAATTAGCTAATAATCCTGTGCACCATAAGCGGTCTAAACATATAGATATTCGCTACCACTTTGTAAGGGAAGCAATATCGAATAATTTTCTAAAATTAGTTTATTTGTCCACTGCAGATATGATTGCTGACATATTGACAAAAAGTCTAACTGTCAGTAGATAGAACGTCCATTAACTTTAAAGGTTCTGTAAGTAACGGCAATGACGTTTAGAATAAAACTTTACAAGTTGATTTCTTGTACAATTGTCACAATCTAAACGTCATTGTCATTAGTTACAGAACCTTTAAAGTTAACGAACGTTCTATCTACTGACAATAAATGTACAGAAATTCAATAAATTTGTAAATGGGTTGGGTCTCTATAAACCTTTGTAAGTTTTGATGTAGTGGGGGTGTTATTTTTATTTGACATCAAAACCACCCATTAAATTCAATGTTGGTATTACTGTATAACCTCAATATATTTCAGTCTGTTGTTATACACGAAGTGTGAAGGTCGTTTTATTTCCCACCTTTGTCTAACAATGTTAGGGTGAGTAAAGAGATAAGATCGTTGGAAATTTCAGGATTAATGTTGTTATTACGGAGGAGGATTTTAACTAATTGGATACATTCAGAAGGGGGGATGCTGGGAAATAGGTTGGAAACATCAAGCGAAAGTAGAATGGAGTCAGGGGGAATTTTGATTTTAGAGAGGCGGTTAGTAAGATCAGATGAATTTTTAACTGCAAATTTATTTTCAAAGAGGGTGACATCTTATAAGTTCTTATTGAGAAAAGAAGCAAGTCTGGAAGATGGGGAATTGACGAATCTAATAACCGGTTTTATCGGAGCATTAACTTTATGAATTTTGGGAAGGCCGTACAATAAGGGAGTGGTAGGAGCCATAGGGCATTAATGCAAAGGGGCTGGAGTTGAAAATAGACAAAGTGTTGGAAAAGGATTTAAGTTTGGATTTAAAGGTGTTAAAAAATGAAACTGTGGGATCATATGTAAGTATTAAAATAGAGGGATCTTCAGAAATAAAGGTATTGACTTTAAGAAGATAATCTGATTTATCAAGAATAACACCTTTGTCTGCTTTTGTCAATACTAGGTTTTCATTGGTAATCTTGTCTTGAAGGTTCTGAATACTCTTCAGGTTACAATGATAAGGAATGAAAGAGGGAGGTGGAGGGTGAGAATGGAAATGTCTATGATACTTCAGTTCTAATAGAGTCTTTGTTAATAGCATCAATGTTATTTAAAATGTTTTCAGTATCAACTGATAAAAGTTTAAAATTATTCTTTTTATTGTAAGAGATATTATAATAACGGGAAAATAATATTTTTTCCTGTATACAAATCACGTTTTAGTTATTAAGTAATTTAATTTTTTTTATTTGAAAAATGAATAAAAAAAATTAGTTAAATGGTGCGTGTTTGTTATTGTTCTCGTATATAGAAATAACTATGCGAATTAAATAATAGAGGAAGAAAGAAAATGAATAGACGAGTATGGATTTAATCACACACCTATCCACCTTCTATGATGTTACATGTCCGTGTGTGTATGTATGTAGATGTACCACATAAACAACTTTTTATGCACAGAAACAGAAGAGGAACAACCGTTAGCTATAATAACACTTCTACGAAACGATATATACAAAAATAGCAGATTTAATTATTCTTTTTACTTAGTTACAATAAAGTGATACCAAGATTTTCTTAACTTTGAAAATAAATAAAGGTAACCTAGTTTTTTTCGTTATAAACATTACCTTTTATTTTACTTTTCTGACCCACCTCCGAGAAGGGAAATTATTGTGAACGAGCGAAAAAAAATTTTCGAGATAAAGATGGAAATATCCATTCTGAGGTCACCTGAGATGATTAAGACCATTTCTAGATGGCAGTCTGTCTGTCTGTCCGTCGGTCTGTCCGTCTGCCCTTCCGTCCGTCCGTCCGTCCATCTGTCTGTCTGTCTGTCTGTCTGTCTGTCCGTTGGTCTGTCTGTCCGTCTGCTGTCCGTCGGTCTGTCCGTCGGTCTGTCCGTCGATCTGTCCGTCCGTCCGCCTGTCTGTCTGTCTGTGTGTATTCTTCCACGATATGGGCCACACGTTTAATCCAATTAAGCTGAAATTTGATATATGGATTTGGGATATCCGTCGGAAAAACCCATTAGTTTTTGTACGACATCTGTCAAACGGAGGTGTCACTATCAAAAAATGACAGATGTAATATGTAATGAAATTTGACTGTCAATATGTCATTTAAAAGCCCCTAAAAATCTCTATTTAGAATAGTCAAAATTATTTTTCCATCTGTCACCTGTCAAAAATAAAAAAATGTCAAAATTTGAAACTTTAACATTAAATATTTGGAAAAGTATTTGTGGATACTATTCGGGAAAGTTTTGGGGCGACACATTTTTTTTCTCTATTTTCCCGATTTTCCTGTTTTTCCCCATTTTTCCAAATGTTTCACTATTTTTCCATATTATTATCATTTTTTTCCTATTGTCCCATATTTTCCACTATTTTCTCCATATTTTTCTTTAATTTCTCCATTTTGCCATATTTATAACTATTTTTTTCCCATTTTTTTATATTTTTTCCAATTTTTGTCAAATTTTTTAATTGTTTTTTTCGTTATTTTTCTCTAATTTTCGCAATTTTCCAATACTTTTCTTACTTTCCTCTACTTCTTCCATATTTTTCCCAATTTTTTTCCTATTCTTCCCTAAATTTCGTAGTTTTTCCTATTTTTCCCAATCAGGAAAAAATAAAAAAAAACTCAGATATACAAATTTAAAAAAAAATGTGAAAAATTTGGCGGACCCATATTTTCCTATTTTTCTCCATGTCCCCCTATTTTTCATTGTTTACTTATTTTTCTCTAATTTCCTCATTTTGCCCCATTTTGTCATATTTTTTTTATGTTTTTCCCAGTTTTTTTCCTATTTTGTTTTATTTTTTTTCGTTTTCCCAAAATTTCCTCAATTTTTCACAATTACCCCCAAATAATATCAAAAAATCAGAAGAATAAGAAAAAATTAGAAAACAAAAGAAAGAAATAGGGGAAAAAAAGAACAATGAAGAAAAATAAGCAGAATCAAAAAATCAGAGAAAATCTGAAAAAAAAATTTTTTAAAAATAAAACAGAAAATAGTGGAAAAAATTCAAAGAATATCAGAAAATATTGAAAAAAAAAATGAAAAAGTCGCAAGAAATCGAAAAAAATTGTAAAAAAATAATAAAAAATTGCAAAAAATCGTGAAAGAAGAGCAACCAAAAATCGGAAACAATGTTAACCATAAAAAAAATTTAAATGAAAAAATCGAAATTGAAATAAATGGCAACAAAATTGCAAAAAAAATGGCAAAAAATTCGCAAATAGTCACATAAAATCAGAAAAATAAGAAAAAATTAGAAAATAAAAGAAAAAAATAGAACAATGAGAAAAAAATGAGGAAAAACAAGAAAAAATCGAAAAAAATAATCAGAAAATAAAACAAAACAAAAATAAAAAATCACAAAAAAAAACGCAACAAAACCACAAAAAATCGCAACAAAATACCAAAAAAAAATGGCAAAACATTCGCAAATAGTCACAAAATCAGAAGAATAAGAAAAAATTAGAAAACAAAAGAAATAGAAAAAAAATTGAACAATGAGAAAAAATGAGGAAAAATTAGAAAAAATCGAAAAAAAAATTAGAAAAAAAAAACAAAACAAAAAAAAAATAAAAAATTACAAAAAAAACGCAACAAAACTACAAAAAATCGCAACAAAATGCCAAAAAAAATGGAAAAAAAATCGCAAATAGTCACATAAAATCAGAAGAATAAGAAAAAATTAGAAAACAAAAGAAATGGAAAAAAATAGAACAATGAGAAAAAAATGAGGAAAAATTTGAAAAAATCGAAAAACAATAATCAGAAAAAAAAACAAAACAAATATAAAAAATCACAATAAAACGCAACAAAACCACAAAAAGTCGTAACAAAATCCCAAAAAAAATGGCAAAAAATTCGCATAAAACCAGAAGAATAAGAAAAAATTTGAAAACAAAAGAAATAAAAAAAATGGAACAATGAGAAAAAAATGAGGAAAAATTTGAAAAAATCCAAAAAAAAAAACAAAAATAAAAAATCACAAAAATGATAAAAAAAAAATGAGAAAAATCTCTCTCTCTCTATACAATTAATTATAAAAGATATAAAGAAAAAAAAAATTATATTATAGAAAGAGATAGAGAGTATAAGAAGGGAAGGTTGCCTGGAGCGAGCATAACGCTTTTTTCTAACGTAACGCTTTCTGCCAATTAACTCCTACCGCAAACCGCGTTAAGGAACTTAATTCCAAAAAGAGTATCGAAAGAGAAAAATAACGTAGGGAATTTAAAATGGTAATTGATTGTACAGGGTGTCCTAAAAGTTATTCAAATATAAAATAATCATTGGTATATTCTTTAAAATTTTGATGATATAATAATATAATAATACTTGGCACAACTATCATAAAAAAAATTGAAAGAATATTATCAATTAGATCAATTATTTTTGTAATACCTAAAATATATAGTGTGTATTTTTTGGGATATCGTATTTATTCATAATACCTAAAAACATAATATATCAAAAAATCATCAACTTTAACCGGGACCACTTTTCCCATGTTACCGGTGCGTTGTCCTTTGAGATACAATAAAACTCAATTTTTTGATATTTTTGTGCCAAAGTTCGGTGCATTTTTCTAAAATTTTCCATTTTTTTTTAAACCACATTTAATTATTTGTTTTGGTTACGTAAAAGTGATTCCAAGATTTTTTTTTTTTTGATAATAAAAAAATGATATCTAATTGTCATGATAATTATATCAGTTAATAACAAATGATATATTTGATAGAATTAGAAATATATTTAAATATCCCTCTTTGTCCTTTTTTTTTATAAACTCCAGACAGAAGAAAGAACCATCATCATCGTCTAAGTTGCTTTTGGTTCTCGACAGCGGGTGGTCCTACTCGAGGGCAAAAACTTGCCTCACAGGAAGTGATCCCACACCTTCAGTGGTTCTTGTTCCATTAGATGTTGTCAGATCGATGCGTTTTATCAGTATACTCAATTATTTAAATAAATTAAATACATAATAGCTTTATAAAAATATGTTAATAAAAAGTATAATTTTAACAAATTTAAAAAAAAAAATTGTAATTTCGATTAACGATTTGGCAACGAGGGTTTTCGATTCTCAGTACCCACTTATATAACAAGTTTTATTTTAGGTAGGTACTCGGTACTCGTTTGGAAAGAGAAGAAGAGTAGGGCCCTACGGGTAATTATAGACTTAAATACTATTGTTGAATCTTTGGAGCGGGTTGTTAAGATTCTGAATTTTTAAGACGTGAAGAGGCACCTGTGTTGATGTTTTCATTGTAGGTTGAATGATGTCGGCAAATGATTGTCTTCAGTCAGAACCGAAATTTAATGGGATAGTCATTTGTAATGGTATTGTGTGGTCTTTTAATCGGTACTTGTTTATATAAGACAAATTATAAACTAAAGGTCGCTCACTGTTAACTGAAAGAAAAATAGTAAATAGAAGATAATGAAAATTGAAAATTAAATTGAGTTGTTTTACCTACTGAAGAGTTTTTGTTAAGCTGGATCTGAACTTCTTTTTTAATTAATAAGTGGTTGGACTTAATAATTTAAAGGGTATATACACAAACCAGTAATTTAACAAGCAACTAACCACAAGTGTATAGTAAATGCGACGACCCCTCCCCTGCTCCGTTTTTTCTGCATAAACATTTTTGTCGCACAAGTTTAGACTTCCTCGAGTAGAGAAAGTACTATGCTTATACTTTTGCTATCTTAGATAGACAGGATGCTATGGGACTGTTCACTCTGAGACCTACTGAAACAATACCATAAATGTGGCCAGGTATGTTTTTATCCTTATCAAAAGTTGTCTACTGAAAATAAAAAAAATCGGCTGTGTCACCCCAGGACTTTCCCGGCTCGACCGTAGAGAATATGTTATTTATTATTATTATTATTATTTTAATTACAAAATACTAAGCATTATGGAACACATTAAAAATAGCGACCTGATGGTGAATTAATATTTCAATGTTGGTAATGACATAAGCTGTGCATGCGCACGTTATATATCATATATACAATTAGGATCTCCTAAAATCATGTGTGAAAACTATTGGGAATTCGGGAAAAATTTTCATACAATAGTTGTAGGGAATTTTAAATGTGTATTTTCTCGCCATCTAGCGGCGAAACTATGAAGAATTCGATAAAAGTTAAACATAAATAAAGAAAATTTGATGCTTTCCAACTTTGCACAAGAAAATTTTACACTAAATACATTGTTTGTCCTCAAAATCAAGAAAAACTAGAGAAAACATACATGCACATTTTTTACACGCCCTCTAGTGGCGCAACTATTGGAGATTTTAGAAAAAGTTTGAGATAAAAGTTATAGAGAATTTTATGCTCTAAAACTTTGTACTACAAAATTTTTCACTAAAGTATATTGTTTGTCCTCAAAATCAAGAAAAAACAGAGAAAACCTACATGCACATTTTTTACGCGCCCTCTAGTGGCGAAACTATTGGAAATTCTGGAAAAAGTTTGAAACAAAAGTTATAGAGAATTTTATTCTCTAAAACTTTGTACTAAAACATTTTGCACTAAAATGTATTGTTTGTCCTCAAATCAAGAAAAACTATAGAAAACATACATGCACATTTTTTACGCGCCCTCTAGTGGCGCAACTTTTGGAAAAGGCTTAAGACAAAAATTGTAGGTAATTTAATGCTCTAAAACTTTGTACTACAACATTTTGCACTAAAATGTATTGTTTGTCCTTAAAATTTTAATAAAGCAAAAAATTGTTACATGTATATTTAATCAATGTCGGTCTTGAGGACCCTCCACTGTACCAATTTAAACCAAAAACTAATGGTCGCATTCTAGGCATACACCGACCCTCCATACCAAATTTCAGCTTGATTGGTCAAACGGTTCGGCAGTTATCGTGGAAGATTACACACAGACACAAAGACACACAGACAGACCATACGCTGGAAATGGTCTCAATCTTCTTGGGGAACCTCAAAATGGATATTTCCATCGATATCTCAATTATTTTTTTTTGCTCGTTCACCTTACTTTCCCTTTGATGGGTCCGGGAAAGTAAAAAATTGTGCGGTCTCTCTATCTCTCTCCTATCTTTCTTTTTCATTAATTTTCATTATATTTTTTCCTATTTTCCAATATTTTTTTCTATATGTTACATTTTTTTTCTTTCATTTTTCAGTATTTTTTTTCACCATTTTTAATTTTACAATTTTATTTTTAATTTTTTTTTCAAATTTTCTGATTTTTCTTTCAATTCCTTGCAATGTTTTCTGTTTTTTCCGGTTTTTTGTTTTTTTTTGTTTTTTCTGCTCTTTTCTAATTTTTTCTCATTTTTTCTAATTTTTTTCTAATTGTTATTTTTTCTATTTCTTTCTTTTGTTTTGTAATTTTTTATCATTTTTTCTTATTCCCCTGATTTTTTGCGATTTTGTTGGTATTTTGTTAGAGATTTATTTCAATTCATTCGAATTTTTTTATTAAAAAAATGTTTGTCGTTACAATTGTTTCTGTTTTTTGGTGGTTTTTTTGCTTTTAACGATTTCTTGCCATTTTTGCATTTTGGTGCCATTTTTTGCGACTTTTTTCACTGTTTTTTTCATTATTGCTACTTTTTTTCTTTTTTTTTTATCATTTTTAACGTTTTTTCCGGTTTTTTTACAATTTTATTTTTAATTTTTGTTTTAAAAATTTTCTGATTTTTCTTTCAATTTTTTGCAATGTTTTCTGTTTTTGTTTTTTTTTTTTTTGGTTTTTTCTACTTTTTTCTCATTTTTTTCTAATTGTTATTTTTTTCTACTTCTTTCTATTGTTTTCTAATTTTTTATTATTTTTTCTTATTCCCCTATTTTTTTGCGATTTTTTTTGGTATTTTGTACAATTTATTTCAATTAATTCGATTTTGTTTTCAAAAAAATTGTTTATCATTACAATTGTTTGTTTTTTGGTGGTTTTTTCACTTTTTAACGATTTTTTGCCACTTTTTTGCATTTTCTTGCAATTTTTTGCGATTTTTTTCACCATTTTTTATTATTTTTTCACCATTTTTTATTATTTTTTCACTATTTTTCATTATTTTTGTCCCCATTTTTTATGATCTATAAAAAAAATTGAACAAATCGGAAAAAATTGGAAGAAATAGAAAAATTGGAAACAATTGGAAAAATAGTGAAATTATGAAAAAATTCGGAAAAATGAGGAAATGTAGGGGAGATATACAAAAATTAGAAAAAATTGAAAAAATCGAAGAAATCGAAAACAATCGAGACATTTAAAATAAAATCGAATAAACCCAGGAAAAATCGGAAAAACTCAACAATAAAACATTGAAAAATTCGGAAAAAATCGAAAAGATCGGAAAAATTGGAAAAATCGACAAAAAAGTTGATGAAATCAAGTGAAATCGAAAAATCCAGGAAAAATTGAAAAGAAAAATACTTCAAATAATACTTGTTGAGCTATTTCAGTTCTACATTTACCTATTTTTATTTTTTGAAAATCTTTCACGGTTTCAGAGATATCGAAAATGCATTTTTTTAACACATGAATTTGAACAAAAGCGAAAATGCATATTTTCACACATGGATTGGGAAAAAGCAAGAATGCATTTTTCACACAAAAAATTAGAAAAGTAAAAAAGCATTTTTTCACACACAATTTGACAAAAAAAAAACAGAAGCAAGAATGCACTTTTCCGTCTTTGAAATTGAAAAAAAAAAACAAAACTGCATATTTCCACTCTCGAATTTAGAAAAAAAGCAGGAATGCATTTTTCGCACAAAAAATTAGAAAAAAAAAGTAAAAATGCATTTTTTCACACACGAATTTGAAAAAAAAACAGAAGCAAGAATGCACTTTTCCGTCTTTGATATTGAAAAAAAAAACAAAACTGCATATTTCCACTCTCGAATTTAGAAAAAAAGCAGGAATGCATTTTTCGCACAAAAAATTAGAAAAAAAAAGTAAAAATGCATTTTTTCACACACGAATTTGAAAAAAAAACCGAAGCAAGAATGCATTTTTCAACCCTCGAAATTGAAAAAAAAAAGGAAACGTGCATTTGTTCATATACAAATTTGAAATAAAATAGAAGCAAGAATGCATTTTTTCACACTCGAATTTGGAAAAAAAGCAAAAATGCATTTTTTCGCATATGAATTAAAAAAAAACACAAGTAAGAATGGATTTTCCCCACATTCGTCCCCAAAACTTTCACGACGAGTATCCAAAGATGAATACTTAATGTTAAAATTTGAAAATTTGGTATTTTTTTATTTTTGACAGGTGACAGTTGGAGAAATAATTTTGACTGTTCTGAATAGAACTCTAGGGATTTCAAATGACATATTGCAAGTCAAATTCCGAGACATATTGCGTCTGTCATTTTTTGATAGTAACAATTCCGTTTGACAGATGTCGTACAAAATTTCAGCTCAATCGGATTAAACGTGTGGCCTCTATCGTGGAAGAATACACACAAACAGACAGACAGACTCCCATCTGGAAATGGTCTTAATCATCTCAGGTGATCTCAAAATTGATACTTCATCTTTATCACGAAAATTGTTTTTAGCTCGTTCACAATACTTTCCAAAAAGTTCCAGATTTTGTAAAGATTTCAAAAATTTCAAGAACTGTGATCAAAAATTTCAGAAACTACGATAAAAATTTAAAAAATTTCAATCAAAAATCTCTAAATGTTTAAAAAATATAAATAAAAAAACCTAGATTTTAAAAATTTCAAGAACTTTGAAAAAAACTTTCAGGAATTTTGACAAAAATTTAAAAAATTTCTATCAAAAATGTGTAAATATTTTAAAAATTTTAAAAATGTGTAAAAACTTCAAAAATTTTGTAAAAATGTTAATGGTTTCAATAAAAAATCTATAAAGATTTTAGAAACGTGTAAAAAGTTCCAGATTTTGTAAAATTTTCAAAATTTTTAGGAACTGAGATCAAAAATTTCAGGATATTTGATAAAAATTTAAAAAATTTCAATAAAAAATCTCTAAATATTTCAAAAATTTCAATAAAAAAATCTAGATTTCAAAAATCTCAAGAACTTTGATTAAAAATTAAAAAACTTCAATAAAAAATCCAAATATTTCAAAAATTTTAAAAATGTTTGAAAATTTCAAGATTTTGTAATAATTTCAAAAGGTTCAATAAAACAACTATAAAAATTTTAAAAACGTGTAAAAATTTCCAGATTTTGTAAAGATTTCAAAAATTTCAAGAACTGTGATAGAAAATTTCAGGAAATTTGATAAAAATTTAAAAAGTTTTAACCAAAAATCTCTAAATATTTCAAAAATTTCAAGAACTTTGATCAAATATTTCAGGAATTTTGAAAAATATTTAAAAATTCCAATGAAAAATGTGTAAATTTTTTCAAAAATTTTAAAAATGTAAAGATTTTGTAAAAGTTTTAAATTAAAAATCCCGAGGAGTATCCACGTATACTTTTTTAGATTTTTAATGTTAAAGTTTCAAATTTTGACAATCTTTTATTTTTGACAGGTGACAGTTGAAGAAATAATTTTGACTGTTCTGAATAGGGTTTTTCAAAGGTTTTCCGTGACATATTTGATCTGTCATTTTTTGATAGTGACACTTCCGTTTGACAGATGTCGTACAAAAACTAATGGGTTCTTCCGACGGGTAACTCAGACATATATACCAAATTTCAGCTCAATCGGATTAAACGTGTGGCCTCTATCATGGAAGAATACATACCTACACACAGACAGACAGACTTCCATCTGGAAATGGTCTTAATCATCTTAAATGACCTCAAAAATGGATATTTTCATCTTTATCTCGAAATTTTTTTTTATCTCGGTCACAATACTTTCCCTTCTCGGAGGTGGGTCGGGAAAGTAAAAAAGGCAAAAAGCCTAAATGTGTATATTTTTCGCCCCTCTAGCGGCGAAACTATGGGAAATTCGAAAAAATGTTAAAAATAAAAGTTAAAGATAATTTAGTTTTCTACAACTTTGCATAAGAAAATTTTACACTAAAGAGCATTGTTCCGAAAAAAGTGTGATATAGAAATTGTAGGAAATTTTATGCTCTAAAACTTTGCACTACAACATTTTGCACTAGAGTCCATAAAATTTAAAAAAAGGCAAATAATCTTACATCTGCATTCAATCAATGTCGGTCTTGAGGATCTTCTACTGAACCAATTTAAACCAAAAACTAATTTTCGCATTTGAGGCACACACCGACCCTTCATATCAAATTTCAGCTTGATTGGTCAAACGGTTCGGCAGTTATCGTGGAAGATTGCACACAGACACACAGACAGACCATACGCTGAAAATGGTTTCAATCTTCCCGAGGGACCTCTCGATATTTCAAATTTATTTTTTGCTCGTTCACTATGCTTTCCCTTTGATGGGTCCGGGAAAGTAAAATTGTAAAATCGAAGTTGCTAAAATAAAAGAAGGAAGTTTAAAAACATTTAAAAAAATCAAAGATTTAAGGATAGAATTTCTTTTAGAAATGGTAAAAGAAGGCTAATTAATCTGATGAAGATAATTTAAGAGAAACTAATGTCAAAAGAAACAATTTGGGAGGAATTTTGAAGAGGAGTGATACAGGATTTAAAATTTATTTTTATGCGTGGTATTTTTGTTGTAATGTTTATTATTTTATTTTTTATGGAACCCACCCCAAAATTGAGATTGTTTATTAGTATATCAGTACAATATATAGGGTGAAATTCGAAAGAAATTATCATCGATAAGCTGCTATAATTTCTTTTTTCTAATAAAAATATAAGAGCAATTTTAAATAACTTTTAACATATATGAATGGGTGTTTATTACATTTTTTATAAGTCCATTAACCTTAATTAACTTTATACGCACATGTCTATCAAATAAACAGTTGTAACTTGAATATCAATATTTTCCATAATAATGTAATAACTATGCAGTGCATGTGATATAACTTGATAGATTTTTTTCTTTTCTAGGTATTGTTTAAAACGTCATGTAGAAAACAATATGTTAACTATCTATACATATTTATATTTTTTTAATTATACGTGACTTAAAGTTAAAATCTATTTTTTATAAATAAACATTTATTATAATACTAATAGGAAGGAAGCAGAGCTGAGTTGGATACAATTCATAAATTTCACTTTCAGTTGCTCATTAATTAGATAAATTGTATTAGGAAAAGAGAAAAACGATCCCCAACGGGATAGAAAAATAGATATTAAATAAAAAACTGTGTTCGTCTAAAATTTAATAAAGAATATTTATTTTAACTTGTTGACAATCTCCAGTTGATTTGGCGAAAAAAAATCTCTGCACAAATTCTGTCAAAAATCTGTCAAAAAGGGTAATGTCTATTGATAGCACAGCCCCACAAAAAAAAGTTCATACACAAGAGAGTTACATATTGTATTCCCATGTATTTTTCGACGCTGAATCCGATCCCTAGCTCAGAATTGGGCCTACACGTCTGGAATTGGCCCTAAGGGCCGAAAATGGCCTGAAATGCGGTTCCCGATATAAGGCGAAGTCGACGCTGAATTTTGGAGCTAAAGCCGGATTTGTGCTCGAAATGTTTATGGCCAACTGAAATTCTGGGTTTGGGTCCGGGAAAATGACCACTTGGGGCGGGAAAATCCTGTTTTGGACGTTACGGTCGCGACTGTGGTATTTTCATGGACTTTCCAATTCTGGAGCTGAGACTGGGTGTGAAAAGTGTTTGGTCAGCTGAAATTTTCAGTTTGGGTCCGGGAAAATGGCGCATTTTGGCCGGAAAATCATATTTCCGACGTACCAATCGCAACAGTGGGATTTTTATGTACTAATTCCTGTAACTTAGACTGTTTTTGACAGATATATAGCCATGTGAAATTCCCTGTTCGGGTCACTCAGGTCACCGGTGTGAAGTTAGTACACAAAATCTGGTAGATCATTTTCCGAACATTGCCGAACATACAGTGGCGCCTTAAAACGGGATATTTTATAATAGTAATTTTATATTTATATTGCTCTGGATGTATCATATAACTGGTACTGGTAATAGTAAAAATAACAATATTTAAATCAAATTAAATAGTTTTAAAGGGGTCGTTTCTACTATAAATTATCAAAAATCCTTATTTTACAATATTTAAAAATGAGGAAATTTGATCGATTTAAAAATGAGGGATCAACTTGAGATTTTCACTCAACGTTTATTAAAATACAAGAAACAACTATGGAAAAGGAGAAATAATAAATCTTTGATTTGACCGATTTAAAAATGAGGGATCAACTTGAGATTTTCACAGAACCTTTATTAAAATACAAGAAACAACTATGGAAAAGGAGAATCCCTTCTCTCCTCAAACACGTAGTTTCTATCTCGAGAAACATTAAATAATTTGTCCATGTCCATATATTGTGGTACTAGATTTTGTGTGTTTCATTACGCATTAAATAATTTATTTGACCGATTGAAAAATGGGGGATTAAGTTGAGATTTTCACAGAAACTTTAATATATGTTTTCTGGAACGAGTTGTTTTTATCCCAGTTTTGGCTATTTGATAAGGAATTAGTGTTATTCGATCCATTTGAAACATTATAAATTTTAATATTTATTGATTTAAAGCATTAAACGAATTAATTAATTTAATCGACAAAGGTCACACATATCGCTTACCATTTTTTACCAATATTCATAAATTTTTCTAGTTCAGAAGTTGTAAGCAAACACCTATAATGGATTCTGATAACGAACGAAGATGGAAAAAAAAACTATAAGATAAAAAACGTGTTTTTTTACAAAACTAATACTATCATAGTTGTTTCTTGTATTTTAATAAAGGTTCTGTGAAAATCTCAAGTTGATCCCTCATTTTTAAATCGGTCAAATCAAAGATTTATTAATTCTCTGGGTAGAAACTACCCCTTCGAGGTTAAGCAAGTCATTCTCCTTTTCCATAGTTGTTTCTTGTATTTTAATAAAGGTTCTGTGACAATCTCAAGTTGATCCCTCATTTTTAAATCGATCAAATTTCCTCATTTTTAAACATTGTAAAATATGGAATTTTGATAATTTATAGTAGAAACGACCCCTTTAAAACTATTTAATTTGATTTAAATATTGTTATTTTTACTATTACCAGTACCAGTTATATGATACATCCAGAGCAATATATAAATATAAAATTACTATTATAAAATATCCCGTTTTAAGGCGCCACTGTATGTTCGGCAATGTTCGGAAAATTGTCTACCAGATTTTGTCTACTAACTTCACACCGGTCCTCAGGTCCAGAATTGAAAAACACGAAAATACCACTGTTGCAACTGGTATGTTCGAAATATGATTTTTTCTACAAGCGTGCGGAAAAGTACAACTTTCCGCACTCAAATGCGTGCGGAAAAGTATACTGATGTTTCTTGATGTTAGCTTTTGTGTTTTTTCCGCACGCTAGTAGAAAAAATAGTGTACCTAACACGTGCGTAAAGTGACTTTTCCGCACGCGATTGCTGGCCGAACTCCGCTACGCGTCGTTCGGCCATCTGCAATCGCGTGCGAAAAAGTATCACTTTCCGCACTTGTTAGGTAAACTACTATTTCGACCATAATGGGTAATTTTCCCGGACCCAAACTGGGAATTTCAGCTGACCAAACACTTTTCACACCCAGGCTCAGCTCCAGAATTGGAAAGTCATGAAAATACAACAGTCGCGACCGGGACGTCCAAAACAGGATTTTCCCGCCCCAAGGGGTCATTTTCCCGGACCCAAACCCAGAATTTCAGTTGGACATAAACATTTCGAGCACAAATCCGGCTTTAGCTCCAAAATACAGCGTCGACTTCGCCTTATATCGGGAACCGCATTTCAGGCCATTTTCGGCCCCTGGGGTCAATTGCAGAAGTGTAGGCCCAATTCTGAGCTCGGAATCGGATTCGGCGTCGAAAAATACATGGGAATACATATGTAACTCTCTTGTGTATGAACTTTTTTTTTGTGGGGCTGTGTTATTGTAAATACCTTGAAAATTCCTTTGCCCTTTATTAATCTTGATACCTTGATCTCTAAAATGCTTAAAATATATTTGATTATCAGCAAAATTTTGATGTAAAAGAGAGTTATGTTTTCTTCCACAAAACCTACATACACCTAGTGTACAACTTTCCACTGCATGACCTGGCCTGCATTAGCCTGTTTTACCTTCTTTTTCTGTGGCTCCAAAAATTCCTTAAATTTTGGAAATGAGTTCGTAATTATACTATCACGCCATTTAATCCTTGTTTTACTGTCCAACTTATTTTCTGATAAATGAATCTGCCTCCGGATCAAGAACCTTTAGAGACCTTAAATCAGTAATGACTGTGTCAAGGAATTTACGCAGTTGAGAAAAATATTCTTTGGTTAATATTTGCTAACTTTTTTTTAATTTTCATATCTATGATTAAAAACCGACCATGTCTCTTGATAATTATTTTCAATAACGTCTAATGCCCTAATTGCCTCAATCGTGTCCCCTTTTAGTGCTTTTTTTAAATAATAAAATTTCTGAATGCTTAAGATATTATCGTTATTGTGTATAAGTAAAATAAATGTATCCCTAAATTCCGCTAAATCCCTATAATGTCCTGAGAAAGATTGTATTTCCATAGCAGGAAGTTTAACCCTTCTATCATTAGCAGCGCTGTTATAATAATAATAATAATAATATTTATTTACAGCTGCAAATACAACATTACATAAAAAAACATATAAATACATAGATGTAAATAAATAGAGAAATTGATAAGGGACTGAACACTTGTTTCAATGACTAAACTATCTACAAAACAATTAGAATATAACTATAAATATAATTGAATATAAAATACATATATACATATATATTGTTATGAAATACTACTACTTCGTGGATCTCAATTTTGGGGTGAGTTCTATATAAAAAAAATAATAAACATTACAAAAATAAAAAAAAAACTAAATTAATAAATGTCCTTCTGTTCGCCTTTTCACTCCAATCTTCTGCAATTATCTTATCTCCTACATTGACCCGTCAACTTCTTCTTAATACATCTTCATAACCTGACTTCTCGGTCGCCGCTTTTCACTTATTACACCTATATACTCCTCCTTACGTTCTTCTACTATTGTTCCTTTTCTTCTAGTTGCTTTCCTATTTCGCTCATAAACCTGAATTTCGTCTCTTATTTTATTATTTATTGTTTTTTTTTTTTTTAAATAAAAATTTGTAGTTTAATCAGTGTATAAATATTTTCTTTTTATTTTCCATCTTTCTACAACCTCTTACATAAACCATTTCTTAATATTCTGACCAACAACCAAATTTTTCTTATACCAAAATATCTGACTTGTTTATTATTTTTTATTCAACTGTCCGTCTCTAAATTCCCAAATTTTTTTGTTACTTGATTTCTGAATAAAAATTTTTTTAATCACTTTTGACAAACTTGCCATTTACTTTTTAATTATACAGCAAAAATTTCCTTTGATATTCTATCCAAATTTTACCTTTCTCTATTAAATTAATATACAAATAATAATCATTCATATGATAATAATGATATGAAATTACAAATAAGATTTTTTTTCCTACGATCACTACCCAAAGTAGGCTTTTGCACACTCAAATCTAACCGCAAAGTTGACGTTTTCCGTGATCTGTAATAATTTGACATTATTGTCGCTCTAGCGCGTACTTTTCCGCTCGCCTGTTTTCATTTACAATAAACTAAAGAAAGGTAGTAAAAACAGGTATATTAAAACAAAATGTAGGGCAGTCTGAATATTTTAGTTGAAATATTAATATTTGAAGATATTTCGAACGAAATTAAACTTTATTTTATAAAATTTATCTAGTAAAAATATAACAGTCAGAAGGTACACCTAGATACACCTAGGTACACCTATATGCAAAAGTGATTGCATATTTCAGTACCTACTTACTATTTTGTGCAAATAGTAGACTATGAAATTAATGAAACGTCATTATTTCATTTTTAGGTTATGAAGTGTATTTTCATGTTTTTTTTTAATTATTTGTCTAAAAATAATGTGATCGTAGAAAAAATCTTGTGTGCAATTCGAGCAGAAAGTGCTTTGCCGCTTTCGGCAGATTGCCCGCGCTCCGCTACGCGTCGCGCGGGCAACTCTCTGCCTCAAGCAGCAAAGTATCACTTTCCGCTCTTAATACACAAATAGCTATTGTTATACTCCACAATTGTTGATTTTAAATATTTTATACACCAATTATTTTCAATAAATGCTTTAAATTAAACCTCTAACGATAAACTCTGTTTATAAAATTCAAAATTAACAAATGTTATTCAAACCTTTTAACAAATAACTAACAATTAACTTATAAAAATGACTCATACAGAGTATTTCATTACAATATAAAGCAATCAACCATTATTTATTTTTCCTCAAGTATTGATTTATACACCTTCCATAATGATGTTGACAAAATTTCTTGGTTTTTCCAATATAAATTGTTTAATTTTTTTTTTTAGCAAATTTATGTTATAAATGGATTTAAAGGTTGCTGGTAAGGCATTATAAATTTTAACTCCAAGATAATCAAATGATCTTTGAGAGCAACTTTTAACCATTTTTGGGGCAACATATAGATTTTTGTTGCGAGTACAATATTGATGTGATGGTAATTTAGCCTGAGATTTTGTTTTAGAGTGATATATTGAACAACAGTTTATAAAATATAATTGTCTAATGTCTAAGATTTTGGTTTCTGCGAATAATGCATCCGAGCTATACATTCTATCTTTTTTATAAATCAATTTTAGAAACTGTCGTTGAATGATTTCTAGTGGATATATATGAGTTTTTAGAGAACTGCCCCAGACACATATCCCGTAACGTAGATGACTTTCTACTAGAGCAAAATATAAGATTTTTAGATACTCAACTGGTAGAATGTCTTTCATTATCCTAAATTTGTATAGAATACATCTAAATTTTTTTTTATTATATCTTGTATATGTAGATCCCACTTTAGGTGGGAATCTATAATGATTCCCAAATACTTGACATTTTTAATTGGTGCAATAGAAAATAATTCCGTACCTATATAAACGTCAATATTAAACTCGAGAAGAACAGAAGCTGTACAGTTAAATGGTAAGTAATGTGTTTTTTTTATATTAACAGTTAATAATTTGTGGTTAAGCCATTCTTTAATTATTTTAAAATTGTTTTCAGCTTTTAACTTTAATCTGAACCAGTTGTCAGCGGTGAAGAAAATAGCAGTATCGTCAGCGAATCCGATGATATCTCCCTCACATTCTAGTGAAAATAATCCGTTTATATAAATATTAAACAGCGTTGGTCCTAGCACTGAACCCTGAGGAACTCCATATTCTAAAACTCTTTCATTGCCCAGTACATCGTCGACCCTCACAGCTTGACTTCTACCACCTAAATATGTTCTAAAGAGCTCTAAGATATTATTTCTTATTCCTATATCAGTTAACGATTCCAAAAATAATGGGTGGCTAACTGTATCAAACGCCTTAGATAGGTCTATAAAGATACACAAACATGGTTTACTCATATTAAACGATTGATGTATTTTAGAAGTCAGTGCTAGTACAGCGTCTTGTGTCGAAGTATTTTCTTTGAAGCCATATTGACTCTCCGATAAAATAATATATTTATTTAAATAGGATATAAGACGTTTTTTGATTAATTTTTCAAATACTTTTGACATTTGGGAGATAAGTGTGATAGGTCAATAGTTAGAAATATCCGTTTTTATATATGGGTATCAACTAAACTACGTTTAAAAGCTGTTGGATATATACCTTCTTCGACACAACGATTTAATATATAGGTAAAAGGATGTTTTATATATTTTAAAATTAATTTAAGAGTTTCACTTTTTAAGTTGTCTGCACCAACTGCTTTTTTATTTGGAAGAATTTGAATTTCTTTTATGAGCTCATCACATTCAATTTTGGAGAATACAAATGAGTTCAGCAACGTTTTTCTCTTATACTTATAATTGGGATCTTTTTTTATTTTATCAGCCAGTATTTTTCCAGTTTCGACAAACCGTTTGTTAAATTCATTTGATATATCCATTTTCTCAGAAAGAAGGGTACCGTCCTCCTTTTTAATTGATTTTATTGGATGTTTATTCTTTTCAGTGTTACTAATTTTATTTATTACTGACCATAAGTTTTTAGAATTAGATGAATTGTCATTGATTTCGTTTTTGTAGAATTCAAATTTGCTTTTCTTAATCGACGAATTTAATTTATTTCTAAATGTTTTAAATTCGTTTTTTAATTCAATATTATTTGGATCTTTCTGTAAGTTTTTAAACATATTATTTTTTTTATTTATGGATTTCAATAGGGAGTTAGTTACCCACGGAGCTATTTTAGTGTATTTTCTTCTAAGTTGACGTTTTTCGGTACATAACTGGATGGCATTTAATACACTAGTTACAAATTCATCAGTAGCAGCATTTGCATTTTTGGAAGAGTTTTGATGAAGTTTATTTCTCTAATTCGTATTTTTTCTTTGTGTTCTTGTAATTCTAAGACTATTTGAAGTAAAGGAGTGTAATGATCAGTAATATTGGTTTTTAATACAATTGGAATGATATTGTCTAGATAACTAAATTTGGCCTTAATAAAAATATGGTCAATACAAGATTTACTAGACCCCTGTACTCTTGTAGGTGTATTAATAGTTGATACATATTCAAATTCCTCCAATATGTTTAAGTACTCCATAGTTGCATTATCATCGGTTTTTAGTAGGTCGATATTTATATATCCAGCAAAGATATAGAAGTCGTGTATATTATTATTATTTTTTTCTAAAAAAGTATGTGGAGAACGATATACTGCAGTAATAATGGCGCTGTATTTATTTTCGAATTTTATTTCTAGCTGAATAGCTTTTATGTCACTATAAATTTCAATAATATCGCATTGGTAATCGTATGATTTTTTTAAAAATACCATCACCCCATCATTCTGGTTATATTTGCTCTCGTTATAAAAAACATTATATCCTTCAAGGTTAAAAACACTTCTATCCAGAACTTCCCAAGTTTCTGTCAAAATTAGACAATCAAGGTCACAGTTTAATTTATGTATTAACACCGTAAACTCCTCATAATTTTTACCAATGCTACGAATATTAGTATTTAAAATTTTAAAATTTGATAAATGGTTAATCTGTGCTCTCCAGATTATAAGTTGTAACACTTTTAATTTGAAAATCACGTAGATATTGATCCATTTCCCTCTAGAAATTTCCTTAAAGTATAAAAAGAAGTAATGTTGAGACACTAGAAAGAATTTGATAATATAAGGTATATTTTAGATGGAACGTTATTAACAATTAGAAGAAGAAAAGAAAAATGCGAAAAAGCTAGAATTATATAAAATTGGTTTAAATTTAAATCTAAATCACACCTTTAGAACCTTTTCTGGTTCTATTTCCAATGGTGGTTTTTATTTCTTGGGGGTTTGCTTCTTTATTTGGAGATACTGGAGTATTGGATATTAATCCAAGTCTTGGTTTATTATTCTTCAGCTGTTCTTTATTCTTTGTGGAGACGAAAGAGTCTTGATTGTTTTGTTTTTGATTTTAAAGGTCCAATCTTTCTTTATTGGTTGTTGTTACTGCGGAAGGCAAATATTCATTTCCACAAGGTGTTCCTGGATCACTGTGTGCCGATTTTATAGTTTCTTCTTTTTCACTATCCTCAAGATGTGGAAGATCTTGGACAGTGTAAGATATTCCATTTACATATAAGCGTCCTCCTTTGATATATGAGTTAGGCTCTTTATTTGATTTCGCCTTGTATAAGAATTCTTATGCCTAGTATCTGAAACATGATTTTGCTTACCCAAAGCTCCTTTCAGCTATATAGTAATTTTCTTCAAAATCAACCCTTTCTTTTACTTGTTTATCTGGAGGATCTAACATTTCTATTTCCGTTTGAACTAAATCAAATTTGGCATATACATCTTTGCATTTTCCTATCCTTGAAGCCAATTGAGGTCAATTTTGATCATCTAAGTTATCTATAAATGACCTAAACCTAGTTAATGAAGTCTTTACCATTCCTCGTTTTTTTACCCTAAATACTTACCGGAAAATTGTTATTCCTTACATTTTTAGGAATACATGAAAAATATTGCAGGGCAATGAAATGCTCAATTATTTAATAAAAATGCTTAAAATTTTTATAATTCTCGTTTTCCCAAAAAGAATTATGTGGAGATAAGAGAGAGATAGTTTTATTTTTATTAATTTACTATCTATATCTTTATAATATTATATGTGAGGACATTTAAGAGAGAAATCCCAAATTTTCAACATAAATTTAACGTGACAGAAAACTATGAAGATTTTAATTTAGATTTTTTACGTATTTACGATAAGTAAATTTTAGTATTTAGTACATTTTTTTTCTATTTATTTTCCCGATGTCGCGCCACTGGAGAATTCCGCGCAAAACAAAGCAGGTGGCCACAAAAAGGAATTTAATAATATAAGAGCCAGAGGACATTTTTGTTAGCGTGTACAGTTCCTTTTTGCAAATTACAAGTTATTTACCGAAATTATTTTGTTGTTGCCGCCATCAACATTAAAATTACGTTGTTTCTTACACAAAACAAAAATGAGAAAAAAAGCGGCACTCAAACAAAGAATTTATTTTTATGCGAATTCTTTTGTGCGAAATAGGAAAGAATTACAATAAATCGTTAAATTTTTTGTTGTATACAGGGTTTTACATATGTTTAACGGAATATAAAAGAAGAATTAATAACACAAGCTATAAATAAATTACTACCGGTAAACAGGGTGTTTCAAAATTTTATATCAATATTACACATTGGATCAAAATACCTTTCAGTAAAGTCTATTCTAAAATATAGTAGAATGACTTATAATAATCGCATTCAGCCATATAGTCAAAATGTAAGAAAAGAACGTTCTGAACGCGATAGATCCGCCACGGTGATAGAAATTACAGTCTACGGGCGCTTCAATGTGTTACTTAATTAATTATTCTTCAAATAAAGGATTATTTTTGGTCAAAATCTATTACATTATTTTCGTACTGATAAAATGAGTTAACAAAAATTTTAGTGTACTTTCCAGAATGTATCGTTAGCGAATTTTAATAAACTCTACTTCTGATTGGTTGAAATTAATGTTGGTATCAAAATTTTAAGTGACAACTGACATGTTTCGTCTTCAAATGTCATTAAACATAGAATGAGTATTAAACAAAGGCCGAATAGCACAGGCATCTGAGGACTAATAAAAAGAAGAAGAGTATTAAACTAAACTGAAATTGGTGATTAATTTAAATATTCTATAAATAAATTCTCATATTCCGCATATTAGCATGCATTTTCTACACCTAAAATATCATGTCTAGATCACATTTTAGTTATTGACAGTTAAATGCTAATAAAGGTGCATAAAAATAATTAGAAAAAGTATTATTAACAACACATAATAAAATAATTTTATTTAAATACATTTAAGTTTACAAATTTTAACGTAATAATTATTTTCGCGGAGCTAATCCTGAACACATTTAGGATTACAAAGGGACAAGTTATTGTATTATTTGGAATGAATTCAGGATTTTTATGTACCGCGAACGCATAAATTGGAATTTATCTATGACATAACCTAAATAACAAAACAAATTAACTAATTTCAAATTTTCACGCGACTTTAAGATTAATTTAATGACACCCAAGAAATATTTTTTAACATGAACGAATTATGAATATTAGTATTCGTAACTGTTGAAAGAATACTGGGATGCGAACGTGTTTAAATAAATTCCAGGATTTCGAAGGACCAAACTTCTTGAGTAGAAATTCAACCAATATGAATGTTTAAATAAAAATAGTATTTGATTTTGGAAACACAAAAAGGTAAATACCAATAACAAATCAGCAAGATTAGAAATAACTCCATCTTGCCTTATTTCTAATTAAGGCAGTACCTTAAGCGAGTGATACTGATAAAAATCTTAAGAATGTTATTTTCCAACTCTTCAGCTTTCAAAATTAAAATCAAACCTCATTTGGCACTAAAGTGACTTTAATAACAATAGTAACAAAAAAAATATAATGGCGAATGATAATGTCAATGTCAATTATCACCTCGACTCTTGCTACCAATATTAATTTTAACTAAAGAGAAATAGAATTTTGTAAACACATTGCGAAAATAATGAAATAGATTTTGACAAAAAATAATCCTTCCCCGTTGGTAGACCTTTTTCTATATTGGTGATGGGTGATGGGAAAACAAAAGAAAATTAATCTGTAAATGAAATATTGAAAGTTTGTTTTGCATGGTCATATTAAATGAAAAAATAAATTACTGGATGCTTCAGAACTTAAGAGTCAGTGAAATTTTTGGCCAAAATTGGTGATTTCTTTACCTTTCAAACACACTGTATATTTTTTAGAAAAAATAATAAAAATAAGTGACATTACAAAAGTCTATTCTTTTAATTTTAATACAAAAATCTGTGTCGTGAAAATCTATGTGTGTATTTAGGATCGATCTCCTGGTATCGGTTATTCTTGAGCAAATAACCGAGTTTGAGCTTGTTCTAACGGTATTTCGGACTGACAGGCGAGACTTTGTGGTCTTTCAGCTTAAAGCCGTGCACTTTGCATCAGGAAGTACTATTTTAATAGTTCGTGTACGGGAAGAAATTATCTAGGTGCAGAGTCGTACCTCTTGAAAAATAAATCATTTATTAATACAAAAACCGCTGCAACTTATTGAAAAAAAAATTAAATAAAGATAAAATGGCATAAGAAGTTATAATATGGACAATTATTAATGAAACACACTATATATTAAACGCATAAATAAAATAACAAACAAAAAAATGTATGCACTTTTTTCTGAAGTTTAACGTTATTAAAAATGGCTGTGTCATCACCCCAGAACTTTCCCGGCTCGGCTGTGTTGAAAAGGATTATTTTAATTACAAAATGTCTGAATAGTAAAGCAAAATTAATTAAATTTCTCAAAAATTTGATAAGCTTTGCAAAAATACGTAACAATTTTATTTAAATTGGAAAACAACAAAAGTTAATAAAAATGGCAAAAATTTATTAAAAATAGCAACAAGGTAACGCATTAATTAAAAAAAAAATCGGCTGTGTCACCCCAGGACTTTCCCGACTCGACCATAGAGAATATGTTATTTATTATTATTATTTTAATTACAAAATACTAAGCATTACATTGATTTATGGAAGACATTAAAATAGGGAGCTGATGGTGAATTAATATTTCAATGTTGGTAATGACATAAGCTGCGCATGCGCACGTTGTATATCATACTGCTACAATTAGGATCTCCTAAAATCATGTGTGAAAACTATTGGGAATTCGGGAAAAATTTTCATACAATAGTGTAAATATGTATTTTACTCGCCATCTAGCAGCAAAACTATGAGGAATTCGATAAAATTTAAACATAAAAGTTAAAGAAAATTTGATGCTTTACAACTTTGCATAAGAAAATTTTGCACTAAATACATTGTTTGTCCTCAAAATCAAGAAAAACTAGAGAAAACATACATGGACATTTTTACGCGCCCTCTAGTGGCGCAACTATTGGAGATTTTAGAAAAAGTTTGAGACAAAAGTTATAGAGAATTTTATGCTCTAAAATTTTGTACTACAAAATTTTGCACTAAAGTATATTGTTTGTCCTCAAAATCAAGAAAAACTAGAGAAAACCTACATGCACATTTTTACGCGCCCTCTAGTGGCGAAACTATTGGAAATTCTGAAAAAAGTTTAAAACAAAAGTTATAGAGAATTTTATTCTCTAAAACTTTATACTACAACATTTTGCACTAAAATGTATTGTTTGTCCTTAAAATTTAAATAAAGTAAAAAATTGTTACATGTATATTTAACCAATCTCGGTCTTGGACCCTCCACTGTACCAATTTAAATCAAAAACTCATGGTCGCATTCTAAGCACACACCGACCCTCCATACCAAATTTCAGCTTGATTGGTCAAACGGTTCGGCAGTCATCGTGGAAGATTACACACAGACATACAGACACACAGGCACACAGACACACAGACAGACCATACGCTGGAAATGGTCTCAATCTTCTTGGGAGACCTCAAAATGGATATTTCCATCGATATCTAAAATATTATTTTTTTGCTCGTTCATCTTACTTTCCCTTTGATGGGTCCGGGAAAGTAAAAATCTGTAGATGTTTTAGTTTTCTGTACATTTGGCAACGTGGCATCAAAACACCCGACCACCGATAAACTAAACCGAGTTTCTCTGACTAATTCCGTCCAACCATCACCAGTCTTTCTTTAACCGTAGTCGAGTGAAGTAGAGAGAAGATTTTTATCGATATTCTTGCTTCGTCTGTGCAGTGCAACATCGCGAATTGTGGTTTTAGCGCACCACACTGTGACCAATCTGACACGAGTCTTGTTTTTTTTTTTCGGTGTTTTTATAGATTTTTACTTTATTGTATATATCGATCGGTTGAAACATTAATGGTGAAATAGTGTTTTAAAATTAAGGTAGGATAACTTGATTATATGTATTGTAAGTTTTATTTTGAGGTTAGGTTTGTTATAATCGATTATTTGGATTTTGCGAATTCATTCATTATTTAGTTGATATATGGGTCAAATTAAATTTATTTAGATGGTTACATCATTTATAAAAAAGTGTAAATACAATTTATTTAACATAAAAGAATAAGTGAAATATTTTTAATTTTCTCGGCTAATTTAATGTTAAAAAAAAAGAAAAACAGCACAATATAGTACGACTCGATTTTTTTTTAAATCGAAAAACTGTTGTTCCTTTAAGTTTATATGAACTTGCCAGACAACTTTTGATAGAATTTGAAAGAAAAAAAGGAAAGGTAGAATATTTGTCGCTAAATATTTGTAAAAAACAAAATTTGTCGTTATAAAAACTGTTGTTTTTTATACATAGAAAACTAAAAATGCTTTTTTTGATTTTTTAACCATAGAATTTTTATTTAAATAAATATAAAAAAAACAACAAAAAAGTTTATTGTGTCTCAAATTTGCTACAAATAAATCTTTGATATGACGTTTCACGTCTCATCGGCTACCATGCAGTTATTTTTTTTAAATACGTACCTGTCTTTTTTATTACAAAAATTGATAAACCATTAAAATTTAAATTTAGTTATTAGTATCACTTATAACAATAATTTTTAATAACGGTCCTGTCGTAGTTCTTTTGTAAATTCGTTTTAATTTCGTCAAAATAAATATAACATTACCTAAAACAATTTCGACAAAAAAAATATCAAAATGGTAGAAATTAAACAAGCAGAAAATAATCGACCTGCGTCGTGATAAAAAAATATTCATAGAGAATTTAAAGATAAAGTCAGTTGTAAAACTAATTTAAAAATAATTATTTTTTTAATACATATCTAGTAATTTATTGGTTGAATATTTTTAGTTATTTCCTAAATTAAATTATTCGTTATTCTAATTATTTTCACCTTTTTGTATAAGATAAGATACAGGTCCGTACTAATAGATTATTGATAATGTTGATTATTTGTCATACAAAAACGCCGTAGAAAATGTAATGTATAATACATCACTGAATTTATTTTTAAATTCTCTATCAATATTTTTTAATCATGACACAGGTCCATTATTTTTCTGCTTGTTTAATTTCTACTATTTTGATATTTTTTGTCGAAATTGTCTTGGGTAATGTTATATTTATTTTGACGAAATTAAAACGAATTTACGAAAGAACTACGACAGGACCGTAATTAAAAATTATCGTCACTGATGATGTTCGTTAAAATGATTTATCACAGTTTTAACGGTTAGGTAATAAAAAGACAGGTCCGTATTAAAAAAGTTAGTAGAAATTTTTAGCAAATGTGAAATGCAATAAAAATTTCCTTTTCTATATAAAAAATACAGGCGTAAAAAAACAAAAATGGCATTTTTAGTTTTTCCTGTATAACTCGAGAAGGGCAAAATTCCCTGTAGATTTTTTTCGGCCAATGCAATAATCTTCATACTTATTTTTTTTCCATTTAATCATCTGTATCTCTCTTTTTCCTTATATTTCTGTATTTTTTTACTATTTTCCAATATGTTTCCCCATTTATTTTCTAATTTACGTACGTTTACATATTTTTCCCATTTTTTCTTATTTTTCCTAATTTTTCAGTATTTTTGCGAAATTTCCATATTTTTTCCTATTTTGTAAAATTTCTTCCAATTTTTCCCTATTATTCAATATTTTTTCCCATTTTTCACCCTTTCAAATGTTCCTTTTTCGCCTTTTTTCCCGTTTTTTCTTGTTTTTCCTAATTTTTCAGTATTTTTGCGAAATTTTCATATTTTTTCCTATTTTGTCTAATTTCTTCCAATTTTTCCCTATTTTTCAATATTTTTTCCCATTTTTCACTCTTTCCAATGTCCCTTTTTCGCCCCATTTTTTTATTCTTCCCAATGTTTCCCTGTTTTTTCTCCATTTTTTTCGTATCTTTCCAAAACTTGCCCTATTTGATCCTGGTTTTCCGTGTTTTTTCAATTTTTTATTATTTCTTCCTATTTTTCTCAATTATTTTCATATGCTCCCCTATTTTTCACAATTTTCTCTATTTTTCCTATTATTTCCTATATCTTTCTATTTTTCCTGTTTTCCATTATTTCCTTATTTTTCTTGTTTGTCCATATTTGTACTTAATTTTCACTATTTTGTCCTATTATCCTCATTTTTTTCCTGTTTCTCAATGTTTTTTATTGTTTTCTCCTATTTTCCCATATTTGTCAATATATTTCTCTATTTTTTCCTGGGTTTCTTTTATTTCTCTATTTGTTCTTATTTTTCCCTACTTTTTCTTATTTCCACTATTTTCCCGTATGTTTTACCCTTTTCTCCTATTTTTCTACTAATTTCCGTATTTTCTCCCATTTTGCCCTATTTTCTGCTAATTTTCCAACTTTTCACCATTTTTCACATTATTCACTATTATTCCCATTTTGAGTATTTTTTGTATTTCTATGTATTTTTTCATGTTTTTCACTGGTTTTTCCTATTTTCTTTTTTTTCCTCTCTTTTTGCCTTTTTTCCTATTTTTTCGTATTTTGCCCTATTTTTGTGTGTGTGAAGTTAGCCCCCCGTTTTTCGAATTTTAATATTTTGAAAGTTGTTCAAAATTGTTCTAGGTTTATAGCAAATTGTTTCAAAAAATTATTCCTTAAACTTAAATACAAAGGCTGGAAAACTCAAAAAACCATTTTTATAGCTAGCCCCCTCTATATTTGTTATTTCGATTTTTTTTCTGTTGCTCCAGATTGTTCTACTTGTTCTGAACATTGCTCCAAATTTTCATGTCCTAAAAAAAATTATTTCACGCCTAAAATCAATAAAAACCATTTGTGTCCAGTCCCCCATTATTTTTTTTTCGAAGTTTTTTTATTGTACTAGATTGTTCTAGTTATTCTTAGCATTGTTCCAAATTTTCATTTCTTAACAAAAATTATTTCAAGCTCAAAATCAATTAAAACCATTTATAGCTAGCCCCCCATTATTTTTTATTCGATTTTTTTTTTGTTGTACCTACTAGATTGTTCTAGTTGTTCTTAATATTGTTAAAAAATTTCATGTCTTAAAAAAAAAATTTCGAGCTCAAAATCAATTAAAATCATGTATAACTAGCCCTCCATTATTTTTTTGTTCTAATTTTTTGTTGTAGTACTAGATTTTTCAAGTTGGTCTTCACATTATTCCAAATTTTCATATCTTAAACAATTATTTCAAACCCAAAATCAATTAAAACCTTTTAGGGCCAGCTCCCCATTATTTTTTTAGAATAAAAGAACAAGTTGAATAATCCGGTACAACAAAAAAAATCGAAAAAAAAAATAATGGGGGGTTAGCTCTAAAAGGTTTTAATTGATTTCGGGCTTGAAATAATTTTTTAAAACATGAAAATTCGAAACAATGAAAAGAACAAGTAGAACAATCTGGTACAACAAAAAAAAATCGAAAAAAATAATGGGGGGCTAGTTCTAAAAGGTTTTAATTGATTTTGGGCTTGAAATAAGTTTTTTAAGGCATAAAAATTTGGAACAATGCCAAGACCAACTAGAACAATCTAGTACAACAAAAAAAAATTAAGAAAAAATAATGGGGGGCTGGACCGAAATGTTTTTCATTGATTTTCTGTTAGAAAATTTTTTTTTAAGGCATGAAAATTTGGAACAATGTTAAGAATAACTAGAACGTCGAAACATCCCCATCGAAAAAAAGTTTTGGAACGCAGCGTCATCAAGATTTTGACATATTTAAAATCAATATATGCAAAACTTAAATCTTTCTCAGTTCTCTGCAAACTTACTTGTACAGAATTAAAATATCTATTAATTTCTAAAATATCCAGCCTGGGAGTTTTTATTGGCACACCCTGTATATGGTATATGTAGCAGGAAAGTAAATATGATTTTTTTTGTTTAACAATAATCGTGACAAATTTTACTAATTAGCAGCAATTTTTTTTAAAAAATATCTATGAATTTAGTAAAACAATAGCGACAAATTTTATTTTATGGTATACATGGTGGCTACTTTTTAATAATGACAGTATTGCTATCTCCTAAACGGTAGACGCTAGAAAGACAGTTAAATTTGGAAAAATGTGTGAAATATAAAAATAGACAAAACGATTTTTTGAAATCCAAAATATTCATATTGGTTCCGGAGTTAAACGACAAAATTCGAATTTGCCGAAAATCGTTTTTTGCTCTGTTATTATAAAAAAATTGGGATAACTTTATTAAAAGTTTTTGTTGTATTCTAACATCGTTATAAACTACTCTAGTTAAATTTTAAATCTGACGTTTTGTCTCTTGGGGGCCACCATCAAAATTATCTTTTCAAATACGGACCTGTCTATTTTGTTTAATATTATTAAATCGCTTCGAATACTAAATTCGATATAACTTGATTATTCAGTGATGTTTTGTCTCTTCAGCGCCACCATCAACTTTATTTTTGAAATACGGACCTGTCTATTTTATTTAAATTCATTGCTGTGGTTCGAAGTATATCTACTACATTTAGATATGAAGAAATTCTATTTAATTATTTATTTATTAAATATTACAATAACAAATGTTATTGTATCTTAGTAATGTTGTAGTCAAAGCGATTTAGTACCATTAAATAAAATAGACAGGGCCGTATTTAAAAAATAAAGTTGATGGTGGTCCCGAAGAGACAAAACGTCACGAAATAATCAACTATGATATATCGTTGAATTTAGTATTCGAAGCGATTTAATATTAAATAAAATAGACAGGTCCGTATTTAAAAAGATAAAGTTGAAGAGACAAAAGGTCAGATTTAAAATTTAACTTTGGCAGTTTGGACGGACGCCAATTGAGCACTTTATTATCCTCAGGTAAAATTGATACCGTAGCCGGACACGCCAATTGAGCACCAAGGACCAAACAGAGACCGGCCAATTGAGCACTTTATGACTAGCCAATTGCGCACTTTGTTACTAGTTTGTTCATTATCGAAATATCAGAATTAATGCAAACAGTTATTTTTCTCGGTTAAATAAAAATCAGAATATGGTAGTTGGCATTTATTTATTAAAAAAAATCATGGGGTCAAGACAATTTTTAACAAGTATTTTTTTAAAAACTCTCAAAAACCCTTAAAAAATCGTTAAATTGAAAAATTTTTGAAGAATCCTTAAAATATTGAAAAAATGCTGAAAAATCCTTGAATAATCCTCATCTTTGATTTTTAGGGATTTTTCAAGGATTATTCAAGGATTTTATATTGTTTTTTCGAGGAATTTTTAAGTATTTTTCAAAGATTGTTCAATGATTTTTGTAGTATTTTTCAAGAACTTTTCATGCATTTTTCAACAATGTTTCAATGATTATTTAACGGGGTTTCAAGGATTTTTTTAATTCTTTTTTAGTAGGTAGGTACAAGTATTTTTTTAAGATTTTTTAAAAAAGTTTTTTAATGATTTTTCATGGATTTTTGAAGGATTTTTAAGGATGTTTCATGGATTTTTCGAGGATTGAAAAATCCTTGAAAAATTCTCGAGAAATCCTTGAGAAGTACTTGAAAAATCCTGTAAAAATCTTTGAATAATTCTAAAAAATGTCTTAAAAACACTTAAGAAATTGTTAAATTGAAAACAATTGTTTAAGGAGTTTGGAGTATGTTTCAAACATTCTTGTAGGATTTTTCCAAAATTTTTTAATGATTTTACAAGGATTGTTTAAGGATTTTTCAATTTAATGTTTTTTTTTAAGGAATTTAGAGTATTTTTCCAAAATTCTTGTAGGATTTTTCACGTACTTTTCAAGGGCTTTTCGAGAATTTTTAATGATTTTTTAAGGATTGTTCAAGGATTTTTCAACAATTTTTTCATGGATTTTTTAATTTATCGATTTTTTAAAGAATTTTGGACTATTTTTCAAAGATTCTTGTAGGATTTTTCAAGTACTTTTGAAGGATTTTCCAGGATTTTTTAATGATTTTTCAAGGATTTTTCAATTTAATGTTGTTTTTTTTTAAGGAATTTGGAGTATTTTTCAAAAATTCTTGTAGGATTTTTCACGTACTTTTCAAGGGCTTTTCCAGATTTTTTAAGGATTGTTCAAGGATTTTTCAACAATTTTTCAAGGATTTTTCAATTTATCGATTTTTTAAAGAATTTTGGACTATTAAGGGTTTATTATTACAAAGTGGATCCAGGTCAAAGTGCTGAATTGGCCTGTCTCAAAAGGGTCGCTTTGAAAAGGTAGCTGCCTGCCTGGTGCTCAGTTGGTCGGTCTACATTTATTACATCTAGAGCTTGGTGCTCAATTGGCTCATACCCGGCAGTTTATGGCAGAATACAACAAAAGCTTTTAATAAAGTTATCCCAAATTTTTTATAACAGCTTTAGCAAAAAAAATGATTTTCGATAAATTCGAATTTTGACGTTTAACTCCGGAACATATAAGAATATTTCAGATTTCAAAAAATCGTTTTATCTATCTTTATATTTCCCACATTTTTCCCCATTTAGCGTCTACCGTTTATGAAATAGCAATACGGTCCCTATTAAAAAGTAGCCACCCTGTATTTCCCCACTTGATTTGCTTATGGATTTTTATACTCTCAGCGATTTATTTCAAACTTTTACAAATAAATAATTCTATTTTAATAAAAATATGAAAGGTTACGTTTGTTATTGTTTTTCCAGTCTATGATCACTTAATTTTATTATGGGTTTATTTCACGCCTGACATTCTTTCTTTTCCTTTTCTAATTTTAATAAGACTTACTCTACCTCTATATGTATTTAATGATGATCTTTTTATGATTATTGGTTTTCAAATACTATAAATAAAAATCGGAAAGGTCATTTTATTTTATTCCCACGCACACCTTCTATTCTTCTAATTTTCAATATTACTGGAGGTCAAGAAGATCCGTTTAAAAGTTATAAAATCATTAGAATAATGTATTTGTTTTTTAACAACAATATTATGGTTTATTTACTGCTCCTTCTACGAGCCATAATTGTCATTATTTCTTTGTTAATTATTTCCTGATTCTTATTTTCATTCTTCATCTGTCATTTCTAAAAATAGAAATTACATTTGTACATTTTTCATTGTTATTGTTGATATGTTGGAATAATTGATCACAATATATTTAAATTTCTATACCGAAAAAAAAACCTGTTTCAACAGGTACCTAAATACATTTAAGACTCCTTTCTTTGAACCGTGTTTCTACCTGTTATTGGTCTTGTAAACGTAAAAAAATATGACTAGTTTATTGTTACGTAAAAACCATGTCGATTTTGGGAATTACTATTTAGATTAAGATAAAAAAAATGTTGACTAGTCGTGGGATACCCGTTTACGGGGATGTAACCGGTTTGCTATAATGGTATAATAATTAAGTTAGTTATTATATTTTATTTTTTGGTAGTTTAAAAATACAGGATGTCTGTATTTGAATTTTTGTTCATTATTATGGTAGATTATTTCTGCTTGTGCCGCTACTGTTATTTAAAAGGAATTAAGCTGGAAGAACTAGGTTAGTTGTATTGGCTCATATCAACGTCTGATAATACAACGGAAGAATTCAAAATAAATTACTCACTTCGTCATTTAAACTGTCATCAAATAAAAAGAGTGGAGGTATTTAAGAACCAGATGCGTAGTGAAAACATTGTTTATATAGTAAACTAGATTGTTGATTTTTTAAGAAAAAAAGGTTATGTGATGATTAAGCAAGATAAATTGTAGCACAGGAACATTGTTGCCAATTTAATTGGTAATTAATTTAAAATTAATAAAAATTATATGTTCGAAATAATTTCGTTGTTTTAATAAAATAAAATATTTTCACTAACAAAATAATAAAATAGTTCATCTTAAATATGCCGATATAAATTGATACATTTTTTCGATATCGATATCGGCCGATCACTAAAATTAAACCCATCTAATTTTTTTATACAAACTACTATGTGATTTTGTTAACCTGATGTATTAACATTATATTGCGTCACACTGTGTATTCATTAAATAAAAAATGGATAAAATTTTAAAAAAAAATCAATTTCAGAAGTAAAATTTAAGGTATGCCACTGAGCATTATCCAAATTAAAATATGAATTGAAGGATAAATAAAAAAAATATTGTCACAAAAACACTTTTTATTTTTCCCACTTTTTCACTACCCTTTTATTTCTCCATCTTTTTTCCATTGCTTTTACTGTTTGATTTATGTTTCAAACTTTTAATTTTTCAAATTTTTTTCTTACTTTTGTGTATCTTACATTTTTATCCTCTCAGTTTTTTTCTCAATTTTTTCCCACTTTATTACTGTTCTGTTAATATTTAAAACTGTTATTTTTTAATTTTTTTCCTAGATTTTTGTCCCTCTTTATTACCGTTTTGTCATTATGTTTCAAACTTTTATTTTTTCAAATTTTTTTCTTACTTTTTTGTCCCTTACATTTTTTCCCTCATTTTTTTCTCTTTTTTTTTTCCTCAATTTTTTCCCTACTTTATTATTGTTTTTTTAATATTTGAAACTTTTATTTTTTAATTTTTTTTCAACTTTTTTTTAACTGAAATTTTTTTTTCTCAATTTTTTTACTGTTTACTTTGATTTCCAATTTTATTTTTCTCATGTTTTTCTCCATTTTTTCTCCACTTTATTACTGTTTTCTTATTATGTTTCAAACTTTTATTTTATGAAATTATTTTCTTACTTTTTTGTCTCTTACATTTTTTCCCTTATTTTTGTTCTTTTTTTTTCTCAATTTTTTCCCTACTTTATTATTATTTTTTTAATATTTGAAACTTTTATTTTTTAATTTTTTTTCAACTTCTTTTCAACTCATATTTTTTTTTCTCAATTTTTACTTTCCCGTACCCATTAAAGGGAAAGTAAGGTGAACGAGCAAAAAAAAATCGAGATATCGATGGAAATATCCATTTTGAGGTCCCCCAAGAAGATTGAAACCATTTCCAGCGTATGGTCTGTCTGTGTGTCTGTGTGTAATCTTCCACGATAACTGCCGAACCGTTTAACCAATCAAGCTGAAATTTGGTATGGAGGGTCGGTGTATGCCTAGAATGCGACCATTAGTTTTTGGTTTAAATTGGTACAGTAGAAGGTAAAGTAAAAGGTCCTCAAGACCGACATTGATTAAATACACATGTAACAATTTTTTACTTTTTTAAATATTGAGGACAAACAATACACTTTAGTGCAAAATATTGTAGTACAAAGTTTTAGAGCATAAAATTCCCTATAACTTTTGTTTGAAACTTTTTCCAGAATTTCCAATAGTTGCGCCACTAGACGGCGCGTAAATATGTGCATGTAGGTTTTCTCTAGTTTTTCTTGATTTTGAGGACAAATAATACACTTTAGTGCAAAATGTTGTAGTACAAAGTTTTAGAGCATCAAATCCCCTACAACTTTTGTCTAAAGCTTTTTCCAGAATTTCTAATGGTTGCGCCACTAGAGGGCGCGTAAATATGTGCATGTAGGTTTTCTCTAGTTTTTCTTGATTTTGAGGACAAACAATGCATTTTAGTGCTAAATTTTCTTGGGCAAAGTCGTAAAGCATCAAATTTTCTTTAACTTTTGTATTTAACTTTTTATCGAATTCCTCAAAGTTTCGCCTATAGATGGCGAGAAAAATACACATTTAGGATTTTCCATTTTTTTAAAATCTGTCAGTACAAAGTTGTAAAGCATAAAATTCCCTACAACTATTGTATGAAAAATTTTCCCAAATTCCCAATAGTTTTCACACATGATTTTAGGAGATCCTAATTGTAGCAGTGTGACATACAACGTGCGCATGAGCAGATTATGTCATTATCAACATAGACGTATTTAGCATCAGCTCGCCATTTTTAATGTGTTCCATAAATTAATGTAATGCTTAGTATTTTGTAATTAAAATAATAATAATAAATAAAATATTCTCTAAGGTCGAGCCAGGAAAGTTCTGGGGTGACACAGCCGATTTTTTTACTGTTTACTTTGATTTCCAATTTTATTTTTCTTATGTTTTTCTCAATTTTTCCCCACTTTATTACTATTTTGAATCTCTAACCTACTTTTTTGTCCCCCACATGTTTTTCTTTCTCTATTTTTTAGCAATTACTTTGTTTTTCAACTTTACTTTTCTCATTTTTTTTTTCATTTTTTTCCCACTCTATTACTGTTTTTTTATGTTTCAAACTTTTATTTTTTCAAATTATTTTTCTTACTTTTTTGCCCCTGACATTTTTTCCTCTCATTTTTTTCTCAATTTGTTCCTTACTTTATTACTGTTATGTTTATATTTGAGACTTTTATTTTTTAATTTTTTTCCTACTTTTTTGTCCCTCACATGTTTTTTCTCTATTTTTTTACTCTTTGATTTGTTTTTCAATTTTATTTTTCTCTTTTATTTTCTCCATCTTTTCCCCACTTTATTACTGTTTTTTTATGTTTCAAACTTTTATTTTTTCTTACTTTTTTGTCCCTGGCATTTTTACCCTCATTTTCTCCCTTTTTTTTCAATTTTTTCCACACTTTTTTACTGTTTTGTTTATATTTAAAACTTATATTTTTAATTTTTGTCCCACTTTTTGTCCGTCACATGGTTTTTTCCTTTATTTTATTACTATTTACTTTGTTTTTCGACTCTACTTTTCTCATTTTTTCTATTTTTTCCCCACTTAATTACTGTTTTTTTTATGTTTCAAACTTTAATTTTTTTTCTTACCTTTTTGTCCCTGAAAATTTTTCCGCCTGTTTTTTTTTCTCAATTTTTTCCCCACTGTATTAATATTTGAAACTTTTATTTTTTAATTTTTTTCCAACTTTTTTGTCCCTCACATATTTTTTTTTCTCCTTTTTTACTGTTTATTTTGTTTTCAAACTGTATTTTCTCATTTTTTTCTTCATTTTTCCCCACATTATTACTATTTTCTTTATGTTTCAAACTTTTATTTTTCCAACTTTATTTTTCCCAATTTTTTCTCCACCTTTTTTCCCTGCTCTCACTTTTTTTTCCCACTCCATTTTTTTAATTTTTTCCCTCATTTAAATTTTTCTTCAATTTTTTTTACTGTTGTTTTTATTTTTTATTTTTTCATCTTTTTTTTCTTACTTTTTATTGTTTTCTTTTTATTACAACTTTGTATTTTCCAACATTTTTGCCATCCCTTTCATTTCCCTATATTTTTTTATTTTTACTGTTTTCTTTGTCAGTTTCAACATTTTATTTTTCCAACTTTATTTTTACCACACTTCTTTTTCCCCCTTCTTTTTTCTTGAGTTGGAGATTTGAAGAGAATAAATCGATGAATTGGGGGAAAAAATTAAAGCTTCTTGCATATAGTTTGAAGTAATTTTTTTTTAAATTTTGTGAACCAAGAAATTGCAATTTAGAGGGAAAATATTTGAATTAAACGAAATTATTTATTTTAAATGATTTTAAATAATTTTGTCACCAGGCAAACAACTGTTTATGACATTAAAATAAAGAGGATTCCCATATAGACAGACCAATTGTAGCAATGAGCTCATCAGATAATTTTAATCTTGGCAAACCGATCAAATTCCTTATATTAAATTTTCATTTTTTTATCATCATTGCAAAAATTTTAATGTCACATAATGTATTTTTTTTCAATTTAAATTAATTTTAATAATGCTTTATTTAATAAAAATGCAAAAAACCAATTAAAAAAATAGCTAACAATAAATAAAACAAACAAAAAAAAGTACTTGTGTTTGAACATAAAATATTATTTAAAAAATATATATTAATTAAAGTAGAAATATTTATTGAAAATTGTGAATTATTCATAGAAAAACATTTAAACAAAATTTAAGAAATTTACAAAAAAAAAATATGGGAAAAAGTCAATAATATAGCTCAGAATTATTTTGAAATTTTATTAGTCATATATTTAATTTCGAATTTAATAACAGAAAAATCCAATATGGCGGATTTCCGGTTTCGTTGCCATTGAAGACCCAGTATATTTTTACATATTCAGATTTATGAGTTAACACAAAAAAATTAATCTTTTCAAAAATGATTTTTTTGCATAAATCAATAATTTCAGCGATAAAGTAAGATTATTCAAAACTTTAATAATTATATAAAATTTTTGTAAACCATGTAATCAATATTATGTTTATTGTATAACTTATACCGTCTTTTATAGTTGTCCTATTTATAAATGACCTTGAATGTTTTATTTGCTAAAGGTATAAAGAAACAAGGTTATAACAACGTGTATGAGCACTTACATCTTGACTAATATACAGGGTGAACAATAACAATAATTAATTTATTGTGTACCATTTTATTTTTATGTTTACTTACAAAATACAGTTACAGTTAAATTAATTGTATAAAAAATAATAAAATAAAGGTCAAATTGTTATGAACCCCACGCTTTTATATATAAAAGTTAATTTTTATAACAATCATCTTATTTTAAGCTTATTCAAAAAAAAATAATTACATCGAATTAAGGGACTTTGAACAAAATTTTTATACCAGGTGTCCCACTTAACTTTTCCAAGTTTTGAAATAGAAATATGCGATTTTCGCCAGTTTTACTAAAATTATAAAAAAAATTTCTCAATAATCGAATATTTTATTGTTATGGCGGTTTGACCGGAAATTAATACTGTGATTTTTTAAATAGAACATGAAACGTAAGTTTTTCTTGTTTATAATATTTTGTGATTTAGATCAAATGTTTATGGGGCCGTCACCACAAATAAATTTTGAAATTTACCAAGAAGCAGGATTTACATTAGGTGAAAGTCACAGTCAATTAATTTTTTGTTGGAGGAAAAATAAACTAAAATGCAAATTAAACTGAATTTATTGATATACAAAAAAAAATCTTTTGGGAGACTCAAAATAATTACGCATGTTTCGTTTTTTAATGACAGATTATTTATAGAAAAAAAAATCGGTTGTGTAGCCCCAAAACTTTCCCGACGAGTATCAACGAATACTTTTTCAGATATTTAATGTTAAAATTTCAAATTTTGACTTTTTTTTAAATTTTTGACATGTGACAGTTGAAGAAATAATTTTGACTATTCTGAATAGAGTTTTTCAAGAGCTTTCAAATGACATACTGCAAGTCAAATTCCGTGACATATTGAGAAAAACAGACGGACAGACAGACTTCCATCTGGAAATGGTATTAATCATCTCAGGTGACCTCAAAATGGATATTTCCCCTCTCAGAGGTGGGTCGGGAAAGTAAAATAGAAAAAATAACGAAAAACATAAAAATTTTTGAAAGGAAAAAAAGGGAAAAATATGGAAAAATTGGGAAAGATAGGGACAAATATGGAATAATAGGGAAAAATAAGGAAAAATCAGGATAAATTATGATAAATAGGGACAAATTGGGATAAATACGGAAAAATGAGTATTAATATCGAAAGTAATGAAAATCTAGAAGAAAAAGAAAGAAATGGTAAAAAAATAAAAAATAGAAAAATGGGTAAGATGGAGAAAAAAAAAATTAACAAACAGTAAAAAAATAGGAAACAACGTGAAAAAATAGACAAAAATTGAAAAATGGGAAAAATATGGAAAAATTATGGGAAAATGGAGAAAAATATGGAAAAAAAATAAAAAACATGAAGAATTTTATAACAGAAAATAAAGGAAAATAGGCAAAAATAAATTAGGTAAAAATAGGAAAAAATAAGAAAACCTAGGGAAAAATTAAGCAACATTACAAAAAAATTGGGGAAAATAGTAAAAAGAATGGGGAAATAGTAAAAAGAATGGGGAAAATAGTAAAAAGAAGGGGGAAAATATTGGAAAATCGGGAATAGTAAAGAAAAACAAGGAAAAATTTAAAAAAATAAAAAAAGAATTGTCCAAAATAGGGAAAAAATGTAAGAAAAACCACGGAATATAGTAAAAAATAGGGAAAAAATGGAGATAACAGGGAAAAATAGGAGAAAATAGCAAAAAAAGAAAAAATAAATGAAAAACTGGAAACGATGAAAAAAATAGGAACAAATAGAGCAAAATGAGAAAAATAGTAAAAAAGTATTGAACAAATTTGAAGAATAGGAAAAAACAGGGAAAAAACAAAATTTAAGTTAAATAGAAGGAAACATACGGAAAATAAGGAAAAAAAACGGAAAAAGTAGGGGAAATGGAAAAATAGGGAAAAATGGTTAAAAATTAGTTAAAAACGGGAAAAACACAAAAACATATTATAAAATAGGAAAAAATATGAAATAAAAGAAAAATAGAAAAAGTCAGGAACAGATCAGGATAATATGGAAAAATACCGAAATTTAGGAAAAATAGGAAAAAAGAGGAACAGAGAAAAATATGAAACAGTAAGAAAAATTTAAGAAATGAGAAAAATGCGAAAAAAAGAGGGAAATATTGCTAAAAATATGGAAAATACCGAAAATTAGGAAAAAATGGGAAAAATAATGGAAAATTGAGAAAATAATGAAAAATAGGGAAAGGAGGGAAAAATACAGGAAAATAGAGAAAGAAAATGGTGCGAAATAGGGGAATTGTGAAAAATTGAGGAAATTTGGAGAAAACGGGAAAAAATAAAACAAAATTGGAAAAAAACTGGGAAAAAACATAAAAAAAAACATTAAATATATGGCAAAGTGAGGAAATTGGAGACAAATAAGGAAACAATGAAAAATAGGGGGAAATATAGAAAAATAGGAAAATATGGGACCGCCCAAACTTTTTGCAATTTTCTTTTTAACTTTGTATGTCTGAGTTTTTTTTAATTTTTTTCCTGATTTGGAAAAACATGGAAAAATTGGGAAGAGTAGGAAAAACTACGAAATTTAGGGAAAAATGGGAAAAAAATTGGGAGAAATATGGAAAAGTAGAGGAAAGTAAGAAAAGTATTGGTAAATAGCGAAAATTAGAGAAAAATAACGGAAAAAAATGTTTCAAATTTTGACATTTTTTTATTTTTGACAGGTGACAGTTAAGAGAAATAATTTTGACTACTCTGAATAGAGTATTTCAAGGGCTTTGCAAGTCAAATTCCGTGACATATTGCATCTGCCATTTTTTGATAGTGACAAATCCGTTTGACAGATGTCGTACAAAAACTAATGGGTTCTTCCGACGGGTAACCCAAACACATATACCAAATTTCAGCTCAATCGGATTAAACGTGTGGCCTCTATTGTGGAAGAATACATACACACAGACAGACAGACAGAGAAACTTACATCTGGAAATGGTCTTAATCATCTCAGGTGACCTCAAAATGCAAATTTACATCTTTATAACCCCTCTAGGGGGTGGTTTTTGGCCATTTTGAGGGGTTGCGCAACCATAAAGAGAAATTCATCGTGTTCAGCATCCTCGAAAACGGGGGGTGGAGGTACTCTTGTTCCGGCTGAAAATATTTCCATGTTCGTCCGATTCATACACGCTACTATTAATTTTTGAGTGAAAAAGTGAAATAGAAGTGGGGTAAGTATGAAAAATGACAAAAGTGAAAAATAAAGTTGGGGTAATTATAAGTGTGAAATGGAACAAATGAAGAAAAAAAATATAAGTGAAAAAATGAAGAAATTTTAAGTGTGGAAATTGAAAAACTGAAGAAAAAAGGTAAGGAGAAATTTTAAATGAGAAAAATGAAAAAAAATGAAGAATTAAAAGTGGGGTAACAAAAGTACTAAAAAAGGGGTAAAATTATCATGCATAAGCGATATTGATGAGAACGCGATAATAATCTTTGATCTGTGTCAGTTGGTCGGGAAGAGGATGTAATTTTTGAAGAAAATTGAGAAAAATATGAATAATTTATAAAGAAATTTAATAAAAGGGAGTAATTTATAAAGAAAATTGACACAAAAAGGGCTAATTAAGCTGAAAAAAGAACAAAAAGAAGAAAAAATATGCAAATTTTTTTGAAAATGTGTTTAGCTTCACCGATGTGAACTTGGCAGCCAAAAGCTAGCGGCCGATTTACCGAATAAGCCCGAACGATCAGTAGCGGATTCAAATAAAAATTATTTGGGTGCGTTTAAATTTTATAAATCAAGAGATTATAAATTAAAAAGTAATTAACCACATAAACTTACTTAACCAGAAAAATGAGATTTATTTATTCTACTGTTATTATTGTAATAACACAGAACTGTTTTAGAAAACGAGATATTTTATTATAGATAATATATTAAGAAAAACAAAATTAAACTAGTTTTATTCACTTACGCAGTCAAAAGGGGTAGCAGCGATTTCCAAAATATTAAAAAATGATATTTCATACAGAAGAGAAAAAGTTATCACCCTAAAAATCGGTATACAACTAACTAAATATAGTAACAATAAAATGAGACTAGTCCCATTTACTTACGAGGGGTCCAAAGGGGTAGCAGCCATTTTCAAAATTTTAAAAAATTATATTTTACAGAAGGGAAAAAGTTATCACCCTAAAAATCGGTATACAACTAACTAAATATAGTAACAATAAAATAAGACTAGTCCAATTTACTTACGATGGGTCCAAAGGGGTAGCAGCCATTTTCAAAATTTAAAAAAATTGTATTTAATACAGAAGGGAAAAAGTTATCACCCTAAAAATCGGTATACAACTAACTAAATATAGTAACAATAAAATGAGACTAGTCCCATTTACTTACGAGGGGTCCAAAAGGGTAGCAGCCATTTTCAAAATATTAAAAAATTATATTTAATACAGAAGGGAAAAAGTTATCACCCTAAAAATCGGTATACAACTAACTAAATATAGTAACAATAAAATGAGACTAGTCCCATTTACTTACGAGGGGTCCAAAGGGGTATCAGCCATTTTCAAAATATTAAAAAATTATATTTAATACAGAAGGGAAAAAGTTATCACCCTAAAAATCGGTATACAACTAACTAAATATAGTAACAATAAAATGAGACTAGTCCCATTTACTTACGAGGGGTCCAAAGGGGTATCAGCCATTTTCAAAATTTAAAAAAAATATATTTAATACAGAAGGGAAAAAGTTATCACCCTAAAAATCGGTATACAACTAACTAAATATAGTAACAATAAAATGAGACTAGTCCCATTTACTTACGAGGGGTCCAAAGGGGTAGCAGCCATTTTCAAAATATTAAAAAATTGTATTTAATACAAAAGGGAAAAAGTTATCACCCTCAAAATTAATACGCAACTAGCTAGATTTGTTTCTACTATATTTGTTTAGTTGTATACCGATTTTTAGCGTGATAACTTTTTCCCTTTTGTATTAAATACTATTTTTTAATATTTTCTAAATGGCTGCTACCCCTTTTGAACCCTTTTGACCCCTCGTAAGTAAATGAGACTAGTCTCATTTTGTTTCTGTTTCTACTACATCTAGCTAGTTGCATATTAATTTTTAGGGTGATAACTTTTTCCCTTTTGTATTGAATACCATTTTTTAATATTTTGGAAATGGTTGCTACCCCTTTTGACCCCTCGTAAATAAATGAGACTTGTCTCATTTTGTTTCTACTATATTTAGTTAGTCGTATACCGATTTTTAGGGTGATAACTTTTTCTCTTCTGTATGAAATATCATTTTTTAATATTTTGGAAATCGCTGCTACCCCTTTTGACTGCGTAAGTGAATAAAACTAGTTTAATTTTGTTTTTCTTAATATATTATCTATAATAAATTATCTCGTTTTCTAAAACAGTTCTGTGTTATTACAATAATAACAGTAGAATAAATAAATCTCATTTTTTTGGTCAAGTAAGTTTATGTGGTTAATTACTTTTTAATTTATAATCTCTTGTTTTATAAAATTTAAACGCTTGCAAATAATTTTTATTTGAATCCGCTACTGATCGTTCGGGCTTCTTCGGGAAATCGGCCCCTAGCTTTAGGTTGCTAAGTTCACACCGTTGTTAGATTCGCTGTCTTTAGACAAATGTAAAATACAGAGGCTGATGCTGTCTTTAGATTTAAAATTTTGAAACGCACTACATCTTGTAATTAATAGAATTGTTCTATCAATTGTATTGATCGCTGTTAGGATCCATATAAATGAACGAAAATCGGTGTAGTTTCATTATTTCAGTTCAGTTAGATATTCGGCTAATTTAAGCTTGTCTGTGGAATGATAAAAACGACGGCTCCTGAGGCCTTTAAACTTGTCCACGGGGTGGTACACGTAAATCTTGATCATAGACACGGTCAATAATGAATCATAAATAAAGCTAATCATCGACGCCATTGTTTATGCCATTGTTTATCCAACTAAATAAGTTAAAGCTTGTCTATGTATAGTAGGTATTATCGTATTATCGGCTAGTGTTGGTCTGTCAAATGTCAAATATGTAACTACAAAAAGTACAATTTCACTGAGACTACCTAATGTCCAAATGGAAGTTTATGATATCTCACATTTTGGGTCATAACTTTTTATAGATTTGAGAGCGACTTTTTTTCTTACATATTCTTGCTCAGCTCATTGTCGCGAACATTTTGATACATGATTCGGGACGAAACTTGAAAATTTCATAAATTCTCATTTGCACATAAGGGAGTTTATGTGATTTCAAATTTTGTTGAATATTCTTGCTTAGCTCGTTGTTGCAAGCATTTTGAAATATAATTTTGATCGAAACTAGAAAATCTCATAAACTCCAATAGCTAAGGTTGCAATGATTATTGGAATGCAGGAGTATGCACAAAAGCAGAATTAATATTTCTTCCCGTTGAAAATGTTACACTGCTTCAGAAGAAGCTCTGCCAGTTTCCTAGCAGACAGTGGCGCTGATATTTTAAAATTAAACAGATACGGAGGTTGGAAATCTAGATCAGTTGGGGAGGGACATGATGTTGAAAATTCCATGGAAAATAAAAAACGTATAGTGGAAGAAATATTTGTACAAGCAATAAAACAAGTATGTTGTCGGAAATTAATTTAAATAATTGCAATAATATTATTTATAATTTATAAATTATGTCCTTATCTTGCGTTATAACAGTTAAATAAATAGAATTATTTTTATCACTAATTTTGAAATCCATTTTCCTCACCAGTTACATAATATTTTACTTTATACAACTAGTTACAAAACGTAAGACGTTTTATAACGTCTATCAGTTTTAAAAAGTGTCACTTTATATGTCAAAATTAAAACAAATAACGTTTTATGATTTGCACAAAAATATATAACAAAAGTTATTTAATGGTCGGTGACATGTTTCATTGTAAATCAACTTTATCAGACTGATTTTACAACGAAATATGTCACTTGTTACGTTTTTTGTGTCACCCTGTATTTTTATTATTTCTTTACTCGGTCTATCTGAATTCAGCTCGCTTCATATCCCTTCTCTAGATCTCTCTCTCTCTCTCTTTTAGGTATTACTATAAAATGTCTTTCCCATGTTACCAACTCTCTTTCTTTGTCCCTTCAGTCAAAACAATTGACTTATATATCGTCTGTGCTGTAAATTTAAAATTTTACTTCTCCCCCTCTTTATATAGGGGTTTTTTCCCTTGGACTAAATTTTTTCCTTTGGACTACGTTTTTCATTTGGAACAGTTTTTCCTTTTTAACAGTTTTTCTTGGACTTCGTTTTTCCTGGACTACGTTTTTTTAGATCAAACTATCTAAGTTTCCATTGGAGAAGGATGATAAGAAAAACCTCAAGAAAAGCCAAGTTTTTTTAAATAAGATTAAAGAAAAAAAATCTCTGGAACTTTCGTTTGTCATAAAATAAACAAATATAACGTTTAATTTCCTTAAATCCACAAAAAAAAGAAAGGACGGGTTTTGAAATATATCAACCTTTTTTTGGTCAGTTGTTTCTAATTACATCAAAAAATCAATTAGACAGGCGTCCAAATTTTTTTATTTAATATTTTACTTCTGATATATTTAAAATATATAAAATTAAAAAGATTACGTCTATGTAGCTGGAATACCCCCTACGGCAGAATTTAATGGGACATGCGCAGGATTTATGTGCTAATTTCGGACGACAATAAAAAATTTTGTGCTCTTCTTTTTTAAAAAATACAAGTGGTTCTGCTGGCTTCAGACCAAGCTGGAATACCCCAGGTCAAATATATTGGAAACAAAAATTTAAAAACATTTTTGTTACCTCCTATTTATGTGCTAATTTCGGACGCCAATAAAAAATTTTGTGCTCTTCTTTTTTAAAAAATACAAGTGGTTCTGCTGGCTTCAGACCAAGCTGGAATACCCCAGGTCAAATATATTGGAAACAAAAATTTAAAAACATTTTTGTTACCTCCTATTTATGTGCTAATTTCGGACGCCAATAAAAAATTTTGTGCTCTTCTTTTTTAAAAAATACAAGTGGTTCTGCTGGCTTCAGACCAAGCTGGAATACCCCAGGTCAAATATATTGGAAAACAAAAATTGAAAAACATTTTTGGTATCTCCTATTTATGTGCTAATTTCGGACGCCAATAAAAAATTTTGTGCGCTAGCTAATATGTTCAGGAATTTCCTCTAAAGGAATTGAATATTCGTGGTCATTGTGACCACGTCAAATATAATGAAAGTACCTGTAAAAAGTAAACTGAAAATTTATAACTGAAAATGAATTTTAAATTACAAATAACTTAATATTGTTAAATTAGGGACAGAAATGTAAATTAGCACATAAATAGGAGATACCAAAAATGTTTTTCAATTTTTGTTTTCCAATATATTTGACCTGGGGTATTCCAGCTTGGTCTGAAGCCAGCAGAACCACTTGTATTTATTAAAAAAGAAGAGCACAAAATTTTTTATTGGCGTCCGAAATTAGCACATAAATAGGAGGTAACAAATATGTTTTTAAATTTTTTTTTCCAATATATTTGACCTGGGGTATTCCAGCTTGGTCTGAAGCCAACAGAACCACTTGTATTTTTTAAAAAAGAAGAGCACAAAATTTTTTATTAGCGTCCGAAATTAGCACATAAATAGGAGGTAACAAAACTGTTTAAAATTTTTTTTTTCCAATATATTTGACCTGGGGTATTCCAGCTTGGTCTGAAGCCAGCAGAACCACTTGTATTTTTTAAAAAAGAAGAGCACAAAATTTTTTATTGGCGTCCAAAATTAGCACATAAATAGCACATAAATCCTGCGCATGTCCCATTAAATTCTGCCGTAGGGGGTATTCTAGCTACATAGACGTAAGATTTGAGCTTAAATCACATTAAGTATTTATTATCAACAAATTAAAGTATAGGAGAAAGAGAATCAAAATCATAGTATTACCACATGAATTTTTAATAATCGTAGAAGTTTACGCAACATGTTTCGGCCTTCCGGCCATCATCAGGCGCTAAAAATTACAAATCTTGTCAAATTATGTGTGATTTAAATAAAATATTATTAAAACTTACAATAGTTTGTCGTAAATTAAGTGTAGAATAGTAACAGGTTTAACAAGGCATCTTGAAGATTAATTAAATGTTAACGGTATGTGGTAAAATGGTAAAATTTAGCATATAATAAAAACACAGTAAAAATTAAAAAATAAAAAATCATGGTCCAACAATTTCATCACAAAATTGATTGGACGACGATTACCCTCTATAGGTAATAATAAAACCCAAGAGAGCTTGCTGGTTTTTCAAAAAATGAAATCGAAGTGCATCCTACGATGCACTTCACAATTAAATTAGAAAAAAGTTTTAATGTTATCGACGCACCATACACAACAAAATGGTAGGTAGAAGTAGACAACGGAAACAATATCTAAATTTGACAAGTGACATTTTAAAAAGCGGTAAAATTTAAATTTAAGTAAAAGTTAACAGGTTTAACAAAGCAACTTGAAGATTAGAACAATGGTAACAGAAAGTGGTAAATTTTAAATTAATAAATGGCTAAAAATTTTCTTGGTCAGAGAGACACGCGAACGAGTAGAGGCCACATTGGGTTCGGCAAAAAGAAGAAGAGATGAAAGGTGTCAAGAGGTGGGAAGTGTCAAGAAGGAGAGGTAAACATAACCTAGGAAACCGACTGGAACAAAACAAAACAAAAACAATCGGAAAGAAAAGTAAAATAGGAATTGTGGGTGATAGCTGTTAAAAAGTTTAAGTATAATAAGAAGATAAAATTTTTAAGATGTCATTCCCTATGGGTTGGAAACAGAATAAAATAAAATTGAAAATTAGTTGAAATTTAAATTTAGGAAAATAAAGTTTTCTGAGGGCCTGAGTTGGTCGTTGACACAAAAGGAGGAATTAATGATGTCTGTGTCCCAAATTTTTTTTATTTCTCTTAAATGTTCTTTCAGTCGTGTGTCTATACGACGTCCTGACTGGCCGATATAAATGGCATTGCAATCGGGGTACCCAAGATTATATACTCCTGATTTGTGCAGAGGAGGGACAGAGTCTTTTGAGTTGACTAAGAAGCTTTGAATATTGTGGTCTGACTTGAATGCTACTTGGATGTCATATTTCTTGAATATTTTGGAGATTTTATAAGATATTGGGCCTAAGAACGGGAGAGAGCCTAGATAGTTGTGCGAGTTGGGCTGTGAACCGAACTGTGAAGTGATAAGAGGACCTAGTGTATTGAAACATAATTTGTGTTTGTAAAAATATTTAAAATAAATTTTGTTAAGCAATTGAATAGGAAAATTATTGTTAAAAGCTAATTGTTTAAGAATGTTGATTTCGTTATCGAAAGCAGATTGTGAAAGAGGGATAGAAAAGGCTTTATGTAAGAAGCTATTAAAAGATGCAACTTTATGAGAAAAATGATGGTTAGAGTTGTAGTTAATTAAAGTATCGGTGGTGGTGGGTTTTCTATAAATCTCAAATTCGAATCGTGAAAAGTTAACATTTTTGTGAAGTAGTAGATCTAGAAAGGGTAATTTATTATTTAGTTCAAATTCTATTGTAAATTTAATGCGGGGGTGTAAAGTATTTATATAATCTAGAAATAATAGAATGTTATCTTTTGAATCCTCTACAAGTAAAATACAATCGTCTACATATCTGTAATAAAATAAAATTTTGTTTTTGAAATTTGGGTGATTTATGAAGATGTTTTCTAGGTTATTCATGAAAATTTCTGCTAAAAGCGGGGAGAGATTCGATCCCATCGAAAGACCTGAGGTCTGAGTGTAAATTTTATTATTGAATTGAAAAAAGTTTTGTTCTAAAACAAGACCTAGTAAAGAACAGAGGTCGAAGGTGGTTTTGGTGTCAATGTTATTTGAAAAGAGGAGATTTCTGACTAGGGAAATGCATTCTTGGGGGGGTATACTGGGGAAAAGGTTGGAAACGTCTAAGGAGAAAAGGATAGAATTATTGGGATGGTAATGTTGGCAATTTTTTGGGTGAGGTCTAATGAGTTTTTTATGGCGTGGGAGTTATTGAAACCTGTGTGTGTTCTGAGAGTGTGATTTAGGAAGGATGATAAAGCGGAAACTGGATAGTTAATAAAGTTTACTACTGGTCTGATGGGTATGTCTGGTTTGTGGATTTTGGGGAGGCCGTATAGGAGGGGTGTTGTGGGATTCATCGGGCAAAGGGAATAATAGTTTTTCTTGAATTTAGTAATGGTATCTGAAAAAAGTTTGAGTGTGGGTCTGAGGTTACGGTGGAATTTGATGGTCGGATCAGAAGGAGTGATTACGAAGGAAGGGTCGTTGGTGAGGAAGTTGTCTACTTTGTCTAGGTAATCTGAGTTATTGAGGACTACTAGGCAATTGCCTTTATCGGCTTTCGTTATAATGAGATTTTCTTGTTTGATTTTGTGTTTTAAGGTGGATAATTCTTTAGTAGAGATAAAATCACTGTTATAAAATAGATGAGTGGGAAAAGGAGTTTTAGAATGAAATTTATGAAAGAGGTGATTAAAATCGGATCTAATTGGTTCTTTATTAAGCAATTCAGTACGAGATAGGATAGTTTCGATGTCGACAGAAGTGAGTTGTAAATTCTTTTTTAAATTAAGATTATAAGTGTTATATTTTAGACCTTTATTAAGAATGTCTAGTTGTTTTTTATTGAAAGTGGCATTGCTCAAGTTGAGTATTCTAGGGTGGAATTGGAAGTTGGAATAAATCGGAGGGTGTTGGTTTGTTTCTGAGAGAGTGAAGCTTTTTTTTTAAGATTATAGAAAATTTCTTTACCTGTGTCCTCTACCCAATCGCGCGTGTTTCTGTCCAAAAAATTGAATTCAATATAATTGAGTTGGCTAGTGAGTAGGAAATACAAGAATTTGAGTTGAATGTTAATAAAATTTAAATTATTATAATGAAATTTGACTTCTTGAATGATCCAAATCTTCTTGGCTGCTTTCAAAGTGTTGAATGAAGTTCTTGAAGTGATGTTCGAGTGAAGTGAGATAGAATTAGGAAAAACATTGTAAGTTTTACATTTTTGCAGGAATCAAATCTTCAAAAGACTCTTCTTGCGGTTCAGTATACAGCTATTGTAATTTCGGATAAGTACTGCCATCGTAGAAGTTTACATGTTGCGTAAACTTCTATACGATTATTAAAAATTCATGTGGTAAGACTTTGATTTTGATTCTCTTTCTCCTATACTTACTTCACCACATTTGGGAAATGGATAACCTAGTTCATTTAAATTAAAGTATCGTTCCACACTAGTCATAAAATAATTTTTTGTGAAAATCATAAAACGTTATTTTATTTATCTAAATATTAAATTTAACACTTAAAATGTCCACCCTGTCAGTCAGCATTTATAAAGCAAGTAATCTGATATCTTTGTGGAATATATATGTGCTCTATTTATTATGTTTATTAAGCTTGTCAGGTAATGTTTTAGATACGCAAAATAGATACCTTTAACCGTACTTACTTAATCAAATTAAGTAATACATTTAGTATATAATTAAATAATTAGGAACAATTTGTTAAGATCTCATTAAGGCTATTAATTAAAAGGACGGAAAATCCATTTTTACAAAATATTTTAATAATCTATTAGCTACAAAATATCCAAGACTTTTTTTCCCAAATACTATTGTCACTTTTATTTATCTAAAATGTATTTTAATATTTACCAAGTACCTACATTCAAGGTTAATAATGATATCGACAATATTTTATCGTTTTTAGCAGGTACTTTAAAGCGGAAAGAAACGGTATGTAAATAATTATGGTGGTTTTATCATTTTATGGATAAACAAAAAGGAAAAGTTAACAAAAAATATATACAAACTTAAATATTATGCAGAGTTTTATATTAATCCAAACAAAATTTCAGCTCAATTAAAATTCTTCTAAAACTATTTTTGAAAATAATAACATTTACAAAAGGAAAATTTTAAGCAACAAGGAAAATTTTGGTTATTGATAGTTAAAATATCATTAAATAATTTTTATTAATATTTGTAAAATATGTGTTAATATTAAATTGAGTTATCTTTAATAAAATTGCATAGAAATTGATTAATGATCAACAGAAAAAATTTGAAAAAATTTGATATTTAGCAATTTTTTATAATACGTTTTTATTTAAAATTTGAAAGAGTATTTCCAACAGAAAATTCATGCGTAGTAGCTTTATCAAAAAGACACTAACTGGTACGATTTTGATAAAAAAAAACATCATTAGATTTGAAATGTACATTAGCTAGGTCCAATTTAATAATAGATAATTGTAAACATAATTGTAAACATTCTACCGATCAAAATGATTCCATAAATGAAAAAATGAGGGGCTAATCCCACCCAACTTTCCGAACACTCCTAGTAAAGTAATTGTTTAAACAATTATTTTAGTTTTTTTGTATAAAAATACATTTGTACAAAAATTAAAAAAAAAAACTAAATTTTTTGTAAATTTTTTTTTTTATCTTTTTAGAATTTCTACAAATATTATTTTAAAATTATTAAATGTTTCACACATAATGTACTTTTTGATCTCTTCCAGATATACTATTTACTTTTTTTATTTGTTTTACCATTTTCGATAAAACAAAAGGACAGAAAAATTTAATTTTTGTTTTATTTTGGTTATAATAATTACAATGTTAAATTCGAAGAGACTAAAATATTTTCTAAAGTTAGAATTTTATATTACCTATCGAATGGTATAAATCCCATTTTAATATCTTTAATATTTTTAAAGTTATTCAATTTTTTTTTAAATTATATTAAATTTCAAAAAAAAAAATTATGAATTCTACAATTTTTTTAATAAAATTTTGAAAAAAATTATAATAATAAAATTATTGCAAATTTAAAGATATTTTTTTTAAATTTTTAATATTAAAATTTAACTAATAATTTAATAAGAATAAAAATTGCTTAAAAATTAAAATAAAAACTAGAGGCGAAACTATGCGGAACTCGAAAAAAAAGTAACAAAATTTGTAGAAAATTTTATGTTCTACAATTTTGATTTTTTGTAAATTTTCATAAAAATCCAAAATTTTGCCTCAAAATCAAAAAAAAGTTGCAAATGTCTATATACATTATTTTCACTTCCTCTAGCGACGAAACTATGAGGAATTCAAAAAAACTGTAATGACACAATGTGTAGAAAATTTTATGTGCTACAACTTTCATATCTTGTAATTTTTCATAAAAATGCATTATTTTGGTAATTTAAAAAAAATATGAAAACAAATTACTTTTTGATAAATCTGGCAACAATGGCAAAAGTTTTTGAAAATTTTAGTCATTTGAAATTAAATATAATGTAAAAAAATATATGTGTAAAACTTTATTGCCATCTTGTTTAGTAATGACGTCATCACTTATAGCAACTGTCACTTCCGGTTGTCCGATTAACTCCAAAATCTATACAGGTCGTCTCCTTGCCACCCTAAATATCTATATAAAATTGGAACTGGAGGAGGTTGAAATTTAAAAAAAAATCATATCTCCGCATTTTTTGAAAATATTGAAACAGGTCATTAGACTTTTTTCATGTCCAAATTATTATAAAATATATTCGTTTAAAACTTTTTTCGATCTGACCATATGTGGTGGGGAAGGATGAAAATCTCAATAGACAACAGAAATCTACTTCCCCCTATCGACCCTACACACAGGAATTTTTTTACTGTTGGAATTATTATTTTCCCGACCATCCACTCAGAGCGGAGCGTAGCGAGGTTCGGAGCAAGCAATTAAATCAATCAAAGTCTCCAACTCTCTTCTTAGTTTTTTCTTTACTTTTTACTATTTTTTTAATACTTCCTACATTTATTTTTTAATAATACCAGTTTTTTTTTATAACAGTGAATTAGTGTTTATCATAAAATTTTAGTAGATGAACTAATAGGGAAATTTTTTGTTGTGAGTTTTATGAAATACTTCAGCTCATGACGCTTTCTTGTTTTTTATAATTTTTTTCGAAGTACTTTGATTTGATTGCTCTGAACCTCGCTGCGCTCGGCTCCGAGTGGATGGTGAGGGAAAGTTGGAATTATAATTTTCTCGACCATCCACTTCGAGCCGAGCGTAGCGAGGTTCGGAGCAATTAAATCAATCAAACTCTCCGAAATATTAAACAATCGATAAATATAGCTTGAGAATTTAAATAATATTTGCAAATTACATACCAAAAATGTTTGTTTCTAAAACTCACTGCTGATCTGTTGTATTATTTATATTTCACTTACCTGAAAAAAAAGAAAAAAATTGTTATTATTTTTTATTTATTTTGTTATTAAAAATATATATTATGGGGAGCCTATATATTAAATATAAATATTTAAAATTAAATTAAAATAATTTTCAAGTTAATAGTATTTCATTAAATATTCAAAATGTAAATATTTTTTTTTTTTGATTAAATGTATTTTTTTATTTAATTTTTTGTTGTGAGCTTCGACTGCATTTTTAAAGTTAAAAAAAAATAATTTTTCTTAAAAATTCAAAATTTTGAAATTCGTTTCATTTTTAAATATACCGTACCTTAAAATGTACTGAAGTCTTGTTCTAATCCTCTCCATTATCCAGTACCATTACCATGACCATTACCATTTCCATTTATAGATCCTCTAACTTGATGTTTCCTAACACAGACAATCTAGTAACATCCTGCATCTATACGAGCCTGTGACGCACTGCTTTAGAGGTCGCCACAGTGAGCAAGTACTTTGACCATCGCTTGTCCGATTTTAAATTATCTATACATAATATTTAATCCCCGTCCCCTATTCCCATGAATTTTAAATCGTAAGGATAATTTATAATCGTCTTTATCTGGTCAGATGCCGTCAATATACCTGGAGGACGTTTAAATTCAACATTAGACACACCCCGGATGTTTAAGATCCGACGTACGTCCAATATTCAATCTAAACAAACTCCACTACAACTCAATATCCATCATCTAATACAAACACACATACCTACTACGATCACTCTTAGTAACATACGCATCTCATACTAACTTGTGACGTACTAAAGTCGCTACAAGTCAAGTACTTAAATCACTTAAGTACGATTAAAAAGCAGGCTAGGTACTGTATGTATATACAGTAAGGCCTATTAATAATCGTTCTATGTGTCACAGGATGCTTAACATATACCAGTGAATACCAAATTATTAATTATTTGTTATAAAAATATAAAAATATTGAAATACTGCTGCAATCCAGATTTTTATGATGATCTTGTAGATGTTGATCTTGATGATAATAGGGGAGGGTGTAAAACATTTAAATTAAGACAAATTAAAAATAATAGAAATTAAGTATTAATATTTACTTTAAAACTTGCCAAAAGTTTTTTTTTTTTAAACTATTATTCTATTTTACTTGATTATCATTTAAAAAATTATATTCAAAACAGCGCACCGCCCCTCCCCATTCTTGAAGAATGCTCATGCTTGTCTTAGGAAATATTTGCTATTGGAAAAATAATAAATATAAATATCAGGACATGCGCATGCGCATACGCAACGGCAAATCTGATGTATAATTTTAAATAAAATTAATCTCGAGCACACACAACCGCGACGAACGGAAACCGTGGCCACCCATACCGGCGATTTTGGCAGCCAACCCGGAAACGAGGATAATAGAATATAATAGAATTGATTAAAATCCATATTACAAATATGGTCTAATGAGTTGAAATGTAAAACTCCGAATAGTTTCGGTTTCTATCCATCTTCAGACCATATACTAAATAATATATAAAATACCATATTAATTAAAATATAATAAACAGAACACTTAAAGATGCTAGTAAAAGTTAAAAATTAACTTAAATAATTTTTAACTTTTATATAATTTTTCTCATATACCATTCACCCCTTCTTGTATTTCCTCCCTCCCCACATATGCCCACTTTTAAGCGTTCGGCTTTTTATATTTTAATTACTATATACTTCAAGTATAATTATTTAGTATATGTCCTGAAGATGATGAGTAACCGAAACTAGTCGCCATTGCCCCCATTTAATATTTATAAATATATTGTGGTACATGATTTTTGAGTTTTATTTTTGCTTTTTTTATTACGAAAAATATATATTATTTAAATTATTATTTTATTTTTAACAATTTTTATCATAATTAAAGATTTTTTTTAATTAATTAATTTTAATGTTTATAAATTTTATTCCAATCAAAATTTATATTAATCAATACCATTAATTATCTTTCATCCTTTCCCGCAGCCGCCCGCGAACGTAACCGTGGCAGCTATGAACGAACGCCCGGTATGAGTTTAAGAACCGTCGCGTGTAGGACGGGTCTTATTTATCGTAGCACTAACACTCCTGATAATTTGACGTACTGCACTGAGTTCACAGACCATTTACCGATATGTGTGCGAGTAGTAAATATGAATTATTTGCCGTCGTGTTTGCGCAAGATAAAAATTTTTCTTTTCGCCATCATAACCTAAATAAAGTAAATAAATCTAATTAATTAATTAATAATTTGGTAGCACTCTGTATCATTACTTTTTACCTGTTTTTATTTTAACTCCCACCACCTGAAACAAAATTATACATACAGTGGGAAAGTTAAATAGTTAATAGTGTTCAATTAAATTTGCGCTGCCCTGTATGAATAATAAGGAACGAAACTAAATTACTAAATATGTTTTTATTAAATGAAATATTAGATTTATTGATTTTAAAATTATTCAAAAAAATTTTGTTATGTTACATATTAATATTAAAAATTAAAAAAAAATACTATAAAATTTGTAAAAAAACTCTATATAATGGTGATTTTTTCAAAAATTGTGAAATTTGTCGTATAATATTAAAAAACAAAAAATTAAATTTGCCAAAAAATATTAAAAACCAACAAAAATTTTGAAAAAAATGCAATTACAATCAAGATAATGGTGATAAAAAAATTTAAATTCTTACCTAAAAATCTACTGAAGTCTTGCTCTAATCCACTTGATTTTTTCATAAAATCCACCTAAAACAAATAAAACTATATTAAAACAACTTTTTTATACAAATATATAATGTGGTTCATAAAAAAAAGAAATAATAAAAATGTGTAAATAACCCTGTATCTTAATTATAAATAATCATAATCATCTATTTATTTTTACATCCTCAGTTGACAATAATGAACTACCCTGTATAATAATATTATTATAAAATGGATAAATCACTCTGTATATTGGTTATAGATAATTATAGCCATATATTTATTCTTATATATTCATTTAACAATAATGAACTACCCTGTATATGATAATGTTGTTGGAAATTTGATAAATCACCCTGTATCTTAGTTATAAATAATCAGAATTATCTATTTATATGCAATCACACTGTATAAATAAAATATATTTGTTTTTATAAATAAATCACCCTGTATTATAATATAAAATATTTAATAATAGTAATTATTATTTATAGTTGAAATTTTAAAAATAAATAAATAATCACACTATATAAATAAAAAATATTATAAAATGTTTAATAAAAATAATAATTATTTATACTTCAAATTATTAAAATAAATAAATAAACACACTGTATAAATGAAAAACAGATGTTTTTATAAATTAATCACCCTGTATTGTAATATTATAAAATATTTAATAAAAATAATAATTATTTATACGTCAAATTATTAAAATAAATAAATAAACACACTGTATAAATGAAAACTAGATGTTTTTATAAATTAATCACCCTGTATTGTAATATTATAAAATATTTAATAAAAATAATAATTATTTATACGTCAAATTATTAAAATAAATAAATAAACACACTGTATAAATGAAAAATAGATGTTTTTATAAATTAATCACCCTGTATTGTAATATTATAAAATATTTAATAAAAGTAATAATTATTTATACTTCAAATTATTAAAATAAATAAATAAACACACTGTATAAATGAAAAATAGATGTTTTTATAAATTAATCACCCTGTATTGTAATATTATAAAATATTTAATAAAAGTAATAATTATTTATACTTCAAATTATTAAAATAAATAAATAAACGCACTGTATAAATGAAAAATAGATGTTTTTATAAATTAATCACCCTGTATTGTAATATTATAAAATATTTAATAAAAATAATAATTATTTATACGTCAAATTATTAAAATAAATAAATAAACACACTGTATAAATGAAAAATAGATGTTTTTATAAATTAATCACCCTGTATTGTAATATTATAAAATATTTAATAAAAATAATAATTATTTATACGTTAAATTATTAAAATAAATAAATAAACACACTGTATAAATGAAAAATACATGTTTTTATAAATTAATCACCCTGTATTGTAATATTATAAAATATTTAATAAAAGTAATAATTATTTATACGTTAACTTATTAAAATAAATAAATAAACACACTGTATAAATGAAAAATAGATGTTTTTATAAATTAATCACCCTGTATTGTAATATTATAAAATATTTAATAAAAGTAATAATTATTTATACTTCAAATTATTAAAATAAATAAATAAACACACTGTATAAATGAAAAATAGATGTTTTTATAAATTAATCACCCTGTATTGTAATATTATAAAATATTTAATAAAAATAATAATTATTTATACGTTAAATTATTAAAATAAATAAATAAACACACTGTATAAATGAAAAATAATGTTTTTATAAATTAATCACCCTGTATTGTAATATTATAAAATATTTAATAAAAATAATAATTATTTATACGTCAAATTATTAAAATAAATAAATAAACACACTGTATAAATGAAAAATAATGTTTTTATAAATTAATCACCCTGTATTGTAATATTATAAAATATTTAATAAAAGTAATAATTATTTATACTTCAAATTATTAAAATAAATAAATAAACACACTGTATAAATGAAAAATAGATGTTTTTATAAATTAATCACCCTGTATTGTAATATTATAAAATATTTAATAAAAATAATAATTATTTATACGTTAAATTATTAAAATAAATAAATAAACACACTGTATAAATGAAAAATAATGTTTTTATAAATTAATCACCCTGTATTGTAATATTATAAAATATTTAATAAAAATAATAATTATTTATACGTCAAATTATTAAAATAAATAAATAAACACACTGTATAAATGAAAAATAATGTTTTTATAAATTAATCACCCTGTATTGTAATATTATAAAATATTTAATAAAAATAATAATTATTTATACGTCAAATTATTAAAATAAATAAATAAACACACTGTATAAATGAAAACTAGATGTTTTTATAAATTAATCACCCTGTATTGTAATATTATAAAATATTTAATAAAAATAATAATTATTTATACGTCAAATTATTAAAATAAATAAATAAACACACTGTATAAATGAAAAATAGATGTTTTTATAAATTAATCACCCTGTATTGTAATATTATAAAATATTTAATAAAAGTAATAATTATTTATACTTCAAATTATTAAAATAAATAAATAAACACACTGTATAAATGAAAAATAGATGTTTTTATAAATTAATCACCCTGTATTGTAATATTATAAAATATTTAATAAAAGTAATAATTATTTATACTTCAAATTATTAAAATAAATAAATAAACGCACTGTATAAATGAAAAATAGATGTTTTTATAAATTAATCACCCTGTATTGTAATATTATAAAATATTTAATAAAAATAATAATTATTTATACGTCAAATTATTAAAATAAATAAATAAACACACTGTATAAATGAAAAATAGATGTTTTTATAAATTAATCACCCTGTATTGTAATATTATAAAATATTTAATAAAAATAATAATTATTTATACGTTAAATTATTAAAATAAATAAATAAACACACTGTATAAATGAAAAATACATGTTTTTATAAATTAATCACCCTGTATTGTAATATTATAAAATATTTAATAAAAGTAATAATTATTTATACGTTAACTTATTAAAATAAATAAATAAACACACTGTATAAATGAAAAATAGATGTTTTTATAAATTAATCACCCTGTATTGTAATATTATAAAATATTTAATAAAAGTAATAATTATTTATACTTCAAATTATTAAAATAAATAAATAAACACACTGTATAAATGAAAAATAGATGTTTTTATAAATTAATCACCCTGTATTGTAATATTATAAAATATTTAATAAAAATAATAATTATTTATACGTTAAATTATTAAAATAAATAAATAAACACACTGTATAAATGAAAAATAATGTTTTTATAAATTAATCACCCTGTATTGTAATATTATAAAATATTTAATAAAAATAATAATTATTTATACGTCAAATTATTAAAATAAATAAATAAACACACTGTATAAATGAAAAATAATGTTTTTATAAATTAATCACCCTGTATTGTAATATTATAAAATATTTAATAAAAATAATAATTATTTATACGTCAAATTATTAAAATAAATAAATAAACACACTGTATAAATGAAAAATAGATGTTTTTATAAATTAATCACCCTGTATTGTAATATTATAAAATATTTAATAAAAGTAATAATTATTTATACTTGAAATTATTAAAATGAATAACTAATGATTTAATTTATTATTATAATTAATGTTAAACTAGAAAAATAAAAAAAAATTACATACCTTTTACAATAATGTATTAAACAACTTTCTACCACTAATAATTTTTGCACTCAAAATGGTACTAAATAATTCAAAAATGTGTTAAAAGTACAGGCGAAGATGCTACACGACACTTTACGAAAAAACCGACGACGACGCCCGATCTCCCAACTCCATATTATGCTTGTTTACGTTTCACTAAATTTTTTTTTATAAAAAAATTCTTACCAAACGACTTGATTGAATGAAATAAAATTTGGAGACAAATGAAAACAATTAATTGCATGAATATTTTAAATATATTCATTAAGAAACTTTTATTTATTTATTTATTATATATAAGTACATTATGTTTTTTTTTTTTAATAATTATTTATCAATAAATAATTGTTTAGTTAAAATAAATCTAACCTAAAATATTTGTTACATTTGATAAATAAATATTTGATTGATTATTGATTATTACTAATAGATAAGCTTAAAATAATCAATAATAAATCGTATGGACAACATGGAAGATTAAAATATCCCTTTTAGGGTTAAATGGGTGTTTTTATTTTATTTCTGTACAAAACAAAGTTGTATAAAAGAAAATTGCAGTATTGTAGAATATAAAATTTCTTACATCTTTTGCCTTTATTTTATTTTAGAATTCTGCATAATATCGCCGCTAGAGGGTGCATAAGAAATCTAAATGGAGTTTTGCGCCTTTATTTAGATTTGGAGTCAAAATTATGCATTTGTATAAAAAATTACAGAAAATAAAAATTGTTGAACATAAAATTTTCTACAAATTTTGTATTTACTTTTTTTTTAAATTCCGCTTGGTTTCGCCGCTAGAGGGCGTGAAAAAATATATATAGAATTTTGCGCATGTTTTTTAGATTTCGAGCCAAAATTATGGAATTTTATGAAAAAATTACAGTAAAAAAAAATTTCAAAACATAAAATGTCCTACAAATTTTGTTTGTACTTTTTTTTATAATTCCGCGTAGTTTCGCCGCCAGAGGGCTTGAAAAAATATATATATAGACTTTTGTGCCTGTTTTTTTTTTAGAGAAAATTGAAAAATATCATAAATACTATGAATTTAAAAAGGTTTTTTGTTAAAATTAATTTAAAAACAAAAAAAAAATCAAATTTTTGGTAAAAAAAAATTCGATAAAAATAAGAAAATATATGAGAAAATAGTGAAAAATAAGAAAAAAATAGTAAAATTTGCGAAAAATTGGGACTAATTTGTAAAAATAGGAAAAAATTAGGAAAAGATAGATAAAATAGGGAAATTAGAGAAAAATACAAAAAAATCGATAAAAAGAAGAAAAACATATGAGAAAATGGTGAAAATGGGGAAAATAAAAAAAACAGTAAAATTTGCGACAAATTGTGACAAATTGCAATGATATGAACAAATTAGGAAAATATAGATAACATAGGGAAATTAGAGACAAATACAGAAAATTCGATAAAAATAAGAAACTATATGAGAAAATAGTGAAAAATGGAGGAAAAGTGGTAAAAATAGGGAAAAATAGATAATAACAGAGACAAAACAGTAAAAACAATGGTAAACAGCAATTGGGGGAAAATGGGGAAAACAGGGAAGTTCGAGAAAAATAGGAAAAAATATGAAAAAACAGGATAAAATATAGAAAAGCAGGGAAAGATAGCGAAAAATAAGATCAAATAGCTATTAATTGCGAAAAAATGGGAAAAATAGGAAAAAATAAGAAGAAATGGTGAAAAATAGGAAACAATAAAGAAAATAGCGAAAAAAAGAAAAAATGGTAAAAATAGGAAAAAGCAGGCAAAAATAGGAAACAAACAAAAATAATAGGAAAAAATAATGAAAAACAGAAAGAATATGAATAAATAGGAAAAATAGGGAAAATTTGGACAAAATATGGAAAAAAAGGGTAAATCAAAAACAAAAAAAAAGCCAAAAAAAAACCAAAATACAGTTAATCAAGAAAAAGACGCCAAAAATGTCATAATAATGCTAAAAATGATAAAAACATAAATTTAAAATTCCAAAAAAGCCAAATAACATAAAATAAAGGGAAAAGAAGCAAAAAAAATACCAAAAAAATAAAAAAAAGTTTAAAGAAATCAAGAGAAGGCAAAATAGAGGCAAAGTAAAGACAAAAAGTTCAAAAACGGTCAACAAATGGTCAAAAAGGCCCAAAAAATTGGAACAGTTTTAAAAAAAAGCTAAAATAGGGCAAAACAGTGGTAGACAAACCAGAGAAAAATTTAAAAAAGGCAAAAAAAGGAAAAAAGGTAAAAAAAGCCAAAAAAAAAACCCAAATAAGGCAAAATAAAGGGAAAAAATTCAAAAATGGAATAATAAGGCAAAAAGAAAAAATGTTAAAAAGTGAAAAAGAGTGAAACAAAAACATTTACCTTATTTTTTTCTTACTACAATATTTGTAATTTTATTATACAGGGTGTTTCATGGGGAAAGTGACATACGTTAACTGCAGATAGGGGACAACTAGGCGATCTCAAAAACCCCATACTTAATGCTTCTAACTACTTTAATAACCAAGATACAGAGTGTTTTACCTATTTTGTCAATTTTTTGCATGGTTCATAACTTTCTAACCACACTGTATATCTTCATGATATTTGGCGGGTATATTTTCAATCCAATCGATCGATAAATTTACAATAAAATAAATCCAGGTAAGGATTAAAAAAAATATTTTAAATATGCAAAAACAACACCCTGTATATCAGATTTTTCTCAAATAGATTCTGTATTTGCAAAGAGCACGAAACAATGAATTTAGTGTTTTACTTTGCACTTCCGGCAAAATGGTTTTCTTGTAAAATTTTGAGTTGGAATTCTGAAATGGTGTGAATTGTGGGAGCCCAAAATTGAAAGTAATTTATTTATAATGTGATTTGGTTTTAATGAAGGTAAAATTTTAATGTTTTAAGTATTTGTTCATTATTTGCGATAAATAAACCACAAAAAACATTTATCTTTAATTAACGAATAAATAATAATGAATCCACCAAAAATAAATAACTTTAATTAATGAAGAATTTCAAACATTTTAAAAAACGCCTAAAAATATTACACAAAAAATATATGATGTTTTTAGAACTTCGGCCCAAAAAATTCACTTTAACAATAAACACAAGAACTATACGCAACATGAAATTTATAGACAACGATTTTTTAGGATTTTTACGATTTTTTAAGATTTTTTTACGATTTTTTAAGACTTTGTGGATTTTTAGTGTTTTGTTCAGATTTTTTTCGATTCTTTACGATTTGTTACTATTGTTTTGCATTTTTTACGGTTGGTTTTTTTACGATTTTTTACGGATTTTTAGTGTTTTGTTGAGATTTTTTACGATTTCTTACGATTTTTTACGGATTTTTAGTATTTCGTTGAGATTTTTTACGATTTTTTTCGATTCTTTACGATTTATTACTATTTATTAGGATTTTTTATGGTTTATTTTTTACGATTTTTAGTGTTGAGATTTTTTACGATTTCTTACGATTTTTTTCGATTCTTTACGATTTATTACTATTTTTTACGATTTTTTACATTTCTTACGGTTTATTTTTTTACTATTTCTTACGATTTTTTACGGATTTTTAGTGTTTTGTTGAGATTTTTTACGATTTCTTACGATTTTTTACGGATTTTTAGTATTTCGTTGAGATTTTTTACGATTTTTTTCGATTCTTTACGATTTATTACTATTTATTAGGATTTTTTATGGTTTATTTTTTACGATTTTTAGTGTTGAGATTTTTTACGATTTCTTACGATTTTTTACGGATTTTTAGTGTTTTGTTGAGATTTTTTACGATTTCTTACGATTTTTTACGGATTTTTAGTATTTCGTTGAGATTTTTACGATTTTTTTCGATTCTTTACGATTTATTACTATTTTTTACGATTTTTTACATTTCTTACGGTTTATTTTTTTACTATTTCTTACGATTTTTTACGGATTTTTAGTGTTTTGTTGAGATTTTTTACCATTTCTTAAGATTTTTTACGGATTTTTAGTATTTCGTTGAGATTTTTTACGATTTTTTTCGATTCTTTACGATTTATTACTATTTATTAGGATTTTTTATGGTTTATTTTTTACGATTTTTAGTGTTGAGATTTTTTACGATTTCTTACGATTTTTTACGGATTTTTAGTGTTTTGTTGAGATTTTTACGATTTTTTTCGATTCTTTACGATTTATTACTATTTTTTACGATTTTTTACATTTTTTACGGTTTATTTTTTTACTATTTCTTACGATTTTTTACGGATTTTTAGTGTTTTGTTGAGATTTTTTACCATTTCTTACGATTTCTTACGGATTTTTAGTATTTCGTTGAGATTTTTTACGATTTTTTTCGATTCTTTACGATTTATTACTATTTATTAGGATTTTTTACTATTTCTTATGATTTTTTAAGGATTTTTAGTATTTTGTTGAGATTTTTTACGATTTCTTACGATTTTTTACGGATTTTTAGTGTTTTGTTGAGATTTTTTACCATTTCTTACGATTTTTTACGGATTTTTAGTATTTCGTTGAGATTTTTTACGATTTTTTTCGATTCTTTACGATTTATTACTATTTATTAGGATTTTTTATGGTTTATTTTTTACGATTTTTAGTGTTGAGATTTTTTACGATTTCTTACGATTTTTTACGGATTTTTAGTGTTTTGTTGAGATTTTTTACCATTTCTTACGATTTTTTACGGATTTTTAGTATTTCGTTGAGATTTTTTACGATTTTTTTCGATTCTTTACGATTTATTACTATTTATTAGGATTTTTTATGGTTTATTTTTTACGATTTTTAGTGTTGAGATTTTTTACGATTTCTTACGATTTTTTACGGATTTTTAGTGTTTTGTTGAGATTTTTTACCATTTCTTACGATTTTTTACGGATTTTTAGTATTTCGTTGAGATTTTTTACGATTTTTTTCGATTCTTTACGATTTATTACTATTTATTAGGATTTTTTACTATTTCTTATGATTTTTTAAGGATTTTTAGTATTTTGTTGAGATTTTTTACGATTTCTTACGATTTTTTACGGATTTTTAGTATTTCGTTGAGATTTTTTACGATTTTTTTCGATTCTTTACGATTTATTACTATTTATTAGGATTTTTTATGGTTTATTTTTTACGATTTTTAGTGTTGAGATTTTTTACGATTTCTTACGATTTTTTACGGATTTTTAGTGTTTTGTTGAGATTTTTACGATTTTTTTCGATTCTTTACGATTTATTACTATTTTTTACGATTTTTTACATTTTTTACGGTTTATTTTTTTACTATTTCTTACGATTTTTTACGGATTTTTAGTGTTTTGTTGAGATTTTTTACCATTTCTTACGATTTTTTACGGATTTTTAGTATTTCGTTGAGATTTTTTACGATTTTTTTCGATTCTTTACGATTTATTACTATTTATTAGGATTTTTTATGGTTTATTTTTTACGATTTTTAGTGTTGAGATTTTTTACGATTTCTTACGATTTTTTACGGATTTTTAGTATGTCGTTGAGATTTTTTACGATTTTTTTCGATTCTTTACGATTTATTACTATTTATTAGGATTTTTTACGATTTCTTACGATTTTTTACGGATTTTTAGTATTTCGTTGAGATTTTTTACGATTTTTTTTCGATTCTTTACGATGTTTTTTTTTACGATTTTTAGTGTTGAGATTTTTTACGATTTCTTACGATTTTTTACGGATTTTTAGTATTTCGTTGAGATTTTTTACGATTTTTTTTCGATTCTTTACGATGTTTTTTTTTACGATTTTTAGTGTTGAGATTTTTTACGATTTCTTACGATTTTTTACGGATTTTTAGTATTTCGTTGAGATTTTTTACGATTTTTTTTCGATTCTTTACGATGTTTTTTTTTACGATTTTTAGTGTTGAGATTTTTTACGATTTCTTACGATTTTTTACGGATTTTTAGTGTTTTGTTGAGATTTTTACGATTTTTTACGATTTTTTTCGATTCTTTACGATTTATTACTATTTTTTACATTTTTTTACGGTTTATTTTTTACGATTTCTTACGATTTTTTACGATATTTGTTTTAAAATGTCGGGAGATATATTTTTTTTTGATATTTCATCCCCCTCCACTGTCACCCTCGTAGGTTGGATAAAAAAAGTTTTATACAAATTGTATTCGAAAAATGGGATACAGCCAACTTGCTCCCGACCAGCTTGCGCCCTCTCATTAATTCAGCCGGTTTGCGCCCAAAATACTAAAGATACCTGACGGTCGACCGATTTGCGCCCGCAATAAATAATCAATCCGTATCGCATAGCCATTCGGATCATAAGAATGAGAAAAAATGAGAAAAAAAATGTGAAAAAATTAGAAAACAAATGGAAAAAACAGAACAATGAGAAAAAATTGAAAGAATTAAAAAAAATAACCGAAAAAAAAAACAAAAAACATAAAGAATGATAAGAATCGATAAAATCTGAAAAAATCAGAAAAATAGGAAAAAATAATAAAAAAAATGAAAAAAAATTTTGAAAAAAAAAAAAAAATTGAGAAAGAAAATAGAAATTATTGGGAAAAAATGAAAAATACATTTGGAAACTACGGCAAAAACGAGAAATAATAAAAATTGTAAAAACGACGAATAAAAAAACGTGAAAAATCACAAAAAAAAAAACGTAATTAAAGCCTCGAAAAACGCAAGAAAACGAAAAATATCACAAATAATCGCTATTCACTCAGAAAACAAAAGAAAGAATGGAAAAACAGAAAAAAAACAAATAATTATAAAAATGAGAGAAAAAATTAGAAGAATCGAAAAAATTACAAAAAAAAAAACTGAAAAAATATCACAAAAAAACGATCGCAAAAAAACCGCAAAAAATCACAAAAGAATGATAAAAAAATCGCAAATTATCACAAAAAATCAATGGAATAAGAAAAAATGAGAAAAAATTAGAAAACAAAATAGAATAAAAAACCAGAACAATGAGAAAAAATGAGGAAAGATTAGAAAAAATTGAAAAAACCAAAAAAAAAGCAGAAAAAAAGAACAAAAAATCATAAAAATTAATAAAAAAACGTGAAAAAATTAGAAGAACCGAAAAAAATCAGAAAAAAACCGAAAATCAAAAAACCGAAAAAAAACGCTAAAAAACGAAAAAGAGGTTTCAAAAAAATGCAAGAAATCGAAAAATACCACAAAAAATCGCAAAACAATCACAAAAAACCGCAACAAAATCACAAAAAATTAGAAAAAAATCGCAAATTATCACAAAAAGTCAAATGAATCAGAAAAAAAAATTAGAAAACGAAAAAATAGAAAAAAACAGAACAATGAGAAAAAAGAGGAAAAATTAGAAAAAACAAATTTTATTTTTTGGGTCTCTATATTTTAACACTTTTTGTAGATTACTTCTGAAATAATCATTTACTGATAAAAAGAAATTGTAATTAACAGATAATTTCCACAAAAGTCAAGAATGGTACTGAAAAAAATCATTATAATATAAATCAAACCGAGGTTATTTATTTGGAGAAAAAAAATTTAATTGTTTACTTGTACAAATCAGATTTAGATAAAAATATTGAAAAAATATTAAACCTAGCCTAACCTAACATTCACAGGCGAGATTATAGGTCAGTAGTTTTTGGCCAGGCGAGTTTAATGGTGTGATAAAAATCTTCTATTTACCTGATATCACTTAAATTCAAAATTGCCTAAAACTAAAATCCAGCGATCATCACATCTGGCAACTAAGCAAGTGGTATTGGAGGATAATAAACATTTATTTTTTTACGCATAAAGTACATCTAATCGCCACCTATCAAACATTTAGTTAATTAATAGTTTTTGTTATGAAAATCATGGGGTGCTAATTCCGACTTATTTTATAGTTTTTAGATACCTTTACTTCTCGAGATCTTTCTATTAATTATAATTTTAAATACAAAATAAACTCTTCTAAGAATTATTACGGTGAGCGCAAACAGGCCATCCAGCAGGTACCCTTAATACATTGGGCGCAAACTGTCTGAATTAATGAGCGGGCGCAAGTTGGCCGACACCGAAAAATGTTAATCCATAATGGTTTTACTTTGTTGTCATTAATTTTTAGGTGTTTTTGATAATTTTTGTTGATTTTCATTAATTAAAGTTATTTATTTTTTGCAAATTTATTATTTATTCGTTAATTAAAGATGAATGTTTTTTGTGGATTATTTGTCGCAAACAAAAAAAATACTTAAAATTTTACCAATTTAGTTTAATAAGTCTTCATTAAAACTAAATCACATTACAAAAAAAAATAGTTTCAGTTTTTTGCTCTCACAATTCACACCATTTCAGAATTCCAACTCAAAATTTTACAAGAAAAAACATTTTGCCGAAAATGTAAAGTAAAACACTAAATTCATTTTTTCGTGCTCTTTGCAAATACAGAATCTATTTTAGAAAAATCTGATATACAGGGTGTTGTTTTTGTGTCGGAATATTTTATAATATTTTTTTGAATCCGGACTTGCATTTCTTTTATTATAACTTTATTGATTGATTGGTCACTTTAAACAAAATATGCCCGCCAAATATCATGAAAAAATACAGTGTGGTTAGAAAGTTATGAACCTTGCAAGAAATTAGCAAAATACATAAAACACCCTGTATCTTGGTTATTAAAGTAGTTAGAACCATTAATAATGGGGTTTTTGGGATCGCCTAGGTGTCCTCTATCTGTAGTTAACGTATGTCACTTTCCCAATGAAACAGCCTGTATATAAAAGGTACAACCGTTATTAGGATTATTAAGACAGGCAGTATTAATCCCCAACCCCTGTGTAAATCGGATTACCTCAATTTATGTAAAATACATCCAGAATCATAATTACGTAACATTTTATTTTTACACACTAATTAGACGCAAGCTTTCACTGTGCAGATTGATTTTCTCTGGTCATTGTTTGTTCCGTTATACAATAGATTTATTGGTTAAAACATCGTGACAGACAGATTAAGAGTTGGTGTCGTAAATTAAAACAACGAACCATCTCGACCTACAGACGAGAAACAAACAAGGGGTGTGGTTGTGTGTGGTTCGGAGAACTCACCATATTATATCACCGAATTTATTTTTTTTTTCTTTGCATCAATTTTATGTATATCGGTTTTAGTTGGTAATGAGGTTTTGTTATACAGAAGGTTAATTTATTTTATGGGTATAAGAAACAGAACATTTGAATATAATAAAAAAAGTGTTACAATCACTTTTAATACCCATTTAACGGACGTATACGAACTCTGCCACAAAATCGAGGTAATCCGATTTACACAAGGGTTGGGGATTAGTACTGCCTGTCTTAATAATCCAAATTACGGTAGTACATTTTATATACAGTGTGTCCAATTAAGTCGGCATCATATGGGAAACTTTTTTATTCTTAGTTTTATGAAAAAAAGGTTATTCTTTATAAAAAGTTGTGCATGGTCTAAAACCCAAAATACAGTCATCAAATATCAAATTTTTTCAGTGGTATACGAGGTCTGTCAAAAAATATGAGTTTTACTCAAGAGTAAAGTACCTCTTAAATTTGACAATATCGAAAAATTTTACTAAAAACGTTGATCAGAATTAAAAATTACGTTTAAATATGCAAATTTATTAGAAAACATTAAAAAACTAAAAGGTTATAATGTGTTTCGTAATCACAAGAGATAAATGTTCATTCAAAATAGAAATATTAGTAAAAAATTAAATAATCTGAAGTTTTAATTTAAATGGATGTACTTGCATATTTAAACGTAATTTTTAATTCTGATCAACTTTTTTTAGTAACATTTTTCGATATTGTCAAATTTAAAGGTACTTTACTCGTGAGTAAATCTCATATTTTTTGACACACCTCGTATACGGCTTAAAAAAATTGATATCTGATGATTGTATTTTTGGTTTTGGACCATGCACAACTTTTTATAAAGAATAACTTTTTTTCATAAAACTAAGAATAAAAAAGTTTCCCATATGATGCCGACTTAATTGGACACACTGTATAATAAAATTACAAATATTGTAGTAGGAAAAAAATAAGGTAAATTTCAAAGAAAAATTTATATTTAAACATTACATTTTTTATTTATATATATCTGCCTTAATTAACTTTATTTTGGTTTTTTTGCTTCTTTTGGGCTTTTTGTTTGTTTTTGTTTCACTCTTTTTCACTTTTTAACATATTTTATTTTTCCCTTTTTGTGCCTTCTTTTACCATTTTTAATTTTTGCCATGTTTTTCCCTTTATTTTGCCTTTGTGTTTTTTTTGGCTTTTTTTACCTTTTTTTTTTTTGCCTTTTTTAAATTTTTTTCTACTTTTTTCTGGTTTGTTTACCACTGTTTTGCCCTATTTTAGCTTTTTTTAAAACTGTTCCAATTTTTTGGGCTTTTTTTGGCCTTTTTGACTATTTTTGAACTTTTTGTCTTTACTTTGCCTCTATTTTGCCTTTTATTGATTTTTTTTAACTTTTTTTTTATATTTTTTGGTTTTTTTTTGCTTCTTTTCCCTTTATTTTATGTTATTTGACTTTTTTGGAATTCTGAATTTGTGTTTTTATCATTATTATGACATTTTTGACGTCTTTGCCTTAATTAACTGTATTTTGGTTTTTTTGCTTCTTTTTGGCCTTTTTTTTTATTTTTGATTTACCCTTTTTTCCCTTTTTGGTATTTTTTCTTATTGCCTTTTTTGTTCATTCTTTTATCATTTTTGAATTTTTTGCCTTTTTTTGTTTTTTTTTTTGGCTTTTTTTTTACCGTTTTCCTTTATTTTATGGCCTTTTAACCCCTTTTTGCCTTTTTTTTTTAATTTCCTTCTACTTTTTTTTTGGATGGTTTACCACTATTTTGCCCTTTTTTTACTTTTTTTTATAGCTTTTCAATTTTTCTTGATTTTTTTTATTACTTTTTTGGTGTTTACATTATGTTATTTAGTGTTTTTTTTAATTTTTTATTGTGTCATTTTACCACATTTTTGTTTTTCTGCCCACATTTTTCCTTGTTTTTCGTTATTAAGCCTTTTTTCCTTTTTTTTTGCCTTATTTTACCTTTTTCTTGTCTTGCCTTTTTTACAATTTTTTGCCACTTTTGCCTCTCTTCGTTCATTTTTACAAATTGTATTAAGATTCTTTCCCATTTTTGATTTTTGCCTATTTTTACTCTTTTTCTACATCCGAGCCAGGAAAGTTCTGGGGTGACACAGCCTATTTTTTTTAAGAATCAACAATTATTTTATTATCATTTTTTGAACCTTCGGGGTCATTTTTTGTTAATTCTGATTATTTTTAACAGTCAAGAATTATTTTATGATCGTTTTTGGAATTCAAGAATCAATTTTTGTTAATTTTTACAAGTCAAGAATTATTCTGATCATTTTTGGATCTTCTGGATCAGTTTTTGTTAATTCTAATTATTTTTAAGAGTCAACAATTTTTTTCTGATCATTTTTTGTTAATTTTGATTATTTTTAACAGTCAGAAATTGTTTAATGATCGTTATTGGACTTCAAAGATCATTTTTTGTGAATTTGTAACAGTCAAGAATTATTCTGATACTTTTTGAATCTTCAGGATCATTTTTTGATAATTTTAATTATTTTTAAGAGTCAACAATTATTTTCTTTTTTTTGTTTCATTCGTATCTTAACAATAATAACTTTATTTGTGTCAATGAACAACTAAGACCGAGCGAACCATATATTTTTAGCTGATAATTTTAAAGACATTATCTAATTATTAGTAGTTTGTGTTTTGATCGTTCCACATACACAGGTTTCCCTTCCTTCTTTTATTTTTCCACAACCTTCTCTACTTTCTACCTTGTTATTTTTGCCTCCTTCGTTTTCCTTCTATTCCTTGTCAACCACCAAAAAATTTTAATTTTTCTTCTTAACCCTGAGTTCAGCTTAAACATTCTTCTTTCTCTTCTTTTCTCAATCTCTTATACTATTCGGTTTTTTAAGATTCAACTTGTGTCTTGTACTCAATCTTAACTAGTGATCATATCTCAAAATTTACATTAGTTTGTTTTTACTTTATGTTGTTTAGTTCTAGATGCTTTCACTTCCATGTTTGCTAATAGTTAATACATAATAATGTCATTGTCAATTGTCATTGTCAGTGTCCTTTGTCACTGTCATTGTCAATTGTCAATGTCATTCGATATTTCTTACATCTTGACATGGTTGTGTTGCCGCATGGTACTTACTTTTACTTTCGGTGTCATAAAAATTTTATATTTCATAATATGTGGTCTGAAATACCACTTTTAATATACTTATCTAATTTCCTGCCTCCCTTTTTGGAAGGGTGCGTATGTGATTTTGATACAATGTTATTCGTTGGTAACAGCCATTGGTTACCCAACTTTCCATAATGTGGAATTTTTTCACCGTTAGTTTTTTAATTTTTAAGTTATAAGTAGTTTTTTTTTTAATGTACCACCTTAACAATTTTATACTATGTTGACTTAACAACCGCGCGGTTGTGACCAAAATTTTTTTACGTTTTTTTACTATGCAACTTTGATACTATATTTTTTGTTTGGTAAGTTCTTCATTGTCAATTTATAATTTAAGAAGTTAAAACTAATCATTGTTTTGAACCTTGTAGGCCTGATGATGGCTTTTTAGCCGAAACTAGTCGCCTGTTATCATCCTTTAATATATTACTTGTGGTACCTCTTCGATTTAATTATTTTCTGATCAATTTTGAATTTTCGGGATCATTTTTTGTTAATTCTGATTATTTTTGACAGTTAATAATTATTTTCTTATCGTTTTTGGACTTCAAGGGTCATTTTTGTTAATTTTTAACACTTAACACAAGCGTCCACGGATCAAATGACCGAAATGACGGACTAGAGCCAGTTGAATTTTGTATGTATTATTTGAAATAATATATTTTATTAATCGTGTATCATATAAATTAGAATTTGTTTGACTTAAATAAATTAGTTATAATTCAACGAAGTGTTTAAATTCGAACGTACAAAAATATTACAATAAAAATATTATTATTTCAAATAATTTTGTTTATAAATTGTAGTAATGACTTTATCAGGATATAATTATTTTTTACCTACCTGCAGTTTGTGACAGAATTCGCCCATAAATAATCCCCTACTTCGAGTTCGATGTTTCCCCATTTAACAACTAATATTTCTGTATTATAAAATGAAAGTCCTATTAAGAAGAACATTTGTGTTAATGTCCGTCTCATTAAACAATTATTTCGTGCAATAAACCTTCGCAACATGTATAAAAGAATCATTCGTAAATGACTTTTTAAACACTACAAAACCTGCTCGACTTTTGTTTTAAGTTACGCTTGACCCGGTTTAAGACATTCATTTCGTTATTTTATTAACGCTGCCGAACCTAAATCATATTTTAATCATTAGATAATGTTTTAATATACACGGCGAGTTCATTATCCACGTTCTAATTAATCTAATATTTATTGATTCGTCATTGATAGGTGGAATGGTAGTTGGTCATTCCACAACGGGCCGGTCCTGTATGAGAAAATAAAATTTGATCATCAGAAGATAATTTTAGTGGTTGAAATTCGATCGTGATTCATTAAATGTTAAAGTTTATGTTTATACCTAGTTTTTTCGACTTTTCTCTACTTTTTCTATTTTTCTGTATTTTTATCTATTTTTACATAGTCGGTAGAATCGTAGAATTGGATAGACTGGATGAATATTGAAATTATTGCAATTTTTTAATGAAAAATAGGGACGGGGGGGGGGGAAATAGGTAGGGGAATTAAATACAAATTGGGGGTAATGGATACAAATGGGAGGAAATAGATACAAATGGGGGGAAATAGATACAAATGGGGAGAAATAGATACAAATAAGGGGAAATAATGTTTCAAACATTTTTGTTTTTTTGATACGTGACAGTTGGAGAAATAAGTCAAATTCCGTGACATATTGATTATGTCATTTTTTGACAGACAGTGGCATTTCCGTTTGACAGATGTCGTACAAAAACTAATGGATTCTTCCGATGGATAACCCAAACTCATATACCAAATTTCAGCTCAATCCGATTAAACAAAGACAAAAATTTTTTTTAGTTCGTTCACAATAGTGTGTCTGGCTGTCTGTGTGTATTCTTCCACGAGAGAGGCTTCGCGTTTAATCCCATTGAGCTGAAATTTGGTATATGGGTTTGTACGACATCTGTCAAACGAAAGTGTCATTGTCAAAAAATGACAAGCAATATGTTACGGAATTTGACTTGTAATATGTCATTTGAAAAACTCTATTCAGAACAATCTAAATTATTTCTTCAACTGTCACCTGTCAAAAATTAAAAAAATGTCAAAGTTTGAATCATTTTAAATATCAAAGTTAACGTTAAATATACCATTCGTTTCTGGTTACTCGTCGGCAAAGTTTTGGGGCGACACAACCGATTTTTTTCCCAGGTTTTCATTATTTTTTTCCCAATTTTTCATTGTTTTTTCCTATTTTTTATTTTTTTCCCTATTTTTCATTATTTTTTCCCTATTCTTCATTATTTTTTCACCATTCTTCATTATTTTTTTCCCATTTTTCATTCTTTTCCCTGCTTTCCCCTATTTTACCTATTTGTATCCATTTCTCCCTATTTATATCTATTTCACTCCATTTGTATCTATTTCCCCCCATTCGTATCTGTTTCTTAATATTTGTATCTATTTTCTCCATTTGGATCTATTTCCCTCCATTTATATCTGTTTCTCCCTATTTGTATCTATTTGTCCCTATTTGTATTTATTTTTCCCATTTGTATCTATTTCCCCTTATTTGTATCTATCAAATCTACGATTCTACTGACCATACAAAAATAATCAAAGTAACTAGTTCACATTTTAAATTAATAATTGTTACTAAAAAACGAATAGTTACTTTTTCAACATCTCTATTTTCGTTACGCTACATTTCTAATTATTAAATTCTATCGCAAGCTGCGTTAAGGAATTTAGTTCCAATGATGAAAAATAGGAAAATAGGGATACAATAATGAAAAATAGGGAAATTAAAATAAAATAAATAAAAAATAATGAAAGAGGGGGAGTGAGTGAGAGGGGGAGTGAGTGAGAGGGGGGGTGAGTGAGAGAAAGGGAGAGCGAGAGTAAACCACGTAAGGAACTTGGTTCCTGACGGGTGTCCTCCGACCGCACAAACTTTTACTATTTCTCTATTTTTTCTTGTTTTTCCCTATTTTCTCTCCATTATTTCTATTTTTTTAAATTTTTTACCTATCCAAAAATCATCCAAGAGAAATTTTCGCTTCGGAAATAAAATTTCAACAAAGAAAAGCTAAATTAATTTTTTTCCATTTTTATCTATTTTTTCTATTGTTTTCTTATTTTCTCAATTTATTTCTATTTTTTCTCCAATTTTTGTATTGTTCCTATTTTTCACTATTTCTCCATTATTCCCTTTTTTTGTCCTATTTTTTTTATTTTTTATATTTTGTCCAATTTCTTTCTATTTTTCCCCATTTTTTATATTTTTTCCTGTTTTTTACATATCCAAAAATCATCCAACGAGTCTAGAGAAATTTTCGCTTCAGAAATAAAATTACAACAAAGGAAAGTAAAAATTAATTTTTTTCTATTTTCGTATATTTTTTTCTATTATTTCCTTATTTTCCCAATTTTTCCTATTTTTTCTCCAATTTTTGTATTTAATTTATTTGCAACACATATTATACATTAATTTTAGCTTTCTACATTGGATATAAACTTTAACTATTCAAAATCTCACACTCAGTTTGCGAATTATACCGGGTTTCCAACAAAAAGACAGTTTTGAAAAAACTATTTTGTTAAATCCCATAAGAAATCGCCAAGGTTAAAAATAGCAAAAATTGGCCAAATCAAGATCATTCGTTACTTCAGATCTCTCAGATGCGTCATGTCTGACAGCTTCACTAAAGAGCGCTGCCAGAGTAGAGGGGCCTGTCAGACCTGACGCATCTGAGGGATCAGAAGACCGTTTGCGTAGTATTTTAGGTCTGTCAGGCCCACTACTCTTGCAGCGCCCTCTGGTGAAGCTGTGAGACCTGACGCATCTGAGAGACCTGAAGTAACGAATGATCTTGATTTGGCCAATTTTTGCTATTTTTAACCTTAGCGATTTCTTATGGGATTTAACATGGGGAATGGTGAGGGATAAATTTTAGTTCTTTGGGATTCAAAATTTTGGTCACAAGGGAGTAAAAGTGGCACTTTTAGTTTCACTCCTCGCGTTGTAAAATAGTTATTTATGCAACAAGCGTGTAAAGTGATACTTTTTTCACGAACGTGAATGTTGTAGCACGAGCCAAAGGCTAATGCGACAATCACATGAGTGAAAAAAGGCACTTTACACACTAGTTGCAATATTTTTTCTACTACCATAATTTTTATGTACAAAAATAGATTTCGCATGCAAGAGGTTAACAAGCTGTTTTCCAAAATCTTGAAGTTAACCAGTTGATATCTGGCATATAGAACCTTGGCAAGATAAGAAACCTATTATTAGCATATTACAAAAAATGTAAAAAAGTTATTTTGAAAATTTTATTTTACTTTACCCACTAGTGAAAAAAAGTTAAACTTTACGCACTCCTTAGCGTGCGTTAAGTAAGTACTTTACGCACGGTAAAGTCATTTATGGAAATTAAAAAAAAATAATGTTGATTAAAAATATCGAATATACTAATTTAGGATTAATCAAGCTAATTCTGATCGTCTTCTAAGGCTCTTAAACCTTCCAACAACGAATATTTGTCGACTTAAATTATTTTTTATTAAAAAATAAATTTAGTAATATCTCATTTATATATTTCCGTATTCGTATTTGTCATTAAATAAATTAAAAAACAACCTAATCCGCTTAAAAAAATGATTGTACAACTGTGCAATATGGTAATATGGGTGACCTACCGCTGAATGAAATATTGCCGTCTTTTGTTTTTTTTTCAAACTTGTTTTGTAGGTTAATAAAACACGAGTTCTCGGATTAGAATTACAAGAATTTTGATTAATTTTAATTTTAAAAATTGTATAATTTCATTTTTCTTCTTTTATTACAACAATTTTTATGTATATTAAATTTAATAAAAATAACTAGGTATTAGTCAATAATTCATTTCACAATTGAATATATTCAAAGAGCTATTATTTAATATTTATTATCACTATAAAATACGACTGGTTTTTCTAAGAAACAAAACCAACTTTTAGTGCTGCACCTTCTACCCTGTACAGTCACTCATTCCCATTAACATACGGCAAAGTAATAAGTTTGGATTGATTTATATCCAAGTGATATATTTGTTTTCAATAGTTTTTATTATCAATCATTTAATGTTTGTTCATGTCTAAAATCGATTTATGAGTAAAGAAGATAAAATTTTAAATTTTTCCCATTAAAATTGTAGGTAGCACAATAAAAATTAAATTGACCTTTATCAATGTCGGCTAAACAATATGAAGCATAAAAAAATTAAATAAAAAAGATGTAAAACGATTGTAAACAACTAACGTCATCTACCAATAGGACACGGTGTCACTTATTACTTGGAGAAAAGATTCCACATATGTAATAAGCGCCAGTACTAACTGAAACTGACAAAAGGCCCATCTCCAAAATGTATGAAACCCCAAACAAGTGTTAAATACGTAGAATTCAAATCTCACCTCAATAACATTTTGGCACATTGGCGCTGATGAATCCTTAAGGGACGAAACAACTGTTGGGTACACGTCCTGGGTTTCATACCCTTTCGAGATGGACCTTCTGTCGGTTCCAGTTAGTACTGGCGCTTATTACATATGTGGAATTTTTCCCCAAGTAATAAGTGACACCTTGCCTCATTGGTAGATGGTGTTAGTTGTTTACCATCATTTTTATATTCAATATTGCACTATTGTATTTCGAGGTGAGATTCGAATCCTATGCATTTGCCGCTGATGAGTCCTTAAGGAATGAAACAGCTTACAAGTATTTATAAAAAAAAATGTTTATTGCGCTGATTTAATTATACAGGATGTTTCATAAGAATTGTCAATATTTTAATGATAGGTCCCCCAAATATTAATATTTGTACTAAATAACTCAAGGTCAAATGTTATCTACTACTAAGATACAGGGTGTTGAATTTATTTACTTTAGATCGAAATTTTTTGAACAAAATTAACACTGCAGTCATTATAGTTCATTTGAAAATGATTGATAGCACAATTTTTATCACCCAGTATGTAAATCCCAATATAACGTCATAAATCAGTGACGGAGAATTTCTAACATAAAATTGTTTAGCATTATTTGTAAAAGAAAATCTTTGGTTTACTTCCTAAAATTTTTAAAAATAGCAAAGGAAATGTCCCAACCTAAAATGTAGTATACTATTTTTATAAAAATAAATGTGGGTTAATATTTACATTTTAAAAGCTAATATCTGGAATTAGGCTGAATTTATGCTATTAAAATAAGTATACCTTTTTTGTTCAAATTTACAGGATTTATCATAAAAACTTGAAAAGAAATCTAAAGACGCCGATTTAAAAAAAATGGGTACTTTTCTTCATACAGTAGAGTGTAGGTGGTAACCTCTTTGTCTAATATCAAAATTGATACCATGCACGCTTGTAATTTACTAACCCAAAAATATAATCATAGGAAATTTCAAGTCAATACGTTAAAAAATAAAAAAATTATTACAAAAAAACGAAAAATAAATTTTAACTCAAACACCCTGTATATTAGTAGTAGATAACATTTGAACCAGAGTTATTTAATAAAATATTAATATTTGGAGGTACTGAACTTTATGATTAAAATATTGACCATACATTATGAAACACCCTGAATAATGTTATTTAAAAAATAATTAAAAAAATGGGCTGTGTCACCTCAGAACTTTTCCGGCTCTTCTGTAGAGAATAGGATTATTTTAATTTAAAAATACAAAGTTCTTGAATGGGAAAGTAAAATGCTGTAAAAATGAAGTGAATTGCTAAAAAAATGGGTAAATATTGCAAAAATGCGCAAAAATTAATTGAAATGAAAAAATCTTTACAAGGTAACGAATTATTTACAAAAAATTGTTAAAAATGATAAACAATTGCTAAATTTTAGCAAAAATTAAAAATATAATAAAAAAAATTCCTGTTGGTAGGGTCGACATCGGGAGGTAGATTTCTGTTGTCTAAATTTGAGGCTTTCATCTCCCCCCCCCCCCAACATATGGTCAGACCGAAAAAAGTTTCAAACGAATAAATTTTATAATAATTAGGACATGAAAAAAGTCTAATAACCCATTTCAATATTTTCTAAATTAGCGGAGATGTGAATTTTTTTAAATTTCAACCCCCTCAAGTTCCATCTCCTTAGGTCGAATGAAAAAAAAAGTTTCAGACAAATTAATTTTATAATAATTAGAACATAAAAAAAGTCTTGTGACCTGTTTCAATATTTTTGAAAATGGCGGAGATATAAATTTTTTGAAATTTCAACCCTCTCAGTCCCACCCCCGTCGGTCGGATGAGAAAAAGTTTTAGACAAATTAGTTTTATAATAATCAGAGCATAAAAAAATCTCATGACCTTTTTTAATATTTTCAAAAACTGTGGAGATCTGATTTTTTTGACAATTCGACTCCCTCCAATTCTCACCCCCTTAGAGGTACTTAGAATGCCCATTTGCGATACGTAACGAATTACTACCCCAAAAAATTTTTGTACCTAATTTGTTGTCGATTGGACAAAAATTGCGACCTCTATCGTGCCGGAACGGAATGTCTACACATACATATATACCGGGTGACACAGGGACATGGGTCACCCCTATAACTTTTTCAGTTATAGGTCGATCTTACTGAAATTTTAAGTGAATATATTAGATTAGATTTTTTGACGTACACAATCAAAATGGCCGACTTCCGGTTTCGCCGGAAATGTGGATCCAAATTTTTATTTTTTAATGCAAAACCCTGTATATTTTGATAAATTCGGATTCTACGGGTAAAAATACATACCATCCAATGGTCAAATGTCATTTTGACAGGAAATTAGGTTTTTGAAAAAAAATTTTTTCAGTGTAAAATCATTTAGAAATGAAATAGGACTCCAAAAAAAGTATTACTTTCGTTAAAGATCAGCTGTGGCCTAATTTATAACAATTTTACCAAAATAGCAACACAATTTTCGACTAAACTCATTTTTTTAAAATGGCACCCTCTTGGATCACCTGGACTTTTTTAAAGCCCATTTTGAGACGAACAAATTGATATAGTATGCACCCACTTTCTGCTAGACATAAATTTTGAAATAAAAAAAAAAACTCAAAATTAAAATTTTTGTTATTCTCTTTTCTCAGTGTAGGTACTTATGATTTACCTGCAATTATCTAAATATCAAATGAAACCATTTTATTTAAAAGATTCTCAATAAAGCAGCTAATATCTTTAAGAAACCATTATTTTAAATTATTCTCCTATCACTATTTTTTTTTTCACTGTAAGTTTGCTATTGTAAATGATTTTTAAGCAATAAGTTTATAAACAACTTATGTTTTTTATGGTATATATTTTGACCCGTAGAATCCGAATTTATCAAAATATACAGAGTGTTGCATTTAAATATAAAAATTTGGACCCATTTCCGGCGAAACCGGAAGTCGACCATTTTGATTGTGTACGTCAAATAAGCTGAAATTATATATATATATTCACTTAAAATTTCATTAAGATCGACACATAAATAAAAAAGTTACAGGGCTGTTCCATGTCTCTGTGTCACCCAGTATAAGTATATACCGTTAATTTTTTTTTACTGATTCAGATTCTCCAGGTCATAAACGGCGTAGCGCCCTTATTACCGGGTCTGATTCCTGTCATTGAATCGATTACAATAGATAGATTCCATATATGGAAACCTACCTAAATAGAGTGAAAATAGACAAAAATCAAAAATACGATAAAAATCTTGATACAATTTATAAAAATTGGAAAAAAGAGGCAAAGATGCAGAAAAAGACAAAGAGTAAAAAAGGTACCTAATAAAGGAGAAAAGGGTAAAACAAAATCGAAAAAAGTAAAAAAAAATCCAAATAAGACAAAGTAAAAAAATCTGATGTGGCCAGCACATGACCTCTCGCCATTTTTGAATCAAAAATTTACAGGTTGACACAAAAAAGTTTGAAAAAAAATCATTTTTTTCTAAATCTGGCAACAATGGCAAAAGTTTCTAAAATTTTAATGAGATGAAAATAAACTATAAGGTATACAAAATATATGTGTAAAACTTTATTGCCGTTTTGTATAATAATGGCGTCATCACCCATAGCAACTGCCACTTCCGGTTGTGCGATTGGCACCAAAATCTAATCAGATCTAATCTAGGGTATCAGAATCCTGTATGCAAAATTTCAAATTTTTTTATTCAGTAGTTTTTGAGTTATCGTTACTACAACATCCATCCAAACACACACACACACACACACACACACACTAACACACACACACACAGACATCATCGCGAAAATATTAAAATCGTATTCTAGGGACCCCAAAACGTGTTTATCCATTGAAAACTCACTACCCAATTTTTAGCATGATTCCTATACCTCTCTTATCTGAAGGGCGAGAGGTAAAAATTAAAATCTATTAAAGAAAGAAAAAAAAAGGCAAAAAAGTGATAAAAATGCCAAAAAAAGAAGGAAAAGCAAAAAGGCAAAATAGAGACAAATAAGGACAAAAAAGGCAAAAAGATCAAAAAAGACGAAAAAATAAAAAGAAATTAAAAAAAACAAAAAAATGGCAAAAAGGGATAAAAAGGCCAAAAAAGAAAAAAGGAAGTTAAAAAAAGGCAAAATAAAGCCAAAAACATAGCAAACAATACAAAAATGTTACAAGAAGGAACACATTATACCGGGTGTCCCATAATTTTTTTAACAGGCTATTGAAAACGGATGAAGATAATTCAATGAAATTTGGGTTACAGTATCAGCACAGACTTTACTATAATGCAATTCTATAATAGTGGTAGTAACGTAATCGGTGTAGTCATGTCATTTAAAATTTTTAAATATAACATGGGATCCTGTAATAGCTTATTTTAAAGGTTTTTTTTTTATCCTGAATTAGTATGTAAAGCCTAATTAAGGGGCATTATTAATTTTTTTCGATAATTATACAAACAATTTTGACAGAATAAATAAAAGAACTTTAATAAATACATTTAAACAAATAATAATGAAAGAGACAGTATTCTACAATTAATTTTGAAGAATGTGCTCAATATGCTCTCCTTCTGCTTCAACACAATCATCAAACCTTCTACAAAGTTCACGCGTACATTGAAATGTTTAAATCTTATGAAATCATAGATAACTAACTATTTAATTTAAATTTAAAAATGGGCGAAAAAAAAATACCCCATAATTAGGCTTTACATACCAAGTATTACATGAATGAATTCAGAATAAAAAACCTTTAAAATGAGATATCGCAGCATCCCATGTTATATTTAAAATTTTTAAATCACATGACGTCATGACTACGCCAATGACGTCACTAACAGTATTAAGGGATGGCGTTATAGTAAATGCTGTGCTTATACTGAAACCCAAATATCATTGAATTATCTTCAGCTGTTTTGGAGTAATAGCCTGTTAAAAAAGTTGTGTGACACCCGGTATACCTACAATTAGGATACCCTAAAATCATGGATGAAAACTATTGGGATTACGAGAAAAAGTTTGATACAAAAGTTGTAGGGACCTTTGTGCTCTACAACTTTGCACTAGAACATTTTGCATTAAAGCGCATAGTTTGTCTTCAAAATAAAATAAAAAAGACGAAAAGCCCAAATGTGCACATTTTTCGCCCTCTTACGGCTAAACTATGGAGAATTAGGAAAAAAGTTAAATATAAATGTTAAAAAAAATTTGGTGCTCTACAACTTTGCACCAAAATGCATTGTTTGTCTTAAAAATTTGGGAAAATTACGGAAAAACTATGCACATTTTTTGCGCGCCCTCTGCTGGATCAGTTATTGGAAATTCTGGAAAAAGTTTGATACGAAAATTGTAGGAAATTTTATGTTCTAAAACTTTGTATTACATCATTTTCCACTAAAGTGTATTGTTTGTCCTTAAAATTTAAAAAAAGTCAAAAAACTTTACATGTCGGTCTTGAGAGAAGCGTCTAGATCCCAATTGCAACTCGAGTGCCCACCGCTGTTAACTTGAAAGTTTGATTATATATTATTGTGATACGAAGTGGTCCAGTGCTAGAGTGTATAAGTAAAATGAAGTAATTGAATTACAAATTGCATAAATGCATAAAGTAAATGTGCATCAGAAAGGGTGGTGGAGTTTTGAAGGAAAATCCACATCTTTCTATGTGACCAGTTTAATCAATTTCTCTGTTAATATCATTTCTTAGTCTATCTTCTGATCGTTCCTCTCTGTTATCGTTCCTTTTTCTTTTTCATTCGTTCCTGTCTTATTTTCTACCCTTATTTACCTTATACTTATGTTTTGGTTTGTTCTTTAGGTTCGACCTAACCCCACTTTCTTTTCTACCTGTCAATATTGAAACATGTCACTGTCAATTCTTCGTCTTCTTCGTTTTTATAATATACGTCCTATGGCCTGCACCCATTTTCAAAATCATACACTTATTAAAAAAAAAATTTAGTTTTGTTTTACTTTCACATTATTAATTAGGCAAAAAATTTTCGAATATTCGGTCGGGTCATTTAATTAATCTTTGTTATTAACTTCACTTTTATATTGTTAAATTCCCATTGCCAATACCCTTTCCCCTTCCTCCTACTTACTACCTGTCACTCATGTCAACGTCTAAGTACCACCATCTTGTGATACACATATATGTAATACTCCTATATCGCCAGCTTCAGAGAGAAGTCTGTCGCCGATAGTAGAGTGTAGACGATCGTTTCTCTCTCACGCAGCCTCGGAAAGTCATAGGCGTCATAGATGTAAAATCGCCTACGTTCCTTTTTCATCACGGGACACGACGCCAATGCAATTTATGTATATGGGCATGCGCGTTGGCACCCAATTCCGATCTTGCATCTCCTTCTGTCGGAACACTTTGTTTCTACAGGCTAAGATAGGACGTTGTCGATATAGGAGTATATATGGTGATACAATGTTTCGTCGACATTTTAATCATTTTAAACGTTTGGCCGGTCTTTATGACCCTTTTTCGATAAGTTCCAGGGGGAATAAAACAACACTTATTTATTTTACATTCCGGAGACCTTCCGGTTGGGTTTTCTACTTGGTTAAATGTGCTTTAAACACCCGTTTTAACCCTTTTTTCATTATTGCCTTGGAACCTTTCGTTTTTTATTTCATGTACCCTTAAATTTTTTTCCCTCCCTAAATTTTAATTCAAAACTCCACCACCCTTTCTGATGCGCATTTACTTTATGCATTTTTGCAATTTGTAATTCAATTACTTCATTTTACTTATATGGTAAGTTAGTTTGTTTTGTAAATTACATATTATATGTTTATTGTCGAATTGTAACATTTTTCGGCCTGATGATGGCTATATAATTAGACGAAACTAGTTGCTTTTTTCATTAAATTCAATGTGGTACATGACTTTGAGTTTCATTACTTTATTGAATAATTTAATTAATATTATCTCTATGTTTTCCTAAAATAATTTTTTTTCGCTTTTATTTCTTTCTTGAAAAAAAAAGTATCTGAATGGCGCCTTAAATAAAAGAAAATCTCATTAATTTTTAAATAACTAATAATTTGTGGACAAACGAAAATTCAAAAATATTCGATTTTATTTTTTTTGAAAATTTTCATAAAATTTGTATAAAACCCAAATCAAAAAAACTTGCAGCTATTATAACTACATTTTTTTTGCGATAAAATGAAAGTATAGAGAATTTACTAACATAACTATTCAAAGGTGTGTATCTATATATCTATTGGAAAGGAAAGTTTATCCACCTAGTAAACCACATTTTTCCGTTTAGGACTAAAAAGAGAAATGAGCAAATAAAAAAATGTAAGTATAGCAATCAGGAATTAGAAGTGAAATTCTCTTATTGCAAATCGACAGTTGATTTTTTCTATTTAGTTTAATTCACTTTCTAGTATTTTCCAATTTAAGATTATATTTAGATTTATTATGAATTTTATTTTCTATTTTTTAAAAAAATAAATAAACAGAAAGAGGAATTTCTGTTTTATTTTTTTGTTTATATCTTAAGATTTTTTTTACAAATAGTTAAATAAACATTTAAAAATGACTTACTGGTATCCCTATAAGATTCAAAAATATACAAATATGAGAGGTTGATAATAATTTATAATACACTGTTATTTATCCTGTTAAAAATTAGCCAATAATAACGCAGCTTGATATTAGTCTCCTTTTGGCAAAGGTACTGCGCATGTTTTTTCTTTAAATATTTAAATTCAATTTTATTTTTTTATTTTAAATTGGAATTAGTACCTTGTTGACAAAGCTACTACGCATGAATTTAATGGCATATGCAAACTTATTATTTTATTATTTTATTATTTTTCAAACTATAAAATTTTATATAAAAAAACATATAAATCGCTGACTATACGCAATTTTTAGAATAATAAGAAGCAAATCGCTGACTAAATGTAATTTGTGGTAAAAAATAATTAACTTTACTAATCTTTACTTTTTTTTTCAGATCTACTACCGACATTAACAACTACTTTATAACTGTAAGTATACATTTACGTATCCAAACAATAATTTCTTTGCGGTAAGATATTTAATTATACAAAATGATTCACAAGGAAGGTGTCAATTAAATCTTTTTTTTTATTATGTTTCAATCTTGTAAATATAAGAATTTTTACTTTATATGGGACACGATAAATATTGTATAATATATGTACAATATGGCTATGATTTTTTATTATATTTACAGTTGGTAACCAATTAATTAATGATTTATAATGAATTCCTAATAATGTATTTAATAGATAAGAATGTTTTTTTTAAAGAATGCTAATAATTAATTGAATGTAAACAGATGGAATGAATCTTTATTTCCTTTGTTTTAATACAGTTCTATAATTTTTTTTGTATTTATTATAGATAAAACTAACGGTAATAATATTCTTGTCGTATTTTTAAATAAAATTAATAAAACAGATATTTATTTAGAAATATGGAACAAAGGCATAAAATCATCCATTTTTTTTTTAATTTTGATTTTTGTCAGATAAATATGTACCAAGATTTAATTAAAATTGTTAACACGTTTAATGGAGACAAAAAGTCGGAAGAAAAAAATGAACTAATTAAAGCGGTAACTTATTTAATTACCTAATTAGGGGTACATAAATTATTAGAATTATTGCTAAGACAGACGCTAAGCAGGTTTTTCGAGATGTCTTAGATTGTGGAATACAACTTAAAGCATTAAGTCGAAGTTTTATGATTAGAAATTTAAATAAAACGGACGTCGACCTTTTCCTAAATAGAAAGAAAACGACGAAGTGTCATCTCTATATTATACGAGGAAATTAAAATTTTTATAAACCTAATTATATATTTTTTTAATCTTATTATATTTCATACAAATTCTAACTGATAAAAAATTACATTTCTACGAAAATTGTGGTTGAAGTGTCATAGTCATAAAATAAATATTGTCCACAATCTTGATTTTATTAATTTTGATAAAAAAATTCCTAATCTCCGACCCCAAAAATCCACACATACCAATTTTGAGTAGAATCGGTCCATAATCATAAATTTACTCCGCCATCTTAAAGTTGCCATCTTGTATTTGAAATTCAAAATTTGTTTCCTGCACATAACGAACAAACTTGTCTTCAAATTTTTTGAACAATAATACAAATCGTTACAACCGTAACAAGTAATCAAACAAACAAACACAAATAAACCAACAAACAAACCAACAAACAAATCAACAAATAAATAAACCAACAAACAAACAAACCAACAAATAAATAAAGCAACAAACCAACCAACCAACAAACAAACCAACAAACCAACCAACCAACAAACAAACCAACAAACCAACCAACAAACAAACCAACAAATAAATAAACCAACAAACAAACCAACCAACAAACAAACCAACAAATAAATAAACCAACAAACCAACCAACAAACCAACAAACAAACCAACAAACAAACCAACAAACAAACCAACAAACAAACCAACAAACCAACAAACAAACCAACAAACCAACAAACCAACAAACAAACAAACAAATCAACAAATAAATAAACCAACAAACAAACAAACCAACAAATAAATAAAGCAACAAACCAACCAACCAACAAACAAACCAACCAACAAACAAACCAACAAACAAACCAACAAACAAACCAACAAACAAACCAACAAACAAACCAACAAACAAACCAACAAATAAATAAACCAACAAACAAACAAACCAACCAACAAACCAACAAATAAATAAACCAACAAACCAACCAACCAACAAACAAACCAACAAACAAACCAACAAACAAACAAACCAACAAACAAACCAACAAACAAACCAACAAATAAATAAACCAACAAACAAACAAACCAACAAACAAACCAACCAACAAACAAACCAACAAACAAACCAACAAACAAACCAACAAACAAACCAACAAACAAACCAACAAACAAACCAACAAATAAATAAACCAACAAACAAACCAACCAACAAACAAACCAACAAATAAATAAACCAACAAACAAACAAACCAACCAACCAACAAACAAACCAACAAACAAACCAACAAACAAACAAACCAACAAACAAACCAACAAACAAACCAACAAACCAACAAACCAACAAACAAACAAACAAATCAACAAATAAATAAACCAACAAACAAACAAACCAACAAATAAATAAAGCAACAAACCAACCAACCAACAAACAAACCAACCAACAAACAAACCAACAAACAAACCAACAAACAAACCAACAAACAAACCAACAAACAAACCAACAAACAAACCAACAAACAAACCAACAAATAAATAAACCAACAAACAAACAAACCAACCAACAAACCAACAAATAAATAAACCAACAAACCAACCAACCAACAAACAAACCAACAAACAAACCAACAAACAAACCAACAAACAAACCAACAAACAAACAAACCAACAAACAAACCAACAAACAAACCAACAAATAAATAAACCAACAAACAAACAAACCAACAAACAAACCAACCAACAAACAAACCAACAAACAAACCAACAAACAAACCAACAAACAAACCAACAAACAAACCAACAAACAAACCAACAAATAAATAAACCAACAAACAAACCAACCAACAAACAAACCAACAAATAAATAAACCAACAAATAAATAAACCAACAAACCAACCAACAAACCAACAAACAAACCAACAAACCAACAAACCAACAAACAAACCAACAAACAAACAAACCAACAAATAAATAAACCAACAAACAAACAAACCAACAAATAAATAAAGCAACAAACCAACCAACCAACAAACAAATCAACAAACCAACAAACCAACAAACCAACAAACAAACAAACCAACAAACAAATCAACAAATAAATAAACCAACAAACCAACCAACCAACAAACAAACCAACAAACCAACAAACCAACAAACAAACCAACAAACCAACCAACAAACAAACAAACCAACAAACAAACCAACAAATAAATAAACCAACAAACAAACAAACCAACCAACAAACAAACCAACCAACCAACAAACAAACCAACAAACAAACAAACCAACATACAAACCAACAAACAAACAAACCAACAAACAAATCAACAAATAAATAAACCAACAAACAAACAAACCAACAAATAAATAAAGCAACAAACCAACCAACAAACCAACCAACAAACCAACAAACAAACCAACAAACAAACCAACAAACAAACCAACAAACAAACCAACAAACAAACCAACAAACAAACCAACAAACAAACCAACAAACAAACCAACAAATAAATAAACCAACAAACAAACAAACCAACCAACAAATAAATAAACCAACAAACCAACCAACCAACAAACAAACCAACAAACAAACCAACAAACAAACCAACAAACAAACCAACAAACAAACCAACAAATAAATAAACCAACAAACAAACCAACAAAAAGCAAACTCAACGAAAATATATAATAAGAATTTTAATTTAGAGGTGATGTGACCACCATGATTTCTTCATAATTAGTAAATTTCTTGTTCTTTTAGGATATTTCCTTCTCTTTAAGGTTTTTTTTAATTCTGCGATATCTGCAATAATTTTTGAGATATTCGCGAAAAATGAAATCCTTTTTTTATCACTATTTTAATCTCTAAAATAAAATTGTAAATATTAGTAGTAGAATTTCGAAAGTTGGAAACTTTTTTAGTAGGGTTGCTGATCTTTAAGGATCTTTTTTAAATTTTGCGATATCTGCAATAATTTTTGAGATATTCGAGAAAAATAAAATCATTTTTCAACCATTTTTTTACCTCTAAATTAAAATTATAAATATTGGTGATAGAATTTCGGGAATTTAGAATTTGTTTAGTAAATTTCCTGTTCTTTAAGTTTTTTTTTAAATAGCGATATCTGCAATAATTTTTGAGATATTCGAGAAAAATAAAATCATTTTTCTATTACTTTATTCACCTCTAAATTAAAATTATAAATATTGATGATAGAAATTCTGGAATTTAGAATTTTTTTTTGCGCGATATCTGCAATAATTTTTGAGATATTCACCAAAAATTCAATAATTTTTTTAATCACTATTTTCATCTTTAAATTAAAATTATAAATATTGGTGGTCGACTTTCTGGAATTTAGGGTTTTTTTGGGAAGTTTGCTGATGTTTAAATATTTTTTATAAAATTTGCGATATCTACAATACCTTTTGAGATATTCGCGAAAAATGAAATCCCTTTTTTATCACTATTTTAATATCTAAATTAAATTTATAAATATTGGTGGTAAAGTTCGGGGAATTTAGAATTTTTAGGATAGTTCCTTCTCTTTAAGGTTTTTTTTTTTAATTTGCGATATCTGATATCATTTTTGAGTTATTTGCAAAAAATTAAATCACTTTATTATCACTTTTTCACCTCTAAATTAAAATTATAAATATTAGTGGTAAAATTTCAGGATTTGGGACTCAAACTTGCTGCACTTTAAGGATCTTTTTTAAATTTGCAAATATCTGCAGTAATTTTTGAGATATTCGCCAAAAATTCCACCATTTTTTTATCACTAATTTCACCTTTAATTAAAATTAAAAATATTGGTGGTAGATTTTCTGGAATTTAAAATTTTTTTAGGACTTTTCCTGCTCTTTAAGTTTTTTTTTTTAATTTGTGATATCTGCAATAATTTGTGTGATATTCGAGAAAAATAAAATCTTTTTATCGCTTTTTTCACCTATAAATTAAAATTATAAATATTGAGAATAGAAATTCTGGAATTTAGAATTTTTTTTTATTTGGGATATCTGCAATAATTTTTGAGATATTCGCCAAAAATTAAATCATTTTTTTTTACCTCTAAATTAAAATTATAAATATTGGTGACAGAAATTCTGGAATTTAGAATTTTTTTTTATTAGCGATATCTGCAATAATTTTTGAGAAATTCGCCAAAAATTAAATCATTTTTCTATCATTTTTTTCACCTTTAAATTAAAATCATAAATATTGGTGGTAGACTTTCTGGAATTTAGAATTTTTTTTAGGAAATTTCGTGCTGTTTAAGGTTTTTTTTTAATTTGCGATATCTGCAATAATTTTTGAGATATTTGCAAAAAATGAAATCATTTTATTATCACTTTTTTAACCTCTAAATTAAAATTATAAATATTGGTGATAGAAATTCGGGAATTTAGAAAAATTTTTATTTGCGATATCTGCAATAATTTTTGAGATATTCGCCAAAAATTAAATCATTTTTTTATCACTACTTTCACCTCTAAATTAAAATGATAAATATTGGTGGTAGACTTTCTGGAAGTTAGAATTTTTTTTATTTGCGTTATCTGCAATAATTTTTGAGATATTTCCATTCTTTTGAGATATTCACCATAAATGAAATAATTTTTTTTATCGCCATTCTCACCGTTTAATTAAAATTATAAATATTCTTGGTAGACTTTCTGGAATTTAGAATTTTTTTAGTAAATTTCCTGCTTTTTAAGGTTTTTTTTATTTGCGATATCTGCAATAATTTTTGAGATATTCGAGAAAAATAAAATCATTTTTCTATCACATTTTTTACTTCTAAATTAAAATTATAAATATTAGTGGTAAAATTTCAGTAGTTGATACTTTATTTTAGGAAACTTGCTGCTCTTTAATGATTTTTTTTAAATTTGCGATATCTGCAATAGTTTTTGAGATATTTGCGAAAAATGAAATAATTTTTTATCACTTTTTTCATATCTAAATTAAAATTATAAATATTGGGGGTAGAATTTTGGGAACTGGGACTTTCTTTTAGAAAATATCCTGCTCTTTAAGGATCTTTTTTAAAATTTGCGATATCTGCAATAATTTTTGAGATATTTGCGAAAAATGAAGTCATTTTTTTCACATTTAAATTAAAATTATAAATATTGATGGTAAAATTTCGGGAGTTGGAATATTCTTTTAGGAAATTTAATTTTTATAAAATTTGAGATCCCTGCAATAATTTTTGAGAGACGTCCACAAAAACTACTAAAATGGTACCTCATAAATATTTTATATTATGCGGCATAGTTTATAAAAGGTTCGTTCCAACCAACATCAGAAACAGTTTCTTACACTAATGATTTTGCGCAATAACTTAAATGCGTTCCAACCACACTAACTAACGATTAGTAAACGATCAGTTTTTTGTTCCATCCATGATTCAAAACGGTTTTAAAACTATCAGAACGGTTTGATGACTTTGTTCCAGTCATTTATCTGACGCATGCGTATTGCTGTCTATTTTTATTATTTTGATTTACTGATAATAATTATTGCAATAACATAACATGTAACCTAAAACTATCGAATGCGAATTATGTTTGTTTTTGAATATTTAAAAAAAAGCTAGTTTAACTCTCATTTTTAATCAAAAAATGAGAATAGTGAGGTGAGTGACATATCGTCCATGGGAAGTAGCGATAACGGTAATTTAGGATTGCTTCATTTTTCTTTTTTAACATATAAATACAAATTTAAAACAATGATTTTAATCACAATCTCGCCTCCTCACCTGGCCAGCTCTATCAGCTGATTACAGATTGCGCATGTACAATATACAGACTGTAAGTTATCAATTGTTTGTTGTTCCAACCCTTTGATCAGAATGATTATTAATCGTATTATTTGACAGTACATGCGCGTTAAAAACAATTTGTAAATTGTTGGAAATCGGTTTGTGATTTGAGGTTGGAACGAACCTAAAATAAAGCAAAAACAGTTGTAACATACCAAAGAAACAAATGATCGCATCGCGATCTTACACAAAGATAAAACGTAGAAGAGGCAATCGTGTTGCAATCTAGTAGGCGCATGTAAGTAATGCCAACATTGCCAACGTGAAGAGTATCTCTTGAAACTAATATGCTCGAGTGCAGGTGTGAGACTATAAAAATGGTAATGCAACAATTAGCAGTGTCGTAGACTGAAATCAGTAACAAACTTTTTCAAAAAAAATTTTGGTACGTTGATTAAGATATATTTTGAAGTAGAAAAAAATAATTGACTATAATTTTATAGAAAAAATAGCTATACTTTGATTTATCTTGGATTTTTTTTTTCATTTTCCAAAAAATTCAGATTTAATAAAATCCGGTTACGCCATTGGATTTCTTAGATAAATCAAAAACCAGGTGTGCATTAACTTCGAGTCAAAGTCGTACTTGCGTCATCCTCTAGTGATTTTATAAACAATTGCATGTTGTTTATGGCGTTTTATGTTAAAAGAAAAAAAAAACATTTTAAGTGAAACAAAACCCGTATTGTATAAAACTAGTTTTAATAATAATAATAATTACATGCTTTTGGGATGTTAATGAGTATATTATGACAATTTTATTAAAAATAGAGAGTGGGCTGATTAATCCTTGATATTTAACGATGGGTGTATAGTTAATGACTACTGCAATGATTTTTTTTATTTGGCCTGCACTTTATCCGGGCTTATATTTTTTTGTTTTGAACAGGTTTTGTTGATAAAATAGCTTTAAAAACACCTTCTACGTGTAGTAAGTTCTGTATAAAGTAATTAAGTATAATTGACAATTTCTGTACAGTTAATTACTTGCATCTAATTATTTCTAATAATCTAATGAGCGGTACCGATCAATTTATTAAATCAACTTTCTTTACCGTTTTAGAAATCTGATTGTGGTTATTTAAAAACAAATAATCAAGGAAATTAGTTATAAAAATGAAAGGTTGGTGACCTTATTAAAAAAAAATGCATAATTATTTTTTGTCGTAATAGAATAAAATATACGGGTATAATTTTTTCCAAATATAGATATAAAAATTAGTCAAATATAATTATTGCGGTTTTTTATTATTTATTATGGTTACTAGAGGCCATATACCTTAAGAAAAATATTGCATTAATCAAAATATTTTATTTTCGAAGGACCAAAATGATTAATAATAATGAAACTTGTTAACTGATTAATTTACATTATTTATACAATTTTAACAAAACTGAGATGAAATTGTACTACAAATTTATATTTTACACTGGCATGTTTTATAGTACAAATACCGGCACATATTTTAGCTCTTTTACTTTCTTCACTTTAATTGCATGGTATATATTGTTTTATTGTACAAATTACTAAAGCATTATCATATTTTACTGAAAAAAACCAACCTTTTTTATGGATACAGCAAACGCACAATAGGAAATCCTTTAAGCCGCTTCAAGAGCGGTGCTGTTGGGATGTTAATTCTGTTTGTTGAAAATAACAAGATTTAATTAGATTCGTTGATATAAATAGATGCGAATATGTCGTTTGTTAGATTAAGTTTTTTTTTAATTATTTCAGTTTCCTACGGGAGAAAATAAGATGGATGAAATAATTAGATATAATTAAGTTTTAATGAAATCATTTTTGATGTATTGTTCTTAAATATCTGTAAAAATTGTTTCGATGTATCCATTTGTTGGTATCAGAGCTGGTCGGTCCTAAGAACTGTGCTTAGTGATTTGATAAGCACTTTTGTGCTTGGGAGCACAGTGCTACGAGCACTTTTTAAAAACGGTGCTTAGTGCTTAAAACACTTTGCCAAACGGCTTAGTGTTTGTCAAAAATGTTCGCGAACATTTCAAAAGGCTCGCGGGCACTATAAAATGCTCCCGAGCAATCGCGGGCACTCCAAAAGTGTCGCGAACAGTAAGCATTAAGCCCTTTCATGAACATTTTTTTACACTAGTAAACATTAGTATAATTTAAAAAAAATATTTATTATTTTGATTATTTTGAAAAAATTGAAATTATAACAAAAAAATCGGCTGTGTCATCCCAGAACTTTCCCGGCTCTTCTGTGGAGAATCGGATTATTTTAATTAAAAAATACAAAATTCCTGAATGGCAAAATGCTGTAAAAATTGACTAAACTGCTGAAAAAAATGGGTAAATATAGCAAAAATTCGCAAGACGACAAAAGTTACTAAAAATGGTAACAAGTTATTATAAATACTAACAAGGTAACGAATTATTTCCAAAAAATTGTTAAAAATGATAAAGAATTTCAGCAAAAATTAAAACTATAAAAAAAAAGAGTGAAAATTGGCAAAAATCAAAAATACGATGAAAATCTTAATACAATTTGTAAAAATGGGTAAAAAGAAGCCTAACAAAAGGAAAAAAACGTAAAATAAAGCAATAAAGAAAAAGAGGCCTAATAAATGAAAAAAGAGGGTAAAACAAAAATCAACAAAAAGTTCAAAAACAAGCCAAATAAGACAAAGTAAAGGGAAAAAAGCAAAAAATGCCAAAAAAGGTTAGAAAACGACAAAAAAATCCAAAAACATTAAAAGTTTAAAAAAGCAAAAAAAAGTCGAAGTGGTAAAAATGACAAAAAAAGGAAAGGAAAGCAAAAAATGGAGGCAAATAAAGTCAAAAAAGGTAAAAAGTCTAAAAAAGAGCAAAATATTTCAAAAATTTTTTTAAAATATTAAAGAAAAGGGCAAAAAAGGGGTAAAAAGGCCAAAAAAAGAAAAAAAATCGGCTGTGTCATCCCAGAACTTTCCCGGCTCAGGTGTGGAGAATGTGAGATTATTTTAATTACAAAATACAAAATTTCTGAATGAAAAAGTAAAATTCTGTTAAATGAAATAAATTGCATGAAATAAGACAAAGTAAATGGAAAAAGGAAAATACGCCAAAAAAATAAAGAAAAAACATACAAAGAAGTTAAAAAAAAGCAGAATAGAGAAAAATAAAGGCAAAAAAAAACAAAAAAAAAGTTTTAAAAAAGTCCAAAAACTATGCCAAATAAGGGGAAAAACCAAAAAAGTTTAAAAAAGAAGCAAAATACTATGAAAATAAAGGCAAAAAGGCAAAAAAAAGACAAATAGGGGTAAAAAAGCAACAAAAAAGATAAAAAAGCAAAAAGTTCAAAAAGTTTATCAAAAAAAGTTTTAAAAACTCGCAAAAAGGTCAAAAAAGGGAAAGAAGGGTAAAGACAAAATCAAAAATGCTCAAAAAAGTCAAAATATTGCAAAAACGATAAAATAGTTAAAAAAAGCGAAATAATTTGAAAATAAAAGCAAAAATGGTGAAAAAATTCATGTCGAAAAGGCATAAAAAGACCAAAAAAAAAAAAAAGGAAAAAAGGGTAAAGAAACCAAAAAAGACAAAATAAAGCTAAAATAAAGAGAGCCCAAAAAAGAAAAAAATGGTAAAAAAAGGCAAAAAAAAGTTTTAAAAAAGCAAAAAAGGACAAAAAAGATGTGAAAAAGCAACAAAAAAAAGGTAAAAAAAGATTACAAAAAGTTTTAAAAAAGGGGCAAACGAAGTTATAAAAAAAAGGAAAAAAGGGTCAAAACAAAAACAAAACAATCGGTTATGTTACCCCAAAACTTTCCCGACGAGTATCCACGAATACTTTTTCAGATTTTTAATGTTAAAGTTTCAATTTTTGATATTTTTTATTTTTGACAGGTGACAATTGGAGAAATAATTTTGACTGTTCTGAATAGAGTTTTTCAAGGGCTTTCAAACGACATATTACAAGTCAAATTCCGTGACATATTGCATCTGTCATTTTTTGATATTGACACTTCCGTTTGACAGATGTAGTACAAAGACTAGTGGGTTCTTCCAACGGGTAACCCAAATCCATATACCAAATTTCAGCTCTATCGGATTAAACTTGTGGCTTCTATCGTGGAAGAATACACACAGACAGACAGACAGACAAACAGACTTTCATCTGGAAATGGTCTTAATCATCTAAGGTGACCTCAAAATGGATATTTCCATCTTATCTCGTTCACAACACTTTTCCTTCTCGGAGGTGGGTCGGGAAAGTAAAAAGGCAAAAAATCTTACATGTTCATTAAATCAATGTCGGTCTTGAGGACCTTCTACCGTACAAATTTGAACTAAAAACTAATGATCGCATTTGAGGCATACACCAACCCATCATATTACATAAATTTCAGCTTGATTGGTTAAACCCTTCGGCAGTTATCGTGGACGATTACACACAGACAGACCATACTCTGAAAATGGTTTCAATCTTCTTGGGGGACCTCAAAATGGATATTTCCATTGATATCTCAATTTTTTTGTTCGTACACTATACTTTCCCTTTAATGGGATTGGGAAAGTAAAAATTACATCAAATGTGATATACATCTCGTGAAATAATTCTTAAAGACTTTACAATGTCCGTCCGTTTGTCTGTCTGTCTTAGCGATAACTTGAGAACGGTTTAGAATTTTGTAATTCTGCTTTCGGCAATCGATAACTTGCAACCTTAGCTCGCCCGCCTACTATTTTCAGTGTCCTTAGTAATTCTAAAACCGCTTGTCTGTCCGTCCGTCCATAGCTGAGTTACTTGGATACTGTTTGCTGCGTTTATTAGTATATTAAAATGCAAGTTTCATAAGACATTAATTTAGTCTACGCGTCAATATTTAGAAAACGATTACGTGTATTTTATAGTTTTTTTGTTCTTTTGTTTTCAAAAATAATAAAAACTAGTTTGCTTTTTTTTATTTAAAAAAGGTTCTTATAAAAGTGCTTTGTGCTCGTAATTCTTAAGCACTTTTTTGAATGTTTAGTGCTCGCGAGCACTTTTTGTCAGTGCTCGTCACAGCTCTGGTAGGTTAATAATAGTTTAGTGTGAATTGATGAAACAATTAGACAAATTAACACTTTTACGGTAATACATGTAATAAAACTGGTTTAATTTAATTTATTTTTTATTTTGAATATCATCTATGTAAATTCACCATTTAAAATCTAATGTCACCAGGTTAAATGATGTCATCGATGTCACGGCCACCTGAAAAACACACTGAAAATGAGAATCATGATCTCGGTGAGCGTCTCTTCTCTTGTGGTGGTTCTCACGTGTGTGTGTGCATCCAAGATCTGAGGCGGCTGCGAAATCGTGATTCGTTCAGATGCATCTTCTGACCCGAAATTAATTTCCAGTTAAGTAACTGACTTGCACTTTTCAATTCTCGTGAGATTTTGCTTTGCCTTCTACATTTCTCGGAATTTTATCCTAATCAAAACTTTATTAAAATTAATTACTAATTATTATTAGTAATAAATCATACCAATAATATTATATTTCATTCACTTATACAATGCTGGCATTATCGAACGTACCTTACGGACAAATTAGACAGCTTTTTGACAATAAATGTCAGTCTTCTACTTCTAGTTTTCTATAGCTGTTGATAGCTGTTATTCGGTTTCTGGGATGCTGCGCAAGATTTATTTTATTTTACATAATATGTGTCTTTTTTTATTATATTTTATTTGAATAAACATTTTCTTTGTTCGTTTCAATTTTATTACTAAAAAATAATAATTTTACCTCTAACGGTAACGGTAGTAACTTATTTATATCAAATACGAATAAGTATTTTATAAACGGTAGGTTTTTAGTACAGTTTAGTATTGGCGTCTAGGGAGACGAATTCTCATTGGTTTACGCTTGCGCATTATTCGTTTCGCCCTAATCGACTTTTATTGTACGTTAACTTGAAATATTGATTATTCATCACTGTAAACGGTGTGGTCTAGTGGAAGAATGTAGACGTTACATAGGAAAGTTCCAGGTTCGAATCCTGATATATATTTTTTTTACGAAATAAATGGAAGTTATATTTTCTTTTTTTTTTTTTAATACACAGGTTAGATTTAGATAGTCAAGACTTCTTTTAATAAAATAAATATAAATAGTGTTATATTTTCTCTTTTTATTAATAAACAAATTAGCTTTAGATAATCAAAGACTTCTTTTAATAAAATAAATTAAAATACACAGGTTAGATTTAGATGGTTAGTATATTTTGATAGTTTATTACTTCCGAGGTTTACTAGCGAACTTTTTGATGTTTAGGTGGGGGAATCGCCTTGAGGTTAGCGTTTGGGTTAGGTGAAGAGTGAAGATTTGTTTTATAGAAATTTATTTATAATGACTACGTTATATAAAAAAATTACCTTTGTTTTGCCCCGAGTACAATATTTACAATACTTTAATAAAACTTGAGGAATATAATAGAACACATAAAAGTAAGTTTGTTTTTGATTATATTTGTAAATTGGAGTTTTTTTAAGCGTAATTTATTTTCTTCATTTTTCATACAACATGCATTATTTGCTGCTCAAGAATTATTTAACAAATATTTTTTAAACTAAAATGTAGAAGACCAAGAAAACACTAATTAAAAAATTGGGAAAATCAGCAAATAATATTAAATCCAATAAGTTATCCATATCTCAAATGTGGTCAAGTGTTAATCATAAACGAAAACCCAAAATAATGTGCCACAATAACATTTATTAAATTTTTTTTTCTAAAGGCAACTAGTTTCGGTTAAATAACCATCTTCAAGCCTATAATAAATATACATCATGTTGGTGAAATTTATACAAAGTCAAAGAACAACTTACCAAAATAATAATAGAAGGAATTAAATAATTTTAGCATATTATTAAAAGTGCCGCTTCTAAGTAAGGGAGGGGGAGGAAAAATAATAAGGAGAGAATGGGGTACATGAAAAATACAAATGAACCCAGGTGGGTAAAATACACTTATTTAAAAAGTTAAATTTGCATATAAAAAATTATTTTTGAGAAGATTTGTGAACCAAGTCACAGTGAGTCGCCTTATATGGCGTTCAGAATGAGCCGGAACACAAGTAAAAGATGACGGTTTCTGTAATTAAGGTCTCCAATGATGAAACTTAAACAAGAAGGCTGTCTTTGAATCAAAGGAAGTGTCTTACGCGTTTATATCAAGAATTAGACGAAAAAAGTGCAAATTTTACACATGTCTGTCAAATATGTTAGGTTAGTTGTGAAGTGTTGAATAATTTCATCTCGCGATAATTAAACGAGTAAAACCAGATTATATTATCACAAACTCTTCTATAAGCATCAATCTCACTACTCAACACTAATTATCGCAAGAAAGCTCTTTAAAAAACCTGAAAATGAATTAAAATTTATTTCGCCTTCTCCCGCGCTTCAATCGCGGGGGGCAGACCCGCCCCATCCCCTAGTCCCCATGTGAGCAGGAGCATCGTTGAACAAACTGCAACGCAGTGCAAGTAAAATTATTCTGCCAACTACTACAACCACGGTAACTGTCGAGTGAGATAATCCACCAAAGGACACAGTAAAGGGTAGCGAACATTAAACGCTCCCTCAGAAACTTACGCCCGGTTGTACCAATACATCCTAGGACGGATTCTTATCCTAAGTCAGACTTAAGTCTAAAATCGATTTTATACTGTTGCACCAACGAAAAATCTCTGGCCTGTGATATAACCTGATCACAGATCCTAGGCGGTCGATTTCGATGACTTAGGACGAGGATTATAACCTCTAAAATATACGTCAATAGACATTTACTAGAAAAAACTGCTAGAAAGTTAATTAAAGTGAATGTAAACGAGACAAATAAACATTTTTTTCTGTAGAATATTATATTTCACATTAACAAAAATAAAAAGACTTTTACGTATTAATAGAGTGGTATTAGTTTGCAAAGTTCGGTTGTAATTTGTAAGTTAAATAAAGTGATTGATCTAGACGCAGATATAAATATTGTGGATATTGTGGATGTAATAGATGATATAGACGAAGAAATAAATGCTCTACCAAGACAAATTCGCCCTAGAATGAATTATTTTGAAACTTTATCAGAGGAAGAATTTTTTAAACGGTTTCGATTACAAAAAGGGACCACCTTACAATTACTTACCCAAAGAGCTTTAATTGAACTAATATATGTATTACAAAGAGTAACAATAAATACAACTTTTCAGAAACAATTCATTAAGTCAAATGAATCAATTACTTTTATACAATAAGAACTTTTGCTACTGGCGGTCATCTACTAGCTACTGGAGATTTTATAGAAGCTGATAAATCCAATATATCAAGAATTGTATCAAAAGTGTCACGAATAATTGCCAATTTAAAAGAAAAATACATATAATGCCAAGAAATGAAGTTGAAATTGCTGCTGAGCGAAATAAATTCTTCGATGTTGCTGCTTTTCCTTGTGTTGTGGGGAAAATAGATGGCACTCACATAAGAATTTTATCACAAGGTTTGATTTCACCACCTATTAATTTTTTAGTTCCTTATAATCTATGTACATATTTTTCACAGTGGGTCTCGATGGCGAAATTTTTAAATATAAAAGGCTACTTTTCACTAAATGTCCAAGCGGTATCGAGTGCAGATCTACTTTTCAAGGATATTGTAGCCAGGTGGCCTGGCTCGACTCATGATGTGACAATGTTCAACAATTCCAGATTAAAAGCATGGTTTAAGATAGGAAGATTTTGATAATGGAATTTTATTAGGTAGATATTTTTATTTTGTAATATATAGGTGAGCGGATATATGAATTTATCATATTTGTTTACTCCTTTTTTGGAACCACTCAACGAAGGGGAGAGAAATTTCAACAGAAGCCATATAACAAGCAGAGTTAAGGTAGAAAATTTGTTCGGAGTGTGGAAGAGAAGGTTCCCTATTATGGCATATGGATGTAGAATGAAGTTGAATAATATCTTCCCAATTATCACCCGATGAAGTGGAAGTGATGCAACGTCACCTCCAAGAAACGCTAAGAGATGAAGATATTCCAATTCCAGTCAATAATAATGAACATTTTGATTACCTACGATATCTTGTAAATTATTTTGCCAGAATGTAGGAATATTCATTTTTTATTTATTTATACATTTTTTAATATTAAAATTTTCAAGAAATAATATTCTATATCATCTCTTACCATTGGTACTTATAATATTATATTGTATTACTATTAGTAGAAGGCGCTTATTATTTGTTGAGCTTAGAAGTTTACGACCGAGGCAGTGTAATCTGAGCGAAACAGAAATAATGAAGGCTTCTTCTCCGAGTAATATACATATACTAGTATACTAGTTTTTTCTTCAAGTCTAGAAAAATAATTCAAGTTGTATGTAGCAAAAAATAGACATTTTCAAAACTGAAAAACGTCCAATTAAATAAATATTAAAATGACAGTTCATACCTACTCGATTATAAAGCCCATTTCTATCTTTTCTCATTATTGTTGTACTAGTAAAACAATAGGATATTTCTACGGTCTATGGTGTCGAAAGTAATATATTTATTATTATACGCTTGAAGAAAAAGTAATTTATACAGGAATCTTTTTTATTTACATATAACAAAGAATAACACTTGAACAAAAATAAAAAAAAATATTCTACAAGTATATTCAATTAATATTTTAAGAAAATATCGTCAAATATTTGTATTTGTAAATAACATAATTTGTAGAAAATAATTTTATATGTCTCAGTTCCCATATGTCGCGAACTTAAGTGGACACACTGTATATACAGTATGTCTGAAAAATTTTTATTATTAATTTTACAAAAAAGTGGCAATTTGAAAATGTTAATAAAAATTAAAAATTGTGTTTAGATTCATGTTATTAATTAATTAAAAAATTTAAAATAAAAATGTCTTTCCTTGAATTTCACTTTATCGTATCTATGGACTTGAAAAATTTCCGATATTTTAGTTTTTACCAAATTTCAATTTTTTCCTCAAATAATTCATCGTTATCGGTTCCAAAATTGAAAAAGTATAAAAAAATGAATAAAAATTATACAATTTTGAAAGATGAAAAATTTGAGGGAAAAAATTAAAATTTGCTAAAAAATAAAATGTAAAATATCGAAAATCATAATTTGTGTATAAACATCCTTGATTATAAAACTGAGAAAAAGAAACATTCAACCAATAATTACATGACCTGCTTTACCGATATTAACAATCAGCGCCATCTATTATACAGTAGTTTGACAATATTGCAATGTTGCCATTGTAAATTCAGATAAAATACATCCTACGTAAAATGACGTTCTATAACGTTGGTGCAACACATCTGTATCATAAGTCCATCACACATTTAGGTCGAGTCTAGATAAAATGCATCCTAGGATACGTTGGTGCAACCGGGCATTAATAAAATCTGTAGGCATTGACAACATCAATGGGAAACAGTAACTGAACAAAATGGCAGGTAAGCCGGAAATAGATTGACAAATGACAGTATTTGGATATTTAAAAACAGGCGGGAAACAGGAAGGAGAATTAAGGTGAGAATAATGTGGAAATATTAGTACGAACATTCATAATAGCAACGATATAAAAATACAAAATTTTAAATATTAATCAATGACATGAGACTGTAAGGTTAGAATGAACATTTTTACTTTTTATAAAGCAAGAGGGAATACTGTTAATAGAAATTATATGAGCTAATGTGACTGGTGAACTTGCTTACTTAGACGAATGTTTTATTCTACAATTATTCGATGTGATTAAATAACTTTTACCACTATATCCCAATTCTTTCACATCTCTAACGTGACCAGTTGCTTCCATTTGTCCATCGTTTGGGGTTGAAATGATATTTGATGAGTAATTGACTCCAATCCGATTTGATTAAATAGACTAAAATCCGGTTTGATTGAATAATTACATTCATCATCGCAAATATTCATAAATTTTTATTATTCTGGCTGTCATCTATTATTGGTTTGGATGTCGCTGATTAAACTAACCTAAGAATTATAGTTTTTGATATTTACTTACATGTTTTATACTGACTTTGTACATCACAACACGTTTTACTAAATTTTTTCTTTCAAAAATATAATTACATTTTTTATTTATATGCTTATAAATTCTAATGACATTTTTTATAACGAATTTTTATTTTTTATTCACAACTTACATACTTCTCACAAGAAAACCCCAAGTACCCGAAATTCTTTTACAATTTTAAATCTGTTCAATATTTTAATAAAATATAAAATCACACCAATTTTTTTTATAATAACGATTTTTTTCATCAAAACGAAGGCCCGTTCAAAAAGCTTGAATGTTTTAAGTAAAGAAAACCGGATTTAAATTTTTTTTTGAATAAGTCGATGGTATGCAGGGGCGGGCTAAGAATAGAAATTTTGACCAAGAGTAATAAAATACCCTTATTTTTGACAATATCAAAAAAAAAATATTTAGGAAAGTTGTTTAGAAATAAAAATTACACTCAAATTTAAAATCACAGCTTCCTACGCTAAAAAAACCATTTTTTTATGTTTTTAGCATAGCTCAAAATAATATCATTTCGGATGTACTTTAGGGGTATTCTTTCAATCACTATAATAGATTTTGGTTAAAAAATTAGGTTATCTTCGTTATTTTTACACCATTCTCGGCTTTTTTTTTTAATTTTAATGATTTTTGGTTTTTTTTTTGGTGCAAAGTTGAAATTTGACCCTGTAGACATGTACAAAAAAACAACCATTATAATTTAATTGAAGAAAATGGGTAAAAAAATGATACCCAAAAGTTTTTAGTACTTAAATGTAAATAACATTCACTTATTTACGTCAAACAAATATTTTTATCAATTTAACAGTGTAAAACAAAATCTAGCTAAAATTAACTAAACAAAATGAAGATTTGAAAATAAAAATAAAAAAAAAAGAAAATAAAAACCAAAAATCATAGAAATTTTAAAAAAAGGCCGAGAATGGTGTAAAAATAACGAAGAAAACCAATTTTTTTAACCAAAATGTATTATAGTGATTGAAGGAAGGCCCCTAAAGTGCATCCGAAATGATATTATTTTGACCTAGGTTAAAACATAAAAAATGGTTTTTTTTTGTAGGAGGCTGTGATTTTAAATCTAGGTGTAATTTTTAATTCTAAACAACTTTTCTAAATAATTTTTTTTGATATTGTCAAAAATAAGGGTACTCTTGGTCAAAATTTCAATTTTTTGCTCGCCCCTGTATACCATTTAGAAATTTGAAAATTTGAAGCTCGCAATAGTAGTTTTACGCAATGCACCAACTTTTATCAAGAATAAAATTTTCTGTCAAATGAATAATAAAAATTTTTCCCATATGGTGCAAACTTTTTGAGTCGCACTGTATATCAAATGCATGTTTCTGAACGTAGATTATGGAAGGGGGTGTTTCCGATGACGTCATGGGTACACTTTCAAATGCGATATTTTTTTGAAATAAAAAAATATATGATCAAACTCGAAGTTAAATGGACATTTCATATGATATACAATCAAATTATACAGGGTGTTTCATTGGGAAACGGAAATACTTAAAACGCGAATAGAGGTCACCGAGGCGGTCTTTGTAACCGAGATACAGGGTGTTTTATCGATTTTGCTAATTTCTTCCTGGGGCCATAACATTTCTTTAAATTTTAGAGATATCAGGTAAATAGAAGATTTTTATGACACCATTAAACTCGCCTGGCCAAAAACTACTAACCTATAATCTCGCCTATGAATGTTAGGTATCTTTAATATTTTTTCAATATTTTTATCTAAATCTGATTTTTACAGTAAACAATTGTTTTACATTTTTTTCTCCAAATAAATAACCTCGGTTTGATTTATATTATAATGATTTTTTTCAGTACCATTTTTGACTTTTGTAGAAATTATTTTTTTAGTTACAATTTCTTTTATCAGGAAATGATTATTTTAGAATTAATCTACAAAAAGTGTTAAAATATAGAGACCCAAAAAATAAAATTTGTGTTTTTCTTCGGTTTTTTCTAATTTTTCCTCTTTTTTCTCATTGTTCTATTTTTCGTTTTCTAAATTTTTTCTTATTCATTTTATTTTTTGTGAAAATTTGCGATTTTTTTGTAATTTTTGTGATTTTGTTGCGATAGTTTTGCGATTTTTTGTGGTATTTTTTGATTTCTTGCGTTTTTTTGAGCCCACTATTTCGTTTTTTAGAGTTTTTTTTTTCGGTTTTTTTGATTTCTTCGTTTTTTTTTCTATTTTACAATTTTATTTTTCATTTTTTCCCAATGTTTTCTAATTTGTCTTTTAATTTTTTCTTTTTTCAAAGTTTTTTGTTTTATTTATGTTATTATTTTCGATTTTTTCTGATTTTTTCGGTTCTTTTAATTTTTTCACTTTTTTTTATTTATTTTTATGATTTTTTTGTTTTGTCAATTTTTTCTAATCTTTCCTCATTTTTTTCTCATTGTTCTGGTTTGTTTTCTTATTTTTTCTTATTCCATTGATTTTTTGTGATAATTTGCGATTTTTTTTGTCATTTTTTGCGGTTTTTTTGCGATTGTTTTGGATTTTTTGTGATATTTTTTGTAATTTTTTATATTCTAATTTTTTCTCGTTTTTTTTCTCATTTTTATGATTATTTGTTTTTTTTTTCTTATTTTTTAAATGTTTCTATTTTTTCTATTTTTTCTTTTGTTTTCTAATTTTTCGCTTTTTCTCATTTTTTCTTATTTCTCTGATTTTTGTGATTATTTGCGAGTGCTTTGCGATTATTTGTGATATTTTTCGTTTTTTTTTGTGATTTTTCGCGTTTTTTTATTCGTCTTTTTTACAGTTTTTTTTATTTCTCGTTTGTGTCGTAGTCTACAAATTTATTTTTCATTTTTTCTCAATAATTTCTATTTTCTTTCTCAATTTTTCGTTTCAAATTTTTTTTTCTTCTTTTTTTATTTTTTTTTCTGATTTTTCAGATTTTATCGATTCTTATCATTCTTTTTGATTTTTTCTTTTCTTTTTTTTTAATTGTTTCAATTTTTTCTCATTGTTCCGTATTTTTCCATTTTTTTGTTTTCTAATTTTTTCACAATTTTTTTTCTCATTTTTCTATTTTCTCATTTTTTCTCATTCTCGAATGGCTGTGCGATACGGATTGATTATTTATTACGGGCGCAAATCTGTCGACCGTCAGGTACCTTTAGAATTTTGGGCGCAAACCGGTTGAATTAATGAGAGGGCGCAAGCTGGTCGGGCGCATGCTGGCCGTATCCAAATGTACGGAGTGATTCGACAGTTATGGCCCCAGGAAGAAATTAGCAAAATCGATAAAACACCCTGTATCTCGGTTACAAAGGCCGCCATAGCCAATAAATGTGGTATATCCAGAACCGCTTCGGTGACCTTTATTCGCGTTTTAAGTATTTCCGTTTCCCAATGAAACACCCTGTATAAGTTTTGGAATTTATTTTTCGGACATGAAAATTCACCTTAAAATCGAAAATCGAAAAATACTGACGCATCTAAAACATTTTACATTTACTAGATGCAATAACCGAACCCACCCTAAGTTGAAATTTATTCATGACTTAAAAAAATCTTTACAAATGTTATAAAAAAATTGTGTTATTAGGTAAATTATTTTCTCAGTATTACTATAATAATGTTGATGATTTGAATACTCGTGAACCAGGAATCGGCATGTTGTAAGTTGTATTAGTAATTTATTCAAGCAAGCTGTAATCTTAGATAGTAACATAATATTTTGATGATGAGGAAAGGCTTCTGGTTTGTGGTTTTAAAGATTTTGTGGTTCACGAAGGATATCATTACCCTGGGAAGATTTTGGCGAGCATATTAAAAAAAATATTAGGCTACTTCTTTTCATAAATAAATTTATTTTATTATATTTTTATAGTTTAAAATTGTCCAAAAAATTGAGAAAAACTATTTATATACTATGATATTTATACAGATAAAAAACCTGATTTAAATTCATAATTCTTAAATTTCTATTCAGTCGTGACCGTTTTTTTTTTATTTTAATTTAATGTTCTTTGACAAACACGTTCTCGAGCTGGTACGTTAATTATTTAAGGACACATTCGGATTATTTACATTCATAAATTTCTAGAATCTACAAAGTAAAGAACTAAAAAGTAAAGCGGTAAAAAGATTTTTATCACAAAGTTAACAAATACATAAAACTGTTGTTTAATATTGATGAGATGGTAGAGATACCGTTTAAAAAAAAAGTGCCTAGGAAACAGAATTAGATTTTTAAATTATTGTCTCATACGTATTTAGATAAATTTCACACCTAATATTGTCAACCAATTAAAAGCCTGCATTTTTTATTGTTACCACAGCAACTAAAAAAAAAACCGGAAATTTTTCTCCTTGTGGTAAGAAACATAAAATTACACTGAAATTTTTTTGACGTTTATAGTAAAATGACATTTACATTTAACTTCGAATTTATTCTATAAGTTAATGAGTAAACATCATTTATGTACTTGAAAATTCAAAATTTACAAAACAAGTAAAGTGTCTTTAGATTATTTAGTATTATTTAGTCCTAGTTTTCTCTCCCAAAACGAGACATTTTTATAAAAACACTAATATAGTATTGAAATGAAAACACACCACGAATTTTCATCCAATGACATTAGGTCAACTTATCGCAAGTTGTATGTGAGAATGCTGACCTAGCACTAAATTCCTGGAAACAATAATGAAGAGGCAGCATTTTTACATGGGAACTTTTTTATTCATTTTAGTCAGTCTGATTTGTCTTTATAATTATTAACACCGGGTTTTTTCATTTTTGTAAATTAAAATAATTTTTTTTAAAAACTATCTCTTCGAGACACGTATCGTTCGCTTGGATTTTATGGGTTGAGTAAAAGAGCTAACCCGCCAAGTTATCACTGTTTTATTAACTCTCAGAGAGAACAGACGCAACGTTAAAAAAGCCGATTACGGCCGCACTTTCTTTTATCGCTGACTAACTAAACATTTACTTGCTTTAGTCATATTTGTTCATTTTGAAGTGGAAAAGGAATACATCAATGTGTAGAAAATTTTATACTTCAAATTTTTTAATGTGTACTGTAACAAAGTTACTTTTTTCCGTAATAATTAAAATATATAAATTAAATCACGCACGACACTGAAGTAGAATTAACTTAAAATTATGAGAGAAGCTTCGAATATAAGGCCAGTTGAACATCCGTCCGACAGATGGAGGCACTCGCATCCCTACTGCTTATCATCTTGGTCATCTTTTCCATTCGTGAAAAAAAGTACCACTTTATGCACTTGTTGCATAAATTACTATTATTTACTTGATTTTTTTTTTTGTTGTGAGATATAACATAACAGCCGCATATCGCCTTTTTGGCCGCTAAGGGCCTTGTCGATACCAAACGACCCCTAAAGTATTTCTTCACTGAAGCTGCCCGAGCAAGTGGTCTTCATATTTTATACGGAAAGTGGCGCCTGAGGTAATCCGAAACCTGGACCAAGGCGCCAAAAGACCGCTTGACGACGCAAAGAGCGTTACAGTACTCCTGATCCAGTCTATTTATTAATATTTGTTCATGTTCCTTCAATACGGTTTTTTTTGGAACCAACTCATTATACACATTTTCTAAGATTCATTTGATGCATAGCTTATTAATTGCTCTAAAGAATTCGGGTTTTCACTAATTGTTTTCGTTTACCTAAAATTTTACTATCCTGACCCACCTCCGAGAAGGGAAAGTATTGTGAACGAGCTAAAAAAAATTTTCTAGATAAAGATGGAAATATCCATTTTGAGGTTACCTAAGATGAAAGTCTGTCTGTCTGTCTTGTCTGTCTGTGTGTATTCTTCCACGATAGAGGCCACACGTTTAATCCGATTGAGTTGAAATCTGTCAAATGGAAGTGTCACTATCAGAAAATTACAGATGCAGTATGTCACGGCATTTGACTTGCATTATGTCATTTGAAAGCCCTTGAAAAACTCTATTCAAAATAGTCAAAATTATTTCTCCAATTGTCACCTGTCAAAAATAAAAAAATGTGAAAATTTGAAACTTTAACATTAAATATCTGAAAACTTATTCGTGGATACTCGTCGTGAAAGTTTGTTTTGTTTTTATTTTGACCCTTTTTGGCTCTATTTTAGCTTTATTCTGTCTTTTTTTTTACTTTTTCCGTTTTTGACCTTTTACGCCTTTTCGCTCGGTTTTAAAATTTTTTTTTACTTTTTTGAAATATTTGCTTTTTTTTGCTTTTTTTTAATCTTTTTTGTTGCTTTTTTACCCCTTTCTTGCCTTTTTTTGACTTTTTGCTTTTATTTTCATATTTTTTTTTACAATTTTATCGTTTTTGCCCTTTTACCCATATTTTGACTTTTTTTGGGCATTTTTGATTTTGTCTTTATCCTTTTTTCCCTTTTTTGCCCTTTTTAAAACTTTTATTGATTACTTTATTGAACTTTTTGCCTTTTTGTTGCTTTTTTATCTGTTTTGTTTCTTTTATACACCTTTTTTGCCGTTTTGTTATCTTTTTTTGTTGCTTTTTTGTCTTTTTTTGCCTTTATTTTCAGACTATTTTACTTCTTTTTTTACATTTTTTATTTTCCCCTTATTTGGCATATTTTTTGGTTTTTTTAAAACTTTATTTTGTCTTTTTTTAGCCTTTATTTTTCCTCTATTCTGCTATTTTTTAACTTTTTTGTATGTTTTTTTTTTCTTCTTTTGTTCGCGTATTTTCCTTTTTCCCTTTACTTTGTCTTATTTGGCGTTTTTTTGACGTTTTGTTGATTTTTTTCCCTTTTCCCTTTTTTTGCCATTTTTTCCCTTAATTTTTCATGTATTCTGTCTTTTTTTAAATTTTCCCTTTTTTACTTTGTTTTTTAACTGTTTTGCCGTATTTTGCATTTTTTATCTTTACTTTGTCTTATTTGACATTTTTTTTGGACTCTTTTTAATCCTTTCCCTTTTTTCCTTTTTTTGTCCAGTTTTTTTTGCATTTTTCGTTTTTTTATTATAATTCTAATTCATGCTGAAATTTAGCAATTCTTTATCATTTTTAACAACTTTTTTGCCATTTTTTAAAATAATTCATATCTTGTTGGTATTTACAATAACAAGATGCCATTTTAACTAATTTTTCTCGTTCTTCATTTTAATTAATTTTTGTGTATTTTTGCAATGTTTACCCATTTTTTTCCTGCAATTTATTTCATTTTTACAACATTTTACTTTTCCATACAGAAATTTTGTGTTTTATAATTATAATTAATAATAATTCTCCACACCTGAGCCGGTAAAGTTCTGGGATGACACAGCCAATTTTTTTATGTAGTTTGTTTATATTTTATCCCGTCAATACTAATTTTGGTCAAAATAAATGTAAAAATATGTATTATTTTAAATGGAACACCCTGTATATTTTAATAGCACTTAAAAGAGCGATTCATCTTTTAAAAATATATAGTTTGATATATTTTGCTTTCCTAACAACAAATATATTGGAGATTACAAGAACCACCGCATTTTTCCTTATGGAAAACCTGAAGAGTAAATAAAAATTAAAAAATCTGACAAATAATTTATTCAGCAACAAAACATCACAAAAATGTAATAATGCAATTAATAGTAATAAAGAAATAAATGTATGTACCCACCCCTTTCTTCAATGCACATCAAGCGAATTTTTTTATTTTCAAACGATTTTTCTAATACAGCTGTCGGAATGTTTTCGATAATATCCCTAATGTTATTTTTTAGTTTTTGTGTTATATTTTGTTGCTGAATAATTTTTTTGTCAAATTTGTTAATACTTATTTAATGTCGTTTTTCCATAACTAAAAATGCAGTATTTCTTGAAATCTCGAATATCTTTGAAAAGAAAATATATCAAAACTTACAGTTTTTAAAAGATGAATCGCTGTTTTAAATTTTATCAAAATATACAGGGTGTTCCATATAAAATAATATTGTTTCCATTTATTTCATTAGAAGTATTGACGGGCCCAAATGTAAACAAAATTCATAAAAACTTTAGAGTAGACGAAAACAATTAGTGAAAAACCGATTTCTTTAGGGCAATTAATACGCTGTGCATTTACATTTAAAATCGAACACTCTTATTTGGGACACCCTGTATAATGAGTCTAAAAATAGACCTTACAGTTCACTGCAATGCGTGTTTTTGATTATATTAATTTAACAGCTTCAACGTTGTTTGGTCCTTCGATAATTATTCGATGTTAACACGTCGACTGCGATAGCAACTTTTTCAAACATTTATCGATTATTAATAATATTTGTTCAATATTCTATTAAGTGGTTTAAAATTAGAATATTTCTATTTAAAATTAAAATATACAAGATTTGACAGAAAAAAAAAATAAAAAAATTTTTGATCACCGGTTAGCGAAAAAATAAACAGTTGTGTATTTTTATTTTAACTCTAGCCGCAAAGTAGCCACAACGTTTAATTTATCATCAGGTTGTGAGATTTTCATCGGTCTCTCTCCGGATAATCCATCAACATTCAAAATAGCATGTCGAAAGTGACTGCAAATACATTTCATATTTGTTTTAATAATTAACAGTTTACGTGTGGGACGGAGAAGAAAGTGTAAAAATAAATTGCTAAAATAGTGTTTAAATTTTATTAAAATTACTCAAAAATTTAATAATTGATTTCCATCAAAATTACCAAATATCGATATTCGGATTGTAACGAATTTTTACATTTTGCCATAGTTGCTAAATTCACTACAAAAGCATATTTTTCAGTTATGCTGATTTTTCAAAATTGAAAAATATAAAAAAAATTGTGTCAGGAACCAAGCTCCGTACGTACCTGATTTAATCTCTATCTCGTTGTTTTTCCTTTTTTCCCATTTTCGTATTTCTTACTATTTTTCTTAATTTTTCCCTATTTTTGCCTATTTTCTCTGTTTCCTATTTTTTCTATTTATCATTATTTCTTCCTAGTTTCCCCTATTTATCCCGATTCGTATATATTTTTCACAGTTTTCCCTATTTTTATTCCATTTTACCCTATTTTTTCATATTTTCTTTATTTTTCCCTATGTCATTTATTATTCTTTATTTTCCTTTATTTTTTTTAATTTTCTCAATTTTTCCTATATTTGTCCTTATTTTTTTCTATTTTCCCCTATTTTTTTCTATTTTCCCCTATTTTCCAATATTTTTTCCTATTTTTGTTTATTTTTCTCTATTTTCCCCTACTTTTTCCTATTTTTTCTTATTTTTTTATATTTCTTTTACTTTTTCGATTTTTTTATTATTTTTCTATATTTTACTTTATTTTTACCCATTTTTCCAATTTTTTCCTATTTCCCCTTAGTTTCTCTATTTTCATATTACTCGCTATTTTTCACTACTTTCTATATTTCATTTTATATTTATTTTTCTTTATTTTCCTTTATTACTTTGCCGATCCACCTCCGAGAAGGGAAAGTATTGTGAACGAGGAAAAAAAAAATTCAAGACAAAGATGGAAATATCCATTTTGAGGTCACCTGATATTCTCAGCTATTTTTCACCATCATTCCAGATTTATCCCTATTTGTACCGATTTTTCCAGATTTTACCCTATTTCCCTCTATTTTTCCGGATTTTTAAATACTTTTCCCAATTTTTCGTATCCATTTTAATTTATTCCAATTTTTCACTGTTTTTCATAGTTTCTCCTAGTTTTCATTGTTTTTTTCCCGTTCATCTTTCCCTTTTTTCACGATTTTTCCAGATTTTATCTAATTTTTCAATACTTTTCCCTTTTTTTATTATATTCCCCTATTTTTCCAGATTTTCCCCATTTTTCACTATTTTTCTCGTTTTTCCCTATCTTTCTTTAGTATTCCTTTTTTTTCAATATTTTTCATTATTTTTCCTTATTTTCCACCTAATTTAATTTTTTTTTTTCGATTTTTTCAATATTTTTATCAAATTTCCCCAATTTTTTACATCTATTCCAATTTTTTCCAATTTTTTCCAATTTTTCCCAAATTTACTTTCTCGACCCACCTCCGAGAAGGGAGAGTAATGTGAACGAGCTAAAAAAATTTTCGAGATAAAGATGGAAATATCCATTTTGAGGTCATCTGAAATGATTAAGACCATTTCCAACGGAAGTCTGTCTGTCTGTCTGTTTATCTGTCTGTCTGTCTGTCTGTATTCTTCCACGATAGAGGCCACACGTATAATCCGATTGAGCTGAAATTTGTTATATGGGTTTGGAAGAACTTATTAGTTTTTGTACGACATCTGTCAAACGGAAGTGTCACTATCAAAAAATGACAGATGCAATATGTCACGGAATTCTACTTGTAATATGTCATTTGAACGCCCTTGAAAATCTCTATTCAGTACAGTCAAAATTATTTCCCATACTGTCAATTGTCAATAATAAAATATCAAAATTTTAAACTTTTGCATTAAATATCGGAAAAATTATTCGTGTATACTCGTCGGGAAAGATTTTTTCTCTATTTTTCCTATTACTTTCCCGGTCTCATCAATTACCGATTTTCTCCTTTTTCCCAGTTTTTCACTATTTTTCCCAATTTTTCATTATTTTCCTCATCTATTCCAATTTTTTCTTATTTTGTACCATTTTCCCAAATTTTCCCATTTTTGTTCAATTTTCCCCAACTTTTCCCAAATTTACTTTCCCGACCAACCTCCGAGAAGGGAAAGTACAGTGAACGATCAAAAAAAATTCGAAATATTGGAAATATCAATTTTGAGGTCCCCCAAGAAGATTAAAACCATTTCCAGAGTAAGGTCTGTCTGTGTGTAATCTTCCACGATAACTGCCGAACCGTTTCACCAATCAAGTTGAAATTTGGTATAAAGGGTCGGTGTGTGCCTAGAATGCGTCCATTAGTTTTTGGTTCAAATTGGTACGTTAGAAGGCCCTCAAGACCGACATTTATTGAATACACATGTAAGATTTTTGCCTTTTTTAAATTTTAAAGACCAACAATACATTTTAGTGCAAAATGTTGATGAACAAAGTTTTAGAGCATAAAATTTCCTACAATTTTTGTCTCAAATTTTTTTCTGAATTTGCATTAATTGCGTCACTACAAGGCGCGCAAAAAATGTGTTTGTAGGTTTTCAGTAGTTTTGCCAAATTTTGAGGCCAAATAATGCATTTTAGTGCAAAATTTTCTGTATTTAAATACATTTCGAATTCCCATAATTTTCCCGCTAGAGGGCGAAAACTATACACATTTTGCCTTTTTGCCTTTGTTTTCAATTTTGAAGACAACAGTGCGCTTTAGTGCAAAATGTTGTAGTACAAAGTTGTAGAGCATAAAATTCCCTACAACTTTTGTATGAACCTTTTTTCCGAATATGAGCTATCACTCACCACCCCTGCAATTTAAATTTTTCCAAGATGGAACTCCCCTCAAGAAAGGGGTGAAATTAGGGGTAAACTAGTTATACAAAAATGTACATTTTAGAAATCAAAGATCGACGTGTCGTAGCGATTTTCCTAACAAGAGTCCAGTTAAATAAGGGGGTAATACTTAATTATGATGCTTACTGTATACTATTAATTAAACTTCATGAATTAGAAAATTTCAAAGTGAAAAAAAAATTAAATTCCACCCTAGTAAGAAATTTATTGACATTTAAAAAAAAAACACTTATATAAACGTCTCGTGGCTAATAATAAATCGAAACTGTGCACATGTCGAGAAAGAGAAAATGCATTAATAACATGTGACAGAAGTGTTGTTTTTTCTTTCAAAGCCACCTACCTTTTGAGATAATTACATCTAGGCAAGGCTCGGTTTGTAAATGTAAAACCCGTATCGTAATGGCTATTCTATGTATCAAATTCGTTTGACGACTTAGAAAGAAAGTTCAGGAGATAGCAAAGCCTACGTAGTTATATTTATTGCTGTAAACAAACGATTAAATAAATCTAGTACTACTAGATTAGGTGTCATTGATAAGAAGCAAGTTTTTTTTCTTTCATTAAAATTTTCCCAGAGAAAAGCAGTTAACTTAGTCTTAATATTTAGTAACTTGTTTATAGTCTAGTTAGTAAGTGTTTATTGGGTCAAACTTTTTTCTCCGCCTCTGAAAAAATTCAAAAGTAATAAACAATTAACTAAAAAAGAGGGGGTTTATCTTTTTGCAAATATCTCAAAAACTATTTGACATTTTTCAAATTTGAAAAAAATTCAAAAAGAGGAGGAAATTTCCAAAAAAAAATTGTTCCTCCCGGAACTGTTTTTGAGATATTTGCAAAAAACCAAACCCAATTTTTTTTCAATTAATTGTTTGTAACTTTTGCAAGCGGCTATTTTTCGGAGTCGGAAAAAAAAGTTTGACCCAAAAAGCACTTGTTGACTAGACTATTATGATTAAAATGAGAATCCCTGACCTATATTAATTTATAAAAAGTGTCATTTTTAATAATAACGTTTACGTCTTCTAGACCATGAAGTAATCAGATTTCTGGTCGATAGAAAAACGTAAAAACCATAACCTATATTATAGATGGCAAAAACAAGTTATACCAAGTAATGAAACGTAACGAGATTGGACGTTTTCTAATTAATCTCGATTTAGAAGTAAGTGTGTCATTCTTCGTTTAGTATAATAGTTACAATGTTGAAAAGGTGAAGAAGATTTACAATTTTTTTATTATAAATTGTCGTAAAGGATTATTTAAAATAGTAATAAAAGACAATAAAACATTTTTAAATAAATTTAAGTACTTGAAATCATTGAAACAATATTAAAATCGAATAATTACATAAAAATTTCAATAATTTTGATCAAAATTTTAATAATAATAAAGAAAATTTTTCATAAATTATTTCATTTTTTCATATTCATTTATTACAATACTTTCTATTTTACTTTCGTAACTATGAGAAAACGGAAATATTCATTTTGAAGTCTACTGAGACGATTACGACAATTTCCAGATGTCTGTCTGTCTGTCTGTCTATGTGTGTGTATTCTTCCACGATAGAGGCTACATGTTTAATCCCATTGAAATGAGATTTGGTATATCCATTGACATATACGGACATGGCAACGGTGAGAATTGTGCTATTTCGAGAGAAAGAGATAAATCGATGGTTTGGTCAATTTATATCTCTCTATAGAGATAGCGCTAGACCGACCGAACCTATAGGCCATCTTCCTCACGCTTTTCAGCAAAAACGATATAAATAAATGTCAATGGGGATATGGGTTTCGGAATCCATTAGTGTTTGTACGACATCTGTCAAACGAAAGTGTCAGTCTCAAAAAATGACAGAACATATATTCAAAGAATTTGACTTGCAATATGTCATTGCAAAACTCTATTCAGAAAAGTCAAAATTATTTCTTAAACTGTCACTTGTCAAAATAAAAAGGCAAAATTTGAAACTTTTAACATTAATTATATGAAAAAGTACTTCATGGATTTGAACCAATTTCGGTAAAATATTGAAACGTTCCTACCCTAGGTCACTTAATCTCTTATTAATTTCCATTTTTAATTACCATTTTTCCTATATTTTTCTATTTCCGTAGATTATTTTACATATAAATTCTAATTTTATTTTCCCCTGTATAAAATTTACGGTTCTAATATTTCTCTTAAAATTCGTAAAAGCCTCAAAATAGCTAAAAAGTTGTCCTCAGGAATGCAGTTATCTACGATAACATAAACAAATTGGCGATAACGAGTCGCAATGGGGTAGATTCCCACCGCTCACTTGTATTCCTTTACGTCACGAAACAAGATAATTAAATTTTCCCAATGAGGGATGTCGCAGACGGCAATAGACCCGCGGGCATTCCATCTTCCTACCGGAATGATTAGGACATTATTGACCATAGTAAATACACGTGATTTCAAATCACTAAAATAAAAAGGTTGTAAAATAAAAGCAAACAGAGATATAAAAATAATTACACAAACACAAAATACAAATTGGTAAAATGTGACAAATGTGAGGGGTCCTCACATACAAGTAGAGTAAAGAGTAAATAATGTTTCAAGGTTTTGATTTTTGTAATTATCATAAAAGGTTGAAATTACGGAATATACGATTTGAAGGTTTTTCAGTGTTTTATTTTTTTTACTTGCAGCAAACTTTATTGTAACGAATAAGAATACATCACACCTGGGTTCTTTAACAATACTAGACGATCAGGTATATTTTATGATAAATTTCAGTATGAAAGTTTCTTACCGAAATGGTCATCGGTTTGTTACTAGCCTTTTTCATGAGATAGATGGCCAGGGGAGTGGGAGGTTACAATATGTTTCGGTTAATCATCGGAAGAACCCATTAGCTTTTGTACAACATCTGTCAAACGGAAGTGTCACTATAACAATAAGACGACAGAAGCTGTATATCGATGAATTTGATAAAGATAATTCCTTAACGATAATGGGTAGTAAAAAGACGAAGCTCAGCAGACTAATAATTAACTTTACAACAAATTCGATTCATTACGATACTGATGAACTGAATTCAATTAACCCTTATTAAGGCAGCTAATTAAAAAGATAAAAAAAATTGCAAATATTCATCAATAAAGATATAAAGATATTAAAGGATGTCACATTAGTTAAAAGATAAAAAGATAATATTTAAATATATAAGAGAAAAGAAATGTACAAAAGGAGAGAGTATATTTCGGAAGAAGATACTTTTATTTATAATTAATTATTAGTTAGAGAGAAGATTTATATTATTATAATGTTTCCTTGAATTCAGATATGACGTATTTTAAAATAAACAAAAAAAGGTAAAATTTACATTAAACGAAAGGTAGACAGTACAAACGAGAAGTGAGACATAAAGTGTAAAGATAAAATTTTAATAAGATAAACTCTTTGGATATTTTTCACTAACCATGTTTTGTTAAGAATAAAAAAAAATTTAGATAAATTTAGGTAGTATTACTAACCGTAAAGTAAAAAATGAACAATAATTAATTAAGATAGTGGCAGGAAATAATACAAAAATGTTGAATATAATCAACAAACAGCAAAAAAAAATTATTTTCAAAACGAGAAGCAAATTAAAAACAATCGGCATTATGAATTTTAGGAAAATAAGTTAAAAGATAATTTTGTTTTTGTTTGAAAATTCGTTACCATGATCCGAAATATTTATAAAAGAACTCTAATTAGGAGCAAAGCGTAACGAATATTATTTTCAGACAAACCCACGATAAATAACTAAAAAATTAAATTTTTTAACAGGAAATTGTGAATAATAATATTCACACGATAAAAAAAAGATAAATTACACAGCTTGAAACACATTTTTCAGCTGGTTCCAAAAAGCATACACGGATGCCTAGCCAATTAGATTACACCTACATCGAATGATTCCGAACGTTTCTTCGTTCGATAACGTTCCTCCGCTTATTTCGAAGTCCGAATAGTAATTTTTATTGCTACACCAATATAAATTTTACTTCACAGCATACATAAATAAACATGGAATCAGAAAAGTAAATTTTGCTGAATTGAAATATTTTTTTTAGGTTAGGTGTTTATTGTTTCTATTTTGTAAGAATAATGGATTAATCTGCACCATTTGTAAAAAGGAGTTTAGCAGCACAAGTACAAGAAACCGGCACATTAGATTTAAATTTGGCGGTTTTCAGGCCACGCTTCTGTGCGCTCTGATTGGCCAGGCGTCCGTGATTTTGAATGTATGCTGTTCCAGCAGATATCTCAACTATACTGTTGAACTAAAAAATCGACAAGATAAGGTAAGTTTCTCATAAGAATTTCCTTGGAGAAATCGCGATTAAGATAAAGAAAAACAAATCCACCACTGGGTCTAATTTACTCCAATAAAATTCCTAAACGAGAAAAGATAATACTTAAATTCCTAAACATTTTAATACCGATATGTCTTAAATAAAGAAGGTACTATAAAAAATTTACGGATTTATGAATTTAAATTAGATTTAAATAAAACGAAGTCATAAAGAAAAATTAAAAAAAAATGTTAAAAAGATAATGAGAGAGAGAGAGAGAGATAGAGAGAGAAAAAATATTTAAATCTCAACAAAACGACAGTTTATTAGAAAAAACCTTTTTAACTAAATCTGTAAAACCGATCAATTTCCCGAAATATAACCTTATATTTAATTTCATTATTTAATAGAAAGTTGACATTCATTTTAAAACCCAACATTTTCTTTTTAAATTTAATTAATTAAATTCAAAGATAAAATTATAAAAATTTTTAAACAATAAATTGATAATTTCAGAGAGAGGAAAAAACCGCTAACCGATACCAAACATTTATACTTAAAAGGCAGTTCCAAATGTTGAAAGTTAACCAAAGTTAAAAGCAAATTATCGAAATTTATCAGTGAAAGAATAAAATCAAGGTCTCAAATAAAATGTAAAAAATTGTAAATATAAGTCGAAAAGAAAAAAAAGTCTCTCTAAAAATTTTAACCTTTACAAATATTCAATATTTCCTTAAACCATAAATAAAAATACGTAGCCCACGTTGGGATCGCCAAATTTGTGAAACGATACTTTATTTTGTTGATAATAAATAATTAATGTGATTAAGCTCAAACCTTTATATTATGGGTTCGTTTCACGAATAGAATTTAAAATATATTAGAAGTAGAATATTTAATTTAAAAAAAAGGTTTTGGACGCCAGTCAAATTGATTTTATTATGTAATTAGAAACAATTGAGAAAAAACTATGAAATATTTCAAAAACCGCCCTTTTTTGGGTTAAGGAAATTAAACTCAAATTAAACATTATATTTGTTTATTTCATAAATAATAAGGTTCCAGAAATTTTTTTTCTTTTTCTTTAAAAAAAAACAGCTATTCTTGAGGTTTTTTCTGGTCTTTCTTCTCCTAAGGAAACTGTAGTCCAAGAAACTTGGTCCAAAGGAAAAACTGAAGAAACTGTGGTTCAAAGAAAAAAAACTTGGTCCAAAGGAAAAACGAAGTCCAGAGGAAAAAAAATAATTCTCAGGAAAAAAAACTCTTGGCCCAGGAAAAATAAAACCCTATAAGATGAGGGGGAGAAAAAAGAAGAGATCTTCAGTAAGCGACACGAACGATATAAAGTCAGTTATTTTGACTGAGTAGACAAAGAGAAGAACATTATTAGCATGGGAAAGACATTTTATAGAAATACCAAGAGTAGAAAGGGACAGAAGGGGATATCAAGCGAGTATGAAATTAAAATATATTGAGTAGAGGAATAATGAAAACACATTGTGGTACAAAAAAGCAACACTTGCAATATGTCATTTGAAACCCTTGAAAAACTCTATACAGAAAAGTCAAAATTATTTCTTAAACTGTCACCTGTCAAATTAAAAAATATCAAAGTTTAAAACTTTTAACATTAATTATCTAAAAAAGTACTTTATGGATTTAAACCAATTCCGGTAAAATGGGTTTCGGCTATTCGGAAACAAGACAGAAGCGCCTGCGCATTAGCAGGCACTTGACGACTTCTAAACACGCATTATCTCATGAACCATAAAATATATCTCAAATCTGTTTTCAAATATCAATTCAGAGTTGAATGCTGTTTTTGAAACCGGTAGTATCACTTCCGGTTCTGGTTTGTAAAACCAGTTTTGAAACCGGAAATCATAAAAATCTGAAAATCTATTTGGGAGCCATTCAAGATATGCTGATTTTATTACCGTTGACCGTTTATCTCTATCTCTTTTCCGTTTTGAGTTACAAATGCGGACAGACAGACAGACAGACAGAGCTGTATTATAAGACTTCTCATTTAGGATTTAGAAATCTAAAAACCGTTAGTGCTTGTTCGAGTGTCACTGTCAAAAAAATGACAGAAGATATATATGAAAGAATTTACAATATGTCATTTGAAAGCCCTTGAAAAAATCTATTCAGAAAAGTCAAAATTATTTCTCAAACTGTCACTTGTCAAAAATAAAAAATGTCAGAATTTGAAACTTTTAACATTAAATCAGGAAAGTTTTTTGCTGTTTCAACCGATTTTTTTTAAATTCTACTCATATTTGATTGTTTATTTTGTTATTAAAGTAAATATTTTGTGTTGTCATCTTTTTTATTTCAATTACACACTCGTACTGTTTAATCTACCGTCACCGTAATATTCGACACACCGTGAAGTAACTGCAACAATGTTGCATTAACGATTAAAGCAATTCTTCTTGGACATATTTAAAGACAAGACAGTAATGCTTCATAAAATACGTGTTTAGGCAACGCACGAGATACTTTCGAGATTATCAATTGTGGGATTACCAGTAAGAAATTCTTATAAAGTAAATAATAACTCGGATTCCTATATGAATTCATTAATGTTTGTACAAAATTTGAACTTGGTTAAACTTTTCTGAAGGGTACTTTTAAAGATTATTTTTGTTTTTTTTAATTCTGAGGCTGTAAACTTTTCCCTAAAAAACCCTTCATAATATTTTTATAGTGTTTCTGATATATGGAATTATTAAGAATTTTATTTTATATGTTTCTCCCTTAAATGAATTTTTTTTACGAATAAAGTCATCTTCCGACGCCACTTGTCATTTGTCTGCTGGGTGAAAATCGGCTGCTAGAAAGTGGCTGCTATGTTCACACGTTTATTTAATTAATTAATATTAATATTAGAGATGATTACCAATAGACCGAAAACCAATAGACCAACTCTCTCCCCATAGACCTAATTCCAATAAACCGAACCCAATAGACCATACTGTTAAATCACTATTTTTATCTATTTAAATTTTTTTTTTTGAAAACTTGAATGGCGGAGTGGGAGAGGTTTTTTTTTAATAATCTTACTCTAAATGATAATATGAAAAACATTTATTTAAAAGAAATGTCATCTTAATGTTTATGCAAATTTTCACAATTTCACTACTTAAATTTTATGGTGAAATTCGCTTTTTGTTATTTGCGACCTACAAATGCAAATAAATCGATTTCTGTACTTAATAAGTTTATCTACCTAATAATTTTATTCTTAAGAATAAATTTCTGCACTTAATAATAGGTTTTGAACGAATTATGAATATTAGTATTCATAACTGTTGAAAGAACACTAGACTGCGAGCGTGATAAAATAAATTCTTGGATTTTCTCGAAGGACCAAACTTCTTAGGTAGAAGTTAAACCAATATGAACGTTAAAATAAAAACAGTATTTGAAATAAGAATGTAATTTTTATTCCATTTTTTCAAAGTACGAACATGAAGAGAAAAATCATAAAGCGGCACATTAATTTAAATTATGAAACCGAAACATAAATATTTAAATTGTACTCAATCACTTCACTCACTGTAAAAACTATTTACATTTTTTATTGTTATGAAAACTTTTTGGGTGCGGTTAATTACGCACCATTTTACTTATTTTAAGAAACTTTTTTGCTCTATTGAATGCATGACTGAATTTGTTCACTATCTGGATGCGATTGATTCTTGTGTGCTCTGAATTTTAACGGAGAGTAGGGTTGGTGGTTTTTTATTGGTAGGAGACATGTGACGTGGTATGTACATAGCCTTGAATTCAGAATCTCAGCGGGAAGAAATATATCTATATTTTTTTGTCTCTTATAATGAAGGAATAATATAAAAGAAATATAAGCTTGCATAGCAACAGTCGCTTATGTATTTTGTTTTGTTAACTGTATTTTGTAAGTAGGCAGAAAAAAGTATAAGAGAAAGACGGAATAATATTGTGTTGATTTTAAATCTATAAAATATTAAAATATACAATAATAGACATTAATATTATTAATTTTAAAAGAAATATGAATTAGTTTGTATTTTCTGGATAATACTCCAGTGAAATGTATCCAGGTTTCTATACATAATAATGGGTTTCTGCACTTAAAATAAGTGTCTGTACTTAAAAATAAGCTTCTGCACTTAATAATAAGTTTCTATTCTTAATAACAGATTTCTGTATTTAAAAATAAGTTTCTGCACTTAATAGTAAATTTGTGCACTTAATAATAAATTTGTATGCCTAGAATTACATTCCTGCTCTTAATAATAAGTTTCTACACTTAATCATAAGTTTCTGTACTTAATAATAGATTTCTGTACTTAATATTAAGTTTCTATACTTATTAATAAGTTTCTGTACTTAATAATAGGTTTCTGCACTTAATAATAAGTTTCTATTCTTCATAATAAATTTGTATAATTAGTAAATAAGTTTCTGTAATTAATAATAGGTTTATGCACTTAAAAATAAGCTTCTGCACTTAATAAATAAGTTTCTGTACTTAATAATAAATCTGTATGCTTAGAATTAAGTGTATGCACTTAATAATACGTTTCTATTCTTAATAATAAATTTGTATAATTAGTAATAAGTTTCTGAACTTAATAATAGGTTTCTATACTTAAAAATAAGTCTCTGCACTTAATAATAGGCTTCTAGACTTACTAATAAGTTTATATTCTTAATAATATATTTCTGCACTTAATAATAAAATTTTATACTTATTAATAAGTTTCTGTACTTAAAAAAAGTCTCTGCACTTAATAATAAGTTTCTAAACTTAATAATAAGTTTATATTCTTAATAATAGGTCTCTGTACTTAATAATAGATTTCTTTTCTTAATAATGAGTTTCTATACTTATTAATAAGTTTCTGTACTTAATAATAGGTTTCTGTACTTAAAAATAAACTTCTGCACTTAATAATAAATTTATATTCTTTATAATAAATTTATATTCTTAATAATATATTTCTGCACTTAATAATAATTTTTTATACTTATTAATAAGTTTTTATGCCTAGAATTAAGTTTCGGCACTTAACAATAGGTTTCTACACTTAATAATAAGTTTCTACTCTTAATAATAAATTTGTATAATTAGTAATAAATTTTTGTACTTAATAATAGATTACGGCACTTAAAAATAAGTTTCGGCACTTAAAAATAAGCTTCTGCACTTAATAATAAGTTCCTATTCTTAATAACAGGTTTCTATACTTAAAAATAAGTTTCTGTATTTAATGATAAATTTCTGCTCTTAATGGTAAATTTTTATGCCTAGAATTAAGTTTCTGCACTTAATAATAAATTTTTATGCCTAGAATTAAGTTTCTACACTTAATAAGAAGTTTCTATTCTAAATAAATATGTTTCCATACTTAATAATAAGTATATCTATTTAATAATAAATTATAAAAAAGAAAATTTCATCATAAAATTTTAGTAATGAACTTGACTGTGGAAAAATAAAAAGCACAATTTTTTTTCGCTTTTTTTAAAATATATAAATAGATTTTTTTTCGTTTTGATATACAGGGTGTTGTTTTAGCCGGATTTGGATTTTTATTAGTAAACAAAATAATTCCATATTTATTCATTTTTTGAAAAATAAACTGGCGCCTAATTAATGACATTTTACTCCCTTAATTACAACAAAAACTGCATTAAAACACTTAAAATTAGCGTAAAAAGTTGTATTTATCACTAACGATTTGGCACCCAACGTCTTAAAATATTATTTGACAAAAAATAAATACGGTTAAACGATGCACAATTCGCGAAGAATTAAAAAATCAATTTATATATTTAACGCTACTTGGTTAGAATTGATCATGCGACGTTGCCAACGCGGATAATGAAATTCGTAATTTCGTAAGAGTGTTTCATTAATTTTGAAGTAAAAAAATACAAACCAGTTATACATTAAAACTGTTTTTTTATATTACAAAAAAATAAATAAACATTGTCAGTGTCAAGCAAATGGGTTTATTTTAATTAGTGATTATAAAAAAAGTACATTTAACACTCTAATAATTATATCAAGGTCATTATCTCATTATCTTTATCTACAAATCTTGATTAATGTTATTAAATTAGTAGCGTACACATTACATTACCTTCGTCAAAAAAAAAAAAAATATAATCACGATTAATTTTTTTTTATCACCTCAATTTTACGCTATAATTAATTGATTATAGAAGCCTTTTAACAGAATGTTTGAAATGAAAACCTTCTCGAAAGGTTAAGGAGATAGAAATGACCTCTAGTTGATTATTCATTGTTTATAACGAACAATGGATCGTTAATTGTTGATAAAAAGCGAAAAATTAATATAAAAGTAAATGGTAGAAGAAAAAAAAAGTGATCAGTACTAATGATATGTCTTTTTCAACGTGACCTAGTTGAAGCTTTCTTGTCAATAAATTTAATGCACAGGTGACTGGATTATAATTTAACGATATTATTTTCTAATTATTTTTGATCACGTGTCTGATTAAATCATTATTATTTTTGATCAACAATCTTGAATTTGAATCCATACGAAGTAAGTGCAAAAATGGAGGAAAATAGAGAAAAACAAGGAAAAACAGGGGAAAATTATCAAAAATAGTATATAATATAGGAATATAAAGAAAAACATGGGCAAATAGGGACAGATACCTATATAAAAAATCGGCTGTGTCACCCCAGAACTTTCCCGGCTCGACGGTAGAGAATATGTTATTTATTATTATTATTTTAATTACAAAATACTAAGCATTTCATTAATTTATGGAACACTTAAAAAATAGCGAGCCGATGGTGAATACGTCTACCGAATTGATATATCAATGTTGATAATGACATAAGCTGCGCATGCGCACGTTGTATATCACACTGCCACAATCTCCTAAAATCATGTGTGAAAACTATTAGGAATTCGGGGAAAAATTTTCATACAATAGTTGTAGCGAATTTTATGCTTTGCAACTTTGCACTGAAACATTTTGCATTAAAGAGCATAATTTACCTCCAATTTAAAAAAAAATGGAAAATTATAAATGTGTATTTTTCTCGCCATCTAGCGGCGAAACTATGAGGAATTCGATAAAAAGTTAAACATAAAAGTTAAAGAAAATTTGATTCTTTACAACTTTGTACTACAACATTTTGCACTAAAATGCATTGTTTGTCCTCAAAATCAAGAAAAACTAGAGAAAACCTACATGCACATTTTTTACGCGCCCTCTGGTGGAGCAACTATTGGAAATTCTGGAAAAAATTTAAAACAAAAGTTGTAGGGAATTTTATGCTATAAAACTTTGTACTGCAACATTTTTCACTAAAGTGTATAGTTTATCCTTAAAATTTAAAAAAAGTAAAAAATTGTTACATGTGCAATTAATCAATGTCGGTCTTGAGGACCTTCTACTGCACCAATTTAAACCAAAAACTAATGGTCGTATTCTAGGCACACACCGACCCTCCATACCAAATTTCAGCTTGATTGGTCAAACGGTTCGGCAGTTATCGTGGAAGATTACACACAGACACACAGACAGACCATGCGCTGGAAATGGTTTCAATCTTCTTGGGGAACCTCAAAATGGATATTTCCATCGATACCTCGATTTTTTATGTGCCCGTTTACCTTACTTTCCCTTTGATGGGTCCGGGAAAATAAAATGGGGAAAATAACAAAAAATAGGGAAAAATATGAGAGAGTAGGAAAAATAGGCAAAAATAGGGACAAATAGAAAAAAAATGTCGATTGTGAAATATAGAGAAAGACAGGAAAAAAATAGAGCAAAATAGGGAAAAAAATGAAAAAACAAGAAAAAATAGAAGAAAAAAACAATGAAAAAAAAGGAAAAAAACAATGAAAACCAGGATAAATATGGAACAAATAGGAAAAAATTGGAAAAATAAAAAAAAACAGCGAAAATTGAAAAAAAACGGAAAAAATAGGGATAAACGTAGAAAAATAGAGAAACATTAAGGAAAATACGAAAAAATAAGGAAATTTGAAAACAATAGGAAAAAATAATAAAAAATAGGGAAAAAAGTTCAAAATTGGGAATAGTATTAACAAATAGGGCAAAATAGGGACAAATAGAGAAATTTGGGAAAAATAGGGAAAAACTGCGAAAAATAGGAAAATTTGGGAAATAGAGTGAAAAATTGAGTACAGTAAGAAAACATAAAAAAAAATATGGAAAATATGGAAATAAGTGAAAAATACCAAAACATATAGGAAAATAGTAAAATATAGGGAAAAAAAAGGAAAATAAAAAATAATAAAGATAAATGGGAAGAAATAGAAAAAAATAATGCAAAACAGGAAAAATATGAAGAAATATTAAAAATAGGGAAAATCGGAAAAAAATAGAGAAAAATAAGTACAAATAGAAAAAAATGAGAAAAATAAGATAAAATAATGAAAAACAGACAAAAATTTGGACAATTTGACCAGTTTTGGACGGTTTTTACCAGTTTTGTCCAGTATCCTGGTCAAAGGACCACGCACTGTATCAATGGAAAATTGGCTTTCGGTGAATTTGCTGTAATTTTTTATATATTGTAGAATTCACGATGCTGATCAAATGTCTCTATTGCGCTGACGCTCTAAAATTTAACGGTTTAGATTATACAGGGTGCTGAAGTTAATTTTTCAAATGGGCATTGTGAAGATACTTTTTTGAATGTACAAACCAACTCAACCATACGTAGATTATTTATATAGCTGATACAAATGCGCTACATATTACAATAATTACTACACACACCAACGGTATACAGGGTGATTCCTAAGATAGCAAATTTTTCAGTAATTTCAAAAGAAGTAAGCAATGGAATTTCATTCATTTACAGATATTTTGCAGGATACCAATATCAATTTCGATTGATGATATTTGCATTTCCTGAATCTGACTGAAATGTTATATACAGGATGTTAAAAATATTTCACAATATTTGTGTTAAGTTACGTTAGCATGATCAATCGGAATTGATATTGATATCCTGCAAAATACCTGCAAATGAATGAAATTCCACCGCCCAATTTTTTGGAAATCACACTGAAAAACTTGCTATCTTTGGACTCACCCTGTATACTGTTGGTGTGTTCAGGATTTATTATACTCTATAGCGTATTTGTATCGGCTATACAGGGTGAGTCATGAGGAACTGTACATACTCCTACCTAATATTGAGACTCCTATGGGAATATCAAATGACTATTAAAATGTGTCTGCTCCCATTGTTTAATAATATACAGGGGGAGTTGTGAATTTTGACAAATTTTATTTGCTTATAACTTTTGAACGGTAAGTTCGATTTGTCTCATATTTTGGTAAAACGTTACTGTACTTCCACATAATTAACTAATTTATTCACGATAGAAAAAAATCAGGTCCGGTCTGAAAAAATTAGTTCGTTTTTTTTTCATATAAAAAAATTCACCCTGTATATGGTTTTTGAAAACTGTAATACGTATTTTACATAAATAGACAACAAAAATGTCGTATTTATTTTTTTCCCCACACGATTTCTCAATTTCTAATAAAAACATCTTTAACTGTAAATTAAAAGTTTAGCAAAATGAACCATAGATTTCTAAAATATAACTTTTCTTGCAAAAATTTAATTTTTTATACATAAATTTAATTTTTTGTACAAAAATTTAATTTTTAATTACTAGTACAACCACAGCTTGTACTACATTTTTAATAATACAACCGTTTTAGTTAATTTCCAGAATCGGCTTTGAAAAAGTACAAGCTGTTTTCAATAATATTAAAACATCACCCTATATAACTTTTCTTTAGTGATTTATCGTTATTGTTATTTTATCAAATTCTCAGAATTTTGTTTCGGAAAAAAATACAGTTTGATATTTTTTAAATTAAAGAAAAGAAAATAGAACATTGAAAATGAACGAATTTATTTACATTTTTAAGAAAATTTAATAATACATAAGAATAGACAATTACATAAAAGAATTTAAGGCACAAAAAAACTAAAACGACATAAATTACTTCAGAAAAATTATACAGGCCGATGTTTTAGTATTATTTAAAACAACTTGTACCTTTTGAAAGCCGATTCTTAAAATTAACTAAAACGGTTAGTAATTAAGAATTAAATTTTAGTACAAAAATTAAATTTATGCAAGAAAAGCTATATTTTTATTAAATCTATGATTAATTTTGCTAAACTTTTAATTTATTGTCAAATTTGATGTTTTTATTAGAAATTGAGTAATCGTGTGGGGGATTTTCAAAAACCATATTCAGAGTGAAATATTTTATATGAAAAAAACTAATTTTTTGAGACCGGACCTGATTTTTTTCTAGCGTGAATACATTAGTTAATTAGGTGGTAGTACTGTAACATTTTACCAAAATTTGAGACAAATCGAACTTACCGTTCAAAAGTTATGAGCAAAAAAATTTCACGTATGTATAGTTCCTCATGACTCACCCTGTATAAATAATCGATGCATAGTTGATTTGTTTTGTATATTAGAAAAAGTATCGTCATAATGACCATTTGAAATTTTTGGAAAAGTTAACTTGCATCGTGAGTTCTACATTAACGAAAAAACCGAGCAAATTCACCGAAAGCTAATTTCCCATTTATAACAATGTGAAAAAATGAGGGGGTAATCCCACCCAACTTTCCGAACACTCCTAGTAAAGTAATTATTTAATCGATTATTTTAGTTTTTCTGCATTAAAATACATTAATTATATTACCTATCGAATGGTATAAATCCCATTTTAATATCTTTAATATTTTTAAAGTTATTCAATTTCTTTTAAACTTATATTAAATTACAAAAAAAAAAATAGGAATTCTACAATTTTTTGAATAAAATTTTGAAAAAATCACAATTATAGAGTTTTTTACTACAAATTTAAGGGTAATTTTTTTAAAATTTTTAATATTAATTTTAACCTTAAAACAATTAAAACCTATTTGTGAATAATTTTAAATTCAATAAATAATTAATATCTCATTCAATTTTATTCAAAATGGGAAACAGACCTTTTTTTTAGGTTTTTTGGATCAAAATGCATTAATAAATTTAGTTTAAAAAACTAAAAAAAAATCAAATTTTTTTTCAAAAATTCATGGGTAAATCCATTGAATTGTTTTAACTTTTTTCATTTTTTGCTATAACTTTTACAAATACTATGTTAAAATTATGAAATAATTTACACACATAGTACTTTTGGATCCTTTTCGGATATGCTATTTAATTTTTTCATTTATTTTGTACTTATTGACAAAACGAAATTACAAAAAAATTTTAAAAAATTCTTAATTTTGGCTGTAATAATTACAATTCTAAATTTTAAGAAACTAAAATACATTTAAAATTTAGAGTTTTATATTATCTTTCGAATGGTGAAAATCACATTTCAATAACTTTAATATTTTTGAAGTTATTCAATTTAGTTTAAAATCGTAATATAATCTTAAATTTCTTAGCCAATTTTTTAAAAATTCCAAAATTTTTGTAATAAAATTTTGAAAAAAATTACAATTATAAAATTAATTATTACAAATTTAATTTTTTTAAGTTTTTAATATAAAAATTTAACTGAAAAATAATAATTTAATAAAGATAAAAATTAAAATAAAAACTAGCGGCGAAACTATGCGCAACTTGAAAAAATAGTCAAGACAAAATTTATAGAAAATTTTATGTTCTACAATTTTGATCCCATGTAATTTTTCATAAAAATCCATAATTTTGTCTTAAAATCTAAAAAAGTCACAAAAATGTCTATATAAATTTTTTTCACGCCCTCTAGCGGCGAAACTATGAGGAATTCAAAAAACCGGTAATGACAAAATGTGTAGAAAATTTTATGTTCTACAACTTTCGTATCTTGTAATTTTTCATAAAAATGCATTATTTTGGTTATTTAAGAAAAATATGAAAAAAAATTACTTTTTCATAAATCTGGCAACAATGGCAAAAGTTTTTGAAAATTTTAAACATTCGAAATTAAACTATAACGTATAAAAAATATATGTGTAAAACTTTATTGTCATCTTGTTAAGTAATGACGTCATCACTTATAGCAACTGTCACTTCCGGTTGTCCGATTAACTCCAAAATCTATACAGGTCGTCTCCTTGTTACCCTAAATATGTATATAAAATTTCATCTAAATCGGTTCAGCCGTTTAGACGCTATCGTGTTCACACACACACACACAGACACACACACAGACACACACACACACACACAGACAGACATCATGCTAAAAATGGTATAAATGGATTCAGGTGACCTCAAAACGTAAAGATCCGTTAAAATCTGGGTATGGTCAAAATATCATGATCGCAATACTTTCCTTCTATACAACTCTGTTGTTCGGAAAGTAAAAACACCGAGTAACATATATTGCGTAAATTTGATCATTTTCTATGGGTAGCAAATAATAATAATATAATAATAATAATAATAATAATAATACTCGCCCTACATTTCACCCCCTTACGAGTGAACCCCAGAAGCCAATGGCTTGTGCGGGGAAGGGACGGCTACAATTGACTCGTCCAAACAAATAACAAGAATCTGGGGCTGTCAGTTTTTAGGCGAGTTTTCTGACTAAACAAGGAGCCCTTGTCGAAAATCATATGACTTAACTTGTCGAGTCGCGCTTGTTCAAGATTTATTCATTTTTGTCAATAACCATATTTTCCAAAAGATTTATAAGTTAAAACCTTTTTCAGTAATGGCCATTTTGGTCGCGATTAGAAATCCCAAAATAGTTCAGTTAATTTGTATATGTCGTTGGGTAAAGACCTGCTTTGTGTTTCTGTCGGACTGACGAGGATTTCTAAGAATTAATCAATCGTTTTCATAATTTCGTGTTCATTTTGATAATTATTTATTTTATTGTATGCACTTTTATATTAATTTTGTTTTTATCTTTGTAAATATTTAACTTTCGCCAATAACTCCTATTAAAGGAAAAGGCACGTAAAAATTTATATACTTCACACAGGATGAGATAGAACTTCAAGCACTGTTGATAACATAGACTTTTATAATTAATTACGTCAATAATTATCATTTTATTGTAATTCATTCTAGGTTGCTCGGCCTAACCACAGATATTTTGTCGTAATAATGTAACAAGGCCGGCCCTGTGTAAACACCGCGCTCAAAAGATAGAACTAGAAACTTGTATAAATCATGACGTCATCCTTCCAGATGTGTCTGGAAACAACGCGATGAGTCGAGATCGGTCATTATAAGTATACAGGGTGTTTTTTTTTTAAGTTTCCACCCCCGATTTAGGCTTACCCAATAATTTTTGACAAAAATGGCGAGACACGTCGATTTTTGATTTGAGGGGGACAAAATTTTTGATAAAAAACATCACTCTAACGTCAACCCCCTTTACCCCTCAACTTTAAAATTTAAATAGGAAACATACCATGTGTGGCACATCAGGGAAAAGGTACTTCAATGCAGGGTGTTTTTTCCTACCCTCACTTTACTCTCGCACACTTTTGATTTAAAGGAAACGAAATTTTTGACAAAATTTGTCGCTCTACCTTAACCCCCTTCACCCCCACCCCGTAACATGAAAATTTGAATGGGCAAATCATGCAGAGGAAAGGTAATTCAATGCAGAATTCAAATCATACCCTTTGTCCACTGCTAGGACAAAAAAAACATTACATAATTTGTATCAATAATGTTATCAGTTTATTGTTTAAAAGAAGGTAAGAAAGACAGACTTGACTTTTGTTTAGCACACGATGGACAACATTTTGAGCAATTGCTGTAATTTTTTTTATTTTTACCTTCTTTTAAATACCTAACAATAAACTGATAACATTATTGTTACAAACTATGTAATGTTTTTTTGTCCTAGCAGTGGACAAAGGGTATGATTTAAATTCTGCATTGAATTACCTTTCCTCTGATGTGCCACACATGGTATGTTCCCTATTTAAATTTTAAAGTTGAGGGGCGAGGGGTGAAGGGGGTTGACGTTAGAGTGATGTTTGTTAACAAAAATTTTGTCCCCCTCAAATCAGAAATCGACGTGTCTCGCCATTTTTGCCAAAAATTATTGGGTAAGCCAAAATCGGGGGTGGAAACTTTTAAAAAAAACACCCTGTATATACTTGGAAAAGCCGGACAAAAAGAACAGAAGACGATAGCGCGCTAATATTAATTAATATTGTTAGTTGTGTAATATAAATATTAGAGTTGTGTTTTTACTGTAAATAAATTAGTTATAGATATACCGAATGTTTAAGTTCACCGGACCCGAATACAAAAACATTACAATAATATTGGAATTTATATAGAAAGAAACAGAGCTGGGGCGTTACTAAAAAAAAATAATGCGTTACTTTACCGTTACTTTTGCTAAAAGGAACGTGTTAGATAAACGTTACCGTTACTTTTTTTAAATAGTAACGATTTATTCGTTACTTTCCAAAAGTAACGAGTTACTTTTAAAGTAATAAGGCGTTACTTTTTCTATACATTCTTATCGTTCTTTTATTGTCCATCTCACCATTTAACGCCGTTATTATTGCACATGCAAACAAAATTTTTAAATAAAAGTTGTATGATTAAGGTTGAGTTTTTAAAATGCTGTGCAGAACACAGTGGCGCGAGAAATCGACGGGGTACAAAAAAATAATGAAAACATTATTTCACATCAAACAGCAGGAAGAAAAGTAAAAACCCTTAGTTTTAAAGTAACGCGTTACTTTTTAATGACGCGTTACTGTAGCGAAGTAACGATTTTGCGTTACTTTTACAAAGTAACGCAATTACCGTTACTTTTCGCCCACTTTAAAAAGTAACGAAATTACTAGTAACGCGTTTCTGAAAAGTAACGTTTTAGTTTCGTTACTCCCAACTCTGGGAAGAAAGCACCATTAGTGTACACTTCTGTTAAACCATTTTTTGTACAACCCCTTTTGTTACACATTGATGCGATGCGTTGTCCTTTATGTATTGGACAATTTGACCAGTTTTGGATGGTATTTACCAGTCCTGGTCAAAACAAAAAAAAGTGGGTTATTGTCAACCCTATATATTTTTGTCCTATTTTAATTTTCTTTTTAATTTCCATTTCCTTCATAATTATATTGATGTTTCCGTTGTTTCTTTTATACAGAGTGGGGCAACACATTATGCACGGAATTTAGTGCCTATACCATAACAATTTAAAAAATCGGTTGTGTCATCCCAAAACTTTCCCGACGAGTATCCAGAGACGAATATTTCTACAGACATATTGCAAGTCAAATTCCGTGACATATTACTTCTGTCATTTTTTGACAGTGACACTTTCGTTTGACAGATGTCGTACAAAAACTAATTTGTTCTTCTGATGGATAACCCAAACCCATATACCAAATTTCAGCTCAATCGGAATAAATGTGTGGCCTCTATCGTGGAAGAATACACACAGGCAGACAGACACACAAATAGACAGACCAAATGGTGTTATACATCTCAGGGGATCTTAAAATGTATATTTCCATCTTTCTCGAAAAACTTTTTTAGCTCGTTCACAGTACATTTTTCCCACACTCGAATTTGAAAAAAAAAACATTTTTTTCACAAAAATTTAAAAAAACAACAAAAGCAAAAAAACTAGAAAAAAATTCAAAAGTATTTTTTCACAGGTGAATGTGTAATAATATTGCCCAAATTTTAGTGGTCATTTTATAAATAGAAATTTTATTTTTTTGAAAACTGTTAAAAATGTCATATATATTTCGATCGTAGAAAAAATGTGTGCAACACGTGCAAAAAATTACACAAATAACTATTTTTCACGTATAAATTGGTATAAAAGCAAGAATGCATAAAAACTAGAAAAAAAAACAGCAAAAATCCGTTTTTTCACACATACTAATCAGGGACCCGGACCGAAATGAAATTGACGGTTCGGTTCGGTTCCGGTTCTTGTCACATTTAAAAAAATCCGGTCCGGTACGGTTCCGGTTCTTATAATAAAATTTCGGTTCGGTCCGGTTCTACCAAATTTTTTTCGGTTCGGTTCAGTTATTTCGGTTCGATTAATTTTTTATAATAGGTATGTACAGGGTTATTCATTAAAATTACCCACCCCTTATTATCGTTATTGCAAGTTGAAAAAAAAGTGTCAAATAAAAGTTGTGTGGTTATAACTGTTTTTTGTTAAAATGCTATCAAATTTACAGTAGCGTGCAGATTTTCGGGGATACAAAAAAATATTTTTTTAAAAGGAATACCCTGTATATTTTTACATTTTTATAATCTTCTCAACGAGCTGATTTCAACGATGAATCACACTTGATGTCTGATCTGGATAATAAAGAAAGTATTATTCTTTGATAAAGATCTACAGCCACCTGAAAAATCAGGCTATTGGGTGGAAAGTGCTCCACATTATGCGCATGCGTTGTTAATGTTGAAATAAATGAAATAAATAAAAAACAAAACTACTATCGGAATCTAACCGGGGTTAAACATTAATAAAAAATTTCATTTATTTTTGCATTTATTACTCCAAAAAAATATTTTTATGGAGCACTTTCCTCCCAATAGCTCCTCCTGAAAAATCCCTTCAAAATTTTGATGAACCTACCTTCACTTTATTCATCTTTTTTCAGCTGTGTGGTTTTATTATTCATCTACTTTCAGTCATTAAAACTATGGGGTTCAGTGAGTCTTATTGGTCACGTGAATCCAGCTATTCCAGAAAACAAAAAGCTTATAAAAAGGGGACAAGAACCGAAAAAAACCGAAAAAACCGAAAAAAATCATTTTTATTTCGGTTCGGTACGGTCCGGTTCATAAAAAATATTTTTAATAAAATATCGGTTCGGTTCGGTTCCGGTCCATCTAAAACATTTCGGTTTCGGTCCGGTTTTCGGTTAATAACGGTTCGGTCCGGGTCCCTGATACTAATTTGAAAAAATGGAAAGTGTACGTTATCTCACACAAATTTAAAAAGAAACAAGCAACAATGCATTTTTCTGAAAAACTAGAAAAACAGCAGAAATGCATTTTTCACACACAAAATTGAAAAGAACATCAAAAACGCATTTTTTTAACTAATTAAAAACTTGAATGTGGAAAAACCCCAAAAATGTATTTTTCCACAAAAAAAAATGGAAATACAGCAAAAGCGCATTTTTTCACATATATATTGGTAAAAAAAGCAAGAACACATTCATTCCACATAAAAAAGAACCAGAAAAAAAACAGCAAAAATGCGTTTTTTACACATAAATTGAGAAAAAAGCGAGCATGCATTTTTCCACACAGGAAAACTAAAAAAAAAAACAGTAATAATCCATATTTCACACATAAAATAAGAAAAAAGCAAAAAAAAATATATAACAAGAATGTATTTTCTCTCAAAGGAATTTGAACAAAAATTGGTTGTATCCAGAGACGAATACTTTTTCAGATATTTATTGTTAAAGTTTTAAACTTTGACATTTTTTCATTTTTGACAGGTGACAGTTGGAGAAATAATTTTGACTGTTCTGAATGGTTTTTTAAGAGCTTTCAAATGACATATTGCAAGTCAAATTCCATGAGATATTGCATCTGTCATTTTTTGATAATGACACTTCCGTTTGACAGATGTCATACAAAAACTAATGGGTTCTTCCGACGGGTAACCCAAACCTCTATACCAAATTTCAGCTCAATCGGATTAAACGTGTGGCCTCTATCGTGGAAGAATACACACAGACAGACAGACTTCCATCTGGAAATCCAGGTGACCTTAAAATGGATATTTCCATCTTTATCTCAAAAAATTTTTTTAGCTCATTCACAATACTTTCCCTTTTCGGAGGTGGGTCGGGAAAGTAAAATCTATTTATATAGATGTATTTATCTCATTTTAAAAATATTTATAAATATACAGGGGGATTCAAAAAAAATTGGCATACCAAAATTATATATTTTTACATTTTTAGATTCGACCTGAGAATCTGATTTCAAAAACCAATCACACCTTTATTACAAAATAAATAGTTTTGAAGTTATAGACAATTGAAAATCGCATTTTTTCAACTTTATGTGATTGCTAGGGCCAAACATAAAATCGGATAAAACGGCTTACATGTGCGTATCTTAACATGTTTAGTTCTACTTGGTGGCATGAGAACAAAATGTTTACAGGGTGATCAAACTTTGCGTACTTTTGATCACCCTGTATACATGTTGTTAAGAAATTTAAGATAGGGACACATAAGCTGTTTTATCAGATTTTATGTTGTTTGGCACGTAAAGTTGAAAAAAAGCGATTTTTAATTGTCTATAACTTTTTTTTGGCTTTTGGCATTGAACAGGAGTTCTTTTGCCACATACAGACTATAACTTCAAAAATTTAAGTTTCATTTGAAAATATATATTTTTTATACCAATTTTTTTTTGTTATGTATGAATATTATTTGTGCCACTGGGTATATTTACATATATATATATATATATATATATATATATATATACTTCGCTTTTTGGGCATTGCGCCAGTGGAATGTAAATTAGCATGGAATAAAAGAGTTGATTAGTAAAGTGTGTATTATTTCTAAGACACCCTCAAATTAGGGTGTAATATATTACATTTTTGAACCACCCTGTATATTTATTCATATTTTTAAAATGTAGTACTTATTGAGATAAATATATCCATATAGAAAGATCTTTTTAAAATTTTTATGGGTTTAGGCACTAAATTCCGTGGCGTATGTACTGCCCCACCCTGTATATTCATTCCTTTTATTACTTGTTTCATTTGTACTTGTAATTTTGATTTAAACTTCTTTATTCTTCATGATTGTATTATATTTTTGATTATTTTTATTATTCCCTTTCTCTCCATTAATTCTTTTATCATTTTTATTTTCTTATACATGATTTAACATCGATTTTCTCCTTTACCTCCAAATTTTCTTTTATTTGTTTTTATATTTATTTCTAATATTCCATTTTTTTTTTCAATATTATCTTCATTTTTCTGTCCATAATTTTTTTTTAATTTTTTCTTTATTTTCCTTCTTAATTTCATCTCTTTTTTCCCGACCCATCTCCGAGAAGGGAAAGTATTGTGAACGAGCAAAAAAAAAATTTCGAGATAAAAATGGAAATGCCTGTCCGTGTCTTCCACCATAGAGGCCACAAATTTAATCCGATTGAGCTGAAATTTGGTATATGGGTTTGGGTTACCCGCCGGCAGAACCCATTAGTTTTTGTACGAAATCTGTCAAACGGAAGTGTCACTATCAAAAAATTACAGAAGCAATATGTCACGGAATTTGACTTGAAAAACTCTCTTCAGTACAGTCAAAATTATTTCTCAGAAATAAAAATATGTCAAAAATAAAAAAATGTCAAAATTTGAAACTTTAATATTAAATATCTGAAAAAGTATTCGTGGATACTCCTCGGGAAGTTTTTGGGGCGACACAACCGATTGTTTTGTTTTTGTTTTGACCATTTTTCCTATTTTTTTTTTAACTATTTTGCCCTTTTTTGTTGCCTTTTTACACCTTTTTTGTTGCCTTTTTACACCTTTTTTGACCTTTTTTTTTGCTTTTTTAAAACTTTTTTTGCCTTTTTTACCATTTTTTCTTTTTTTGCCTCTCTTTATTTTGGCTTTCTTTTAGCTTGATTGTATCTTTTTTGCTTTTTTTACCTTTTTTCCCTTTTTTTTGGACTTTTTACACCTTTTCGCCCTGTTTTAATTGTTTTTCTTTTTTGCCCTCCTATTTTGACTTTTTGGGCATTTTTGATTTTGTCTTTCCCCATTTTTTGATTAAATTTTCGAACTTTTTGCCGTTTTGTTGCTTTTTTTACCCCCTTTTTTGCATTTTTTGTATTTTTTGCCTTTATTTTCATACCATTTTGCTTCTTTTTTTTTACTTTATTGGTTTTCCCCCTTATTTGGTATATTTTTTGGACTTTTTTAAAACTTTTTTTGTATTTTTTGCCTTTATTTTCATACCATTTTGCTTCTTTTTTTTTACTTTATTGGTTTTCCCCCTTATTTGGTATATTTTTTGGACTTTTTTAAAACTTTTTTTGTTTTTTTTGTGCCTTTATTTTTCCTCTATTTTGCTGTTTTTTTAACTTTTTTGTATGTTTTTTTCTTTTTGCCTTTACTTTGTCTTATTTGGCCTTTTTTGGACTTTTTGTTAATTTTTTTCCCTTTTTTTTGGCCATTTTTCCCTCAAGTTTTCATCTATTTTGCCTTTTTTTATTTTATTTTTTTACTTTTTTGGCAAATTTTGCTTTTAGTTTTTAAGGTTTTTTGACCTTTTTTGAAATTTATTTGCTTCTATTTTGTATTTTTGTTGTTGCTTTTTTTATCCCTTTTTGCCACTTTTTTTTGCTTTTTTAAAAATTGTCTTGGTTTTTTTTGCCTCTTTTACTTTTTTTTAAACTTTTTGGCTTTTTTCTCTTTACTTTGTCTTATTTGACATTTTTTTAAAACTTTTTGTTAATTTTTTCTCTTTTTCCTTTTTTTGTCCAGTTTTTTTTGCATTTGTTCCTTTTTTTTATTATAGTTTTAATTTATGCAGAAATTTAGCAATTCTTTATCATTTTTAAAAATTTTTTACCATTTTTTGAAATAATTCATTATCTTGTTAGTATTTATAATATCAATTTTTGTGTATTTTTGCAATGTTTACCCATTTTTTTCCTGCAATTTATTTCGATTTTACAGCATTTTACTTTTCCATTCGGAAATTTTGTATTTTATGATTAAAATAATCTCATTCTCCACACCTGAGCCGGGAAACTTCTGTGATGATACAGCCGATTTTTTATTCGTAATTTTTAATTTGTGTTTTGTAATTTTCTCTCTATTATCTTGTTTCATTTAAACTTCTTATTTATTGTTTATTATAGTCCATTTCCATATTTATTTCAGTATTCTTTTTCTCTTCTACTTTATTTCCTTCCTGCATTCTTATTACACAGTTTATTTCTGTTATGTTTTCTTCTTAATTATTTGACAATTCATTTATTTCTTCATTTTCGTTTTGTGCTTCGTTAATTTAACATTTTCTACATTTTTTAATTTGTTCTTGATTTTCTTCTATATTTTCGTCTTCTTAATTTTATTGGGTGAGATATTTTTATTTCAATAACAAAATTATTATTTCACCGAATAAAAAAAAATTCTCTAGGTTTATAGACCTGTTTATTGCCTTTGGCACAGTGGAAAAAGTTCAATTCAGATCTCAATCTTTACTATTACGTCAACCAATAAAAGTGAACGGACTCGATTTTAACAGTTATAATATACAATCCCATCGTTTGCAAACTACCATAACAACGGTTCGAGATCTAAACACATAAACTGTGTGCCATCATGAAAATCTTTAATCACCCTTAACCTTTTATATAAGATTAATTTTTAAAAATAATTGAGAATTTACTTTATAACAGTATAAAAGGGATTATTCAAATGCGGGAGATTAATTTTTAAATCATTTTTAAGCTATTTGAAATAGGCTGAAATGTGACAAACTGTCTAGCGATTTTCAATTATATTGCCCCAAGTTTGACGCACAGAATTTCATAAAATTTACACAAAATCCTAGAATAATATAAATTTATTCAATTTTCATGGGACTTATATAATAAAGAAATAAATAAATAAAGACTAAATTTTACTAAATTAAAAAAACCTTGTTTAAATGAAATTCGTAACTACGGCCTTATAGTATATATAGATTGAAAGCAACTTAGATAGAATGTAGAAAGACCGAGAAGACTAGAGTTGTGGCTGGGCTGGCTGTACGGCAATCGAAAACAAATGAGCGACCTCAAGCACTCAGCTGTTTTACTTTCAAAGCCATCTTGATCGGATTGGACGTGAGCTGGTCACGATGTGTACTTGGGATGTAACGGTCAACATTGCATTGGAATATCGGAATATTTCAGAATCGTACTTAGGCAATAAGCAGTTAATAATTTCATGTATTGTTATATAAAAATTTAAGGATTGTGTTAAAAAAGCAAAAAGTTTAAGATCTGTGATTAAAAATTTCAAGAATTGTGATCAAAAATTTCAAGATCTGTGATCAAAAAATTCAAGAATTGTGAAAAAAATCAAAAATTTCAAGATCTGTGATCAAAAATTTTAAGATTTGTGATCAAAAATAAAAAATTTCAAGATCTGTGATCAAAATATTAAGAATTGTGATCAAAAATCAAAAAATTCAAGATCTGTGATCAAAAATTTTAAGAATTGTGATCAAAAATTTCAAGAATTGTAATTACAAATCAAAAATTTCAAGATCTGTGATGAAAAATAAAAAATTTCAAGATCTTTGATCACACATTTCAAGAATTGTAATTAACAATAAAAATGTTCAAGATCTCTGATCAAAACTATTAAGAATTGTGATCAAAAATCAACAATTTCAAGATCTACATCAAAAATATTAAGAATTGTGATCAAAAATCAAAAATTTCAAGATCTACATCAAAAATATTAAGAATTGTGATCAAAAATCAACAATTTCAAGATCTACATCAAAAATATTAAGAATTGTGATCAAAAATCAACAATTTCAAGATCTACATCAAAAATATTAAGAATTGTGATCAAAAATCAACAATTTCAAGATCTACATCAAAAATATTAAGAATTGTGATCAAAAATCAACAATTTCAAGATCTACATCAAAAATATTAAGAATTGTGATCAAAAATCAACAATTTCAAGATCTGTGATGAAAAATTTCAAGAATTGTAATTACAAATCAAAAATTTCAAGATCTGTGATGAAAAATAAAAAATTTCAAGATCTTTGATCAAACATTTCAAGAATTGTAATTAACAATAAAAATGTTCAAGATCTGTGATCAAAACTATTAAAAATTGTGATCAAAAATCAACAATTTCAAGATCTACATCAAAAATATTAAGAATTGTGATCAAAAATCAACAATTTCAAGATCTACATCAAAAATATTAAGAATTGTGATCAAAAATCAACAATTTCAAGATCTACATCAAAAATATTAAGAATTGTGATCAAAAATCAACAATTTCAAGATCTACATCAAAAATATTAAGAATTGTGATCAAAAATCAACAATTTCAAGATCTACATCAAAAATATTAAGAATTGTGATCAAAAATCAAAAATTTCAAGATCTGTGATCAAAATTCAAAAATTTCAAGATCTGTGATCAAAATTCAAAAATTTCAAGATCTAGATAAAAAATATTAAGAATTGTAATCAAAAATCAAAAATTTCAAGATCTGTGATCAAAAATTGTGAACAAAAATTAATAACTTTAAGATCTGATCAAGAAATTCAATTCAAGAAATCAAAAATTTCAAGAATTGTGATCAAATATAAAAAATTCAAAAATTGTGAACAAAAATAAAAAAATTCAAGATCTGATCAATAATTGTGATAAAAATTTTCAAGAATTGTGATTACGAATCAAAAATTTCAAAATCTGTAATCAAAAATTTCATGAATTGTGATCAAAATCAAAAATTTGATGATCTGTGAGTGATCAAAAATTTCAAGAATTGTGATCAAAAATTACAAAATCTGCGATAAAAAATTTAATGAATTGTGATGAAAAATTTCAATAATTGCGATCATAAATCAAAAATGTCAAGATCTGTGATCAAAAATTTCAAGAATTGTTATCAAAAATAAAAAAATTCAAATGTCAAAAATTTCAAGATCTAGATCAAAAATATTAAGAATTGTGATCAAAAATCAAAAATTTCAAGAACTGTGATCAAAAATGAAAAATTCAAGAATTGTGATAAAAAATTCAAGATCTCTAATCAAAACTATTTAAGAATTGTGAAAAAATAAAAAAAATTAAAGGTGTGTAATCAAGAACTGAGATCAAAAATACAAAAATTTAAGATCTGTGATCAAAAATTTCAAGAATTGTGATTAAAAATGAAAAATTTTAAGAATAGTGATAAAAAAATTGTGATCAAAAATTTTAAGAATTGTAATACTTTCCTAATAAAAAATAGTTTTAACTTTATCAATAATTCATCTACGCCACTGTTTATTACCGATCGATATACAATAAAATAATGTTCCGACTGCATTTAAACCGTTAGATTTGCATTTATCCATTCGTACCGGTCAATAATATCTGGTTGATTGCTCTATTTTAACTGTCATTCAGACGTTTTTATATGCATTTATCGGTTTTGTTATGGATCGATGATTGCGGTATTTACTTATGATCGATCAATGAAGGAATTCAAATATTTTAAACAAAACGATAATTCAAATATAAATTAATGGTAATCATTGAATACCAGTTCATTTATTTATATATTAACCACTAACAAAGGAATTTGTTGTTACTTAATTACATTATTTTCTCGAACACCCTATATTTGTGTCAGAGTATATTTTGAAAACTGTTATACCATATTTATGAAAATTTATATACAACGGTTTGTCGTTGTGCCACATCTAAATAAAATATTTTCAACTTTAGGTATATACAGGGTGTTCCGAAAGTAACGACCAACTTTGTTTTAACTAAAACACCTGTAATCAAAAATTTCAAGAATTGTGATCAAAAATCAAAAATTTCAAGATCCATGATCAAAAATTTCAAGAATTGTTATGAAAAATTTCAAGAATTGTTATCAAAAATAAAAAAAATTCAAAAGTTGTGAACAAAAATAAAATATTTCAAGAATTTCAAGAATTGTGATAAAAAATTCAAGAATTGTGATCAAAAATAAAAAATTTGAAAATCTATGATCAAAAATTTCAAGATTTGTTATGAAAAATGTCAAGAATTGTTATCAAAAATAAAAAAAATTCAAAAGTTGTGAACAAAAATGAAATATTTCAAGAATTTCAAGAATTGTGATAAAAAATTCAAGAATTGTGATCAAAAATAAAAAATTTGAAGATCTATGATCAAAAATTTCAAGATTTGTTATGAAAAATGTCAAGAATTGTTATCAAAAATAAAAAAAATTCAAAACTTGTGAACAAAAATAAAATATTTCAAGAATTTCAAGAATTGTGATAAAAAATTCAAGAATTGTGATCAAAAATAACAAAATTTGAAGATCTATGATCAAAAATTTCAAGATTTGTTATGAAAAATGTCAAGAATTGTTATCAAAAATAAAATATTTCAAGAATTTCAAGAATTGTGATAAAAAATTCAAGAATTGTGATCAAAAATAAAAAATTTGAAAATCTATGATCAAAAATTTCAAGACTTGTTATGAAAAATGTCAAGAATTGTTATCAAAAATAAAAAAAATTCAAAAGTTGTGAACAAAAATAAAATATTTCAAGAATTTCAAGAATTGTGATAAAAAATTCAAGAATTGTGATCAAAAATAACAAAATTTGAAGATCTATGATCAAAAATTTCAAGATTTGTTATGAAAAATGTCAAGAATTGTTATCAAAAATAAAAAAAATTCAAAAGTTGTGAACAAAAATAAAATATTTCAAGAATTTCAAGAATTGTGATAAAAAATTCAAGAATTGTGATCAAAAATAAAAAATTTGAAGATCTATGATCAAAAATTTCAAGATTTGTTATGAAAAATGTCAAGAATTGTTATCAAAAATAAAAAAAATTCAAAAGTTGTGAACAAAAATAAAATATTTCAAGAATTTCAAGAACTGTGATAAAAAATTTCAAGAATTGTGATCAAAAATTAACAAGATCTCTGATCAAAACTATTTAAGAATTGTGATCAAAAATGAAAAATTCAAGAATTTTGATAAAAAATAAAAAAAATCAAGATCTATGATCAAAAATTTCAAGATCTCTGATCAAAAATTTGAAGAATTGTGATAAAAAAATTCAAGAATTGTGATCAAAAATCAAAAATTTCAAGAATTGTGATCAAAAATAAAAAATTTCAAGATCTATGATCAAAAATTTCAAGATCTGTGATCAAGAATATTAAGAATTGTGATCAAAAATCAAAAATTTCAAGAATTCTGATCAAAAATCAAAAATTTCATGAATTGTGATCGAAAATCAAACATTTCAAAAAATCAAAATTTCAAGATCTCTGATCAAAAATTTGAAGAATTGTGATAAAAAAATTCATAAATTGTGATCAAAAATTAAAAATTTCAAAAGTTGTGAACAAAAATAAAAAATTTCAAGAATTTCATGAACTGTGATAAAAAATTTCAAGAATTGCGATAAAAAAATTCAAGAATTGTGATCAAAAATCAAAAATTTCAAGAATTGTGATCAAAAATAAAAAATTTCAAAAAATCAAAATTTCAAGATCTCTGATCAAAAATTTGAAGAATTGTGATAAAAAAATTCAAGAATTGTGATCAAAAATCAAATATTTCAAGAATTATGATCAAAAATAAAAAATTTTAAGAATTGTCATCAAAAATCAAAAATTTCAAAAAATCAAAATTTCAAGATCTCTGATCAAAAATTTGAAGAATTGTGATAAAAAAAATTCATGAATTGTGATCAAAAATCAAAAATTTCAAGATCCATGATCAAAAATTTCAAGATTTGTTATGAAAAATTTCAAGAATTGTTATCAAAAATAAAAAAATTCAAAAGTTGTGAACAAAAATAAACAATTTCAACAATTTCAAGAACTGTGATAAAAAAATTCAAGAATTGTGATCAAAAATCAAATATTTCAATAATTGTGATCAAAAATAAAAAATTTGAAGATCTATGATCAAAAATTTCAAGATCTGTGATCAAGAATATTAAGAATTGTGATCAAAAATCAAAAATTTCAAGATCTGTGATCAAACATTTCAAGATATGTGATCAAAAAGTTCAAGAATTGTATCAAAAATAAAAAAATTCAAAATATGTGATCAAAAATTTCAATTGTAATCAGAAATAAAAATTTGAAGATCTGTGATTAAAAATTTCAAGAATTGTAATCAAAAATCAAAAAATATCGTGAAAACAGTTTTCAATATACAGATAGTTTGAACTCGTCATGACACACCCTGCATACAAATTTGACAATGACATACCCTTAATTTTGACAACTATATGTATTGTTAAAACGTAACCAAACAATTTTTTTACTATATTTTCATTTATGTTTTTTTTTCTTTTACGTTTGTTATCAACAAAATTTTTTAATGGCTTTCAGATCCCTGTTCAAGATGAACGAACGCAGGGGTACCAAGGGCTTGGAATTGTGGTGTCGTAAAATGACGGAAGGTTATCCAGGGGTTAAAATCGACAATATGACAACATCTTGGAGAGATGGACTAGCCTTTTGTGCCATTATCCATCACTTTAGACCTGATCTTATGTAAGTAATTTTTATTTTTCGAAAAAGTTAATTTTAGGTTATATTTACTGATCATTTTCTCAGCAAACTTGGTAAATGAATATCAAAATTATACAGGCTGTTCCTTTTATCATGTGCTAACATTGCTATATTCTAAACCATAACAGATAAGAAGACAATTAAATGGACAAAAGTTAACCATTTTGTAGAACATTACATTGGTCAAAAAAAAATATACAGGGACTCTCGAAAATTTCGAGTTATACAGGGAGAACTAATAAATGCTATTTTTGGTTTTTTATGCATAGAATTTTTATTAAAAAAATGTAATTGGAAAACTTTATTGTATCTTAAATTTGCTACAAAAATGTACTAATAAATCTTCGATACAACGTTTCGTGTCTTAATGGCCATCATCAAGTTATTTTTTAAAAATACGGACCTGTCTTTTTTATTACAAAAATTTAGACCGTTACAATTCAAATTCAGTGATATAGCACATTTTTCTTTATATTTTGTCCTTTATCCAATTATTTTCTATTTTTCCTTATTTTTCCTCATTTTTTTCCCAATTTCCTATTGTTTCCTCTTTTTTACTACTTTCCCCGGCTCGAAGAGGGCAGCACCTGTCTAATATTATTTATTTAAATACTAGGTTTCGTTTTACAAAATATATAGGAATATTTGATAAATGATATATTGGAAAAAAAAACAATGCTTTTTTAATATCGTTCACCGGAACTTCAATATTTTTTAAATTAATAGCAATAAATAAAAATTACTTTAATTTTATTTTGTTTAATAATTTATTTTGAAGCTCTCGTTAATTATTAAGCCCCGTAAAACGAAACCACGTTTTGTATCATAATGGCGGCGGTTCTCAAAAAAATTCTACAGGATGACCAAATTTAATTGAACACTATTGGGATTTCGTAAACCGTTATAGATACAAAGTTAATTTAATTGTGAAATTGTGTATTTTCAATGAGAATTTATTGGTTTTTTCAAAATTAAAATATCAGGTGCGGTTTCAAAGATATTTGGGAAAAACCGAAATTCACGATTTTAGTTTTATTTAATTAATACATTAAATTTAAAAGTTTAAAAACTTATTTATTGAAAGTCAAATACCGCATCCAATCTTTTAAAACAACGTTTCGTCTTTGAAGTGCCACCCTTAATTATTTTTTTTTAATTCGGAAACGTACGTTTTATTTCAATTTTGAAATCTCCATTTTTTTTTTCTTTATCCAACCATGTAGAAACACTTAATATTTTGATTAGGTTTTGACAATGAACTGTACTTTTGCTTAGTACGGTCCTGTTCCATTAATTAAAAATTGAGTATACTTTGATCTTAACGCCCTAAATATATTTAATTTCTATTAAATTAAATTTTCTTAAATAACTACAATCAGAAAAAAGACTATTTTTTCTAAAAAATCACAACTAATTTAACGTGATATTTGTAGTTAGGCCTTTTACAAATAGGTGAAGCGAAATTTAATTGATCAAAATTTTATTTAGAAATTTGTACAAAAAAAAAGAATAATAACGAGGTGTAGATTTGCTGTAATTTTAGAGTTATAATTGTCATTAATGTAAACTTAAAACACATTGTATATTTTGAATTATTTTATTAATTTATTATTATTAATTCCAAATAAACAATATTGTATCCAAAAGTGTACACTATATTTTTAAAAGAGGAAATACAAGAAAAACGTCCATACTTGTTTATGATTATGACTTCCTTATATATTTTCAATTAAATAAAGTACTTATAAGGTAACGGGAAGTAATTAACTGAATTGAAAATTAACAAAATCATATGAATCTCCGATGCAGTTTATAAAACTTATGGATAAATAATAAAGGCGACATGACATGAATGCCTTGATGAGCCAAGGTTTTTTTTTTTTTTGTTCTGGCTCTTTGCCTTTTATGGCTTTACGTCGTAAATAAAAAGTTGTTACAGGGCCGCCAGAATGAAATAAATTCGAAAGGGAAATATCTAAGATAATCATGAATTTTAATTATTAAAGATCTGTAAGAACACTTTTTTAAACCGATTTTTTTTTAATACGCGCCTGTACTTTTATTTAATTTTTGAATATTTTTGATTTTTTTTTAACAATGAGAATGAATTGTACTTTTAATTTTTTTATATACGGTCCTGTTGGATTTTCAATGTACAAATTTTTTTGAATAAAATAAAACATGTTGTTTAAAAATCATTTAGGGTAAAAATAAATAGAATTGTGATTATGAAGGTTTCAAGAATAAAAAGTACAGGTCCGTATTTAAACGAAAATAAGTTGAAGGTGGATCTTCAAAGACAAAACGTTGTTTAAAAAAAATTAATATGTTATCTTAATTAACCTTAAATAATGTTTTATTTATCATTAAAAATGATTATTATTAAGGAAATGAGAAGTAATTATATAGGGTGACATTATTAAAAATGCTTCCTAAAACTCCATACTGGAGGGAAGCAATTTTTTTTTTAATTTTTTAAAAAAGTTTTTTAAATGTTTGTTTTTATATACTAAGAGTATTGGTTAAAGTTTTAATTTTTCATTATGTGAATTTCATACCATATCGTGTAATTTGTCGTACTAGAATAACCTTTTTCTGTCTGATGATGGCCATTGTTTGGCCGAAACATGTTGTCATTTAATTGTCAAAAACTTTAACATCTTATAAATAATTGTGGTATGACTTGGTGTTTTATTATTCGTTGAATAATCTTACCACATTTGAGTATGAATAATTTGCTGTTTTTGAAAAGGTTCTATGATTTTTATTAAGGAAATTAGAAGCGATTGTATAGGGTGACATTAGTAAAAATCATCATTTAAAAAAATATACTGCAGAAAGGTGAAGCTGAATTATTTTTTCTAATAATTTTTTTTAATGACAGTAAATAGAAGGTTCTATCATTTTTAAGGAAACTGGAAGCGATTATATAGGGTGACATTAGTAAAAATCATATTTAAAAAAATCTACTGAGGAAAAATTGGAACTGAATTATTTTTTCTAATATAAATGTTTATGTTTTCTAAAGTGACAGTAAATAGAAGGTTCTATGATCATTTTTAAGAAAACTAGAAGCGATTATATAGGGTGAAATTAGTAAAAATCATATTTAAAAAAATCTACTGAGGAAAAATTGAAACTGAATTATTTTTTCTAATATAAATTTTTATGTTTTTTAAAATGACAGTAAATAGAAGATTCTATAATCTTTTTTAAGGAAACTAGAAGCGATTATATAGGGTGACATTAGTAAAAATCATATTTAAAAAAATCTACTGAGAAAAAATTGGAACTGAATTATTTTTTTCTAATAAATTTTTTTATGTTTTCTAAAATGACAGTAAATAGAAGGTTCTATGATCATTTTTAAGAAAACTAGAAGCGATTATATAGGGTGACATTAGTAAAAATCATATTTAAAAAAATCTACTGAGGAAAAATTGCAACTGAATTATTTTTTTCTAATAAAAATTTTTATGTTTTCTAAAATGACAGTAAATAGAAGGTTCTATGATCATTTTTAAGAAAACTAGAAGCGATTATATAGGGTGACATTAGAAAAAACATATTTAAAAAAATCTACTGAGGAAAAATTGAACCTGAATTATTTTTTCTAATATAAATTTTTATGTTTTTTAAAATGACAGTAAATAGAAGATTCTATAATCATTTTTAAGGAAACTAGAAGCGATTATATAGGGTGACATTAGTAAAAATCATATTTAAAAAAATCTACTGAGAAAAAATTGGAACTGAATTATTTTTTTCTAATAAAAATTTTTATGTTTTCTAAAATGACAGTAAATAGAAGGTTCTATGATCATTTTTAAGAAAACTAGAAGCGATTATATAGGGTGACATTAGTAAAAAACATATTTAAAAAAATCTACTGAGGAAAAATTGAAACTGAATTATTTTTTCTAATATAAATTTTTATGTTTTTTAAAATGACAGTAAATAGAAGATTCTATAATCTTTTTTAAGGAAACTAGAAGCGATTATATAGGGTGACATTAGTAAAAATCATATTTAAAAAGATCTACTGAGAAAAAATTGGAACTGAATTATTTTTTTCTAATAAATTTTTTTATGTTTTCTAAAATGACAGTAAATAGAAGGTTCTATGATCATTTTTAAGAAAACTAGAAGCGATTATATAGGGTGACATTAGTAAAAATCATATTTAAAAAAATCTACTGAGGAAAAATTGCAACTGAATTATTTTTTTCTAATAAAAATTTTTATGTTTTCTAAAATGACAGTAAATAGAAGGTTCTATGATCATTTTTAAGAAAACTAGAAGCGATTATATAGGGTGACATTAGTAAAAATCATATTTAAAAAAATCTACTGAGGAAAAATTGGAACTGAATTATTTTTTCTAATATAAATTTTTATGTTTTTTTAAAATTACAGTAAATAGAAGATTCTATAATCATTTTTAAGGAAACTAGAAGCGATTATATAGGGTGACATTAGTAAAAATCATATTTAAAAAAATCTACTGAGGAAAAATTGGAACTGAATTATTTTTCTAATAAAAATTTTTATGTTTTTTAAAGTGACAGTAAATAGAAGATTCTATGATCATTTTTGAGGAAACTAGAAGCGATTATATAGGGTGACATTAGTAAAAATCATATTTAAAAAAATCTATACTGAGGAAAAATTGGAACTGAATTATTTTTTCTAATACAAATTTTGGTTTTTTAAAATGACAGTAAAAAGAAGGTTCTATGATCATTTTTCATAAAACTAGAAACAATTATACAGAGTGACATTAGTAAAAATCATATTTAAAATAAAATATTGAGGAAAAACTGGTGCTGAATTATTTTTCTAATAAAAGATTTAATATTTTTTAAAAATGACAGTAAATTGAAGTTTCTATGATAATTATTAAGGAAACTAGAAAAGAATATATAGAGTGACATTACTAAAAATTATATTTAAAAAAATTTACTGAGAAAAAACTGGAGCTGAAATATTTTTTTAATGACAGTAAAAGAACCGATTACTTAGGGTAATATTGGCAAAAATAATATTTTTTTTAGAAGTTTCAAAAATATAAACACATCACACTGTATTTATTCCTTTTATCTATTATCATTTTTAAGAAAAAAAATGTCTATTACACCATTCCCGTTTTTCTTAGCACATATGCAAAACTTGTTGACCGAACTAATTACCATATGCATTCCTTGCATTGTTTGTAAACAACAAAAATCTAATGCTGCACAGTAAATACATGTTGCAATATTCACAAATAATAAAATCTACAATGTAAATACCAGTAGCTTACTTGTAAAATGAAAAAATGGGGATTTAAAAAAAAAAACTATAAGAAATTTACAATAAAATAGTCCGGAAACTCGGATCTCTACTTTAATAATTAATAATGAAAATAGCAATAGTTCCTAGCTGTAATTCTGGTCGTAAGATATGAAATATATTTTTTAATTTTTTCCTTTTCCTATTAATTTTTTTCAATTTTTACTCTCTCAGAATTGCCAAGTACCTCTATTTATATATTTGTAATTTTTTTTATCAAATTTATTTTTCATTATTTCTTTATTTTCTTTATTCAAATATTTTCTTATTCCTTATCCCTTTTTATCTATATCAGTTACACTTCATACGACTTTTTTTAGGATTTTCTTCTTTTATTTCTCTTTTCAGTTCTTCATTAGTTTTTTATATTTTCTCTTTATTTCGATTTTCAAATTTTTTATATTTATGCTTTTTGAATTATCTTTTTTTTTTAATTTTGTTTTCTTTCATGATTCTTTCATTTTTATCATAAATTTTAAGTATTTATTTCGTTCGGACTAATTTCTTCATCCCTTCTTCTATCTTCTTTTCAGCATTAGTCTTGCTTTTCTCATATTTCTTCTTCCAATTTTTTTCTTCGTTTTTTTTTGTTTCTCACTTTGTCGCTAATGGGGAGTTCAACAAAAATACAACCTCACGTTTTTTCTTTATTAACAGTTAGAATTAATCAAATAAAACCAATTAAGTTTAATTATCTACCTTAATTTGAGCTAGATTTTTGAATAAATTAATTTAAAAATTCAAATTTCTAATTATTTGAATATGCCGCCATTACGATCGTGACGTCACTTATGTGCAATGAAGTTACTGTCAAGTTATTAACTGCAAATGTGTAAAGAAGAGTATACGAATGATTAACAGCTGTTAAATCTTACTTATACAGACAAAGATGGAGAAAACCATTATATGATAATTAGATAAAGATGAAACCTTGGACCTATCTATTGTGAATTCGCATTCAAAAACGAGAGAGATAAATAGATATTAGATTCCGCTGTTAGATAAATAAAACGACTATTTTAACGAGATCAGGTAATAATTTGCTGTTTGGTACATAAGTGCTGGGCACAAGCGTTCCTGATTAAGTGAAAGATCGCGTCCGCTTACTGCATATTTCACTGTCACTGTTGTAGTTTTTACTCTGTAGAGCTGGTTGATGTTGATAATTTTCCGTGTTTTATTTGTATTTGTAAAGATACGTAAACAAAGGTAAAAGTAAACACAATTAAAAACCTATTGACCAAACGACACTTTATAAGCAAACCTCATCTATATTTGAAAGCGTCAATTTTATTTAGAGAAACTGGCCCACGTTAATATTTTGCTGCAGCTATTGCACATAAGTGACGTAGGTGCACTACAAGTTGCATAGATGCAGTAATTTTTAAATATCAATTTTTTCATGTTAAATTAAAGAAAAAAAAACAGAAAAAACGATTTTTTCATAAAAAGAAATTCATTTTTTTCTCAAATAATGTAAAAACAGATGGACTAATATTTCAAATTGTATCATTTTCATTTCTACCTTGCTTTGAATTAAAATATCAGGTCCGGTTTCTGGGTAGTAATTTTGCGAAAGAAATAAAATATTTTTTTTTGTTACAGAGATTTTTCCAAACTGAACAAAAACGACGTTTACCACAACAACGAATTGGCCTTTCGAATTGCTGAGCAATATTTGGGCATTCCAGCGTTACTAGAACCTGAAGATATGGTAGAATACACTGTACCAGATCGTCTATCTATACTCACGTACTTGTCACAATTTTATCAGGCTTTTGCCGTCCGAGAAGGTAAGATATTTAATAATAATTTATTTGAACAGCAAAACAAAATAAAATTGCTTATTTTTTTAATATAAAAAAAACAATATTTACTGACCCACCCAGTAGGTCAAGTGTGCTATATACAATGTACCCATAAAGAAATCCCTACGCACGTATATATACACGTGATCACGACTAATAAAACATGTCGCCATTAATAATTAACACGTTCATTTGTTTGTGTTAACAACTTTTTCCAAGAACGTGGCACGTAAACTCGAAGACTCAAAATTAAACAACTGAAAATCGTGATGCGCGTTCTAGCGGTCAAAGGGTTAATTAAAATTGTTCGTGGGGTGGGGCGTGCGTTTCTAGATTGTTATCTTGGTTTATTAATTGCTGGAAGGCAAAGGAGTTTTTTTTTCTATAAATCATTTCGTGAATTTGTGTCAGTGTTAATAAGATTTCGCTTTAATAGAGAGTAAAAAAAACTAGATTTTGTCAAATTAAATTGTACATGTTTTAGTAAATTCTATTTTATAATAAAAATGTGTTATATATTAATTATTCAACTGCTTTTGAGCAATTAATAGTATCCATAAACAAATAGAGTGAGTTATGAATTTCATAACTCACTAGAGTGAGTTATGGATAGGAATGTATATTTAGTTATACAAAGGTATCCAGTCTTTTTTTTAATTTTTTTCTTATTCCTCTGGTTTTTTTTTCGATTTTTGTGATTTTTTGCGCCCTTTTTCATTTTTTTTTTGGTTTTTCCAATTTTTTCATATTTTACAATTTGATTTTTTTCCAATATTCAGATTTTTCTTTCAATTTTTTATTTTCTTTTCCGATTTTTTCTCAATTTTCTAATTTTTTCCAAATTTTTTTTTAAATTGCCTCCATTTTTTTCTCGTTTTTTCCCATTTTTCTGATTTTTTGTTTTTTTTCCAAATTTGCTCATTATTCTGTTTTTTCTATTTCTTTCTTTTGTTTTCTGATTTTTTTCTTATTCCTCTGATTTTTTTTTTCAATTTTTCGGTTTTTTCATTTTTTTCGTATTTTACAATTTGATTTTTCATTTTTTTTCCAATATTCTGATTTTTCTTTCAATTTTTTATTTTCTTTTCCGATTTTTTCTCATTTTTATGGTTTTTTCCAAATTTTTTTAAATTGTCTCCAATTTTTTCTCATTTTTTTCCATTTTTCTAATTTTTTGTCTTTTTCCAATTTTGCTCATTTTTCTGTTTTTTCTGTTTCTTTCTTTTGTTTTCTGATTTTTTTTTTTCAATTCTTCGGTTTTTCGATTTTTTCATTTTTTTCGTATTTTACAATTTGATTTTTCATTTTTTTCCAATATTCTGATTTTTCTTTCAATTTTTTATTTTCTTTTTCGTTTTTTTTTTCACATTTTTCTGATTTTTCCAAAAATTTTTTAAATTGTCCAATTTTTTCTCGTTTTTCCCCATTTTTTGGTTTTTTTTTCCAAATTTGCTCGTTATTCTGTTTTTTCCATTTGTTTCTTTTGTTTTCTGATTTTTTTTTCAATTTTTCGGTTTTTCGATTTTTTCATTTTTTTTGTATTTTACAATTTGATTTTTCATTTTTTTCCAATATTCTGATTTTTCTTTCAATTTTTTATTTTCTTTTCAGGTTTTTTCGATTTTTTTCTCATTTTTCTGATTTATTCCAATTTTTTTTAAATTGTCTCCAATTTTTTCTCGTTTTTTCCCATTTTTCTGATTTTTTATTTTTTTCCAATTTTGCTTATTATTCTGTTTTTTCTGTTTCTTTCTTTTTTTTTCTGATTTTTTCTTATTCCTCTGATTTTTTTTTCAATTTCTCGGTTTTTCGATTTTGTCATTTTTTTTGTATTCTATTTGTATTTGATTTTTTTTTTGTTTTTTGCTTTTTTCGAATTCTTTCACTTTTCCCCATTTTCCTTGTTTTTACCAATTTTTCTCCATGTTTCACTATTTTTCCTTTTTTCTCCATTTTTTCTTTATTTCCTTATTTTCCTTTTTATCCCCATTTTTCCATGTTTTTTTTTGTTTTTTACTACTTTTTCGCGTTGTAACCTATTTTTCCAATTTTACCAATTTTCCCCATTTCTCCCTACTTTTTCTGTTTTTCTCGGTTTTTATTGTTTTTCTTATTTTTCCTGTTTTTCTTATTTTTCCCATTTCTCCCTATTTTTTCCCATTTTCCCCATTTTTCACTATTTCTCCTGTTTTTTTTTCTTTTTTTTCCTATTTTTCCCCATTTCTCCCTATTTTTCCTATTTTCTCAATGTTTCACTATTTTTTCCTTTTTTTTCTCACTTTTCTGATATTTTTTGATATTATGTTCATCCAGAAATAAGACAAATAGATACTACAATACAGAATTGTTTACCCGAAAATCACAAAAGAAATAATATAAAGGTCTATACAGAAATTTTAAAGATTGGTGTAGAAGTAAGAATGTTAACTCGTTTACAGAAAATGTACTTTTGGCATATTTTCAGGAACTTAGCAATAAATATAAAGCATCGTCTTTGTAAACTTTCTACTCCATTATAAATAACACACTTAACATAAATTGTGAATAAAGTTCTTTCTCTGTACTTGCAGCTTAGTATTTATTCTTATAGTTGTAGATAAAGTATAGCATTTAACTTGCGGTAAATGGTCATAACTCACTTGATGAATTACAGCACTCGCCTACGGCTCGTGTTTCAAACTTCATCTGCGTGAGTTATGACCTACATTATCGCTCGTTGAATAATTTTTGATTGCTAGCAAAAATATCAATAATAATTCAGATGTTTTTTTTTTCTTCTTGGTTACTGTTTTTTCTTAGTTGGCCGAGAAATCCGGAAACTTGAAACTTCGGAACGATTTCTTTCTTCTGCTAGTTCCAGGCCAGAAATTCGTAAAAGAGGTTATGACATAAAAACCGACCAACTGTCATGATACAACTAAGGAAATGTAGATAAGTGAAAACACACACTACAACTTATGATATCTAGGAAGCATTGACTAATAAGAAAACTGTGGCTTTTGACAACACTCCACATAAAGCTGTCAGAAGGGCACTCAAAGACAGAGATGTAGACTGCACGACTTCCAAATAGATGTCGCAACTGCTTTCCAGTAGAATAGAAGGGACAAAGATAGGGCAAGACCATCTCCATTTGCACGACCCGCTTATTTGGAACCTAATAGTAGACAAACTCCTCCATATTTTGACTGACGTTTGTATATCCTGCCAAGAATATGCTGATGATATAGTCTAATGGCCAGAGGTAACTTTGCAAACACTCTGCGACATAATTCAAAGGGAACTTAATCTGATTCGCTATTTGTTATGTAGTATATGTTATTGAGTTTAGAGTGATTTGGTAAAAACACCGCTAATTGACTTTATACCGAGCGAGGCACACGCGGATTCTGTAAGATGAGATCGTCGCGAGCACAGAGAATTTCTATATCTAATATAAAAGATGTTGCACCTACCTTTTTCTGATGAATAATCTTCAACTCGTAGTCATGGCGAAGGAGGTCGTAACCACTATTTTTCACACAATTTAGGTTACGGAAGTATGATTGTTTTGACTGAAACACGAGATAAATACTAATTAATTTTATTGGCGAGAGATGCATAACCAGAAGTTAGTCCAAATTACTAAAGAAACAATTAAGAGAGAATTAGTTTACAAGTTATTAAAAAATGACGTTAATTAATCGTTAAAGAGCGACAGCTACCCAGTTCCCTATCAAGTAGACTCTCATTAATAGCTAGGCGCGTAAGAAACTATTATTTACTTAAACAACCCCGTAACCGTGAAACCCGAATTTCAGTTGATAAAATTACTCTGAATATGAATATCTAAAACAACTGCTTATTGGAAGAAGAACCGATCCTGAGCGAAGTTTGGAAATTAACTAACTCATATTTGGAAATAATTTTCAAAGTTACAAACGAAATTAGTGTCACACAACGAAAGGCTTCCGGATTCGTTCGACCCCCGTAAGCTTCCCAGTACCACTCTTAATCTTACTGGAATCTAGCAAATCAGAATGAGAGCATTTTACTAACCGAACTAAGAAGGACGTATCCCTTTTTATTACAAATTTGACTTCCAGTAAGTGCTGCCCTCTGGTCGAATTTGAAAGAGTTTACTTGAATTATGCGATTTATCAGCGACTATATAGCTATGTAATTAGAATCCGCGCCATATAATATTAAGCCTGATCACTCGAGACAGGTATAGGTCGGGTTATAAATCATGAACATTATTTGACTAAACTAATTACGTTGTTTTATATTTTTATATTTTTGAACGAGTAAATTTAATTTCGTGTCAGAAGGTTTTATGTACTACATATGTTGTGAGCCCGTTGGCTTTTTCCTTTTGCAGGCCCTTCTGAGAAGGACAGCCTTTGTCCTATTGATTTATATATCTTGGTAATATTTCTAAAGTGAATATTTACAATGTATTGAATTCTAACGAAATAGTCTATTTTCTGAAGTGCTTGACAATTTACAGGGATGGAAAAATCCGCCAAAAAACCGTCATCCAAAGCCATGTCCTGTCTTTCAATTTCTTATCTAATCACATAATTTGACTAAACTAAATACTTTGTTTTATATTTTTATATTTTTGAACGAGTAAATTTAATTTCGTGTCAGAAAGTTTTATGTACTACATATGTTGTGAGCCCGTTGGTTTTTTCCTTTTGCAAGCCCTTCTGAGAAGGACAGCCTTTGTCCTATTGATTTATATATCCTAGTAATATTTCTAAAGTGTATTGAATTCTAACGAACTAGTCCATTTTCAGAAGTGATTGACAATTTATTACTTCCTTTATGTCGAATATAAGTTACTAAGACCCCCCTGAATAAGGTACTGTTACAAAACAATGGTACCAATCGATGGGATTAAACATCAACCCAACCAAGACCACTGTTGTAACCTTCACGAGGAAAAGAAACCTCGATTTCAAAACCATCAAATTAGGTGGGCACATTATTGTGTGGAAACCAGAAGCGAAATATCTGGGACTATACAACTGCTCTGGAATTAGCACAGAAAAGAAGTAACGACGAAAGTCTTAATGGTATGCAGAAACTTCGCGGGAAAAAACTGCAGTGAATTTATACAGCTATTGCTTGGAGTAGAAGAACAAACCTTGCAATCTCGAGGATGAAATCTCTCAAAAATCCAGAGGTTAGCCTGTATTTGTCCGACGGCTGCAATGGAGGTAATCCTAAACCTCACACCTCTGCACATGCAAATGGAGAATCTGGCAAAAAGGATAACATGCAGGATGGTCCGAGAGGGAATCACAAGAACTTAGTTTCCGTATCGGAGATATCTGTGACATGCCTCAGGACAAGATACCAAAAAAGTATAAATTTGTGAATGAATTTAGCACAAAGTGAATGGTACGAGGATACCATTGCTGGCCTCAACAAAAATACCATTAAATGATACACTGATGAGCCCAGGACAGCAAAGGGTACTGGAATAGAAGTGTATGGGCCTGTTACCAGATGCTTCGAAAACTTGGGCAAATCACCAACTATTTTTCAAGCGGAAATATACGCCATTGAAAGGTGCGTCCAGTTCAATGTCGAAAAGAGATTCCTCCGGCAAGAAATTGTCATTATGTCGGATTGTCAAGCATACATCAAAGCACTGAGCTCCCACGTAATCACTTCTAAAATGGTCGGTCAAAAAATACTTGGAAAAACTAAATAAGCAAGCAAGTTACCTTCCTGAGGGTTCTGGCACATACTGGGGTGTAGGGAAACGAAATAGCTCCAAAAAAGGGACTGAAACACTGGTCATAGGATTAAGTTGAGCCTATGGAGACATTTAATCAGAACGTCAAGATCTACAACATACTAGAATTTTAAAAAAATTGGCCGAAAGCCATTTTTCATAAGAGAAGTGAGGGGTCCTTTCAAGTTTATAGGTCAATGGAAAGTTAAAAATACTTCGGAACAAAGTTTTGTAAAAAATGCTGACTTTGGCGGCTTCTCATGCCTACGTTTTGCAATATTTTTTAAAACAAAAAATACAGCTTTATCTACTCAATGAGCTCTATTGAACGATACCTCACTCGATGGGGTAGGCCAAAATTTTTTTCAACGCCCCCCTTTATCTGTATGGGAGCACCCCTTAAAAATATTTATGTGGCTTTGGGACAATAAGACGCATATAATGTGAAAATTTGAAGACTCTAGCTCCAACGGTTTAGCTGCTAGACCGGTGTGACAGACGGACGGACACGCGAGTGAGAGCAATAGGATTCCGTTTCGGCCTTTTGGGGTACGGAACCCTAACAACGGATCTGTACTTTTAATTTTTTTGTGTAGATTACTTAATTAGGTTTTGACCTAAATATGGTACTATTCATTTTTACCCTGACAATATAAATGAGTACAAGAATTATAAAATATCTTAAACAATTAGGAGGACAATTTGAGCATGCACGATCCTGAATAGGAAAAAATATTAATTTCAATATTTACATAACGGTACAGGTCCGTATTTAAAAAATAATTGAGACGAAAAGTTGTTTTAAAATTTCGGGTTTTTTCAAATTTCTGTGAACCTTTTTTATATGTCATAAAAAATTAATAAATATGCTTTAAATAATTTTACCAAATTTTGCTTATATATTTTTCTTTATGGTCTCCTTGATTTCACCTTTGTTAGTAAAATAATTAATAACATATATTAAAATTCCTATTGCAAAACATGTTTAATAATATATAATAACCACACACATATTGTTCTCAACCATATGTATCGATAAGTTTAATATTACACAATTTCACAGCATGTTTTAGTACTGAAAAAAAAAAAATGAACATGTGAACGCAAGTGACACAGATTCGAGCATTTTGCCATTCTCCCTTTCAAGAACACTCGGTAATTTAAATGGAAATTGATGATCCCAGATGGCTTAGCTGATTTCGCAAGTTGCAAAAATAAATTTCACAACCAGAATTGCAAAATCAAATAATCAAGATTATTAGAATAATGATGAAAATAAAAAATAGGTAACTAGTTTCGATTAAATTGCCATCTTCAGGACTAATAGTCATTACAAAAATTAAAATCAAGCTAACAATAAAACGAGAAATACAATTTAAAAAAATCAGTAACTAAAATAAAAAAAAATCTGATAAAATATGCAAAAAAAGTACTCTTTAAATAATACAAATAAAAAAATGAAATCATGTTTTGTCTGTTGTCCTTAAGTTGCTTAAGTGAGAAGAAGTCACCAACTTTCGACCACCCAATAAATTCGGCACTTGTTTTTTTATTTTTAAATTCGAGTACTGAGAGTCTGTCTGCTTTCACTATCAAAAGCGATGAGATGTTAAGAGAAAGCGGTTTATTTTAGAATTGTGGATAATAATATTTGAAATTAATGGCAAATGTTAATTTTATTATCAAAAAAATTTTCAATTTATTTATAGACTTTCCAAATATAATATTTTTGGGAAATTTACAACGTTGCTTTTTAAATTATTATCAAGAATAAAGAAAAATAAAGCATAAAGAAAAATATTAAAAAAAAGAATTTAGAGACCTAATTTGTATGGCAGATACAAAAAGAGCCGGTCCGAACCTGCTCAAATTGAATTGAGTTCGTCCTTGGAGAAAACTGACTGGTAAAGTAAAAAACGCAACTTTCGTTCGAGAGTTATATTGTTTGCATCCAGACAATTTGAATTCGATCTGAACTTTCATTCGGAAGTTATAGTGTTTACATCCAGACAGACAGACATTCGAATAAATTTTTTTTTGCATTTTCTGACTCTAGGCGTTCAGAAACGTCGAGAAAAATTTGTGCTGATTAAGATAAAAATTATAGAATTAATTGGAATTCGATCGGAACTTTCATTCGAGATTTATAGTGTTTACATCCACACAGACATTCGAATAGAATTTTTTTTGCATTTTCTGACTCTAGGAGTTCAGAAACGTCTAGAAAAATGTGTGCTGATTAAGATAAAAATTATAGAATTAATTGGAATTCGATCGGAACTTTCATTCGAGATTTATAGTGTTTACATCCACACAGACATTCGAATAGAATTTTTTTTGCATTTTCTGACTCTAGGAGTTCAGAAACGTCTAGAAAAATGTGTGCTGATTAAGATAAAAATTATAGAATTAATTGGAATTCGATCGGAACTTTCATTCGAGATTTATAGTGTTTACATCCACACAGACATTCGAATAGAATTTTTTTTGCATTTTCTGACTCTAGGAGTTCAGAAACGTCTAGAAAAATGTGTGCTTATTAAGATAAAAATCATAGAATTAATTGGAATTCGATCGAAACTTTCATTCGAGAGTTAATAGTGTTTACATCTACACAGACATTCGAATAGATTTTTTTTGCATTTTCTGACTCTGGGAGTTCAGAAACGTCGAGAAAAATTTGTGCTGATTAAGATAAAAATTATAGAATTAATTGGAATTCGTTCGGAACTTTCATTCGAGAGTTAATAGTGTTTACATCTACACAGACATTCGAATAGATTTTTTTTGCATTTTCTGACTCTGGGAGTTCAGAAACGTCTAGAAAAATGTGTGTTTATTAAGATAAAAATCATAGAATTAATTGGAATTCGATCGAAACTTTCATTCGAGAGTTATAGTGTTTACATCCAGACATTCGAATAGAATTTTTTTGCATTTTCTGACTCTAGGAGTTCAGAAACGTCGAGAAAAATATGTGCTTACCAAGATAAAAATTATAGAATTAATTGGAATTCGATCGGAACTTTCATTTGACAGTTTACATCCAGACAGACATTCGAATAGATTTTTTTGCATAAGTCGAGAAAAATTTGTATTTAAGACAAAAATGTCTGTTTTTTTTTCTATTTGTATAAAATTATGGAATATATAAATTATAAAATCAGTTAAAAATTTTGAAAAAAACTTTGTCTTAGCAATGCCAACTTGCGCATTCTCGCATTATTATATTATAAGGAAGCAAAGAAAATATTCGAATTATCACACACTTATTACATAATAAGTTTAGTTCACAATGAATCACCGTATTGTATAATTTCATGAATGAAATTAATTTGATTATTATAATTTTCAAGATTTTAATCAAATTAAATAATCCAATAACATTGTTACATTTTACTGTGAATAAACTCTTATAAAAACAATTAAAAAACAATATTATTATTGTTTTTTTTTATTAAAATTGACGATTTTCGTTTCATTACACTTTAATTTTTAAAACTTATACTTATTTTTATTTAAAGCCAACATCCCATTTTTTAAAACCCTTAACTTTTATTTTTTAAATACGGACCTGTGCTTTTTATTTTATCTTTAAAATCCCCATTTTTTTTTTCTAACCAACTATGTACAACACTTAATTACTTTCCCGACCCACCTCCTAGAAGGGAAAGAATTGTGAACGAGCTAAAAAAAAATTTCGAGGTAAAAACGGAAATATCCATTTTTGGGTCCCCTGAGACGATTAAGACCATTTCCAGATGGAAGTCTGTCTGTCGGTCTGTGTGTGTGTGTGTGTGTGTGTGTATTCTTCCACGATAGAGGCCACACGTTTAATCCGATTGAGCTCGAAATTTGGTATAGGAGTTTTAGTTACCCCTCAGAAGAACCAATTAGTTTTTGTATGACATCTGTCAAACGGAAGTATCACTATGAAAAAATGACAGATCAAATATATCACGGAATTGGACATGCAATATGTCATTTTGAAAGCACTTAAAAAACTCTATTCAGAACAGTTAAAATTATTTCTCCAACTGTCACTTGTCAAAAATAAAAAAATGTCAAAATTTGAAATTTTAGCATTAAATATCTTAAAAAGTATTAATCCGATTGGACTGGAATTTGGTACAGGGTTTTGGATTAACTGTTGGAAGAAATCATTAGTTTTTGTATAACATGTGTCAAACGGAAGTGTCACTATCAAAAAACGACAGATGCAATATGTCACGGAATTCGACTTGCAAAATGTCATTTGAAAGCCCATAAAAAACTCTATACAGGACAGTCAAAATTATTTCTACAACTGTCACCTGTCAAAAATAAAAAAATGTCAAAATTTGAAACTTTAACATTAAATATCTGAAAAAGAATTCGTGGATTTTTTCAATTTTTTTACAATCTTTTCCAATTTTGTCAAATTTTTTTTTTCAATTTGTTTTTGAGATTCTTTAAGTTTTTTTTTCAAGTTTTTGATATTTTTGAGTTTTTTTGAGATTTTTAGAGGTTTTTTGAGATTTTTTGATATTGTTTGAGATTCTTTGGGACTTTTTAGGTATTTTAAAAAAATTATAGATTTTTTTGAGAATGTTTTGAAGTGTTAAGGTTTTTTGAGATTTTTTGGTTTTTTCAGATTTTTTAATGTTTTTTAAGATTTTTTGAAATTTTTTTGAAATTCATTCGAGTTTTTTAAGACTCTTTGAATCTTTTGAGATTTTTTAGAGATTTTATGAGATTTTTAAGAAGGTTTGAGATTTGTTGAATTTGTGTTTTTAGGTTTTTTGAAATTTTTTATATTTTTTGATTTTTTGAGGTTTTTTAAGTTTTTACAGATGAGATTTTTTGATCAAATTTTTGAGTTTCTGAGACATTCTATTTTAAATTTTTTGAAATTTGACGTTTTAAATTTTTTGAGATTCTTTGTGAATTTTTAGATTTTTAAAGAATTTTTGGAGATTTTTGAGATGTTTTTGAACCGTCTAAAAATTTTTTGAGATTTTTTTTGAAAATATTTGAAATATTTGAAAAGATTTTTTGATTTTTGAAATTTTTCGTGGTTTTGAGGTATTTTACCTATTTTGAATTTTTTTTTATATTTGAGATTTTTGAAATTTTTTGCGATTTGAGATTTTTTGACATTTGAGATTTTTTGAGTTTTTACTTTCCCGACCCACCTCCTAGAAGGGAAAGTATTGTGAACGAGCTAAAAAAAAATTCGAGATAAAGATGGAAATATCCATTTTGAGGTCCCCTCAAATGTTTAAGACCATTTCCAGATGAAAGTCTGTCTGTCTGTGTGCATTCTTACACGATAGAGGCCACAGGTTTAAACCGATTGAGCTGAAATTTGGTATATGGGTTTGAGTTACCCGTCGGAAGAACTCGTTAATTTTTGTCACATCTGTCAAACGGAAGTGTCACTATAAAAAAATGATAGATGCAATGTCACGAATTGTCACGAAATTGGACTTGTCGGGAAAGTTTTGGGCCGACACAACCGATTTTTTTTTATTATGTTTCGACAATAAACTGTATTTTAAGAATTTTTCTAAGTACGGTTCTGTTCATTTTCATGAGTACAATAATTATAAAATTTCTTGTACGAGGTGGAGGACAATTTGAGCAATTATTAAAATAATTTATCTGATCAATTTTTAAGTGATTTTATTTAAAAAGATTTATAAATATTTAGAGTGAAAATGGACTTTGAAAAAAATGTTTAATGAAAATTGAAAAAGAAGGACCAAAATAAAAAAATACTATCACAGAGGGGAAAGCTGAATGGGAAACACGATGAAGATAAAAAAAAACAAAAAACAAAAAGTTTGTGCGGTCGGGGGACCCCGGTCAGGATCGAAGTTCCTTAAGTTTTTTTTGTTCTTTCTTTCATTCTATTTTTCCTGTTTTTCATAATGTTTTTTCTATGTCTCTATTTTTCCTTACTTTTTTCATATTTATCCAATTTTTTTTCTATTATTCCGTATTTGTCCTTAATTTTCCTATATTTCCCTTTTTTGTCTCTTTTCTTTATTTTTCATTATTTTTTCCCATTTTTTTTCCTACTCTTACCTATTTTTCTATTATTTCCCAGTTGTCCCTATTTTTCTTATATTTCCCCATTTCTCTTTATTTTTGCTTCTTTACTCCATTTTTCCTATTTTTCTTTTATTTTTCATTTATTTTTTGAAATTTTTCCCCATTATTGTCCCTATTTGTATGTATTTTTTTCCCATTTTGTGTATTTTCATAATTTTTTCCCACTTTCACAGTTTTTTCTGATTTTTATCTATTTTCATTATTTTTCCTAGTTTTTCAATTTGTCACTATTTTTTTTCCCATATTTTTCCTATATATCTCCATTTTCTCTATTTTTGCCCATTTTCTCTATTTTTCATTATTTTTTCCTATTTTTCCCTACTTTTACCTATTTTTTTTTCTGTTATTTCCTAGTTGTCCCTATTTTTCTTATATTTCCCCATTTTTCTCTGTTTTTGCCTCTTTACTCTATTTTTCATATTTTCTTCTATTTTTCATTATTTTTTCAAATTTTTTCCCATTATTGTCCCTATTTGTGTATATTTTTTCCTATTTTCTGAATTTTCAAAATTGTTTCTCTTTTTTCCAGTTTTTTTCTGATTTTTATCTATTTTAATTATTTTTTCCTACTTTTTTCAATTTGTCACTATTTTTCTTTATTTTCATATATTTTACCTATATTTCCCCATTTTATCTATTTTTGCCTCTTCTCTGTTTTTCATTGTTTTTTCTATTTTTCTCTCTATTACCTATTTTTTTACTATGATTTCCTGGTTGTCCCTGTTTTTAATATTTCTCAATTTTTCTCTGTTTTTGCCTCTTTACTCTATTTTTTATATTTTCTTCTATTTTTCTTTATTTTTTCAATTTTTTCCCTAGTTGTATGTATTTTTTCCTATTTTTTGAATTTCCCCAATTTTTTCCCAGTTTTTTCTTAGTTTTTTCACTTTTTCACTATTGTTCTTTCAATACTTTTCCGCATTTCTCCATATTTTTTCCTATTTTTTACATTTTACTATTTCCTATTTTCTTTATTTTTTCCATTTTGCTTTATTTTCTCTATTTTTTTCTATTTTTCCTTTATTATTCACTATTTTCCTGCATTTTTTTTCCTATTTTTCCGTTTTTTATCAGTTTATCTTATTTTTTCCCTATTTTCTTTAAATTTCTACATTTTCTTTATTTTTTCTCAATTTTTTCACCCTATTTTGCTCCATTTTCTTTATTTCACTTTATTTTTCTCTATTTTGTTTGTCCCTATTTTGCTTTATTTTCCCTATTTTGCATTATTTTCCCTATTTAACTTAGTTTTTCTTATTTTTTCTCTATTTTCTTTATATTTCTAGATTTTTCTTTATTTTTCTCTATTTTTTCGTCTCTATTTTGCTTTATTTTCTTTATTTGACTTTATTTTTCTCTATTTTTTTCGTCCCTGTTTGGCTTTATTTTCCCTATTTTGCATTATTTTCCCTATTTAACTTAGTTTTTCCTATTTTTTGCCCATTTCCTTTATTTTTCTACATTTTTCTTTATTTTTCAATATTTTTTAGTCAATATTTTCCTTTATTTTCCCCATTTCACTTTTATTTTTCTCAATTTTTTTCGTCCCTATTTTGCTTTATTTTCCCTATTTAACTTTATTTTTCCCTATTTTACTTTATTTTTTCCTTTTTTTCACTATTTTCCTACTTTTACTCATTTTTGGTTAATCCAATCGCAACTTAGTTCCAAAAAAAAACCAGACGACATTTTTCTTTTTCGTAACACTTTCACAAGCACAACTATATAGGCGTCGATTTTTCGCAATAGTGGTACAATTTCTCCACTAGATATAAAATAATACTTGCTTTGCAAAACGCTAATTCAATCGGACTCTATGATTAAAATCTTGCGATTTTAATCAGCGTTTATGCTCGCTGAAAAATCATTTAATAACATAATTTAAGGCTCGGCTAAAGATATATCATCAACAAAAACGATTAGAAAGCGAAGATAAATGGTTTAACACTTCTCAACAAAATTGATGTATACATATACGAATACGAATATATACAGATTGTCTCGTTATTTGTGTCAATATTTTCTAATAATTACTTTTTAATTAATGTCTTTATAAAAGACATGTTGCTTCGTTGATTATTGCGAGAATAATAATGTCCTTTTGGTGGGTGCAAAAGTTATGATTGGTCGAAAAAAATCGCACGTCATTAACGGTGCTTACCATACTTTTTTTAAGCGTTACAAAAAGTTTCTATATGCCATAATTTTCAGAGAAGAGGAATTGAAATTCATAAAAATTATAATTGTTGACTCGACTATAAATAATAACAAAATTTATGATTGGTCGAAATAATCGCACGTCATTAACGGTGTTTACCATAATTTTTTTAACCATCACAAAAAGTTTCTTCTATATGCCATAATTTTCAGAGATTAGGAATTGAAATTCATAAAAATTATACTTGTTGACTAGACTAAATAATAACAAAATTTATGATTGGTCGAAATAATCGCACGTCATTAACGGTGTTTACCATAATTTTTTTAACCATCACAAAAAGTTTCTATATGCCATAATTTTCAGAGAAGAGGAATTGTAATTCGTAAAAATTATACTTGTTGACTCGACTATAAATAATAACAAAATTTATGATTGGTCGAAATAATCGCACGTCATTAACGGTGTTTACCATAATTTTTTTAACCATCACAAAAAGTTTCTATATGCCATAATTTTCAGAGAAGAGGAATTGTAATTCGTAAAAATTATACTTGTTGACTCGACTATAAATAATAACAAAATTTATGATTGGTCGAAATAATCGCACGTCATTAACGGTGTTTACCATAATTTTTTTAACCGTCACAAAAAGTTTCTATATGCCATAATTTTCAGAGAAGAGGAATTGAAATTCATAAAAATTATACTTGTTGACTAGACTATAAATAATAATTATTTATTAGAGACAACCTGCATAAACAAATCCATCAAAGTTTTAATCATTTAGAAATTTTAGTATATACGTAACGCAAAAAGCGAATAGAATAATTAATATTCATAATTTTTTTGCTAATTAATAATGTGGTGAGAATTTTGCGAAAGTGAATCATATAATAGTCATTAATTTAAATTTACAAGGTGGGAACTTTGAACTCTTTTGTTTATAAATAGTGGGATTTCTAACTGTTTAAAAAAGATAAAAATCATCGTATTTATCAAATGTTAATGTACTTTGGCGCTCTTTGATTTCATAAATTATGTAATTAATTATGAAAAATGAAAACTTGTACGAAAGTAAGATCGAAAATTCGAAAAGGAAAAATAATAAAAAAGTTTGTGCAGTCGGGGAACCCCGAACGTGTTTTAATATCTCCCTCTCCCTCTTTTTCCTTTTTTTACTATTTCTTTCTAATTTTTCATTATTTTTTATTATTTTTCCTCATTTGTCCCTACTTTTTCATATTATTCCTTATTTTCCCAATTTGTCCTTATTTGTCCCTTTTTTCCTACATTTCCTCATTTTTCTCTATTTTACCTCTTTCCACATTTTTTCATATTTTTCCCTGTTTTTCATTATTTTTTCCTATTTTCCCCTATTTGCACCTATTTTTCCTTACTTTTACCTATGTTCCTCACTTTTTCCTATTAGTCAATATTTTCCCCTATTTGTCCCTATTTTTCCTATATTTCTCAATTTTTCTGAATTTTTCCCTTTATTTCCCTATTGTTGCTTATTTTCTCTATTTATTGTTTTTTACTATTTTTCTGCATTTTTCAATATTTTTTTCTATTTTTCCGGTTTTTATTAGTTTTTTCTTTTTTTTTTCCTGTTTCCTCTATTTTTTTCAATTTTGCTTTATTTAATCAATTTTTTCCTATTTGTCCCTATTTGTATGTATTTTACCCTATTTTCTGAATTTATTCCAATTTTTTTTTCTGATTTTTTGCTATTTGTCATTATTTTTTCTTAATTTTTGAATGTTTTTTGAAATTTTTGATATTATTGAAATGGTTAAAATTCGTGAAATTTTTGAAATATTTTTAATTAATCTAATAATTTTGTTTTTTGAAATTTTCGATATATTTTAGAAATTTTTGATATTTTCACTTTTTGAAATTTTTGAAAAGAATTGCGAAATTTCAAATGTTTCGAATTTTTTTATAAATTTTTGAAATTTTCAAATAGTTTTTGAATGTTTTTTGAAATGGTTAAAATCCTTGAAATTTTTGAAATATTTTTAATTAATCGAATAATTTTCTTTTTTGAAGTTTTCGATATATTTTACAAATTATTGAATATTTAGACATTTTTACTTTTTGAAAAAAATTGCGAAATTTCAAATTTTTCGAATTTTTTTATAAATTTTTGAAATTTTCAAATAATTTTTGAATGTTTTTTGAAATTTTTGAAATGGTTAAAATCCTTGAAATTTTTGAAATATTTTTAATTAATCAAATAATTTTGTTTTTTGAAATTTTTGATTTATTTTAGAAATTTTTAAATATTTTGACATTTTTACTTTTTGAAATTATTGAAAAAAAAATTGCGAAAATACCAATTTTTTCGACATGTTTGATATATTTTTGAAATCTTCAAATAATTTTTGAATGCTATTGAAATTTTTGATATTTTTGAAATAGTTCAAATTCCTGAAATTTTTGAAATATTTTTAACCAATCTAATAATGTTGTTTTTGGAAATTTTCGATATGTTTTAGAAATCTTTGAATATTTTGACATTTTTACTGTTTGAAATTTTTCGAAAAAAAATTGAAAATTTTAAAATTTTTAAAAATTTTGATATATTTTTGAAATTTTCGACATACTTGTGAAATTATTGAAATTTTCGAATTTTTATTTATTTATTTTTAGAAATTTTTTCATATAATTTCGAATTTTCTGAATTTCTTAAAACTGTTTTGTTTTTAAATTTTTGAAAATTATTTATTTTTTTGAAATATTTTTCCCTATTTTTCATTATTTTTGCTTATTTTTCTTATTTATCATTATTTTTACCAATTTTACTTAATTTTCCCCAGTTTTTTTCCCATTTCCCCCTATTTTTGCCTGTTTTTCATTATTCCCATTTTCCCGATTTCCTTTAGTTTTTCCCATTTTCCTTTATTTTCCCTATTTTTCTCTATTTATCCTTATTTTTCTTTATTTTCCCTATTTCACTTTATTTTGATTGGAAATTGAAATATTTTATTGGCCATATAAATTAAAATTTGTACCTTTTGTGTACCGGAACTACATCAAATAATGGATATGAATAAGTTACAAAATATCCGGTATCGAAATTGGTGTCATATGGTATAAAACATTAAAATGGATCACAATAGTAGCTATTATCTTTTTTTGTATATCCGGTTGTTTGGTAAACAAAAGTTGTTATCTTTCTACATTTTAGTTCACCGGTAGTTTTTATAACATCTAAACATATTTTACAGTATAGGTTAAAAGTTTTATCTTTGAATTTTTTTCTCAAATTTAATCAATATAAAAGTAAGACAAGTGATGGAATATTTCTATCAGGTTATGATATACTAATTTGTTTAACATTCAGAATTATTTTAATTACAATCTGAATTACTTTTGAAATAAATTTTGTAGTAGTAAAATTATAATCTAATTGTCTAAAAGTGGTTGAAAATTAATTTGAAAGGATATCAAAGGATTTTTTTTATCCTGATTATCCTGAGTAGGACATTTTTTATAATTTTTCCTGATTATTTCTGTTTTTTTTTCCGATATTTTATTTTTTTCTTGTCTAATATAAATATTTTTTCAGGTGCTTCCCCTGCTAGAATTGCACCAAAAAGACCACAATCAACAACAGACCACGGTATTGTATCACCGGCTTCTACAAGTCCACCTACTAAGGTAAAATTAATTATTTATATTATTCATATTTTCTTTTTATTATATGTGTGCCTTAAAAAGCATAAATATTCGTTAAAAAAGGTTTCTTGTCATATACGTGATACTTATGCTTTTTTATTATTATTTTTTTATGTTTGTGTATTTTTGTGCAATGTCTTTAATTCATTTTTATCATTTGCTGTTTTATTTTTTGTGTCGATTAATTGTTCATTTGTTTTAGATTTTAATTATTTTTTTAATAATAATATGGTTCACATTTAAAAAAAAACGTATTTCATCGTTATTCTACAAAATAAAATAATTATGTGAAAAAATTGAACCTGTACATAAACATTTATAAGAAGTTATCCACAGACGGGCAGAGATAGCAGAATGACACAAACGTTCACAGTGTTGCCATGTTTTTAACAATTGTATACTATTTTTTCTTCGTATTATCAAAGGGTGGAGAATAAAAATCGGCTGTGTCACCCCAGAACTTTCCCGGCTCGACCGTAGAGAATATGTTATTTATTATTATTATTTTAATTACAAAATACTAAGCATTACAATAATTTATTGAACACATTAAAAATAGCGAGCTGATGGTGAATTAATATTTCAATGTTAATAATGACATAAGCTGCGCATGCGCACGTTATATATCATACTGCTACAATTAGGATCTCCTAAAATCATGTGTGAAAACTATTGGGAATTCGGGAAAAATTTTCATACAATAGTTGTAGGGAATTTTAAATGTGTATTTTTCTCGCCATCTAGCGGTGAAACTATGAGGATTTCGATAAAAAGTTAAACATAAAAGTTAAAGAAAATTTGATGCTTTACAACTTTGCACAAGAAAATTTTGCACTAAATACATTGTTTGTCCTCAAAATCAAGAAAAACTAGAGAAAACATACATGCACCCTCTAGTGGCGCAACTATTGGAAATTCTAGAAAAAGTTTCAGAAAAGAGTTGTAGGGAATTTTATGTTCTAAAACTTTGTACTATACCATTTTGCATTAAAGTGTATTATTTGTCCTCAAAATCAAGAAAAAATAGAGAAAACATACATGCACATGTTTTATGCGCCCTCTAGTGGCGTAAATATTAGAAATTCTGGAAAAGGCTTAAGACAATAGTTGTAGAGAATTTTATGCTCTAAAACTTCTTACTACAACACTTTGCACTAAAGTGTATTGTTTGTCGTCAAAATCAAGAAAAACTAGAGAAAACCTACATGCACATTTTTTACGCGCCCTCTAGTGGCGCAACTATTGGAAATTCTGGAAAAAGTTTGAAACAAAAGTAATAGGGAATTTTATGCTCTAAAACTTTGTACTACAACATTTTGCACTAAAGTGTATTTTTTGTCCTTAAAATTTAAAAAAAAGTAAAAAATTGTTACATGTGTATTTAATCAATGTCGGTCTTGAGGACCTTCTACTGTACCGATTTAAACCAAAATCATTAAATATCTGAAAAAGTATTCGTGGATACTCGTCGGGAATGTTTTATCTATTTTTGCCTATTTTGATTATTTTTTCTTATTTTCCCTATTTTTCACTATTTTCCCATATGTTTCTCTATTTTTCCAGATTTTTCTCCTGCTAATTTCCCTATTTTTTTTATTCTGATTTTTTCCTATTTTTGAAAATTGCCTTATTTTTCCCATTTTTTCGTAATTTTCCTATTTCTCTCTATTATTTTCAGTTTTCCCTTTTTCTATTACTTTCCACTACTTTTTCTCCATTTTTTTCTATTTATACTATTTGTCCCTATTTGTACTTAATTTTCTCGGTTTTTCCCCATTTTCTCTATTTTTTCCCATTTTTTCCAATTTTTCCTTCCTTTTTTCCTATTTGTAACTATTTTTCCCATTTTTCTCTGTTTCCCTTTTTTACAGAATTTTTCATATTTTCCCAGTTTTTCCCATTTTTCCCTATTTCTCCAAATTTTTTCTATTTCTTTATATTTTTCCTGTTTTTCATTATTTTGTTCTGTTTTTCCCCAAATCCCTATTATTTTCTATTTTTTTTATAGTTTCCCTATTTACCTTATTTTTTTCCTATTGTCTTCCTATTTTTTCTGTTTTTTTCCCGTTTTTAATATTTTTAAAAAATTTACCCATTTTTCCCTGATATGCCATATTTTTTCATAATTTTTCCCAAATTTTCACAATTTTCCATTATTTTTTTCCATTTTTCCATGTTTCTACTTATTTTTCACTATTTTGACCCATTTTTTAAATTATTTTTCCTTATTTTCACTATTTTTTTCGTATTTCTCTTAATGTTTCTCCATTTTTTCCGTTTTTTTCTATTTTTCGCTTTTTGTTTTATTTTTCATTTCTTCCATTTTTATCCTGGTTTTCATTGTTTTTTTATATTTTTTCATGTTTTCTCATATTTTTTCCAATTTTTATCAATTTTTTTGTTTTCCCTATTTTTCACAATCGCCATTTTTTTCTTTATTTTACCTATTTTCCTCTATATTTCCCTATTTTTTACGTTTTTCCCTATTTTCCCTACTTTCTCTTATTGTCCCTATTTTTTGCTATTTTTCGCGTTCTTCTATATTTGTCCCTATTTGTCCATGTTTTACTTTATTTTTCTATATTATTTAATGTTTTTTATAATTTTCCCTTTTACTTTCCCGACCCACCTCCGAAATTTCGTGAAAAAAATTTTCGAGATAAAGATGTAAATATCCATTTTGAGGTTACTTGAGATCATTAAGACCATTTCCAGATGGAAGTCTGTCTGTCTGTCTGTCTGTGTGTATTCTTCCACGTTAGAAGCCACGCGTTTAATCCGATTGAGCTGAAATTTGGTATATGTGTTTGGGTTACATGTCGGAAGAACCCATTAGTTTTTGTACGACATCTGTCAAACGGAAGTGTCACTATTAAAAAATGACAGATGCAATATGTCACGGAATTTGACTTGTCATTTGGAAGTCCTTGAAAAACTCTCTTCAGAATATTCAAAATTATTTCTCCAAATATCACCTGTCAAAAATAAAAAAAATGTCAAAATTAGAAACATTAAATATCTGAAAAAGTATTCGTGGATACTCGTCGGGAATGTTTTGGGGCGACACAACACCGATTTTACTTTCCTGGACTCATCAAAGGGAAAGTAAGGTGAACGAGCAAAAAAAAAATCGAGATATCGATGGAAATATCTATTTTGAGGTCCCCCAAGAAGATTGAAACCATTTCCAGCGTATGGTCTGTCTGTGTGTAATCTTCCACGCCGAACCGTTTGACCAATCAAGCTGACATTTGGTATGGAGGGTCGATGTGTGCCTAGAATGCGACCATTAGTTTTTGGTTTAAATTGGTACAGTGGAGGGTTCTCAAGACCGACATTGGTTAAATATACATGTAACAATTTTTTGCTTTATTTAAATTTTAAGGACAAACAATACATTTAAGTGCAAAATGTTGTAGTACAAAGTTTTAGAGCATAAAATTACCTACAATTTTTGTCTTAAGCCTTTCCCAAAATTTTAAATAGTTGCGCCACTAGAGGGCGCGTAAAAAATGTGCATGTAGGTTTTCTCTGGTTTTTCTTGATTTTGAGGACAAACAATGTATTTAGTGCAAAATTTTCTTGTGCAGAGTTGTAAAGCATCAAATTTTCTTTAACTTTTATCGAATTCCTCATAGTTTCGCCGCTAGATGGCGAGAAAAATACACATTTAAAATTCCCTACAACTATTGTATGAAAATTTTTCCCGAATTCCCAATAGTTTTCACACATGATTTTGGGGATCCTAATTGTAGCAGTATGATATATAACGTGCGCATGCGCAGCTTATGACATTACCAACATTGAAATATTAATTCACCATCAGCTCGCTATTTTTAATGTGTTCCATAAATCAATGTAATGTTTAGTATTTTGTAATTAAAATAATAATAATAAATAACATATTCTCTACGGTCGAGCCGGGAAAGTCCTGGGGTGACACAGCCGATTTTATAACACCTTACCACCTTACTTAAACTGTCGCAAAAGTAAAACTTAATCAAAAAAATAAACTTTCAAGTATTTCGCCAAAACACCCCACCCTGCAATTTCTAATAATTCAAAAATTTTTGGAATCATTTATTACCGGAAACAAATAACCCGAGGACAATTAGAGGTAGTTTTAAAGTATATTACATAACGAGTGAGGAAAGTGGCATATTGCGCACGAGTGGTACGTAACGAGTGCATGAAATCCACTTTCCAACGAGTTTTGTACACTATTTTTCCTACGACCAACAATATTTTAAGAATAGTCTATTTGGTTTTCTCATATGACACGATTATTTCTGGTGATGTACATTCACATTCGCTATCACTATCAGCTTCCATTTTTTATGTAAGAAATCGAAATTTAAATTTTTTGTTTATTTGCTATAAAGTAGAATAATTTAAACTTTAAAAATATCTTTTATAAAAGTACCTAATTATTCTGTTCAGAATTCACAAAACATAGAAACAGTAATTTCTTTAAAATTTTGACATAAGCATACTTTATTATATTTCACTTTTGTAAAAAAATAAGCTTAGCATCAAAACAAATTAAAAAAAATATTTTAAATAATTTTTATACATTTTTTACTTTAATAACTTGAAAAATTTGCAATTTTAAACCTAAAATTAATTTTGAATTACAAACTATTAATACATTTAAGAATCGGGTTAGAAGATGTATGCAACACACAACACAAAAACGTCTGTCTTATGTGTTACATACATACGCTCCATAGTTTACACTGAAGTTGTTTCATAATTAATATGGAGAGTTATAACCTTAAAATAATATTTCAAAACATTTTAGTTATTAGGTGGTCGTAGGAAAATAACAAGCAACTATTAGATCAGTTTTAAAATGGTAAGTAAAATTTATTATGTATGTACATAAGTAGCAAATTTCGTCCTGTTTTTGATAGTTCATTCAAGCGTGCGTTATAATAACACGCAGCGCGGTATTATAACACACGGCTGGTATGCGTCTATGTTGATATGAGACACTTTCCAAATATCAAAACAGAAGTGCTACTTGTAGTTTTCATAGGTGGTCGTAGGAAAAAATATTTTAAAATCACATCATATCTAATCCTCTGGCGCAGTTCGGGCAGCAGCTTAAATATAATTTAATTACTTTCCTACCTGGAGATTAGTGAAGCGCAGTTCGTGTGCGTCCGATATACAACGTGCGCATGCGCAGCTTATGTCATCAACATTGAAATAATAATTCGGTAGACGTATTGACCATCAGCTCGTTATTTTTAATGTATTCCAAATTAATGTAATGCTAAGTATTTTGTAATTAAAATAATAATAATAAATAACATATTCTCTACCGTCGAGCCGGGGATGTTCTGGGGTGACACAGCCGATTTTTTTCATATACAGGCGAAAGGGATGAAAAAGGGTGATATATATTTTATTTTCTGGTTTCCAACTCCGTTGGTATGTACAAACTTACTGAGGCCCAAAAGCCTCAGTATTAGTTTTGTGATGGCGAAAAAAATTTCTTACCCCCACTTTTTATCACTTTTCTCGACGTTTCCAAGTTCCCCGAGTCCAAAAATGCAGAACATTTAATCATTTTTACAATAATATTTTTTGGATTTTTTTGGGTATATATTTGAAAAACTTTCAAGTAGTGATAAAGACATGAAGAATTCCTCTCATTTGACACTTAGGTTTGAAAAACTATTAAATTTATTTTTAGGTTACTTTTAGAATAGGTATTATTGGTATTATTCCATAAATACCACTAATCAATACCAAAATATTTATTACATGACCTTAAATTATTTCAAATGAAAATTTATCTGATAAGGAGTTACGTACCTCTGTTTTATTAGATTAGGTCAATAATTCACTTGAAATGATAGGAATTCAATAAAAAGTGCTTATTTGCTGACATTTTGTTATAATAATTTTTAAAAAAACTCTTTTGACAAACGCAATCAATGACAGGTGCGTATAATTAATTTGAAACATTTCCACCTCTGATATCACGTTTATTATCTACTACTAGTGAATAATAAAAAATTATCTACTTGCAGAAGAGAAATTTAACTTCTCGACTCGAACACATCATAAATAATGACATCTTCTAATACTAGTATTGGAAAAAATATTTTCATTTGGATCAAGTTTTGCTTTATAAACTTTTCTTTTTAATTATTGGTAATATACAAACTCAAGTAGCACATAAATTTGCTTTGAAACATAAGTATTATATAACCGTTTTATTAAAGCTTCAAGTTTTTACTTTCCCGACCCATTTCCGAGAAGGGAAAGTATTGTGAACGAGCTAAAAAAAATTTTCGAGATAAAGATGGAAATATCCATTTTGAGGTCACCTGAAATGATTAAGACCATTTCCAGATTTAAGTCTGTCTGTCCGTCTGTCTGTGTGTATTCTTCCACTATCAAAAAATGACAGATGCAATATGTCACGGAATTCGACTTGCAATATGTCATTTGAAAGCCCTTGAAAAACTCTCTTCAGAATAGTCAAAATTATTTCTCCAAATATCACCTGTCAAAAATAAAAAAATGTTAAAATTTGAAACATTAAATATCTGAAAAAGTATTCGTGGATAATCGTCGGGAAAGTTTTGGGGCGATACAACACCGATTTTTTATCATTTAATAGTTGTAGAACAGACTAATTTGTTTTCAGAATCAAAAGCATCGTATAAATAAATGTGTCACACAAACGTTATATTCAAAAAAAATTTTTTTGTGCAAACCAACGGAGTCGGAAACTAGGAAATAAAATATAAATCACCCTTTTTAATCCCTTTCGCCTGTATATGAAACAAGTATGATTTTCAAAAAATAATTAAAATAAATAACAAATATCCCTTTTTCACCCTATTTGACGGGGAGGCAAATGATTTTGATTAGGCAGAAATATTCTATGGACACGTACGTACGAATTCTGAAAAGATATAGAGATATTTTCCACAAAAAAAAAATTCTTTTTTTATTCTCTGCCCCGAAGAAAAAATAGTATATAATAGTTGAAAACACTGTGAACGTTTGTGTCATTCGGATATCCCTATTGAATTGTGGCTATAGAAATATGTGGATAACTTCACATAAATTACATAAACAATTTCAAAGAAATTAAAATTTTTAAATAAAGATTGTTAAATTAGAAGGACGACGCACCGCATCAATGGGAAATCGATTTTTGGTGAATTTATTCGAATTTTTATATATTGTAGAACTCATTATGATAATCAAATATTTTTATTGCGCTAACGTTTAGATTATACAGGGTGCTGAACTGAACTTTTCTAAAATTTCAAATAGATACTTTTTCGATTATTCATTTACCCGATACAAATACACTATACAGGGTGTCCAGAGATGAAACCGACAAAACTTAGGAGGTTATAGGGACTGCCAATATGATTGCAAAAAGCCATATACAAATGCCCAAAACCGCTTCGTTACTGATATACAGTGTGATTTGTAAATTTAGACAAAAAATTCAATCCGCCATATTAAATACAGAGATAACCCGATTTGATTTAAATTTGGCCTTAATAAGTAGCCCTTTGAACGAAACCAATATCAGGACCGGAATATTCTTTTTGATCCATCTTAAGTTCTTGTAAGAATAACTCACCCTGTATAATGATTATCAAAAATCTGAGCTCAGATACGAAATCTACGAAAAGAATCGTACAGGAACTTGTTAAAAAAGTTTTTTTCACCATTTCAGTTATTCCGTAATAAATTATGATGTTAAATGTTTTCACTCGAGAAATTAATTTTCGGATAAAGTACCATCAAAAATGGGTTAATATAATAAAAAATTAAAAAACCGAGACATAAATATTGTTATTTTCTTTAATTAGTTCGTAGTAAAATTTTATAAAATACTCTCATAACCCAAAAAAAAGTGAAATCCGTATCAGTAGCTTACAATTTATGTCTAAATAGAGTAAGCTTGTGATTACCAAACATTATTGTGCGTTGTGTTGTACTTTCATAAATTCAAAATTAGTAAGCAAATATAATTTATAAAAAAATCAGTACAGTCCTTTTTGAACAAATTCCTATCAGCTTTTTTAGCAGATTTTGAATCTGCGATCAGAATTTTGATAATTATTATACTAGAACAGTTATTCTTACAAGAAATGACTCATTCCGGTCCTGATACGAATTTATTTTTTCGTCTTTTCTTGGGTCATGAAAGTATTTTATAAAATTTTACTACGAACTAATTAAAGAAAATAACAATATTTATGTCTTGGTTTTGTAATTTTTTATTATAATAACCCATTTTTGATGGTATTTTATCCAAAAATTAATTTCTCGAATGAAAAAATTGAAAATATAATTTATTACGGAATAACTGAAATGGTGCCAGAAACTTTTTTAACAAGTTTGTGTACGATTTTTTTCGTAGATTTCGAATCTGAGCTCAGATTTTTGATAATCATTATACAGGGTGAGTTATTCTTAGAAGAACTTAAGATGGAAGAAAAAGAATATTCCGGTCCTGATATTGGATTCGTTCAAAGGGCTACTTTTTAAGGCAATTTAGTTTAATTCATGTACCAAATTTAAGCCAAATAGGGTTATCCCTGTATTTAATATGGCGGATTGAATTTTTTGTCTAAATTCACAAATCACACTGTATATCAGTAACGAAGCGATTTTGGACATTTGTATATGACTTTTTGCAATCATATTGGCAGTCTCTATAACCCCCTAAGTTTTGTCGGTTTCATCTCTGGACACCCTGTAGATTACAATAATTCCTGCACATACTAACGGTCTACAGGGTGAGTCCAAAAATGGCAAGTTTTTCAGTGATTTCCAAAAAATTGAGCATTGGAATTTCATTTATTTACAGATATTTTGCAGAATATCAAGGATGATGTTGGCATCTCCTAAATCATACTGACAAAATCTTTCAGAAGATTTGTATTAAATAGAACGTTTACGGCGTCAATAAACTCAATCATAACTACTTTACGGAAATCGTCAGCAAAAGCCACTATTTTTTGATAGACCCTGTATATTATGTATCTGCAAAATGAACTTGTCATCATGAACGATCGAGTGTGGTCTCGAGTTATCCAAATTTCAGGCATTTGGATATAAATAAACAGGACATGAAAAATAGAACATCTTGTATATAATATGTTAGTCTGATTTAGAAGATGCCAATTTCATCAATCGGAATTTATAGTGATATTCTGCAAAATATCTGTAAATAAATGAAATTTCAATACTCCATTTTTGTAAATCATTGAAAAACTATTTTTGGACTCACCCTGTATACCGTTGGTGGTATTTGTATCAGCTATATAAATAAACTATGCATAGTTGATGATTCTGTTTGTATATTCGAAAAAATATTTTATTATTGCCATTTGTAATTTTAGAAAAGTTAACTTCAGCACCCTGTATAATCTAAACTGTTGAATTTAGAGCATTTGCTCACTGGAAACATTTGATCAGCATTGTGAGTTCTAGAATCTACAAAAAAATAGAACAAATTCACCGAAAGCCAATTTCCCATTAATGTGGTGCGTGGTCCTTTATAATAAAAAAGTCCTGACTCCAGGAACTTTGTCCTGAACAAAACTTCTTCTCATTTTTTGTCGTTTATTAATTTTTTTTTTTAAATTTCAACATGTTTCTTACTTAAATTTAATTTTGGGTAATATTTGCTTTTAATTGTAAAATGTTTTTAATTGTGCTTTATTAACAACTTCAATTTCATAATTGGTTTGGAAATATTTTTATACATTTACAAGGCGATTCAGAATCGATTAAAATTATTATATTGAATCACCTTGTAGATTTATTTTTGCACGTTGCTTTGCTTCGTATTTCACAACTTTTAAAATTTATTAATAATACAAGGTGTCTAATAATCTATATAGATAGAAATCGACTATATGTAAGTGGTACAAAATTTTCACATGCAACACAACAATGACACGTAATTGTAATTGTACAGAGTGGCCCAAATACTGTTTTTTGGTTTTCATTTTATAAAATATAAATTAAAATAAACAGTGTGGGTTAGATAATAATAAATGTAGTCAAAAAAAATTAACACGTTGGGTGTGCTGTAAAAATTTGAAAAATTTATTTTTTTTAGATTTTAGAATAAGAAAAACTACAACAAAACTCAATAAACTTGCTTAAATGCCCGAGTAATTTTCAAAATAATCTTGAAATCAAAATTTTCTTAATTACAAACTATAAATTGGGAGGCCCAAATATTAAAAAAAAAAAAAACTTAAAAGGATAATGGGGGAAAATTTTTTAAATTATACTTTAAGGATTTAGTAACGTTTTTCAAGTAATTTTCAAACACTACAAGAATTTATATTATTTTCAGTCTGTTTTTACTGTTTTTTTAAGATTTTGATCATTTTTCAAAAATTTTCATGAATTTTGCAAGGTTATTTGTTTGGATTTTTAAGAAATTTACAATTTTTAAGAATTTTTTAAAAGATAATTCAAGGATTTAGTAACGTTTTCTAAGTAATTTTCAATGACTTTACAAGGATTTTTCAAGGATTTGTATTATTTTCAGTCTGTTTTTACTATTATTTCAAGCTTTTGGTCATTTTTCAAAAATTTTCAAGGATTTTGCAAGGATATTTGTTTGAGTTTTTAAGAAATTTACAATTTGAAGGATTTTTCAAAGATTTTTAAAAGGATATTTCAAGGATTTAGTAACATTTTTCAAGTAATTTTCAAAGACTTTACCAGGATTTTTCAAGGATTTGTATTATTTTCAGTCTGTTTTTACTATTTTTTCAAGATTTGGAAAAAATTTCAAAAATGTTCAAGGATTTTTCAAAGATTTTTAAAAGGATATTTCAAGGATTTAGTAACGTTTTTCAAGTAATTTTCAAAGACTTTACCAGGATTTTTCAAGGATTTGTATTATTTTCAGTCTGTTTTTACTATTTTTTCAAGATTTTGATCATTTTTCAAGGATTTTGCAAGGATTTGGTTTGGGTTTTTAAAAAATTACAATTTTTAATATATTTCAAGGATTAAGTAACGTTTTTCAAGTTCTTTTCAAACACTTTACAAGGATTTGTATTATTTTCAGTCTGTTTTTACTACTTTATCAAGATTTGGGTCGTTTTTCAAAAAATTTCAAGGATTTTGCAAGGATATTTGTTCGGGTTTTTACGAAATTTACAATTTTGAAGGATTTTTCAAAATTTTCAAAGGATATTTGAAGGATTAAGTAACGTTTTTCAAGTTCTTTTCAAACACTTTACAAGGATTTGTATTATTTTCAGTCTGTTTTTACTGTTTTTTCAAGATTTGGATCATTTTTCAAAAATTTTCAAGGATTTTGCAAATATATTTGTTCGGGTTTTTACGAAATTTATAATTTTGAAGCATTTTTCAAAAATTTCAAAGGATATTTGAAGAATTTAGTAACGTTTTTCAAGTAATTTTCAAAGACTTTACCAGGATTTTTCAAGGATTTGTATTATTTTCAGTCTGTTTTTACTGTTTTTTCAAGATTTTGATCATTTTTCAAAAAATTTCAAGAATTTTGCAAAGATATTTGTTTGGGTTTTTAAGAAATTTATAATTTTGAAGGATTTTTCAGAGATTTTTAAAAGGATATTTCAAGGATTTAGTAACGTTTTTCAAGTAATTTTCAAAGACTTTACCAGGATTTTTCAAGGATTTGTATTATTTTCAGTCTGTTTTTACTATTTTTTCAAGATTTTGATCATTTTTCAAAAATTTTCAAGGATTTTGCAAGGATATTTGTTTGGGGTTTTAAGAAATTACAATTTTTAAGGATTTTTCAAAGATGTTTAAAAGGATATTTTAAGGATTTAGTAACGTTTTTCAAGTAATTTTCAAAGACTTTACCAGGATTTTTCAAGGATTTGTATTATTTTCAGTCTGTTTTTACTATTTTTTCAAGATTTTGATTATTTTTCAAAAATTTTCAAGGATTTTGCAAGGATATTTGTTTGGGTTTTTAAGAAATTTACAATTTTGAAGGGTTGTTCAAAGATTTTTAAATGGATATTTGAAGGATTTAGTAACGTTTTTCAAGTAATTTTCAAACACTTTACAAGGATTTGTATTATTTTCAGTCTGTTTTTACTGTTTTTTCAAGATTTTGATCATTTTTCAAAAAATTTCAAGAATTTTGCAAGGATATTTGTTTGGGTTTTTAAGAAATTTATAATTTTGAAGGATTTTTCAGAGATTTTTAAAAGGATATTTCAACGATTTAGTAACGTTTTTCAAGTAATTTTCAAAGACTACCAGGATTTTTCAAGGATTTGTATTATTTTTAGTCTGTTTTTACTATTTTCTCAAGCTTTTGGTCATTTTTCAAAAATTTTCAAGGATATTTGTTTGGGTTTTTAAGAAATTACAGTTTTTAAGGATTTTTCAAAGATGTTTAAAAGGATATTTTAAGGATTTAGTAACGTTTTTCAAGTAATTTTCAAAGACTTTACCAGGATTTTTCAAGGATTTGTATTATTTTCAGTCTGTTTGTACTATTTTGTATTATTTTCAGTCTGTTTTTACTATTTTTTCAAGATTTTGATCATTTTTCAAAAATTTTCAAGGATTTTGCAAGGATATTTGTTTGGGTTTTTAAGAAATTTACAATTTTGAAGGATTGTTCAAAGATTTTTAAATGGATATTTCAAGGATTTAGTAACGTTTTTCAAGTAATTTTCAAACAATTTTCAAGAATTTGTATTATTTTCGGTCTGCTTTTACTATTTTTTAAGATTTTTGTCATTTTTCAAGAATTTGCAAGAATTTGCAAGCATATTTGTTTGGGTTTTTAAGAAATTTACAATTTTGAAGGATTTTTCAAAAGATTTTTAAAAGGATATTTGAAGGATTTAGTAACGTTTTTCAAGTAATTTTCAAGACCAAATATGTTTACAAAGACAGGGGTTAACGACAGGCTTAAGAGATAAATTGACCAAATATATTTATGTATCGAAGAAATTTTAAAAAAATCCAAAAATTTTATACATGTATTTAAGATTTTCCTACATTTTATAAAAGTTATTTTCAAAAACAGACCATTACCATACATGTTTCATCCTTATAGGAATCATCAGTGGTACTTTGTCGGAATGCATAGTTTCAAAAACCTACTCAAAAACAACTTGGTGCCGGTAAATGATGGAACCTATCCACCATTAAAATGACTTAGGGGGAGGAGACACCACGCAATTAAATCAAAAATAGAGAGAATAAGTTTTTGAAACTGTACACTATAATCTAACCTCCTCTAATTCATTATGATGGTGGATGGCTTCCAACATCTATCGGCACCAAGTTGTACTTGGTTAGTCGCTTTTACAGAGGATTTTACCCTATAAAGCGGATTCCCGGTTGGTACCCATCAACCTACGATAGATTTCGTGACTATCTATCATTTTTAAAAGTTATTTTGATTCTTTGTCATATAAAATATTAATTTATGGATTATTAAAAAATTCGTTTTGATTGATTTTAGCTTAAAATTTGTAACGATTCCTTTTAGCAAATACACGATTATATCGCCCAACTCTCTTATGCTTTAAACATTTCTTCATATTTGTAAAAAATATCTTTAGTAGTTGTTATTTTCTTATTTCTTTTAATCTCTTCTAATTGTATTTTAAGCTAAGCATGAACTTAATATTTGTGTAATAATATCTATTTGTTTTCTTTATAAAACTCCCTGTATATATTAGAAAAAAATAGAACTACTTTTTGCAGGAAAATTATACCAATTTTTTTTACAATATCTACAAGAACAAAATATATTGGTAAGTAGATATTTCTAGATACATTGCACAAAAATTCGCAAACTGTTATTTGAGCTTCGGCTTATTTAACCCACACTGTTTATTTTTTTTTTCATAGGAGGAAAGTTTGGACATTATCGGGCAATACAAACCTGAAATTTTTTGTTAAAGGTAAAAAGATATATCATTATTGGGTTTTGCATGAAGGTTACATTTTTCTCTTTTTATTACTTGAGTATGTCAAGAATTTTGATCAATGTCAATACCGGGTGTTTCACAATATTTTTCCACATTTTGAAGACAATTAAGATATATCGATACGGTTTTCACTAAAAACTTAAGTATAGGGTCATACGTTTTATTAAGTTATACAGGAAATGAAATTGTAACTTCCGCTTACCAAAATAGCGCTATTACAAAGTTCGTAAACTATTTTTTTTTTGAAAATACTCATCCTTTATCTACATAACGGTGTGCTTAGTTTTAAAAATCTTTTCGAAGTTAGATCAAAAAGAAAATGTCGCAAATTTTATTCTAAAGGCGAGTACAGCACCGAGACGTGAATTCAACGTCGGAAGCACCCACATTGTTCGAAAAGTGATGAACTGCGGCCTTTGTAATGCTGACGTAAATTCAAAACTATCACGGTAATAAGACCCGTACGATACGCCATTGTACCAGAAGGCAACGTTTTAGTCATGAATTTTGGCCAATTTTAAAAATCATTAAAAAGACATAAGAGCTCAAATTTGACTATTATATTCAAAATAGTGCCATTGATGGATTGGAAGGAACTAAAATTTAAAAATGCAAGAATCCCTTATATAATATTACCTAATTTAATTTGCCACAATTTAAATTTTTTAACAAAATTGCTTTTAGAGATATCCTTGTACAAAAATTACAAAGGGTGGCTATGAATAAGTTTTACAATGGGGTGCTTGCATAATTTTTTTTCTGATTTTTTTTTTACTTTAATATGTTTATTACCCCTGTTGACGAGCATAGACCAGAATTTAGGAGCTTTTTTTTGGCGTTCAGTGCCGTTAATTTTGAATATTAAATATATGTGTGACGTCATTGTATATAGACTTAGTAGTAGGATACCGTACATGTAATTATTGTTGGAGCCACTTGCGAGCGACATCTATCATAAATTTTGTTAACTTGACACTATTTTAGCCTGTACAGATACGCCCTCTGGGAGGAGGAAATTCTAACTAATGAGTATGGCAATATAAAGTGCCAGAAACGTATTTAGGGGTTGATTCTTACATTTATATTAATAAAAAATAATAAACAGCCTAAGTAAAATTAATAATTTACTTTTCGACATAATATTAAATATTTAACATTTCGACTGTGGGAAGAAGCGTATTCCTTTATTAAAATGATATTTTCAGTGTTCTCTAAAAAATAGGCGCAAAAGTCTACATATATATTTTTTCACGTCCTCTTGCGATGAAACTATGCGGAATTATAAAAAAAAGTAAATACAAAATTTGTAGAAAATTTTATGTTCTACAATTTTTACTTACTCTAATTTTTCATACAAATGAATATTTTTGGCTCAAAATCTAAAATTAATGGTATTTTTTTCAATTTTTTAATTTTTATTATTTACCATTAAAAAAATTTAAAACATTTTTTTTTAAAACTTTAAAATCAATAAATAATTAATATTTTATTCAATTTTATTCAAAATGAGAAACAGGCCTTTTTTTAGGTTTTCTTGATCAAGATGAATTAATAAAGTTAGTTAAAAAAATCAATTTTTTCATTAAATATTCATAGCTTTTGAATTTTTTCAACTTTTTACATTTTTGGCTATAACATCTACAAATATTATTTTAAAATTATGAAATAATTCAAACATATAGTACTTTCTGATCCCTTTCGGCTACTATGTATTTACTTTTTTATTTGTTTTATACTTTTTTTGATAAAACGAAATTATAAAAATATAGTAATAAAATAAAAATTTTTTTGAGCAATTTTTTAAAAATTCCCCAATTTTTGTAACAAAAATTTGAAAAAAAAATACAATTTTAAAGTTTTTTATTACAATTTTTATTTTTAATTTTTTAAATTTTTAAAATGTGTAGAAAATTTTATGTTTTACAACTTTGATAATCTTTAATTTTGGCAATTTAAAAAAATATGAAAACAATAACTTTTTGATAAATTTGGCAACAAAGGCAAAAGTGTAAACAGTTTTAATCATGTGAAATCGGAAAGTAAAAATTAAAAGCATAAAATATAAAATTAAATTTTTAAATTCAAAACATATATTTTGGATCTTTGAATTCTAAATTTTCTTTTATTTTAATTAAAACATTTATTGCGTTTTTTTCATTTAATGTATTTTCTTATATTACGTATATACAGGGTAGCTCACCATATATATGAAAAACTTTCTAAAAAGTGTTTTCTGTAGGTATATGCAGGGTCTATGAGTACAATTTAAATTTGTTTCGATTTATACAGGGCGTCTCAAAATAAAGATCTGCACTATACTTATATTTTTTCGTAGTTCTACAACTCTCATTGTGTAAAATTTATAGATTTATTTGAAAGGTATCTGTTATTGGTGGTTAAAAGCAAACATTTTAAAATTATTTTCATGTATACAGGGTGGTCCATTAATAACCTAGGCAAATGAGAAAAAACACATTTTTGGTAAAAATCTAAGAAGGCTGTTCTTGCTTTGGATCAAAAGTAGATAATCAATCAAGTATCCTTATCATAATAAACAATCTATTGTTTTAATGATACCAATTTTACACGCTTTTAATAAAAGGATAGTATAAATAACAATTCTAATTTACGGAGAGTAAATACCAGAGTTACTTATACAGTGTGTCTCATTTGAAAAACTAATGAAAGTATTTGGAATTCCAAATGTATTTTAGACCACCCTGTACAAAATAAAAATTTAAAACTGGGTTTAAAAAAATCTACAGTCTGTTGTCTTTGTATATTGGTAATTTTAAAACTTGTGATTTTTTAAAAAATTTCCTGCTCATCCTGTATAAATCAAAATAATTTTAAAATATTTGCTTTTAAGCACCATTAATAGATACCTTTCAAATAAATCTGTAAGTTTTGCACAATAAGAGAGAGAAAAATTGATAAACAACACAACTGAACACAAAAATAAAAATATTATATAATGCGGATCTGACCTGACCAAAAAGGGAAAACTAGGTACTTAAATAATTGTTCAAATTAGTGCTGCCATCTAGACTCAGCTTCCATCTCGGTCCAACGTAGTCTCCATAAGAGTATCCTACTAGGAAGTCTATATACAATGGTGACGTCTTAAGGAAGCTGAGACAAAAGTATCCTTTAATTACTATTAAATCCATGAATTCTCTATTTCTGTGAAGATGGCGCGACGATCGATGTTATTTATTCACTATATTCTTACTTTTTAGTACAAAATTCCGTATAATTGTTGTATCACAATGTTCAAGTATAATATTTTTAATAGTCTTTGAAAAACTAGAATAAATACGTAACTTCGACACTAACTCCCTCTTGTGATGATTTATAGTATCGAGATATAGTTAATGGTTTATTGCCGGCACATCAGAGAAAACTGTCGGATGTAACCTGAATTCAGATAAATCAGAGTGGCGCCATCTTTCGCATATTTTTTTAACTGTTCTACCTTAAGTCGTCACAGTTTTTTATTTTCTTTGAATTATAGGGCGAATACAGGTTAAAAAAAAATATAAAAAAAAAATTTGGGATTAAAAGATATACGTTGGTCTCTTGGTATATAATATACTATTAGCTTCTTTGTCTTTTGTCTTTTTAAACTCTTCACGTACTTTTAATTATATATATTTCATTAATTTTAATTATAATTTAAAATTGTAATTCATACCTTAATGGGCTTGCCCATAAATAAAATAAATAAATAAATAATTAAATTAATAACATATAATGACATTGAAAAATTCAAGGGAACTACGACACAGATACGAATCAAGAAAAAACATACGTGCCGGGGGTTCGTACAAGTCCCATATACGAATGTCACTGAGGGAGATGGTATAATAAAAAACCTTATATTAGTTCAGTGACAACTCAAAAACGCTGGAAAGAACTATATCAATTTTTGGTAAGCACATCATTGTAAATAACCTATATCACGAAATATTTTGCCGCCCCCAAACATTATTTAATTATTTTTTTAAATTATTTAAAAAATTCAAATTTCTATGAAAAAATACGTAACTACGAAGTTTTTTTACAGAAATTAATGTAGTTTTATCCCTTCTAAATAACCTATATCATGAAATATTTTGGCACCCTCAAGCTTCCCTTATTTAATTATTTTTTTAAATTCTTTAAAAAATTCAAATTTCTATGAAAAAATATGTGACTACGAAGTTTTTTTACAGAAACAGATGTAGATTTATCCCTTCTAAATAACCTATATCATGAAATATTTTGCCACCCTCAAGCTTCCCTTATTTAATTATTTTTTTAAATTCTTTAAAAAATTCAAATTTCATTGAAAAAATACGCGACTACGAAGTTTTTTTACAGAAACGGATGTAGATGTAGTTTTATCCCTTCTAAATATTCTATATCATGAAATATTTTGGCGCCCTCAAACTTCCCTTATTTAATTATTTTTTTAAATTCTTTAAAAAATTTAAATTTCATTGAAAAAAATACGTGGCTACGAAGTTTTTTTACAGAAACGGATGTAGTTTTATCCCTTCTAAATATTCTATATCATGAAATATTTTGGCGCCCTCAAACTTCCCTTATTTAATTATTTTTTTAAATTCTTTAAAAAATTCAAATTTCTATGAAAAAAAATACGTGGCTACGAAGTTTTTTTACAGAAACGGATGTAGTTTTATCCCTGCTAAATAACCTAAATCATGAAATATTTTGGCGCCCTCAAACTTCCCTTATTTAATTATTTTTTTAAATTCTTTAAAAAATTTAAATTTCATTGAAAAAAATACGTGGCTACGAAGTTTTTTTACAGAAACGGATGTAGTTTTATCCCTTCTAAATATTCTATATCATGAAATATTTTGGCGCCCTCAATCTTCCCTTATTTAATTATTTTTTTAAATTATTTAAAAAATTCAAATTTCTATGAAAAAATATGTGACTACGAAGTTTTTTTACAGAAACGGATGTAGTTTTATCCCTTCTAAATAACCTATATCATGAAATATTTTGCCACCCTCAAACTTACCCTTATTTACTTATTTTTTTAAATTATTTAAAAAATTCAAATTTCTATGAAAAAATACGTGACTACGAAGTTTTTTTACAGAAACGGATGTAGTTTTATCCCTTCTAAATAACCTATATCATGAAATATTTTGCCACCCTCAAGCTTCCCTTATTTAATTATTTTTTTAAATTCTTTAAAAAATTCAAATTTCTATGAAAAAATGTGACTACGAAGTTTTTTTACAGAAACGGATGTAGTTTTATCCCTTCTAAATAACCTATATCATGAAATATTTTGCCGCTCTCAAACTTACCCTTATTTACTTATTTTTTTAAATTCTTTAAAAAATTCAAATTTCTATGAAAAAATACGTGACTACGAAGTTTTTTTACAGAAACGGATGTAGTTTTATCCCTTCTAAATAACCTATATCATGAAATATTTTGGCGCCCTCAAACTTCCCTTATTTAATTATTTTTTTAAATTCTTTAAAAAATTCAAATTTTATTGAAAAAATACGTGACTACGAAGTTTTTTTACAGAAACGGATGTAGTTTTATCCCTTCTAAATAACCTATATCATGAAATATTTTGGCGCCCTCAAACTTCCCTTATTTAATTATTTTTTTAAATTCTTTAAAAAATTCAAATTTTATTGAAAAAATACGTGGCTACGAAGTAAATAACCTATATGCCCATCCAAATCTGCAGCATTGGATTTGAAACTAATAAAGTAAACGAAATTAAGAAATTATTTATTTATTTAATGTTCTTAGTCGTTTTAGAACAATAATTGTTTGCAATTCGACCAAATTTACCTATACAAGCATTACTTTTCGATGTAACTTCGTAGCCATTTTCGAAAAGATTTTGTAACTAAGTACACACGTTATGTAGATACATGATAAGGTTTTTCAAAAATGTATTAATATACAGGATATCCGATTTAACGAAAATTAGTTTATGAACTTTTAAATGGTGCCATTTTGGTTTTTTCCGGTATAACCTAATAAAACTTATGACCCTACTTAAGTCTTTAGTGAAAACCGCATCGAGATGTCTTAATTGGTTCAAAATGTAAAAAAATACAGTGATTTTAATTGACTAAAACATGATGATCTTTTACAGGTGGTCACTAAGGGTCCAAGTCTCGGTAGAGAACCCTGCACAAAATGTGGCCTACCAGTTTTCATAGCTGAACGCCTAAACGTTGGAAAATCCCTATTCCATAGAACCTGTTTTCGCTGTGCACGTTGCAACAGTCAGCTCACCTTATCAAACTACTACGAAACCGAAAGCAACGAATATTGCTGCGAAATATGTCCCGACGAGGAAAAAGTAATGGCTAAAACCACCGCTCAAAAAGCTTTACTCCAACGCAGCATGAGCGACGAAGAAAAATCGGCCAGCTTGAAGGTAGTCATTGGTAATGAACCTGATGAATTCAGCGCAATGTTCGAAAACGCGCTGGAAAACGCTGACATCGAGAAAGCGCAGACGCTTACCAGGGAATTTAATTCGGCACGATCAAACTTCTTTCAGAGTCAAATCGTCGAATCTAGCGATTCCGGCAACGAAGAAGAAGATAAACCTCCCGATTTACCTCAATCTCTTCCACAAACAACCCAAAACAGTTTACAATACGATAGTGGTTTTCCAAGTAAAGACGTTAGTGTTAAAGTTAGTTTTAGTGACAATCTAGAATCTCAGAATGTCGTTACCAAAGAGTCTGTAGTAAAAGCTCGAATGCGTTTATTCGAAAATGATCTAAAGGCTGATGTACATAGCAAAAAAGTGCCTCTATCGCCAAACGCATCCATTCCAAGTAGTATTAAACGTGTAGATAATAGTATTAGTGAAAATAAAAAAGATACCAAGTACAGCAAACGCGAAGAATTCAAACCAAGTAGTGGCAAAGAGAAATTTACCAGCTCAATATCATTAAAATTAAATATTGACGATGATACTGATGTAAATACTAAAGATTCAACATCGATAGATGATAAACCTAAAGAAACTAGTATTGAAGATCCAATTATATTATCAGATTCTTCTCTAAATGATTCATCTATAGTTGATAAACCTGAAGAAACCAGCGTTATATCTATTAAAGATCCAAGTGATTCTTTTATAAATGAAATAGCAACAACAGAAATCAGCGTTATAACTATTGAAGATTCTATTGAAGACAGTAAATCAAAAATAGAAGAAGCAATTGAAGCTATCAACTGTATCACATCACCTCAAGAATCTTCAATCTCCAATACTGGCTCACCAGAAAAATCTTCTTATTTGGAAGATATGTCGGAATCAAACAGTAGAACCTCTGTTCAAGATTCCTTAGAGCAAAATGATTTTTCTTTCATAGATGAAGTAATTGAACCAATAAAAGAAACGACGGAAACTATTAATTATAATGTTAAAGATCCTATTGAAGAACAAATATCCCCGGATGATAAAATTATTGAAACTATTAACTATAGAATTAAAGAATCCGATAAAAATACAGTTGAAGCTATAAATGAGAGAATTAAAGAAACGTTCGATCAAGAACAACCAGTACTTCAAATAGAAGACAATTCTATAACTAAATCTATAAATGATTCATCACTATTAATTATAGAAAGGAAGGAAAGTTATCCAGATGACTTAAATCCCTTCGACGATGAAAAAATTAATGATTCATTAAATCCTTTCGGTAGTGATGATGAAAAAGATGAGTTGAACCCTTTTGAGAATGATTTAAAGAAACCTCAACCGAGTCCTAGATTTAAAAAGAAAATTTTGGACGCTTCACATTGTAGACAAATAATGCAATCTGAGATAAAAAAAAATAATATCGAGAGAGTCAGCATCAATCCTTTTGATAGTGACGAGGATGATAAGCGTCCTGTTCCTGTTACAAGAAAAAAGAAAATTAGTGCTCCCAGGATTAGTTTGGAACCTTGGAGTGATGATGAAAATGTGCCTAGAAATTCAAGGTGAGCATATTTTATTGATTAATGACGAGTAATGTACACAAATGGCGTAGGGCGTGTTTATTTTTGCAATCGGTGAATAGGATTTTTTTTTAATTACAATAATTATATTTTTAATTTCAGAAAAAAATTAATCAATAATAAATGCAGAAGATTAAGTTCATTATGATACAAAGATACAAAAATAATTTCAATAATTCTATTGTAATAAAAAATAATACTGAGAGCGAAAATTGTTGTTATAATTGTCAAAATTTCTAAAAAATTCGAAATTTCCTATAATTGTCATAATAAAAATTATCAAAATTGCTAAAAAAACTTGAAAATCTGATATTCTTAAGGGATTGTTAAAAGTTTAAAAATAATTAAAAGTTGCTATTTAAATCTCAAAAATGCAAAAATTGCTATTAAATTAACAAAATTGTAATATAGCTATAAAATAATTGTCAAAATTATTAAAAAATCGCAAAATTTGTGATTTACTATGAGTGTCATAAAATAATTGCTAAATTAGCTAAAAATTGTCAAAATTGCTAAAAAAAATTGAAAATCTGATATAAAATTCATAAGCAATTGCTAAAAAGTTAATAATTTTTTTTTAAATTGCCATTTAAATCTTAAAAATTTAATAATTGCTATTAAATTGACATATTGCTATAAATTAATTGTCAAAATTAGTAAAAATAAAATTTGAAATTTACTGTGATTGTAATAAAATAATCGCTAAAGTTAAAAATTGTCAAAATTGCTAGAAAAACTTGAATAACTGATAAAAAGTTCTCCTAAAAATTTTTATTTAAATTTCAAAAATGCAAAAATCGCTATTAAATTGACAAAATTGTAATATGGTTATAAAATAATTGCCAAAGTTACTAAAAGCTTAAAAATTTGCTATTTAAACCTCAAAATTCGCTAAATTATAACATTGACCATAATCGCCATGAAATGACCATAATTGATATAATTCATTTATAGTGTAAAAAAGTGTAGTTTTAATTAGTCATGACGATATTCTTAAAAGTTGCTAAAAATCAACAAAAAAAAAATTTAATTGCCATTTAAATCTTAAAAATTCAAAAATTGCTATTAAAGTGACATATGAAATAATTGTCAATAATTGCTAAAAAAAACTTGAAAATCTGATATGAAATTCTTAAGGGAATGCTAAAAGTTTAAAAATAATTAAAAGTTGCTATTTAAATCTCAAAAATGCAAAAATTGCTATTAAATTAACAAAATTGTAATATAGCTATAAAATAATTGTCAAAATTATTAAAAAATCGCAAAATTTGTGATTTACTATGATTGTCATAATATAATTGCTAAATTAGCTAAAAATTGTCAAAAAATTCTGCTAAAAATTGGTATTTAAAAATCGCTATTAAATTGACAAAATTCTAATATAGTTATAAAATAATTGCTAAAGTTACTAAAAACTTAAAAAATTGCGATTTAAATCTCAAAAACCGCTAAATTATAATATTGCTATAAAATGACCATAATCACCATGAAACGAATAATTGCTTTAATTCATTTTTATAATCCTGATGATGCTAACGTAGTTAGCGAAACGTATGTATAGTGTAAAAAAGTGTAGTTTTGGTTAGTGGTGACGATATTTTTTAAAGTTGCTAAAAATTGTCGAAATTATAAAAAGAAAGCTTGATAAACTTCATAAGGAATTACTAAATTTTTTTTTATTGCTATTTAAATCTGAAAAATTCAAAAATTGCTATTAAATTAAATTGACAAAATTGTAATATTGCTATAAAATAATTGTCAATAATCGCTAAAAAAAACAACCTGGAAAACTGATATAAAATTCATAAGGAATTGCTAAAAAAACAACAATTTTTTTTTTAATCACTATTTAAATCTTAAAAATTCAAAAAGGACTATTAAATTGAAATGAAATAATTGTCAATAATTGCTAAAAAAAAACTTGAAAAACTGATATAAAAATTCAAAAGGAATTCAAAAATCAACAATTTTTTTTGTTGCTATTTAAATCTTAAAAATTCAAAAATTGTTATTAAGTTGACATATAAAATAATTGTCAATAATTGCTAAAAAAAACTTGAAAAACAGATATAAAATTCATAAAGGATTTCTAAAAACTCAACAATTTTTTTGTTGCTATTCTCACCCCTTTTTAAAGTCCTTATAGCTAATTTTCTTGATGTTATCCGCAGTTATTTTTGGTCTTTTTTACAAATTTTAAAAGAAATCGTAGTAGTATGAATTGTATACAAATAAAATAATTCTACATAAAAAAAAAACAGAAAATGGTTTAACTTAGGATAGGGACATTTTAATACCCATGGGCCAAAAAAAAAAAAACATTTTTTCTGAGACCGAATCAGATACATCGGCACACAGACTATTGTTGTTTCGGTAATAACCGTGATTGGTGTTTATCTATGTAGGTAAATTGTGGTCTTGATTCAATAAGGCTATCATTAGACTGTTCAAGTCGGAGCTAAGCCTAATAATAAGGGAGTTTCATCTTTTTTTTTTTGTAATATATGTAATGCAAGAAGCATAATCCGTGGAAAATGGTGGTATAGTTAAGTAGAAACTGATTTAATTTTTTTATACCGGGTGATAATAATGCCAGTGGCTTGGTTTTTGTGATTAAAATCAAGTTGTTTTTTTCTTCTAATCTTAATTTCAGTAAATAATCGAATCAAACAGGTTAGGATTTGAGAAATTGTGGGATCTACAAAAAAAACTTTATTCCTACAAAAATCTCAATAATACCCCCTTTTCTTTTTTTTTACCAATTTTATTATTTTAAACTTTTCTCCCCACTTTCTTTTCTATACAGCTGTCCTACTCTAACCTTAATAGAGAGAAAGTTTTATGTTGGTCACAATCAATTTTTTTATCGAAGTATTGAACAGATGGATTGATTTAATTGCTCCGAACCTCGCTGCGCTCGGCTCGGAGTGGTTAGTAAGAGAAACTTTTTTCTCCCCATCATCCACTCCGAACCGAGCGCAACGAGATTCGGAGCAATTAAATCAATCAAAATATTTCTTAATTCTTTTTCTCCCCACCATCCACTTTTTTCTCCCCACCATCCACTCCGAGCCGAGCGCAGCGATGTTTTGAGCAATTAATTCAATCAAAATATTTAATAATTCTTTATTAATTTCTTTTTTCTCCCCACTATCCACTTTTTTCACCACCATCCACCTTTTTCTCCCCACCATCCACTCCTAGCCGAGCACAATAATAGCCCCCCTTTCTTCTACATTTTTGTTTCCACTAATTTCTTTTACTAATTTCATTGTTTTAAACTTTTTCTCCCTACTTTCTTTCCCCTAAAGCTGCTCTACTCTAACCTGAATAAAGAGAAAGTTTTATGTTTTTTATCCAAATTTTGAATAGTTTGACTGATTTAATTGCTCGGAATCTCGCTGCGCTCGGCTCGGAGTGGATGGTAAGAGAAACTTTTTTTCTTCCCATCATCCACTTTGAGCCGAGCATAGCGAGGTTCGGAGCAAATATATTTAATAATTCTTTACTAATTTCTTTGTTCTCCCCACCATCCACTTTTTTCTCCCCACTATCCACTTTTTTCTTCCCACCATCTACTTTTTTCTCCCCACCATCCACTATTTTCTCCCCACCATCCACTCCGAACCGAGCGCAGCGAGGTTCGGAGCAATTAAATCAATCAAAATATTTAATAATTTTTTACTAATTTCTTTTTCTCCCAACCATCCACTTTTTTCTCCCTCTTCTATAAAAGAAACTTTATTCCTACAAAAATCACAATAATAGCCTTCTTTTTTTATATTTCCATATTTTTTCCTATCCTACATTTTTCTTTCCACTCACATCTTTTTCCCTATTTTTTACTAATTTCATTGTTTTAAACTTTTCCTCCTACTTTCTTTCCCCTGCTCTAACCTGAGCGAAAAGAAAGTTTTATGTTGGTTACAATTAATTTTTTTTATCGAAATATTGAACAGTTTAACAGTTTGATTGATTTAATTTTGTAGGCGGAACTTTTTCTCTCTCCATCAGCGAGCCGAGCGCAGCGAGGTTCGGAGCGATTAAATTAATCAAAATATTTAATAATTCTTTACTAATTTCTTTATATTTCAAACTTATGTTTTTTCCTCTACTTTTTTACTGATTTTTATACGTTTTAAACTATTTTTTCTCCTCATTTTTCCCCCTAATCCATACTAATATGAATAGCGAAAAAATCTTAAATTGGTCACAATCAAATTTTTTTGTCGAAATAGTCACTAATTTAGTAAATATATTCCGATTTAGAAATGTTTTTCCAGGACTTATAATTTTTTTCCGCCAGCCCACAGACTATGAAATAACGTTTTCAATAACAGCTATTACATAAAACAAAAACAAAGAATACCAAGTAGTCTAAGTGCATATGTCGGCATCGCTACATGTATTTTAACAATCCTAGGCAAAGTTGATTTACTTGTATCTATTAGTGATTACTGTAGTAATTTTTTTAAGAAAAAAAAAACGGGAAAAACAAGTTGTCCCTTTCTGTGCAACATTAATTTAAAACGCCGTTTTAAGTAATCGTCAGTTAAGTGACAATTCCTGCGGTTGTGTTTGTATAACGAAAATGGCTGCTGTATCATTTGCAAATTTTAAATTTGATAATTTAACAATTATTTTATTGTAGTTATTATGCTAAGAGTCTGTCTTTTATTTGTTACCGGAAATAAGTTGTTTTTATTAAAAGATATACTAATATTCTTCTAAAATATTTATAAATTTCGTTTTCCAACATAATTTTTTATTTCTACTAATTTTCAAATATGAATTTAGCCAACCAAGAATACATTAGCCATTATAAAAATTATATAGTGTCTCCATTATTTCGTAATAAAAAACATTAACAATGTGACTTCTAACAAATAAATAAAAATGTTAAAATATCGTGTTACTAGAACATCAAGTCGACTCTCGGAATTAAAACACAAGGAACCTCACAGTTTGTCAACTTCCGGCTACAATTTTGGTGGATCCAATTCGTCGATTTCTAGCGGCAGTTACTACGGCAGTGCCAGAAAAAAGAGACCAGCACCCAAACCGCCAATACCTGCATTTGTGGACGGCTCAAATCCTAGTTCCTTAGCATCTACGCCTAGTCATAGTGTGGTAAGATATTTGCATATATTCTAATAAATAAGTCTTATAAAATATCAAATTATCGCTCAATTAGTTTAATTAATAATTTTTTAAACAGTGCTGAAAATGCCTAAAAACAAAACTTTCTAAATAGCACCAAAATACTAAGAGAATATCAGTATGGGTTCCGAGAAGGTATGTATGAGGATATTAATGAAGTTACAATATTGATGACAGTAAAAAATGTATCGCAGTATTTCTGGATTTCGCAAAAGAATTTGACACGGTACATCATGAAAAATTATTACAATATGTAACAAGTCTAAGCAAATCTCAACTGATGAGAGTGGACGTGCCACTAGGGCATATGCTCTTCACATTTTATATAAATTCTATCTTAACACTTGACATAGATAGCAAAGTAATATCATATGCTGATGACACTGTTGCCATATTTAGTGGATATGATTGTGATGTTACTAAAGAAACCGTTCAAGAAAGTGTGAGTATCATAAAGTTGTGGTTGAATGGGTATCAGCTGTCTTTAAATGCAGATAAGATCAATTATACAGGGTGATTCATTGGGAAACGGACATACGTTAACTGTGTATGGGGTCACCGAGGTGATTCTAAAATACCCACATACAATGGGTATTGCGCTCTTTATAACCGAGATACATACAAGGTGTTTTTTTATACATTTTGCCCATTTGTTTCCTTGCTCATAACATTTCAACCACCCCGTAGATTTTTTGACATTTGGCACACATGACCTGCATATCTTGTTGAATGTACGGCTGTATTAAAATGTAACGAAACAACACTCTGTACATGTGAGTTTTTAAAATTCGTTTTCATATTTCGAAAGATCACAAAAAACTGAATTCTTGATGTATTTTTTACCTCTCGCCCTTCAGATAAGAGAGGTATAGGAATCATGCTAAAAATTGGGTAGTGAGTTTTCAATGGATAAACACGTTTTAGGGTCCCTAGAATACGATTTTAATATTTTCGCGATGATGTCTGTGTGTGTGTTAGTGTGTGTGTGTGTTAGTGTGTGTGTGTTAGTGTGTGTGTGTGTTAGTGTGTGTGTGTGTTAGTGTGTGTGTGTGTTAGTGTGTGTGTTTGGATGGATGTTGTAGTAACGATAACTCAAAAACTACTGAATAAAAAAATTTGAAATTTTCCATACAGGATTCTGATACCCTAGATTAGATCTGATTAGATTTTGGTGCCAATCGCACAACCGGAAGTGGCAGTTGCTATGGGTGATGACGCCATTATTATACAAAACGGCAATAAAGTTTTACACATATATTTTGTATACCCTATAGTTTATTTTCATCTCATTAAAATTTTCGAAACTTTTGCCATTGTTGCCAGATTTACAAAAAAATAATTTTTTTTCATACTTTTTTGAGTCAACCTGTAAATTTTTGATTCAAAAATGGCGAGAGGTCATGTGCTGGCCACATCAGATTTTTATTTTTGGATAGACGAATTTACTATTTACATTTTAATGTCAATTTATTTTTTGAGAATTTTCGGGGTACAAAATCGAATAGGACGAGTTTTTTTTAATTTTTTTTATGTTATCGTCAAGCTTGTAACCTAACGAAGTAAATTTTTAAAGAAAGAAAAGGCTGAGCGTACTTTCAAGTGTGTAATGAAAAGATTAAATTCAAAGGAAAAATATACATATATATATATATTTCCGTGTCAAAATTAAATGTCCAGCGCTTTCGGCATCGCAGTGCCATCATCAGGACAACTAAAAAATTAAGAGAGAGAGAGAGATAAATTTTGTGAATACAATACAAAAGTTGATCATACTTACAAATATTATAAAACTTTTAGTTAAGATAGATGAGAGAGGTTACAGAATTAATTTAGTTAAAACTAATGATGAGAAGGCGAAACATCTTCCAAACTAAGGAAGGTTCGCGTACAATATAAAAATCCAGAAACAGTGGAAAGGGCGCATCAGGAGGCCCAGGCCTGTAAGTAGACCCTAACAAGGGCAACATTAACTTAAACGGCATATGCGAAATTAAAATAATATCAATTGAACAAACGTTACCAGTGAAGTGACAAGTGACAGAATTAAAAATTTTTTTGGAAAAAAGGGGGCGAGACAAAAGGAGGTAGGAAAAAGAAGAAGACAACGAAGTGACTGGACTACCGGAAAAAGCGTAGGGAGGTTAGAGGAAAAGAAGAAGAGGAATGACAGGTGACAAGTGGCTAAGAGGACATGAAACGGTTTTTAAAGCTTACCTATTAATACTTGTTTGCATTTAGAGCACTACACGATGTAATTACAGGTCCGTATTTAGGACAAAATACCACAACAATTTATCTTTCGAATGATATAATGATTGTTAAAAATTTTTACTTCGTAGAATTGTAGAAACAAAGAATGGAAAAAGGGTTTATTTAAGTACGCGAAGGTAGTAACTTTATTTTCCATTCTTTGTTTCTACAATTCTACCAAGTAGAAATTTTTAACAATCATTATATAGGGTGTTCGGTAGACAATTTTTTGTGGTATTTGGTCCTAAATGCGGACCTGTAATTACATCGTGTTGTGGTCTAAATGCAAGCAAGTACGAACTTAATAAGTAAGCTTTAAAAAGTAATAAAAACTCGTATTATTCGATTTTGTACCCCGAAAATTGTCAAAGAAAATAAATTGACATTAAATAGTAAACTCGTCTGGCCAAAAATAAAAATTACATCACAGAATTCAGTTTTTTGTGCTCTTTCCAAATATGGAAATGAATTTTAAAAACTCACATATACAGTTTGTTGTTTTAGGGGTGGAACAGTTTATGAACTTTTTGCCAAGCCTGACATGGATTTCGTTACATTTTAATAGAGCCGTACATTTAACAAGATATGCAGGTCATGTGTGCCAAATGTCAAAAAAAATACAGGGTGGTTCAAATGTTATGAACAAGGAAAGAAATGGGCAAAATGGATAAAACACCCTGTATATTGGTTATAATGAGCGCAATACCCATTGTATGTGGGTTTTTACAAGCACCTCGGTGACCCCATCCACAGTTAACGTATGTCCGTTTCCCAATGAATCACCCTGTATAGCGTTTACCATCACAGATATAAACAGACTCAAAGGACCACGGACTTTTCATATCGCGGTTGGATTCCGGGACTATTTTACTTTCCCGACCCACTTCCTAGAAGGGAAAGTATTGTGAACGAGCTAAAAAAAACTTTCGAGATAAAAACGGAAATATCCATTTTCGGGTCCCCTGAGACAATTAAGACAATTTCCAGATGGAAGTCTGTCTGTCGGTCTGTGTTTAATCCGATTGAGCTGAAATTTGGTATAGAGGTTTGGGTTACCCGTCGGAAGAACCCATTAGTTTTGTACATCTGTCGAACGAAAGTAGCACTATCAAAAAATGACAGATGTAATATGTCACGGAATTGGACATGCAATATGTCATTTTGAAAGCCCTTGAAAAACTCAATTCGGGACAGTCAAAATTATTTCTCCACCTAACACCTGTCAAAAATAAAAAAATGTCAAAATTTTAAACTTCAGCATTAAATATCTGAAAAAGTATTAATCCGATTGAGCTCAAATTTGGTATATGGGTTAGGGTTACCGTCGGAAGAACCCATTAGTTTTTGTACGACATCCGTCAAATGGAAATCTCACTATCAAAAAATGACAGATGCAATATGTCACGGAATTGGACATGCAATATGTCATTTTGAAAGCCCTTAAAAAACTCTATTCAGAAAAGTCAAAATTATTTCTTCAACTGTCACCTGTCAAAAATAAAAAAATGTCAAAATTTGAAACTTTATCATTGAATATGTGAAAAAGTATTAATCCGATTGGGCTAAAATTTGATACAGGGGTTTAAATTACCTGCCGGAAGAACTCATTAGTTTTTGTATGACATGTGTCAAACGGATGTGTCATTATCAAAAAACGACAGATGCAATATGTCACGGAATTCGACTTGCAATATGTCATTTGAAAACCCTTGAAAAACTCAATCCAGAACAGTCAAAATTATTTCTCAAACTCTTACCTGTCAAAAATAAAATATGTCAAAAGTTGAAACTTTAACATTAAATATCTGAAAAAGTATTCATGGATACTTGTCGGGAAAGTTTTGGGGCGACACAACCGATTTTTTTTAAAAATTTTTAGGTACAAATATTTCTTGAGTCATATGGATCATTTTTGCTCATTGCACCATGACTCTAAAAATACTGTAAAAAATCTAATTCATCCGACTATTTCTTTTATTGTTGATTTAATATTTACTCTAATTTGGAATATTTCATTATACTTGTATTCTTTAAATATTTCAGATTCCAAACAAAAATAAGTTGTCTTAAAAGGATCTGTCTTTTTCAATTTTTCCATGACTGTCATGATATATAAAGCAATTTCTTCTAATAATATATTTGTAGTACATTTAAAATAACGGTAAAAGGTCGGGAAACGCCGCACTTGTCGAGACCACTTGTCCCGTACGTATTTTGTAGTGCTGATTACGAAAATGAGGGTTAAAACTTGCAGCAATGGTTGAACCACCCCTAAAATTGCAAAAAACACCTCTAAATAGGGGTGTTTTTCGACTATACTTGTTGTTTTGCAAACTAAGCCATCTTATATGTTTTTTGGGGCGCTGATTTCGAAAATCGGGGTGTCGAGACTGGAAAATTTGTGTGGCACCCCCCCACATGCCAGAAACACCCCTTCCAAGGGGTGAATTTTCGGAAAAAATGACCAGTCACGGTGTTTCGCGAACTAAGTCATCTTATATGTTTTTTGGGTCGCTGGTCAGCACACTCCAAATTAATTTTAATTTTTAACAAAAAGTATCAAGATCTTTCTGATACTCGTATTTTTTTAGTCTTTATTTAAAGTGATCTTCCGAAAAGAAGAGTTACCCGAAAAAAATCAATATTCCTATGAATCAAAACTCCTGTTCAGTTTAAATATGCCGCGTTGGAAACACTAGGATACTCCAGAGGTCGTGTGAAAACAAGGTCGTGGATTCAGGTTTTCTCTCTATACTCACATCTATATTTCGTATATTCTAGATTCAATGTTTGCTTCCTACTTCCCGCTCGTTCTGTGCTTGTACAATTTCGACGCAGTTTTTTAATTTTTTTGCAAATTTAGCAGCGCCTCAAAAAACATATAAGATGGCTTAGTTTGCAAAACAACAAGTACAGTCGAAAAACACCCCTACCTAGGGGTGTTTTTTGCAATTTTAGGGGTGTTCCAACCATTGCTGCTAGTTTTGACCCTCATTTTCGTAATCAGCGCCCCAAAATTTGTAGGGGACAAGTGCTCTCGTCAAGTGTGGTGTTTCCCGACCTTTTACCGTTATTTTAAATGTACTATTGGTGACATTTGGTTAATTATATATATATAGATATATTATACGCTTACTTTATATAACCAGATCTAACCAAGTCGGTTAAAAAAAAATAGCTTCACATTCACGAAATGTCAAATGTCACTCTAAATTTGTACTTTCAAATATCAAAGGAGCCGTTCTAGAGTGCCACTACTGATTGTTACCTATACTGGGGAATTACTTTGAGTCAATTTTATAATTATTTGTTTTCCTAGTTTTTTTATACATTGTTTATTTATTAAAATAAAATTATCAAAAAATGACTCTTTAAGAATCAGCTAAAGGAAAACAAGTTTAAATAAAATTAATTAAAATAAAATAAGCATAAGAGTAACGATTTCTTTTTTTACAAAATTCAATTTAAGGTATCGTTTACTATATTTCATAATAATAATAAAAATATTAATACGTATTTATGAATAAAAAATTACTAATTTAATTAAGAGAGTAAAGCACAGTATATGTATAGTCACTTTTTTTGGGCCACCCTGTATTTTTAGAGTCATGGTGCAATGAGCAAAAATGATCCATATATGACTCAAAATATATGTGTACCGAATTTTAAAAAAATCGGCCCGGGATCCAACTGCCATAAGAAAAATGTATGGTCCTTTCACATTAATATTAAGGGCATTGGAGACATAAGGAAAGTTGAAAGTACTAAATATTTACGAATTATTATAGATAAAACGACAAAATGGAACCAACATGTAGCATATTTAACAAAGTGAATTACAAAACTAGTTTACAAAGGAGGGTATCGTTTTAAATGGGTGTTTTGGGTTTCTCATGAAAAAAATTTTTATGTTTCAAAAACTTGAAAATCCAAGAGAGGAACGCGAAAAAATTTGTTTTGTATTAAAACTATAAGCTTAAAATGAATTTCCATTGCGAGAAATTCTAAATTACCTGATTTTTATTGTGTATACGGACGGCTAAAATTAAATAAATAAAACCATATTTAATGGAAGAAATGTCTTTGAAATGAAAAAAATACGTAGAATGAATCACTAATATTTTTAAAACTTATTACATCTATCTAAAAAAGGCCAAATATTTAACAATTGTTAACTGAAAAATCTAAGAACTGTAAAAGTTTGACATTTATTATTAATATCCAAGTTGTTAAACCAATTTTTAAATATGGCAACATCGCATGTCTTAACATAGAACCACAGTAGCTCCTATATGAGGTGGAGCTTAGATTAGGTTTTTTCTGATTATTTAGAATACAAATAAAAAAAACTATTATTTGGATTAAACGGGGTTTAATCAGTAATACAAAATTGCATTTATTTTGAATTTCACAAAAAAAATTTTTATGGAATATTTGTCTCCCAATAGCTCCCCCTACTATGAGCCTTATACTGTGACAGAACTAGCTCCTCCTACTATAAGCTGTCACAGAACTAGGACTTTTATGTTTTTTTTTAACTTTAATATGTTTATTACCCGTATTGATAAGCAAAGACCAGGATTTAGCAGATTTTTTTACGATCAAACGTTTAATTTCAAATATTTAATATTTTCGAGATGTCTTAAGGTAGATCAGTTTAAGAAATAAGCGAAAGATGGCGCCAGTCGTCAATTTAAGTTTGAATTATCTATTTAAGCAAAGATGGCGCTACTATCGAAGTTATTTATTTAATTATATGCTTACCTTTTGCTACAAAATGCCCTATAATTATTGTGTCGTAATGTTCAAGAATAGTATTTTTAATAGTGATTCAAAAACTAGAATAAAAACGTAATTTCGACGCTAACTCCCCCTTGGTTATTTATAGTATTGAGGTGTAGTATTGCCGGTACTACAGAGAAAACTGTCGACTGTAAACCGAATTTAAATAAATCCGAGTGGCACCATCTTTCTCATATTTGTTTAACTGATCTACCTTAAGTGACAGATTTTTTTTAATTATAGGTTGAATATAGGTTTAAAAAATAATAAAAAATAAGGGTTAAATTTTTATTACTCAGGTTTTTAATGGCCCATTAACCTAAAATCAAGCAAACACCCCATTCTTGTAAGAAGTTTAAATGTTAATCTTTTTATTGATCTAATATGATAAGCCTATAACGTCAAATAAAATATTACTAACACATTTTTTAAAAGCTTTATTCAAATATTTATCAATCTTAATTTTTTAAATTAACGTGAAAAGTATAGTTAGTATTGTTTGAAATATTGAAACTTCGATATTTTAAATCAGATGAAATGCCATTTAAATTAATACCTTTTGCTCTTCCATCCATTTGATGAACTTGTCATAATCTTTAGTGTCTTATTTTTAAGTAATATACAACCTGTAACAACTGTGGTGACAACAATAAATCTTATGTGATAGGTTGCAAATTAATTTTTGTATTTGTCATTTCGATGACAGCTGATGACATCACTAATTCAACCATTTTACATTATTATTTCTTATTTCAATTTTTTGTAGTAATAATACCAGTATTTATGATTTTAAAGTGTACCAATAAAAAAAAATAGCAGAAAGTATTCGTGGATAACTGGTCTTTAAAACATTTGACGTATTTCGAGAAAAATCGCGCGTGTTCTATTAAATGACAGCTGGCCGCCATGTTGCCAAATCCTCCTTGTCAGTCCTTGTGATTTCAAAATTTCGAAATTAAAAAAAAGTATGTTTTAAAGAAAAAAATTTTGGGAAATCCATTTTTTTTTAATATCTTTTAGTGAGAAAAATTTCGTACGGGGTCGCAAAAAACACAAAAAACGATACACTCCTTTTATCAGTTAATTTTGAGTAAAAATATATTGATTTAGGTATACAAATCCCTAGTCCCTTTTAAGATATGGAATACTGGTTTGGGGAGCACTATATGAAAATTCATTAAAAACCTTGTCTACAACCAGACTACTTTATGGGGATATATGCAACATAAGATCGCTGTACTTTCATACGTTGGTAATATTTATGCATAAAAAAGAACATTTAAAAAATCATATCTCGCATAATACTGTAACTCGTAGTATTACAAACAAATTTCTGTATCTTAACTCTAATAAAAATGTACATGCAATATATGCTTACATCTAGCCCCAAAGGCTTACAATTTACCTTTGGATATTAAAAATATTAAAAACTACAAAAAAATGTCAATCCAGTGTTAGACGTTTATAAATGACAACTGTATTTCTTTTATAAAACTGATTGATTAATTTACTATTTACTTTATTCACAATCGTATATGTAATAGCTCAATTACACACATTTTAAAGGTCGGGAAATAAGCTATTACAAACTTTACTTACTTCCAACGGGTGGGAAGTGATATCTGTCACTTCCCACCCGTGATCCGGATAGATTTCTCTATGCCTATCATATCAGCAAAAAGCGATCATAGTATTATTAATTACAATAATAAAGTAACAGACTTTAATAAACTATACGTACTTTCAAAACCTATTTTATTTGTTAATGTTAACCGTACCGTTTTGTGACCATAATTTGCAATTTCCTTTTTTATTTAAATTGATAGTGCCTACAAAAATAAAATGTCATGTAAGATCTAAATGCCATAGTATTTTGATTTCAAAGAAAACTTTACTTGAATATGTCACACGACGAGCACAGCAAACAATAAAGACATATTCTTTTTAAATTGTGGATTGAAATAAGTGATTGTGAATAAAATAGTATACAAACCATGGCGGAATAGTAGATTCTGTAACAAGGTTAGAATGAAAAATTCGATACGAGTGGAAAATTCCGAAGGCGAGCGCTAGCGAGAGTGAGGAACCACGAGTGTCGAAATTTTTCATTCTAACCGAGTAACAGACTATATTTTCTCCACGATCAAAAAGTGTTAATCAAAATTAAATTAAATCTGAACACAAGTTATTTGTTGACATATTTGTATTACATTGTATTAATATTTATAGTGTTATGCTACACTTACCGAAATTAAAATCTGGTGCAGTGGTGTTTTTTCATAATTTGCAATTTCAGATATTATCAAATTCTATATCTACTTCACTTGATTTTTCACTCATTATTTTATTTGAATTAAAACTTGTTTGAAAATAATTATTACCGTCGCCATTTTATATCTGACAGTGACACTTTTGAAATCCATGGCAATCCCATATCGTTTAGTTTAAATACAGAATATCCATTCTTTACCTTGATAAAGAATGAAAATACATGCAAAATCCATAAGAAGCAAGTGTTTTAGAATAAATATTCAGACTCTAGAGCGTGAATATTTACATTCTATTATTAAAAATGATTTCGGAATTGATACATTCAGTAATGGTCGTGGAGAAATTATCATTCCTGTCTCGGGTAATAGATCACCTCGGCGAGGGCGCCTCGGTGATCTATATTTGCCCTCGACAGTAATGATGCATTTCCCGCCTCGGTAATCTACTATTGTATTTATAATTATAAAATAATTTTTTTTGATAAATACATTCTGCAAAAAAAAGTGTTAAATCACTTATGTGCATATTTATAGAAAATAATTTATTTATGTCATATTTTAAAATATTTGTGCTATATATGTTTAAATAAATAAATAAAATCAATAAAACAATTAAAAAAAACTTAGTTTTCCAAATGTACATTAATTTGAAATTTGTTTTAGCAACATTCACCAAAAACAACTCCCAAATACAGAAAAGAGAAGAGAGCTCCCCCACCGCCAAAATTAATCACCTCTACACCTAATCCTGAGGAAAAAATTGAGCTTAGTGTTCCCATGGAGTCTTCCAAAAGTCAAGATGAGTTACACAAAGAAAAAATAGTCAAAGATGAGGTCAATAGGAATAGACAAAGTCAAGATTTACAAAGTATGTTTATACGGTGTATTTCACTGGTAAACGGACATACGTTAAGGGTGGATATACATTACCCATGTAGTCCTAGATAACCCATATTTAATGGGTCTTACAATCTTTATAACGAAGATACAGAGCGTTTTATCAATTTTGCGTATTTTTTTAATGAGCCATAACTTATGAACCACTCGGTATATTTTTTTATATTCGGCACACGTTTTAAGTTGCAATTAACAAATCGATTGACATATTAGTTTTGTAAAAATCCAGGTTCGGCTTCACGACAAATTAACAATTTCTTGTACTCACAAAACAACACCCTGTATATCAAATTTTTTAAAATCAGTTTGAAAATTTAAAAAAAAAAAAACAAAATATATGAGTCTGTATACTTTTCTTAGTTCCGCATTTAATACTACCTAGAAAATTTTTAACTGAAAGTTAAATTTTTAGTAATTTTGAGATATACATTTTGAAAAAAATGCGTTTCTCTTAATAAATTAATAGATTCTTTTAATTTAAATTATTGGAATCTCAAAATCTGTCATATTGTCTTAAAAAGTATAATAGCAGATTGTGAATAAGCAGGAGGTGGCCTCCAAGATCACCAGATTTTAATTCTTGCGATTACCACATTTGGGGATCTTTAACATTCAAAGTATAATCAAGTGAAAAACGTACTAGAGAAGAACTTCTTCAAAGAATCGAAGCTGCCTATGAAAAAGTTAGATATAACTCTGATATGTGAAGGAAATCAATAAAAAACATTAATAAACGAGCAAGAAAATTAATCGAAAAAAAATTTGGCCCATTTTGATCAAGTTTTATTAATTTGTAATTGGGTTAGTAGCTCATTATTCGTTTTATTATTTTTGCTACACCCACATGGATATTGTCGCACACTTTACATAATTTATTCGTAGGCAATATCAGTTTCTGAACGGATATAATTTTATTAGCGTAAGATATGGAAATCCACCAATTAGAGTTCACGTTTAGTAACCCACCACCAATTTTTTCATTTATTTTAAATAACCTGTCAAAACAGCTGTCAGAATTTTTAATACTAATACAGAAAAATATTTGTAAAAATGAGTAATTCTAGTGATGACTTAATAAATGGTACTTGACCAGATATTCATTTAGCCGCAAATATGTAATAATAATATTATTATTACCCCAAAAATCGAAAACTAAATATAATTATAACATACTTAAAAACTTTAAAATAAAAGATGCCCATTATAATTTTATATGATTTTATAATTAGTCCTTGACAGCCCGTGATAGCACAGTGCTAATGCTCTCGCTTTTAGATACGAATGTCCTCAGTTCATATTGCATTCGTACGATTGAGCACTCGAACTTCATCTGCTTGCGATATGGCCATCATATCCACACTTGTTGTACAAAGTACTATTCCAATAGGTACGTAATAAAAGTTGTAATTAACAAAACTAGTAAAAGGAATAATCTCTGCGCGATTTTTCAAGACTACGGCCCGGAAGAAAGTACGATTCGAAAAAATCGGATTTTTTTTTTTTTTTTTTTCAACACACATAGAGCCTTTCTTTTTTTTGAATACAAACCGATTGCCGAAAGAATCGTGCGCACAGACATCAACACAGACAGACTTTTTTTTTCGCGGAAAATCAATTTTTTCCACGTTTCATGAGATTTTAAGTCATTTGGAGCAAAAAAAAAATTTGAGATTTTTGCACGATTTCAATACTACGGTTTGATATACTTCACCAATGGCCGTAGTAATTGTAATTTTTGTTTGTTTAAATTCTGGCAACAGGTACATACTTTTTCCAATTTAGTCTTATTTTTATTATTTATTAAGCTAATAATTAATAAATATTTTGAAATTTTGCTATACAGGATGTTGAAACAGATAATTGAGGAAAGCACTCTTCTGTTCTATGTACCACTCTGTAATTATATTTTTTATTCTTTTAATAACAAGCAATTGCCAAAACATGAAAATTTTTGATGTTTCAATAAACTAAATGAATCTTTTAATTTATTAATAAAAACGTATTTTTTACTTTCCCAACCCACCTCCGAGAAGGGAAAGTATTGTGAACAAGCCAAAAAAATTTTTCGGACACGTCACCGAAGATCCTGTATCCATCTAGCGTCGAGATGCTGAAGCCTATAGTTTCGACAAACAGTTGGGTTTTACTTCTTCAAAACCCAGTCCATTCGTACAAATTAAACTACGAACGCCTTTAGCAGAAGTTACAATATTCGACGTCCATTCAGCGTCGCTACGCTATTCGTCTCGATGCCAAATATTTCAGCGTCTACCTATTTTTACATCCCTCATCGTAAACAACAATTTCGTCACTTCGTTTGGATTTATTTTGTGTTCATAAAAATAAGTCAGAATAAGTAATATCCATTTTGAGGTCACCTGAGATCATTAAGACCATTTCCAGATGGAAGTCTGTCTGTGTGTATTCTTCTACGATAGAGGCCATACATTTAATCCGATTGAGCTGAAATTTGGTGTATGGGTTTGGGTTACCCGTCTGAAGAACTCATTAGGTTTTATACGACATCTGTCAAACGGATGTGTCACTATCAGAAAATTACAGATGCAATATGTTACGGAATGTGATTTGTAATGTGTCTTTTGAAAGCACTTGAAAAACTCTATTCTGTGTACCTATTCTTGAAAATCAGGGAGTAGAAATTAAAATAGAAATAGGCGTGGCTCCCTGAAATGTAAAATAACCGTATTCTTGAAATATTTCGATGGAAATGTGTGGGACTTTTATTCTCCCAGGGAGTATAAAATTTCTATTGGTCATTAGCGAGTGAAATTTGTAGGGAGTAGAAATTTATTTGAAACATTAACTATTTAATCTGTCGGTCCGATTTATTTTGTTTGTATTTCGTGTCTTTATTTTTACGTGTTTTGCTGGGAAGTTTACTAATATAAAGGATAATATTAATGAATTATTGATATGAAATAATCTCATGAATGACGATGTGAAGGAATCTCTGGAGGAGGTTGAAATAGGAAGAGTTCATAATACTTTCCTACAAGCTTCCCAGGTTTTATCGGCTCCCTCAGGCACACAATTTAAAATTGTGGCCAGCTCAGACCAGAGGGCTTGGCACTGAGCCCGGTGAATGTGGGGGTAAATGTGCCCGAATACATATGTGGTCGTTGCGAAATGTAATCGACCAGCATTTCTTTTTGTGTTTTGTTAATGTTTTTTTTAATACGACACCGGTCCATATCTAATACATTACAGTTATGTCAAAGAATACGATAGGTATTCTTTGGTTATGTCACATGGCTGTCAGACATTGCTGCGATTGGATAAAATTGAATTTTAATACTTGGCAACTATGTGTGTATTTTCACTCACTCCTTTTTTTCAAGAATAAGGTATTTTTGTATCGAGAGAAAAAGCTGGGAGTAGAAAAAGTAGGGAGCTACTTTGGGAGTAACTTTTCTCTTGATTTCAAGAATAGGTACACAGAACAGTCAAAATTATTTCTCCGACTGTCACCTGTCAAAAATAAAAAAATGTCAAAATTTGAAACTTTAACATTAAATATTTGAAAAAGTATTCGTGGATATTCGTCGGGAAAGTTTTGGGGTGACACAACCGATTGTTTTGTTTTGACCCTTTTTTCCTTTTTTTTACTTTTTTTTGCCCCTTTTTTAAAACTTTTTTTTAAAACTTTTTGCCTTTTTAACCATTTTTGCTTTTTTTTTGCCTTTTAGCTTTTTTTTTTTTTACTTTTTTGAAATCTTTGCCTTCTGGCTTTTTTTACCCTTTTTGTTGCTTTTTTACCCCCTTGCCTTTTTTTGAATTTATTTGCAATTTTTGCCTTTATTTTCATATTATTTTGCTTTTTTTTACTATTTTATCGTTTTTGCCCTTTTACCCCTATTTTGACTTTTTTGGTCATTTTTGATTTTGTCTTTACCCTTTTTTCCCTATTTTGACCTTTATGCCATTTTTAAAAATTTTTGCCGTTTTCTTGCTTTTATATCTTTTTTGTTGCTTTTTTACCACTTTTTTGCCTTTTTTTGTCGTTTTTTGTCTTTTTGTCTTTACTTTCATACTATTTTGCTTCTTTTTTTACTTTTTTAGTTTTTTCTCCTTATTTGGCATATTTTTTGGACTTTTTTAAAACTTTTTTTTTGTTTTTTTTTTGCCTTTATTTTTCGTCTATTCTGCTTTTTTTTAAAAACTTTTTAGTGTGTTTTTTTCCTTTTTTTTTAGCTTATTTTCTTTTTTTCCTTTACTTTGTCTTATTTGGCCTTTTTTATACTTTTTGTTGATTTTTTTCCCTTTTTTGCCATTTTTCCCTTACTTTTTCATCTATTTTGCCTTTTTTTTTAACTTTTTTGGCGTATTTTGCTTTTAGTTTTTAAGCTTTTTTGACCTTTTTTGCATTTATTTGCTTCTATTTTGTATTTTTTTCGCTTTTTTAAAACTTGTCTTGGATTTTTTCCCTTTTTTTACTTTTTTTTTTACTTTTTTTGTCGTATTTTGCATTTTTTTCTCTTACGTTGTCTTATTTGACATTTTTTTTAGACTTTTTGTTAATTTTTTCCCCTTCTTCTTTTTTTTTGCATTTTTTGCATTTGTTCCTTTTTACTTTCCGAACAACAGAGTTGTATAGAAGGAAAGTATTGCGATCATGATATTTTGACCATACCCAGATTTTAACGGATCTTTACGTTTTGAGGTCACCTGAATCCATTTATACCATTTTTAGCATGATGTCTGTCTGTGTGTGTGTGTGTGTCTGTGTGTGTGTGTGTCTGTGTGTGTGTGTCTGTGTGTCTGTGTGTGTGTGTGTGTGAACACGATAGCGTCTAAACGGCTGAACCGATTTAGATGAAATTTTATATACATATTTGGGGTAACAAGGAGACGACCTGTATAGATTTTGGAGTTAATCGGACAACCGGAAGTGACAGTTGCTATAAGTGATGACGTCATTACCTAACAAGATGACAATAAAGTTTTACACATATATTTTTTATACGTTATAGTTTAATTTCGAATGATTAAAATTTTTAAAAACTTGCCATTGTTGCCAGATTTATCAAAAAGTATTTTTTTTTTCATATTTTGCTTAAATAACCAAAATAATGCATTTTTATGAAAAATTACGGGATATGAAAGTTGTAGAACATAAAATTTTCTACACATTTTGTCATTACCGGTTTTTTGAATTCCTCATAGTTTCGCCGCTAGAGGGCGTGAAAAAAATTTATATAGACATTTTTGTGACTTTTTTAGATTTTAAGACAAAATTATGGATTTTTATGAAAAATTACATGATATCAAAATTGTAGAACATAAAATTTTCTATAAATTTTGTCTTGACTATTTTTTCAAGTTGCGCATAGTTTCGCCGCTAGTTTTTATTTTAATTTTTATCTTTATTAAATTATTATTTTTTAGTTAAATTTTTATATTAAAAATTTAAAAAAAATATCTTTAAATTTGTAATAATTAATTTTATTATTATATTTTTTTTCAAAATTTTATTACAAAAATTTTGGAATTTTTAAAAAATTGGCTAAGAAATTTAAGATTATATTACGATTTTAAACTAAATTGAATTACTTCTAAAATATTAAAGTTATTGAAATGGGATTTTCACCATTCGAAAGATAATATAAAACTCTAAATTTTAAATATATTTTAGTTTCTTAAAATTTAGACTTGTAATTATTGTTGCCAAAATTAAGAATTTTTTTAATTTTTTTTGTAATTTCGTTTTATCAATAAGTATAAAATAAATGAAAAAATTAAATAGCATATCCGAAAAGAATCCAAAAGTACTATGTGTGTAAATTATTTCATAATTTTAACATAGTATTTGTAAAAGTTATAGCAAAAAACGAAAAAAGTTAAAACAATTCAATGGATATACCCACGAATTTTTGAAAAAAAACTTGATTTTTTTTTAGTTTTTTAAACTAACTTTATTAATACATTTTGATCCAAAAACTTAAAAAAAAGGTCTGTTTCCCATTTTGAATAAAATTGAGTGAGATATTAATTATTTATTGATTTTAAAATTATTCAAAAATAGGTTTTATTTGTTTTAAGGTTCAAATTAACATTAAAAATTTAAAAAAAATTACCCTTAAATTTGTAGTAAAAAAAACTATATAATTGTGATTTTTTTCAGAATTTTATTCAGAAAACTGTAGAATTCATAATTTTTTTTTGAAATTTAATAAAAGTTTAAAAAAAATTGAATAACTTTAAAAATATTAAAGATATTAAAATGTGATTTATACCATTCGATAGGTAATATAATTAATGTATTTTAATGCAGTAAAACTAAAATAAGCGATTAACCAATTACTTTACTATGAGTGTTCGGAAAGTTGGGTGGGATTACCCCTCATTTTTTTATTATAGTTTTAATTTATGCTGAAATTTAGCAATTCTTTATCATTTTTAACAATTTTTTTGCCATTTTCTGAAATAATTCATTATCTTGTTGGTATTTATAATAACAAGGTGCCAGTTTAAGTCATTTTTGTCGTTTTTCATTTTAATTAATTTTTGTGTATTTTTGCAAAGTTTACCCATTTTTTTCCTGCAATTTACTTCATTTTTACAGCATTTTATATTTCCATTCAGAAATTTTGTAATTAAAATAATCTCACATTCTACACACCTGAGCCGGGAAGTTCTGGGATGACACAGCCGATTTATCAAAATGTATATCGTAAAATAACTAAAAATTTAACTTAAATATTTTATCTTTTTACATTTTAAAAATATTTAAAAAATATTGATATACAGGGTGTTGTTTTGTGAATTGTTAATTTTTTGTGAAACCGGACCTCCAAATATTAATACATCAATCGATTTGTCAATTGGGGCTTAAAAGTGTGATAAATATTAAAAAATACACCGGGTGGTTCGTAAGTTATGGCTCATTAAATAAATAGGCAAAATTGATAAAACGCCCTGTATCTCCATTATAAAGGTTGTAAGAACTATTAAATATGGGATATTTAGGACCACCTAGTTGACCTCTATGTACCCTTATCGTATGTCCGTTTACCAATGAAAAACCCTGTATAATCGCTTAATAAAAATATAAGTCAATAATGAAATAAAACTCCAAATCATGTATCATAATATAATAAAAAATTTTAACGGCAACTAGTTTCGGCTTATGACCATCTTCTTTCGGCCTAAAAGGCTACAAGTTTATAGTTGTAATTTTATTAGTTGTTCAATATATCGAACCCTTTTTGTATGTTTTTAGTTCTGAAGATGGCTATAAGCCGAAACTAGTTGCTGCCCTTGTTAATTTTTTTTTATTACTTTGGAGTTGTATTTGAGATATGGATAATCTTTTGGTTTTAAAAATATAAGTAAAAATGTTTTTCTTATTTTAGTAAATGAAGATTCCGATCAGGTGTCAATTGGTAATAAAAGTACTTATGGTAAATGGAAAAGAAAAAAAGGCCTAGCACCGGCAAAACCTATTCCCCAAAAACGTATTCTCAAATGTTTACCGATGGCAGAAATTAAAAAAGAATTGGAATTTATTGAAATACAGCAGCAAGGTTTAGAAAAACAAGGTGTTAGATTAGAGCAAATTATTAGAGAAAAATGTGAGGGAACTGAAAATAACGCTACCGATAAACCAGGTAATAAATTATTAATATTGTTGATTTATTTTAATTAATTTAATTTTTGTTATAAGTAATAATTTAAATTGAATTAAAAAAACACTTTTTGGGGTAAAAACTTTTGTCAATCATGTAGAAAATAATTTTTCATATAATTTGTGGTATCACAAGTTTACATTATTTTAAGAGATTTTAAAGTAAAAAATTTTATTTTAATAATTTTACAGAAGATGACATTCCTATAGAAGTCGAAGACCTAATCCTTCAGCTTTTCGAGCTAGTAAATGAAAAAAACGAGCTATTTAGGAAACAAACTGAACTAATGTATCTGTAAGTAAAAAAATACTTATTTTATTATTAAAAAACTTATTTATTATAATTATCAGGAGAAGACAACAAAGACTAGAAGAAGAACACGCAGATGTAGAATATCAAATTAGATGCTTAATGATGCAACCAGAAGCAAATAAAACCGATTCTGATAAAGCACGAGAAGAAGAACTAATTAAAAGGTAACATAAAATTTATAAGACAAAAAAGTAGAAAATTATGATAAATTATAAAAATGAATTTTAGATTGGTGGATATAGTTGAAAGAAGAAATGAAATAGTAGAGTGTTTAGAAAAGGATAGAGTACGTGAAGCAGAAGAAGATGACAGTATCAATAATCATATCAATCTTTTCACTTTAAACAGAGACATCCAGAGTGATAAATCAAAATCTATAAGTGAACCAACTAAAAAAGAGAAAAAAAAGAAAGAAAAAAAATCCAAACATAAATCTAAAGATAAAATAGATGTTGATAAAGATATAGACGAAACAGAAACTAGTATAAATACTTTGGAGAAGAAAAAAAAGAAAAAATTTAATTTATTTTGAGGAAATATTTCCCTAATTTATTTTTCTTTTGTTTTTAGGGAAAATGTTTGCCATTATTTGTTATTAATAACTTGTGAAAGCTGTGCTTTAATTTTGTTTGTTTTTTTATAATAAGACAATATATTTTTTGTACTTTCGTTATGTGATTATATCGTTGATTATATTGCAATAATAAAATTACATTTCATAAAGTTTCTTTACTAAATAAACCTTTTATTAAAAAAAAGAAGATATTTCGAATATTTGTCTTTTTATCATTAACAGTAAACAATAAAATTTCAACGAGTTGCAAATTTGTTGCAAAAATACTTTGGCACCAGAAAAATATCTACATCAAAAATTAATAAAACGGGGCTCTTTTTTCTGAATATTACGATATTTCCCATTCTAGTATTATACTTAGAAAAAATAAATCTCGTAAATTTTTCCAAGAGCGCCAAGAAAGTAAGAGAAAAGTTCGTAAAATATTTCAATAATGAGTGAAAGGATATTATAAGAAAATACCTTCTAAGATGAAATAAAGTAATTAATAAATAACATAAAACACGAAAATAATTAATAGAAAAAAAATTAACGTTAATATTAATCATTTTTCACTCAAATCACTCACTATTTGCAGCTAATTATAATCAGTATTTTCAGCCTGACACTATTTTCAGCTAATTATACTCACTATTTTCAGCTTCACTGTCATTATTTTCAGCTAAGTAATTAAAATCGCAATTTTCAGCTTCACTGCCACTATTTTTAGCTAATTATAATCACTATTTTCATCTTCACTGTTACTATCACGATTTTCAGCTAATTATAATCACTATTTTCATCTTCACTGTTACTATCACGTTTTTCAGCTAATTATAATCACTATTTTCAGCTTAACTGTCACTATTTTCAGCTAATTATATTCACTATTTTCAGCTTCACTGTCACTATTTTTAGCTAATTATAATCAATATTTTCAGATTAACTGTTACTATTTTTAGCTAATTATAATCACTATTTTCAGGTTCACTGTCACTATTTTCAGCTAATTATATTCACTATTTTCAGCTTCACTGTCACTAATTTTAGCTAATTATAATCAATATTTTCAGATTAATTGTTACTATTTTTAGCTACTTATAATCACTATTTTCAGGTTCACTGTCACTATTTTCAGCTAATTATAATGTTTCGTGGATTTGTCGTACACAAACACCAAAAATTTATATTTTGAACCATAGAACATCACAAAAAATACATCAGAAACCTGTTATTTTATCAATTTTCCAGTTGACTTACTTTTTTACTTGCAAAATAATTATTTTGGGGTATATAATTTATATCTTCGTAACGAACGTCATATTTTTAAGTAGTGGAAAAAAGGAAATTCGATATTTGAATACAAAATTTATGTCTTTGTTAAAATATTTTTAAAATGCTGCTAAAATTACTATTTTAGTATAATACCTAATGAAAACTAGGTTTCTTTTAGAATTAAAATTATGGTGACTTGATTTCAAAGTACGAAATTTTTAATATTTTTTTTTTACAAAAATTAGATTAATCGAAATAATTTGAAAAAAAAGAGAAAAAATCGGAAAAAAACAAAAACTTTCATAAAAATTGAGAAAGAAATTATAAAATATTGGGAAAAAATGAAAAATAAAATTGTAAAATACGGAAAAAATGAAGAAATCACAAATCCAAAAAAAAAATGCTAAAAATCACAAAAAAAAGCCTAAAAAAACGCAAGAAATCGAAACATTTCACAAAAAATCGCAAAAAAACGCAAGAAAATCACAAAAATATCACAAAAAATCAATGAAACAAAAAGAATGAGAAAAAAATCGGCTGTGTCACCCCAGAACTTTCCCGGCTCGGCCGAAGAGAATATGTTATTTATTATTATTATTTTAATTACAAAATACTAATCATTACAATAATTTATGGAACACGTTAAAAACAGCGAGCCGATGGTGAATACGTCTACCGAATTGATATTTCAATGTTGATGACATAAGCTGCGCATGCGCACGTTGTATATCACACTGCTGTGAAAACTATTCGGAATTCGGGAAAAAATTTTCATACAGTAGTTGTAGCGAATTTTATGCTTTACAACTTTGCACTGAAACATTTTGCACTAAAGTGTATTGTTTGTCCTCAAAATCAAGAAAAACTAGAGAAAACCTACACGCACATTTTTTACGCGCCCTCTAGTGGCGCAACTATTGGAAATTCTAGAAAAAGTTTCATGCAAGAGTTGTAGGGCATTTTATGCTCTAAAACTTTGTACTACAACATTTTGCACTAAAGGGAATTATTTGTCGTCAAAATCAAGAAAAACTGGAGAAAACCTACATGCCCATTTTTTACGCGCCCACTAGTGGCGAAACTATTGGAAATTATGGAAAAAGTTTGAAACAAAAGTTGTAGGGAATTTTATACTATAAAACTTTGTACTACAACATTTTGCACTAAAGTGTATAGTTTGTCCTTAAAATTTAAAAAAAGTAAAAAATTGCACCATGTGCATTTAATCAATGTCGGTCTTGAGGACCTTCTACTGTACCAATTTAAACCAAAATCTAATGGTCGCATTCCAGGCATACACCGACCCTCCATACCAAATTTCAGCTGGATTGATCAAACGGTTCGGCAGTTATCGTGGAAGATTACACACAGACAGACCATGCGCTGAAAATGGTCTCAATCTTCAAAATGGATATTTCCATTGATATCTCGATTTTTTTTTTGCTCGTTCACCTTACTTTCCCTTTGATGTGTCCGGGAAAGTAAAACAGACCAATGAGAAAAAATGAGGAGAGATTAGAAATAATTGAAAAAACAGAAAAAAAAACAAAAAACAAAAATGAAAAAAAAATGAGAAATAATTAAAACAATCGAAAAAATTTGAAAAAAAATCTGAAAAAATCGAAAAAAATAAAAAAAAAATAAGAGTTTGAAAAAAAAATAAAAAAAAAACTAAAAGAGTGAAAAAAAAAATTGAGGGAGAAATTAGAAAAAATTGGGAAAAAATGAAAAAAAAAATTGTAAAATACGGAATAAACACAAGAAATCAAAAAATATCCCAAAAAACCACAACAAAATCACAAAGAAATCGCAAATTATCATAAAAAAACAAAGAAATAAGAAAAATCAGAAAAAATTAGAAAACGAAAAAAATAGAAAAAAAAAGAACAATGAAAAAAAATCGGTTGTGTCGCCCCAAAACTTTCCCGACGAGTATCAACGAATACTTTTTCAGATATTTAATGTTAAAGTTTCAACTTTTGACAATTTTTATTTTTGACAGGTGACAGAGAAATAATTTTGACTGTTCTGAATAGAGTTTTTCAAGAGCTTTCAAACGACATATTGCATGTCCAATTCCGTGACATATTGCATCTGTCATTTTTTGATTGTGACACTTCCGTTTGACAGATATCGTACAAAAACTAATGGGTTCTTCCGACAGATAACCCAAATAAATATACCAAATTTCAGCTCAATCGGATGAATACTTCTTCAGATATTTAATGCTGAAGTTTCAAATTTTGACATTTTTTATTTTTGACAGGTGACAGTTGGAGAAATAATTTTGAGTGTTCTGAATAGAGTTTTTCTAGGGCTTTCAAATGACATATTGCATGTCCAATTCCGTGACATATTGCATCTGTCATTTTTTGATAGTGGTACTTCCGTTTGACAGATGTACAAAAACTAATGGGTTCTTTCGACGGGTAACCCAAACCCCTATACCAAATTTCAGCTTAATCGGATTAAACGTGTGGCCGCTATCGTGGAAGAATACACACACACAGGACCGACAGACAGACTTCCATCAGGGGACCCGAAAATGGATATTTCCGTTTTTATCTGGAATTTTTTTTTAGCTCGTTCACAATACTTTCCCTTCTAGGAGGTGGGTCGGGAAAGTAAAAACGAGGAAAAATTAGAAAAAATCTAAAAAAAACTGAAAAAAAATTAGAAAAATGAGAAAAAAGCGAGAAAAATCGAAAAACATCGCAAAAACCAAAGAACAACCAAGAAACCGGAAACAACTGTAACCATAAAAAACGAAAAAATTCGAAAACATTGATATAAATTGCAAAACAGAAAAATCGGAAAAAGAATTAAAAAAAAAACAAAACTTTGGAAAAAATTAAAAGAGAAATTAGAAAATATTGGGAAAAAAATGAAAAATAAAATTGAAAAATACGGAAAAAATGAAGAAATCACAAAACTGAAAAAAAACCGCTAAAAACGAAAAAAGCATGAAAAAACGCAAGAAATCGAAACATTTCACAAAAAATCGTAATACAATAGTAAAAAACCGCAACAAAATCACAAAAAAATGACAAAAATATCGCAAAAAATCAATGAAACAAAAAAAAGAATAGAAAAACAGAACAATGAGAAAAAATTAAGAGAGATTAGAAAAAATTGAAAAAAAATAAAAATAAAGTAGAAAAACAAAAAATCATAAAAATGAAAAAAAAATGAGAAATAATTAAAACAATCGAAAACATCTGAAAAAAAAATCGGAAATAATAAAAAAAACAAAAAACTTTGAAAAAAAGAAAAAAATGACCTTCGCTTCTGTATTAGTTTATCTTCTGTGGTTGTATATATAATAGGTGAAAATTTTCAATTTACAATTGACAACAGCGCATCAAGGCTTACCAATTATACTAAAATGTCATTTCTTCTCTATAAATACGAGTTTCATTGGCGTACAGAATGTCAAAATTATTTAATAAAAAAATATGGTTCTTGAGTACTACACATATAATAATATTTTATAAACTTATTATCAAGAATAAGACGTGAATAAGCTAATATAATTGAGATCATTCTAAAATTGTCAAACTAATAACAATTGCATTTTTCAGTTTTCAGTACTGTAACTACGTTCATGCGGTTACTCGTGAATATTTCGTTAGTTTCGGATTATTTTACATATTTAGGGAAACTTTAATTAGTTGGTAGTACTATAATGAAAGAATGACATCACTTGTGACGTGCATCGGGATTTGTATACAAAATCCCATAGATATATACCTCCAATGAATTACAGAAATAAATTACTATTTTAAATATATACCAAGCAAAGTAAACGCCATTAACTAATACTTATGAGAGAAAAAAAATGAATTGAAAGTGTGAAATCAAAAAGACCAACAATCCTTCCGCGCGGTCATCTAAAATAAATACATAAAACCAGGGTTGCCAATGGCCTTCGAAGTTATTCCCGTTGCATGACTAGCAATTCCCCAAAATTCCCCACTTTATATATTTTACAACGCACGTGCAGGCCCGACGAGAGGGTGTTGAAGGCGGTACAACATAACGGGGCCCGGGCCCATCCCAGCAGGCACCTTATTATTTTGTACAAATAAAAATTTACTCTTTCGATTAATGCGATAAAACAACATGCATATATAACGACAACAACGCATATTTACGATTTACCAATGCCTGAGTCTGCACGCGCACCTTTAAGCTCAGTAGTACACATTCGACATACCTGTAATGGATAAGTATGTAATAAAATATTTTTAATAAAACAATTATTGACTGCCTGTGATCTTTAAATCTCTAATGCCCGTATTTATAGTCGGTGCTCAAGTCCGTAACGATGCTTAAGGTCGAGTCTGCGTATGCTTGAGCCATGGCAGACTCGACCTCAAGCATCGGCAGCGTCTTGAGTACCGACTATAAATACGGGCATAAAACAAGGCAAAGAAAAGTAGAAACAACAATTAAAAAGATTTTTTTGTTATTTTATTTTTATCTGAAAGGGGACTAGCTAAGACAATCATCTCATTTAAGTAGGAATCCAAACAACGGCAATTTTCCTGGTATTTGCAGAACATTTAGAAGCTGTTAGAGTTTGGAAATTTGTTAACTGTATTAATAAAAACTGGAGAAGCAATAGCTAATATGATTTTGGAAACTCTAGGAAAAAGCAACATTAGCATAGGGTTATGATAATGGGAGCAACAAAGGAGTCTAGCTCTCAATCACCTTGTTTTATGGCTTCCTTGCGCTTGTCATAGGCTGAACTTATATGGTGTCCATTCATCAGAATGTTGATCTCAGGTTGTAACTTAATTCGTTGCTCGAAGATTTGAATATTACTAGAAATCCAAGAGGTTATCCATATCAACTGAAATATTAGAAATAGTTGGCCTACATTTTGAATGAATGTGGCTAATAATTTGGGAATGTCAACAAAATTATCAAATGATTCATGAGAAGAACTTGATGGGTAGGAATACCTTAGAGTAAAAGTATTTTTTATGTAATTTTACATGCTGTTATTTTAAATTTATCAACAAGATTTGAAGCAGCTAAAAAATTGTGAACATGTGAACATCACTACGATGCAGATATCAACTTTAAATTCAAAGAAATTAAATATCTTTAAAGCATATTTTCTTCAAATTTTCAAGTAGACTGGGATTACCCTATTTAATCTTTTAAATAAAATTCAAAAATTAAAATTAGATTCCTTGTTTCCAAATATAGTTGTAGCATTAAATCTTTTTTGTACCGTTCCTGTAACCGTATCAGAATGTACTTTCAGTCATTTTTATAGAATTAAAAATACTTGAAGATGTTCCATGGCTCAGGAAAGGTTGAGTGCTCTTGGTAAATTAGCTATTGGATCCAGATTAGCTAGAAACTGCGACTTTTCTAAAATTATTGAAAATTTTGCCTTTACAAGAAGTCGTAAAGCATCATTAACATAATTTGTACTTGTTATAATACCAGCAGTAGTCTAGTACCTAGTAGTTTGTATGTATGGCAGTTACAAACTAGTTTTGTAGATTTATCTTTTTACACTGTTATCAGCAATTTTTTTCTGCACCATTTAGGGGGCCCGTGATGTTTGTGTATACACCTGGGCCCGTCACGACTCTCGGCGGCCCTGCGCACGTGCGCCAAATTACACTTTTCTACAAGTATTAGGAGGGGATGCGTAAAACAAATAAGTAAATTTCTTAAGACTAAATTTAAAACGTTAACCGCCTTGACGGTTCCAGAAAGGCATATATTAATTTAATTTTTTTGTCCAAATGTTTGTATTTATCATTGTTTTATCTGGTTCAAAATTTAGTATGCCTCTATGTGATTTGATACCTTCTTTTGTATGCAAGAGAGCCGTTGTGGTACAATTGTCCAAATTTGTACGCATATCTGTTTTGATATCATTTAAATTACTGAATCATCGATGAAATTTCCCACATTTTGGGGAATTCCTCACAGATTGGCAACGCTGCATATGACTTTGTTGATATTTTATATTTATTTTACTGCAAATTTACCTGAATACGTCTAGCAAAATTTGTGGTAGAAGGGAATATAAAAGGTCGCCTACTTCAATGCCCCCTCTCACGCCGCCCGCCCGCATTTCAATCCATGTTGAGTGTAACTTAAACGGATTATTTTCTTAATAGTGGGGCGAGAATCCCTTAAAAGATTTAGCTCAGGTAAAAAATGCACAAGCGTTGAGTTGAGTTGAAATTCATTTCGCAACGAGCTTGTAAGCCAGAAGGATGGAAAAAATAATATATATGGCTGCTCTGGGCTTTCGTAAGCCCAATTGGGTTTCAAATCGAAATGAGGAGCGAAATAGCGGACCTTGCGACAACACAACAAATGAAATAGAACAGACTCTAAACGCATACGATTTCGATACTGATGAAAATACTGATGCAGAATTTTCAGATGAAAATTCTGATTCAGAATCAGAATTTTCCTCAAATGAAGACCCTGCAGCTGAAGGATCTGTCAGACGAAAACGGCTATATGGCATATGACGAAATTATAATGATTGACTGACTGACAGGACATGGATCGCTTTAAAAATCTCCCGAAAAAATCAGCCTTTTTCAAGGCTAAAAAATATTTACATAGTAGTTTTTGGCTTTAAAAAGCAAGTTTGCGTAGTAACCATAGATATAGATAGAGAGTAGTAACTCTGCTAAATATATTAATATGATAGGCAGCCCTAAATGCAAACATTCGTATTACTGGTTGCATAAAAATTACTCACTGACGCATACTGTAAGCCATCTACTCCATTTTAGATCCTCTATTGAACTCAAAATGATATTATTATTATTATCGTTGTCTGAAGACAACGTTATTATGATTAATATTATTTTAAAATTCTATTTCTACATAATTTAAGCATGAGCTATAAGCAATTAATTATCGAATTCCATCTATACGAGAAGAAAAATTTTTTTGATAGACCGAATATTGCATCATGAGCATTTCAAAAAAAAATCATTAAATTTCATATAAGGAATGCTTATACTTTTTTATTAAGAGAGGACAGCAAAAAAAAATAATATTCATTTTCTGTAATATCCCAGATAGCACAGGACGTCCTCGGGACGTCCCGTTTATGGCCATTTTTAATCCAAATGTCCGAGGCTGCAAATAGAACATCTTTAGGACGTCCCGTTTATGACCATTTTTAATCGAAATGTCCGAGGCTACAAATAGAACATCTTTAGGACATCCTCGGGACGTCCAACACAGGACGTTCTGGGGACGTCCCGTTTATAATCATTTTTAATTAGCCAATCATCTTATCGTTTCAACAAGGATAGCTTTTGGCAGTGGCTACGACACCGAAATCTGTTTTTCAACAATGAATTAGGAAAGTTATGTGTTACAAACCTCAATGCAAACAAAATGTATACAATCTGATTGAGAAAATAAACTATTTATGAGGGTTTTTCTATTTGTGAAATGTTGACGAACCTCAACTGCATATATAATAAATATATATAATATATCTCTTAAACGTCCAACGGAACGACTATAGTCATTACTCAAATTGAAAATATTTGTTCTTGTTGTTGTCACGACTGCTAGTCTCTAGTCCAGTCTAGCATTTACACTTTCTCTATGTAGTCTAGTGCTATAATAGCGGGAATCTATATAAAATATAACTGCATTTGCTCGACTGCGAGGCTTATTTTTATTTTAGTTTTGTATCTGCTGCCAAGGGTATTGATGAACAATCCCTGTTTTTTTGTTGTTTGTGAAAAACGTGTTTAAGAGACAGTGAAGGTAACAAGATTAACAGCATTGAGTGATTCGAGTGCAGCCTCTGTGTGTAAGTGAGATATATATTCATCCATTTCAAAGAATTATTGTGCAATGATATACGTTAAGGGATTGTTTAATAAACTTGTTCATTAACTAGTTGTTTATAATTATTTATTTTTGTTTTTAGCATTTATGTTCCTCAGTTGCAAATTTTGTCCTGTGGACCTCCGATTCTAATCCCAAAATGGTCCTGTTCAGGCCTAAAATGGACTCAAATCGTACGTCCTATAGACCTCTGATTCTAATCCGCAAATGATCCTGTTCCTACCTAAAATGGACTCAAATCGGACGTCCTATGGACCTCTGATTCTAATCCCAAAATGGTCCTGTTCCGACCTAAAATGGACTTAAATCGGACATCCTATGGACCTCTGGTTTTGTAACATCGTATGTCCTATGGACGTCCTGAAGACGTCCGCCGTACTAAAAATGGACGTCTCCGGGACGTCCCGAATATCCGATGCGTACGTCTTAAGGACGTCCATAGGACATACTTGTGCTATCTGGGATGCAATTATCGCATTATGGGGATCAAATTAACTATTTTTGCTATTCATGCTTTCTCAGGTCTGTTTTGGTCAAAGTATGTATTTTTACCGTACAAGAATACACTCCTCTAGTAATGGGGCAGTTTGTTCAGCACTTATCATATACATCTTATTATTAAACTTATTTCTTATAGTCCTCTTTTAATAGAATAATGTATATAAGGATTTGCCCCTCATATGTAAAATCTCAATCTCTGAAAGCTCTAATGGCGCCTGATGTTTGATTTGCTGATTTTGGCATCTTGCAATCTCAACTTATATTACCTAAGATGTCTAAAAATATCTATTTTTTTTAGAAATATGCATGTATTTGCCCTGTAAATATGAATTGTTTTAAGTTTGCCTTCAAACGACACAATATGAATATCCATTTTCAGGTTCCCTGATAGAAGTCTGTCTGTCTGCCTGCCTGTCTGTCTGTGCGTCTGCCTGTCTGTGTATATTCTTTTGCGATAGAAGCCACCGGCTTAATCCGATTAAGCTGAAATTTGGTGTATGAGTTTGGGTTACCCGTCGCAAGAACCCATTAGTTTTTGTACGACATCTGTCAAACGGGAGTGTCACTGACAAAAAAAAATGACAGAAGCAATATGTCGCGGAATTTGAAAGCACTTGAAAAAAACTCTATTCAGAACAATCAATTAATTCTCCAACTGCCACCTGTCAAAAAAAAAGACAAAGTTTAAAATTAAATATCTGAAAAAGTATTCGTCTCTGGATACTCGTCGAGAAAGTTTTGGGGCGACGCATCCGATTTTTTTTTTTCATTTTGAATAAAAAACGTTTATTGTTTTTTGTTATTACTTTATAAATATTTATTGTATTTGCAAAATTAGAATTATAATTGTTTACAAAGCGAACGACATCTTCGGAAGTATTTGATGTCCGCAATCACACGTTACAATTGTTTGGGGAGGGTGGATCTTGTCATTTATTATACTTTCTCGGCCCCAGCAAAAGGGAAAGAAAGGTGAACGAGCAAAAAAAAAATTCGAGATATCGACGGAAATATCCATTTTGAGGTCCCCCAAGAAGATTGAAACCATTTCCAGAGTATGGTCTGTCTGTGTGTAATCTTCCACGATAACTGCCGAAATGTTTGACCAATCCAGCTGAAATTTGGTATGAAAGGTTGGTGTGTGCCTCAAATGCGACCATTAGTTTTTGGTTTAAAGTGGTTCAGTAGAAGGTCCTCAAGACCGACGTTGATTGAATACATATCAAAGATTTTTAGCGCTTTTTTAAATTTTAAGGACAAACAATACACTTTACTGCAAAATGTTCCAGTGCCAATTTTTAGAGAATAAAGTTTTCTACAATTTTTGTATTAAAGTTTTTCCATAATTTCCAATAGTTGCGCCACTAGAGGGCGCGTAAAAAATATGCATGTAGGGTTTTCGCAATTTTTCCAAATTTTGAGGACAAAATATACACTTTAGTGCAAAATGTTCCGGTGCAAATTTTTAGAGCATAAAATTTTCTACAATTTTTTTAAAACTTTTTCCAGAATTTCCAATAGTTGCGCTGGCGCGCAAAAAATATGCATGTTGGTTTTTCGCAATTTATCCAAATTTTGAGGACAAAGAATACACTTATTTTGTGCAAAATTTTCTAGTGCAAATTTTAGAGAATAAAATTTCTCACAATTTTTGTATTAAACTTTTCCAGAATTTTAAATAGTTGCGCCGCTAGAGGGCGCGCAAAAAATATGCATGTAGGTTTTTTGCAGTTTTTCGAAATTTTGAGAACAAACAATGCACTTTGGCGCAAAATTTTCTAGTGCAAAGTTGTAGAGCACCAAATTTCCTTTATCTTTTATCTTTAACTTTTTTTTCGATTCACCATGATTTCGCCGCTAGAGAGCAAAAAATATACACATTTAGGCGTTTTCCATTTTTTTTACTTTCCCGGACCCATCAAAGGGAAAGTAAGGTGAACGAGCAAAAAAAAATCGAGATATCGCTGGAAATATCCATTTTGAGGTCCCCCAAGACGATTGAAACAATTTCCAGCGCATGGTCTGTCTGTGTGTCTGTGTTTAATCTTCCACGATAACTGTCGAACCGTTTAACCAATCAAGCTGAAATTTTGTATGGAGGGTCGGTTTGTGAATAGAATGCGACCATTAGATTTTGGTTTAAATTGGTAAAGTAGAAGGTCCTTAAGACCGACATTGATAAAATGCACATGTAACAATTTTTTACTTTTTTAAAATAAGTACAAACTATACACTTTAGTGCAAAATGTAGTATAAAGTTTTAGAGCATAAAATTCCCTACAACTTTTGTTTCAAACTTTTTCCACAATTTCCAATAGTTCCGCCACTAGAGGGCGCGTAAAAAATGTGCATGTAGGTTTTTCTCTAGTTTTTCTTGATTTTGAGGACAAACAATACACTTTAGTGCAAAATGTTATAGTACAAAGTTTTAGGCATAAAGTTCCCTACAAATCTTGTCTGAAACTTTTTCTAGAATTTCCAATAGTTGCGCCACTAGAGGGCGCGTAAAAAATGTGCATGTAGGTTTTCTCTAGTTTTTCTTGATTTTGAGGACAAACAATACACTTTAGTGCAAAATGTTATAGTACAAAGTTTTAGAGCATAAAATTCCCTACAAATCTTGTCTGAAACTTTTTCTAGAATTTCCAATAGTTGCGCCACTAGAGGGCGAATAAAAAATGTGCATGTATGATTTCTCTAGTTTTTCTTGATTTTGAGGACAATTAATACACTTAAGTGCAAAATGTTGTAGTACAAAGTTTTAGAGCATAAAATTCCCTACAAATCTTGTCTGAAACTTTTTCTAGAATTTCCAATAGTTGCGCCACTAGAGGGCGCGTAAAAAATGTGCATGTATGTTTTCTATAGTTTTTCTTGATTCTGAGGACAAATAATACACTTAAGTGCAAAATGTTATAGTACAAAGTTTTAGAGCATAAAGTTCCCTACAAATCTTGTCTGAAACTTTTTCTAGAATTACCAATAGTTGCGCCACTAGAGGGCGCGTAAAAAATGTGCATGTATGTTTTCTCTAGTTTTTCTTGATTTTGAGGACAATTAATACACTTAAGTGCAAAATGTTGTAGTACAAAGTTTTAGAGCATAAAATTCCCTACAACTCCTGTCTGAAACTTTTTCTAGAATTTCCAATAGTTGCGCCACTAGAGGACGCGTAAAAAATGTGCATGTAGGTTTTCTCTAGGTTTTCTTGATTTTGAGGATAAACAAAGTCTTTTGGTGCAAAATTTTCTTGTTCAAAGTTGTAAAGCATAAAATTTTCTTTAACTTTTATGTTTAACTTTTTATAGGATTCCTCATAGTTTCGCCGATAGATGGCGAGAAAAATACACATTTAAAATTCCCTACAACTATTGTATGAAAATTTTTCCCGAATTCCCAATAGTTTTCACACATGGTTTTAGGAGATCCTAATTGTAGCATTGCGATATACAACGTGCGCATGCGCAGCTTATGTCATTATCAACATTGAAATATCAATTCGGTAGACATATTCACCATCGGCTCGCTGTTTTTAATGTGTTTGTAATTAAAATAATAATAATAAATAACATATTCTCTACGGTCGAGCCGGGAAAGTTCTGAGGTTACACAGCCGATTTTTTATTTTAAAGGCAAACAAATGGGCTAGTTCAAAATGTTCTAGTGCAAAGTTGTAGACCATAAAATTCCCTACAATTTGTATATCAAACTTTTTTCCGCCGAACTCCCAATAGTTTTCACCCATGATTTTCGGAGATCCTAATTGTAGGCTAACAGACAGACGGACGGACAAAACCGTTTTATAAGAGTTTTTTTCTTCGAAAACTCTAAAAGGGAGTCGAAATATCCAGAAAGTCATTAGATATTACCATTGTCAATGTTGTAATTATATTTTTCTGCGATTGACATTAAACGTCAGTTTTAGTGACATTTACCGATCATAGAAGTAACACTTTTACTGCCTAGGCAATGATTTTTAATGGCATTAAAATAATAATTTTATATCTCTAAACACAGATTAATCTCTTCTCCAAACAACTTAATTTTTAGAAACATATAATAAATGGCGATTTTTAACTAAACAATTCAGAAAGGTACATATAACAACCCAGACTTTACTTAGCAACGGCAATGGTAATGTGATTTAAGCAGGCACATGGAATCCACTAACCTCTATATCATAGACAATCAATTGATAAAGAAAATTGAAGCAAATTGAATGTAACGTAAATAATGTAATGTAATGATAATAATGTCTTATTTTTCGGTAGATATTATTATGTATACAATTTAAGGTCTAATCGACAATAATAATTAGAAAATACGATTTAATTATTACCTATAATATACGATTAGAAAAAATATTAAAAATTGTGAGTTGTATCCGTTATAAAAAAGTTTTCATTTTAGTTTGATTTTTTTAATCACACTGTACAATCGGAGAAAAAATTATATGTTTCACACGGCAGAGAATCAGATTTACTGCCTTCGCTAGTTTCATTGCCTCGACAATGAAATGCTAGCCGCGGCAGTCTGTTACTTCTCTGTCTAGTTAAACAAATAACTATTATAAGAAGGAATTTTGAATGTTAATGGCCTAATGTGTATCCCAAACGAATAATAAAAGTATTATAAAGACTATACAAGTTTATTTATACTAGAATCGCGATCGAGCCGGAGTAATATATCTGTCAGATCAGTAAATTTCAGGTGTGGGTGTCTATATTATTATTTGTGGTACATAAAATCATCATTTAAAAATATATTTTTTTAAATAGACCCTCAAATAGTGTAAAAAATTCAAGGGGTGATAGTACTCCTAAAATTAATAAAAAACGTTCCTATAAGCATATAGGTCGTTAAATGCATATTAAGGGAGTTAGGGGCTTTAAAAGAGTTAATTTTTAAAAAGTTTTTTGTTAATTATAAGTTTAAAAAACAAGATAAAATTTATAAAAAAAAATTGGGCATAAAATTTAACCCTAAATCCAACGGTGATATCGAAAAATTATTTTTATAATCGGAAATAAGGGTTCAGCGAACTGTTTACCTCCAATTTTCTCGAAAACGGTTACTCTAAGCGACTTGCAACAAGAATACCTTTTTGAAAGAGAAAAGCATGTAGACTTTTAAACCTCTACCCCCGTTGTCAAAAAAACAACCCCAAAAAAGTTATGTATAAATTAACCCTCTACCCTTGCAATAACTACCCTTTCCGATTATAAAAATAATTTTTCGATATTACCGTTGGATTTAGGGTTAAATTTTATGCCCCCTAATTTTTTTTTCGAAATTTTATCTTGTTTTTTAAACTTATAATTAACGAAAAACATATTTTAAAAATTAACTCTTTTAAAGCCCCTAACTCCCTTAATATGCATTTAACGAATTATGCTTATAGGAACGTTTTTTATTAATTTTAGTACTATCACACCCCTTGAATTTTTTTACACTATTTGAGGGACACCCTGTATGTATCATTGAGTATTATTTCGGTACGTACTTTACAAAATGTTAGGCGACTCACCTAAAAGAAGTTTAAAATAGTAAGGAAAAAAATAATACAAACAAATACTCCCTAATTTACCCAACCGTGCGCTCATTGGTCTTAAAAGGGATTAAAATAATTGTAACCTATTGTTACAGAAAACCGGACGGCACAAGTAAAATTCTTAAATTCACCTTATATTTTAACTGCCGGCTCTTTAAAATCACCAATTTAGTTTGAGCCGCCTCTGTGCTGTAAAACTCCCATAAAATTTTGATTTATTACTCCGTATCGATTACGATTATAGTATAGATAAAAAAGACAAAAAAATTCAGCTGAGTCAATAGAATCTACAACATAGAGGGAAGAATTAAAATATTTGGAAATTCATTTTTTTTGGACAAGATATTTGTAACTATTTATATGTTTGTTAAATTTTATGATTTTTTTTTTATTTAAAACGTGTAGCACCCCAAAATTGAGATAAAGTATCAGATCGTTATAATATATGCTCTCATCCTGTATATCAGGTACATAAATTATGAAAGCAAATAGAGTTTGTAGATAGTTCTATAAAAAATAGGTTTCACTTATTTTTGTACTAATATTGACAAAAACATGCATTTTATGATACTTTGAAATAGTAATTTTGGACATCTTAAATCAAAAACCGTTAAACTTAGAAGCTTTGGCGCAACAGAGATATTTAATCGATAGGTCATAAGTTCTACATCAAATTTTCGTCAAATTATGGCCGAATTGTATTTTACGTTTAATACCTTATAACTCTTTTTTATACCTTATAACTAGTTAATATTCTTTTTTAATTACCTGGTAATGCCAAAGTTTTGGCTTTTTTACGTCATCAGTTCTTTTCTCCTTCCTTGATTGTTGATCTTATAACTGCATCCGCTTTTTTCGCAATTCTTCGACAAACACTAAATTTGAAGAAATTAAAATATCGAATAAACATTTTTACAGAAAAAATTTGGTTATTTTTTTTTAATCTAACAAATATACTAACGGAACAACTATTTGTTTTTAAAATACAATAATAGCAATAAGTAATTGTTATTTATTTATTATTTTGTTTTATAGTTAAAATATACCAAAGAATTATATTTCCTGTATTTTTGTTTTGTTTAATGAAATTTTTAAATATGTTACATTTAAAATACAGTATTTAAATATACAGAAGTATTTTTAAAAAACTGTATAATATATAGTTCTTTCATCCCTATACAGTGTGTACAAAAAAGTAACGTACGAATTATTAACATTACGTAACTTTTGTTAATAATTCGTTTTTTGATGTTTACAAAAAAAAAAATTAAATAAAAGTTTTAGGAAATAAATATCTGTAAGAATACATTTTTGATTTGTGCTGTAAGCTTAAATTGCCTAAAACTTTTATTGAAATCTTTTTTTTTTGTAAACATCAAAAAACGAATTATTAACAAGTTACGTTACTTTTTGTACACACTGTATAGACTTGTGTTGGCATATTTTACTCTTAATTTTTTCGATCGTTAATATTGATTTAGTATAGATATGATTCAGGTAAATTTAATATCAAATTTTTATTTTTAACCTCACTTTTGATCAACAAGTACGATAGAAATTGAAAGTTTGTTGCCATCCAATTTTACAAAAAAAAATTATACTCCGGTTGTAGTATGTCATGATTTAAAATAAAATGGCTTGTAGTTTTTTCTTCTGAACCAAAGTGACGCTAACTTTTAAATTCTACAAATTTATATTAAAATTATAGTCTCTAGCACAAATTATGTATCAAAATGTTCGTTTAACTTCGACGATCAAAATAATATTAAAAGTAATGATTTTCACTTACCTAAATTTCAAAAATTCACTAAATTTAAGGAGTAAAATTGTACGTGCTATTCTGAATCTTAAAAAACCACCATCTTTTTGCTAAAATTTCAATTGTTTTAAGCCTAAATTTCGTGTTTTCTGACAGAAAAAGCGACGCTTTTCAAAACAATTGAATTAATATGACATTTATGAAATAAAATTTATGTTTATTTTTCTATTTTGTTACATATTATTATTATTTTACTATTTCAGATAATATGAATAGTTTCAAATTATACTACATTAAATTTACTATCTTTTAATACCAATATCTTTTATTGAATTATTTAATAAATATCTTAAATTCTTGTCTAAAGTTGATTAACCTCATAAAATTGAAATTCCATTTTTTTAATTTTTCTTCATAATGAATTATTATTATATTTATAATCAATATTATTGTGTATACCTTTGCTAGATATATTCTAATTATGTTATTAACAATCTTACCTTCTCCAGTTATTCTTATTTTATAGTTACATACTAGTTTAGTCCCTTTTACACTATCGTATACTGAAAAATTTAATTACCAATTACTATTAATTTGTTATTAAGCTTGTACGTATAACATTAAACTTTTATAATTATTATGATTTCATTTGCTTTATATTTTATATTACATATCGATTTATTTTATTTATTAATTTCACCTCTTAATTTAATATTATTATTTTAGATAGTTAGTACTTATTATTGTTATTTGTTATCATCTACCAAAGGTGTTATTTACTTTTTGTGGTATTAACTTTTAGTATTTTATGATTACTTTAAGCATATTCAAGTTTTCCGAATAGATAGTTTTGATCGGGCCAAAAAAGATATTTGATAGTTCAAACTGTATAATTTTATTCTTAATGTATTTAAAAGACATATTAGGTTTCAATAGATTTAAATTTTACTCAATAATCCCATTTTATAAGGTTACTAGAGAATTTTAGTAAATCCTTCTTTTCGAAATAAACTACCGGTATCTAATAACAGAAAATATTTGATGTTTAATCAAGTATAATTTATTTAACAAATTTTATAATTAAATAATGTATTACAAGTCTTTTAAATCCATACTTTTTCCTTTCGTAGAACAAATTATTTACCAAAATTCACAATTTGAGGACACCCACTTTTGTCTTTCTCTTGAATTATACATTATTTACAATAATAAACACCTTCCTTGGTAGTATAATCACGAATTATAATTTATTTACCATCATCTTTTTCATACTCTTCCGATGGCTACTCGAAGTCGTTTTCTACAGAAAATCAAACCATATTGAACACGGATTAAATATCTGAGAAATTAGCAGAAACTCGAAAAGTATAATATAAAATAAAAATAAATTTATAAAAATTCACGTCGATCATGTAAACATAAACAATGATTCTTTATTCTTCTTCTGTGTTTAAGGCCTCGAGCATATATACCTGTAAAATAACGAATTCGTTGGCCTCAGCTACCTGGACTATTCGGCCTAATGCGCCTGTAATCTCGCCGAAGACAAGTGCCTTTATAACATATAAACGTATTCTCAAATTTACCCAGGAGTATATACTAAAGTTGTTTATCTTGATTCTAATATCAACGCCATAGGATAATTCGCTATTACCTTTTTCATGTTCAAGTTTGTACTTTGTTGTGTACTCCTATTCAATTAGATTAGCATGTAAGAAAACGCAGAAAGGATGATGGAAGAATTAGAAGTGAGAAGAATATTCCGGTCACCAATTGGCATTGTTGCCAAAACCTAAACTTGAAATTATACGGTGACTTTGTACAAGTTACGCCTTTTTATACGTCTTTGTAGATTTATCGTTGCAGAGTTCCAAGTGCATTTCAACAATACGAACAATATCGGTTCAATGAATCCCCGGCTCCGGGCCTGTTTTCATTGGACAATAAAATGGAGTATGGCCTTCTTTAAAATAAGCAGCCAGCTACCAGTCTGCCACTGTCTAGGTAGGTACATTACGCGCGTTTTATTTGTATTTTTGCGTGGTCAGTTATAACCCGTTCAGAAGTGATCCAAGTGAACTGATCCAAGTGCAAAAGATATACACTTATTAATTACTGTTAAATAATTTTAAAAACCCTTGCCATCTGCTTCGGATCACTTTTGAACCCTTTCAGCGGGTGGTGCAGCATCAGATCTTTTTTGACTCAGATCCGTTACAAATAAAACAGTGAAATAAATGATCTAGAAGTGAACTGTACTGACCCTAGTGCAAAAGAAATACACCTATTGAAACAAGCAAGTTGTTTCCGTTTCCATAGGGCATTTCAACAATACGAACAATATCAGTTCGGCGAATAAAGACAAAGAGTTAGAAAAAGATACGCTGGCAAGTCAAAATATGCGAAAATCATACGCAAATCGGCAACACTACTTCTTGAAGTATTTCCTTCCCTTTTTATAATAAATTGTAAGTAGCTTAATAACCTAGACGATGGAGGTCATTTAACTACGGATGTAGAAGAAGATTTTGTTTTACGTCATTCTCACGCTTACGCTGAAAATCTCTCTTTTTGACAAGGACCACGAGGAGGTAGGTTAACAAAATGGAGATGTGTGAAAAATGTGTTAAAATAATTATATATTTTTTAGATTAATATCCTTCGAGGTCTGAAATAGTCTAGTACAAATTACTAGACATTTTCTTGTATTCAGACTGCAGACGAGACTGATTATCAGGACAAAATGTAAGTATATTTATAATTATGCAATTTTTTTCAATAATGCGTAAAAGATATATTTTTCTTGTTTTCATTGTATATATTTTTCTTGTTTTCATTGTATATGTTAGTGAGTATAGTATTTATAATTTAAATTGATATTAAAAAATTCATTAGTAAATCTGGTAAATATTGTACAAAATGACGTATAATTCCTGGAAATATGATTATAACTTTCCGCAATTAATTGTGGAATATTTTAATGTCAATACTACGAAAGTATTTCTTGTATTGAATTAGACTATAAGAAAAATTCTTTAGGTATAAAAATCAAAATGGTAGTGGCAATTACAAAAGCCGAGAAAATGGTTTCGCTGGTAAACAAGGTGGTTTTAGAAACGGAGGAAGCTCTGGTGGTGGTTTTCGAAATGGAAATTCCAGAAATGGAGGCAATTTCAGAGACAAATACGAAATGGGAGGCAACGATTTAAAAAGTGTAGAATGGGATTCAAAAAATTTAGAAGCTTTTAAAAAAGATTTCTACGTACCCCATCCGAGCGTATCAAAAAGATCATCACACGAGGTAGAAAAATACCGAAGCTCGAAAGAAATCACTGTGGATTCTAGTGCACCAAATCCAATTCAAAATTTCGACGAGGCAAATTTCCCCGATTATGTAATGAAAGAAATTCAAAAACAGGGTTACGAATTCCCTACTGCAATTCAAGCTCAGGGATGGCCTATTGCTATGAGCGGCCATAATATGGTTGGCATTGCTAAAACTGGGTCTGGAAAAACTCTAGCTTATATTCTACCAGCCATTGTGCACATCAATAATCAACAACAACTTAGAAAAGGTTTCAATATTTCAGTTCTTTATTATTTACGATTCTAATATTTATTTTCTTGCTTAGGTGAAGGTCCAATTGCTTTGGTATTGGCTCCAACCCGTGAATTGGCTCAGCAAATTCAACAAGTGGCTTCAGAATTTGGTAGTTCATCGTATGTAAGAAATACCTGTCTTTTTGGAGGAGCACCGAAAGGACCTCAAGCTCGTGATTTATACAGAGGCGTAGAAATCTGTATAGCTACTCCAGGAAGACTAATCGATTTTTTGGAAAAGGGTACTACCAATTTGGAAAGATGTACGTATTTAGTTTTGGATGAAGCTGATAGAATGTTGGATATGGGTTTTGAACCTCAAATTCGTAAAATACTTGGTCAAATTAGACCTGATAGACAGACTCTTATGTGGTCAGCTACATGGCCCAAAGAAGTTAGGAAATTAGCTAACGACTTTATGCAAGAAGCAGTACATCTCAATGTTGGGTCAGAAAGTCTCGCAGCAAATCATAATATCGTTCAAATTGTAGATGTATGTCAGGAATACGAAAAAGAAGATAAGTAAGTGCTAAAATAACTCATTTAATAATATAATATTTAATACGATTTTAATTTCTTCAGATTACTAGCTCTCCTACAAGAAATTAGTAACAGCGGTGAAGAAGGAGCCAAAATTATAATATTTGCAGAGACAAAAAAGAAAGTGGAAGTTATCACTAAAGGCATCAGACAAAGTGGATATTCTGCCGTCGCTATGCATGGCGATAAAAGCCAACAGGAAAGAGATTATGTTCTTAGAGAATTCAGAAATGGTAGAGCAACCACTTTAGTTGCTACTGATGTAGCGGCCAGAGGATTAGGTAAATATTTGGTTTTTTTTACAGGATCAATCATGGTTAAATCCAATAAAAAAATTGTGGCTTGTTCACAGATGGTTCCCTACAAACTTGCATGTAGATAATGAATCGAGTCTTATCAATTTTTATAATCTTTAAATTGTTTTTAGGATCTTTTTTATATATTTTACAATTTTTGAGTTCTCTGAATTTATATGATCTTTTAAGTCATTTTTAGGATCTGTAGTCATTTTTTTAATAATTTTTTGAAGTTTCAAATCTTTCAAGTCATTTTTAGGATCTAGACATTTTTTAATACTTTTTTTGACGCATCAAACCGGTTTTGTATATTTTGTAGCCATATTTTACAATTTTTGAGTTCTCTGTGAATTTTTATATCTCTTTGGTAATTTTTAGGATCTAGACATTTTTTAATGGCTTTTTTGACGTTTCCAACAGTTTTTGTATATTTTTTTGCCATATTTTACAATTTTTGAATTCTCTTTTAAGTCATTTTTAGGATCTAGACATTTTTTGACGTTTCAAAAAAGTTATGTATATTTTTTTGCCATATTTTACAATTTTTGAGTTCTCTTTGAATCTTTATGATCTTTTAAGTCATTTTTAGGATCTAGACATTTTTTTAAAGCTTTTTTGACGTTTCAAACAGTTTTTGATTCATTTTTGACAGTGTTTGTACTTTTTTTTGCCATATTTTACAATTTTATAATTCATTTTTAGGATATAGACATTTTTAATAGCTTTCTAATGCTTTTTTTTAGGATCTAGACATTTTGTAATAGCTTTTTTGACGTTTAGAACAGTTTTTGGGTTCTTTCTGAATTTTTATGATCTTATAAGACATTTTTAGGATTCGACATTTTTTTATAACTTTTTTGACGTTTCAGACAGTTTTTGTACATTTTTTTGGCCATATTTTACAATTTTTGAGTTCTTAGATCTAGACATTTTTTAATAGCTTTTTTGACGTTTCAAAAAGTTTTTGATTCATTTTTGACAGTTTTCGTACGTTTTTTTAGCCATATTTTACAATTTTTGAGTTCTGTGTGAAATCTTATAAGTCATTTTTAGGATCTAGAGTTTTTAATAGCTTTTTGACGCTTTTTTTAGGATCTAGACATTTTTTTAATAGCTTTTTTGACGTTTCAAACAGTTTTTGTACATTTTTTTGGCCATATTTTACAATTTTTGAGTTCTGAGATCTAGACATTTTTTAATAGCTTTTTTGACGTTTCAAAAAGTTTTTGATTCATTTTTGACAGTTTTTGTACATTTTTTAGCCATATTTTACAATTTTTGAGTTCTTTGTGAAATCTTATAAATCATTTTTAGGATCTAGACATTTTTTAATAGCTTTTTTGACGTTTCAAACAGTTTTTGTACATTTTTTTGGCCCTATTTTACAATTTTTGAGTTCTGAGATCTAGACATTTTTAATAGCTTTTTGACGCTTTTTTTTTAGGATCTAGACATTTTTTAATGTGTTTTTTTGACGTTTCAAACCGTTTTTGATTCATTTTTGACAGTTTTTGTACATTTTTTTTGCCATATTTTACAATTTTTGCAGTTCTCTGTGAATTTTTATGATCTTTTAAGCCATTTTTAATAGCTTTTTGATGTTTCAAACAGGTTTTGATTCATTTTCGACAGTTCTTGTATATTCTTTAGCCATATTTTACAATTTTTGGGTTCTCTGTGAGTTTTTATGGTCTTATATGTCATTTTTAGGATCTGTAGACATTTTTTACTCACGATTTGACCATAATTGACCTTAGGGTATTGAATTGTTTTATATTATCAATTCTATAAGAAGCTACCTAAATTTTTTAAGTTGCTCCCAACAAATTTTATTCTATTATTAATATATTTTGATTTTTATTATGTTTCAGAGGCACATGCAGGATGAGCAAATTAATATATATATGCTCGTTTGTTGTGTTCGCTTTATTTGAATACAACGGTTTCTTGCGGTGCCTCTAAATCGTGTCTAGGCTATCAAAAAAGAAGATTTGAAGGTGTGTAACTTGTAAGTGAGATGTTGAGTAAACAAAATTCTTCATGTATAATTCATAACAATATTTTATACTTGGAAATGGTTCCCTTTTGTCGTTTGAACAAGCTTCCGCTGTGGTTCTGGTTGACGGTTTATTTTATTGTTTATAAATTACTGGATATTTTGAGTACAAAATATTGCTATGAAACTATAAAAATTGATGATGACCATTTTTCAATTCAATTTGGTAGCTTCTTGACAAAACTTAAATAATTAGCTTATTGCTGTGTATTTTGCTGCCAATATTGGGTTCATTTTTTATTAGATGTTGATGGAATAAAATACGTAGTAAACTTTGATTACCCAAGTTCATCAGAAGATTATATTCATAGGATAGGAAGAACAGGTAGATCTGACAATTCTGGTACTTCTTATGCTTTTTTCACCCAAAAGAACTCGAGACATGCAAGAGATTTAGTTTCTGTTCTTACCGAAGCAAAACAGGTAAAATATTATTTAATTTTCCTTCTATTTTGTACATAAAAATATTTTTTGTAGGTCGTCAATCCGAAATTAGCTGCCATGGCTGGTAGAGGAGGTGGTTATGGAGGAAATCGAGGGGGCAAATGGGGTTATGGTAGTTTTAAAGGGCGAGAAAGTTCGAAACCTTCACATGTTAAATTCGAAAAACGATGGTAGATTTATGAATACTTTTTGGTGTAAGTTTTTTTTTATAAAGAAATTGTCCAATTTTCTTATTTCTTACCTGATCAGTATTCAAGATAGTTCAATTGTTTTTTTTAATAATTTAATATGTGGAATATTTTATAGAAGCAAAGCTACTCGTTCTCATGAAGTTTTTTTTTTTAATGGGATTTGCATTTTATGTTTACACACTTCTGTGATAGTAGTAGATTCTATTTTATTTTTAAGTATCTTGACCCTTTTTTCTACCATGTTGCTGCGAATTTAATTTATGGAAATAAAATTATGCAAATAATTTATTGTTTTATTAGCCTTCAGTATTTTGTAGATCAGATTGCTCTAATGCAAATTCTACATAAAATGTTTATAACGAAGACTACACTCAATTTTATTTAAACAAAAAAGTAATGCTAATAACAATTAGACAATATAATAAAATCAGAATTGACAAAATTGTAAAGGTATATACGTGCAAATTCGATTTATATATGTTTATTTAAAATTGAATAATTCTGAGTAGGATTCAAGCACTGCGTTACGTAAACTTTTTAATTGTTCTTTTTCTCTTTGAAGTTCTACACTCCTGTCATCCATTGAATTCGAGTTTTCCCACAATATCGCGGACAGTTTGTAGTAAATTTGAGTCGTGACTACTATTTTCTAATAATATAGAATGAAGATTAGTCATATAATTGTCGATGTTTTGTAAAGTTGCCACTTCTTTAATACCTAAAAAAAAAGAAAATATAACACAATCAATTGAAAATATTTGTGCTATATACCTGGTAATTTTATTCCACCAAACCCGGTTGTCAAAGTGTTTCTTAAATGATTCAGATGCTGCTGGAGTGATGAATTATTTTTTTCTTGCTGCATGATTTCGGCTTCCAGTTTTGTTATAGCTACCTTCATATTATCTATGTGTTTTGATAAAATGGCATTTTGTTGTTCATAGTCTGTATTTATTTTCCGTAACTGCCTTAATTCAGCATCTCTAGTCTTGTTGTGATCAAGAAACTCTTCAGTAAATATAGGAATATCAAAATTGCCTAAATCCATGTCTGGTATGTCTTTTTGTATTGTAGATTGATGATGACTAGCCTATAAAATAGATTTATATTAAAATGAGCATGGCAGGACCAATTTGGATAATTAAATGTTCAAAACTTTAGTCTATTTTTATTATTAAATAACTTACTGGAACTTTAACTGTAACTTCTTCTTTTTCCTTATTTTCCTTAATTTTTTTCTCATTTTGTTGCTGTGTAAATAATCTATAAGCTTCGCTTTGTTTGTAAGCGTTATACTCTTTTGTATATCGCTCTTTATCTTGTTCAGCTGCATCTAGATATTGTTGTTTTTTTTCTACTGGTAAGTTACTCCACTCACTTGCTAACATTTTTGTTATTTCAGCAAATGATAAATTTGGATTTGTAGTCCTAACAGCTTCTCGGCGATCATTCAAATATCTCACGTAACCTGCATAAGGAAAAAGTATCATAATTGATTCTGAACACTCTTATATATTATTGAAGAGTATCGTCACCACTAAGATCGTTAGCGAAACGAATGCAGAGATTTAAAAAAGTGCAGTTTTGGTTAGTGGTGACTATATTCAACATTGTTGAAAATCAAAGGTTACAATTTTTTTTTATTTCTAGCTTACCTGTTAGAGGCACTCTAGGTGCAGTGCTGTCTTTAGGCTTCTTACGTTTTTTCGCTTTTAATGTCTTAGGCTTTTGAGAAGTTTCAGATATATCTGCAGTTTTTTCCTCAACGGAATTATTTAGAATTTCAATTGATTCAGATTTTATTTCAATATTTTCTGTCTTTGGAATATCTTCCATTCTCAAAATATATTTTCACTGTAAAAAAAGAACAATTTTACTTTTAATTCGTTGTAAACAACTGTCAGATATGACAGATGTCAAACTTTTTGACATATGTCAATCCGTATGTATGCGTTCGAATAATTACTTACCTTCTCTCGAGTAAGTCGAAAATTCACTTAATATGATGGAAATCCAAAAAAAAGTGCTTTTTAGTTGTCGAATTTATTATAAAATTCATTAAAAGACACTCTTATTTTGACAAATTCAATAAACGTCTCTGTTTTAGAAAAAGATCACCTTATTTCTGACTTCACGCTTAGGTAGTCTGCCCAAAGAATAAGAAGTAAATCGTTCTTTGGCCACAAAATAAAATAACATCTGTTTCATGGGCTTTAAATAGGATGAATGGAGAATTCTGAAATATATTTTAACTAAGAAATTAATATTTCAATACTACTAGCGCCACCTGGTATACAGGAAATTATTGAAGTTTCAAAAGATCGTTTTTCTGTTATATATGAAACATAGTACGTCTCTTTTAGTATTACTGAAAGACAGTGATAGACTGACGACACTGACAACTTGAGTAACACAACAGAACTCGGATTTGGCACGGAGCTTGGAACTTTAGTGTTGCCAGTTTAGTGTACCTGTGAAAATTCCCGTCTTAAATTTTGAAAATAGAAATGAGATAACTCCTAGATGGTTAAAATTGACTTCCTAAAGGGAATTGGGACTAGAGTGGGTGGTATACTCCAGGTGTTCGAAGAGCCACCTGGGAGTGTCATCCAACTGCGTCGATGTGGTTGGTTCTTCGTGGACTGATGAGACGGTCAAGATTTGGTAATCGAGCTCGCCAGTCATGTCGAGAATAACATAATTCATTCAAAGACAACAAAAGAAAAACAATTTTTACTAACAAAGAAAAGTAACGCTGCGTCTTTCTTTCAAAACTCAATTCAACTGATGACCGGAGAGCCGCGCGTAGTCTTCTCTCTCGAACGGTTGTCAGCCATCGGTCGACATCGAAAAGGCCCTCTGTGACGTCACTACACTTAAAATTTTAACTGTTTCCGAGTTATAGCGGTTTCGAGTTACAGCTCTAGTGCTGCTCTCGCTTAGGTGAACCTGTTTGGCTTACAATTTAAAGGCGCTCGGGTCCAGTGACAACGCACACACACACACACCTAATGACACCGAGCCAAGAGGATATTGTACCTAATCGGCACTTGATCCCCAAGTCCCCTGCCTCCTCCCCCAGGTTCTCCCCTCGACATGCCCGCTATTGTGAGCATATCGCAGGGTTGCATTTAAGGACCGAAGTCCCCTGGTCGTCATCATCGTCTCTAGTCCTTGGCTGCGCCGTATTCCACCCCATTGGGCATTGGTGGATGCCTGGCTTGTAATCTGAATTTTTTTTGTCTTAGGGACGACCGAAGCCTCGATCCCTTTTACATCGTCTGTTTGTCCTGTCGCTTTGTGTGTGCTTTGTCAGTTTTTCATGTATTGTCTTCTCTGTAAAGTCCGCCTAAAACTTAAAACACATTATTAGAAATAATTTGTATAAATTTAAACAACGAACTGTATTTTTTTGCAGTGACAGCGGTTTCGGCTTACTAGTAAGTTGCTCGTAAGTTGCACTCAGTGCATATTTTCTTGTCCGGCTCTGGATTGCTTGTGTCGATTTTCGGGCATGTTAAAATGGCGGGAATGAGTGAAAAACGGAACAAACGACTAAAAGTTTTGAATCTTCTAGATATATTATCTTCTGGTTCAGACGACGACGATGAAGATATTTTATCAGAATTCAAAAAGAAAATGACGAGTTATACCAAAAATTAAAGAATTTATGGAAATAAAAAATTTAACGTTTAAAACTTTTTCCTGAGAAGCCGTGATAACAAACACTTTAAAAAGGGTTATGATTTCCCAATACCGCGCGTAAAAACAATTCTGTTCGGTTTTTTACCTCTCGCCCTTCAGATAAGAGAGGTATAGGAATCATGCTAAAAATTGGGTAGTGAGTTTTCAATGGATAAACACGTTTTGGGGTCCCTAGAATACGATTTTAATATTTTCGCGATGATGTCTGTGTGTGTGTGTGTTAGTGTGTGTGTGTGTTAGTGTGTGTGTGTGTGTGTGTTTGGATGGATGTTGTAGTAACGATAACTCAAAAACTACTGAATAAAAAAAATTGAAATTTTGCATACAGCATTCTGATACCCTAGATTAGATCTGATTAGATTTTGGTGCCAATCGCATAACCGGAAGTGGCAGTTGCTATGGGTAATGACGCCATTATTATACAAAACGGCAATAAAGTTTTACACATATATTTTGTATACCCTATAGTTTATTTTAATCTCATTAAAATTTTCGAAACTTTTGCCATTGTTGCCAGATTTACAAAAAAATAATTTTTTTTCATACTTTTTTGTGTCAACCTGTAAATTTTTGATTCAAAAATGGCGAGAGGTCATGTGCTGGCCACATCAGATTTTCTTGCAAATATTTAGCACGACGACCGTGACACGTCAAACACCTGACAAACTTCTGGTAATACTAGTGCAGCACTAGAGCAGTAACTTGAATCCGCCATTAATTTGTGAACACCCTCTTATGAAGTGACATACTGACAGATGACGCTAATTACAATTGACACTGTTGACAGTGACATTAGTTGAAAAATTGGAGAAAAGTGGCAATTTGTATGTTTATCCTTTTTGCTTCCTTCTTTCTTCAATCATCTGATATAAAATAATTTAAATGCGGTTTTGACGTGTCTATCAATGGTTGGTGCTTGATAAATAAATATAAATAATAATGTAGCAACAGAAGTTTCGGTTACCGAGTGTTCGATATCTGAATATCATATATGCAATATGATCGAAAGGGTATGTCTAAAATATGATATATAGATTATTTTTGAATAATATTTATTTGTAGTTTTCTTACTCATGTCAATTCCAATTATAACATGCGAATAAAACGCACAACACTACTAATAGGATTATTATTTGTAATATGGTCTTCTGTATTATATCTAACTTATACTTACCATCCTGGACACTCGAACGAAAATACAAATACCAATCAATTGAATCAACTTGTGATTTTAGAACAGGGCATATCAGAGGAGTTTGTGAAAAATAATGTATTGATAAAAGATGCTCAAAAATTACTAGACGATAGAAAAAAATTAGATCAGATCGAAAACAAATTGATGCCAAAAGAATTACAAAATGTTAAGATTCCAGTATTGGTGTTTGCTTGTAATAGATTAACAGTCACTAGGTGCTTAGATAGTCTTATTAGGCATAGACCTGATCCCGATCAGTTTCCAATAATTGTCAGCCAAGTAAGTAAACCAATTTATTGATATTTCTCAATCTATCAGCATTTATTTTAGGATTGCAACCATGAGGAAACGAAAGAAGCCATACAGAATTATGGTACACAAGTATCACTCATTCAGCAACCAGATCAGTCCGAAATCCAAGTTCCTCCAAAGGAGAAAAAATTTAGAGGTTATTTTAAAATAGCCCGACACTATGGTTGGGCTTTAAACCAAATGTTCTTCAATTTTAATTTTAGTACCGTAATTATAGTAGAAGGTAAATAGTTTATATCACAAAATAATCTTTTTGATTAAATAACATTAATTTGATTTTCTAGATGATCTAGATATAGCTCCAGACTTTTTTGAATACTTTTTGGGTACTTATCCTCTTCTATTAAAAGATACCTCGCTTTGGTGCATTTCTGCCTGGAACGATAATGGCAAAGAGGGTTTAGTAAATCTCAAAAGACCAGATTTAGTATATCGTACAGACTTTTTTCCGGGATTGGGATGGATGCTCACTAAAAATGTTTGGTTAGAACTTTATACAAAGTGGCCAAGAGCGTAAGTTAAAAAATCTTCAAGAATTCGAAATAATTTTAAAATTTTGTGTTTTTGTTTTTAGTTATTGGGATGACTGGATTCGTGACCCGTTGCAAAGAAAAGGAAGATCTTGTATTAGGCCCGAACTTTCAAGAACCAGAACTTTTGGAAAAACTGGAGTTTCCAAGTAGGTACATAAATAATAAAAGTTACTAACCTCATTGGAATCTATAATTATTTTAATTAGCAATTGACTAATTTTTTAATTTTTTGTAGTGGAATGTTCTTTGAAAAACATCTAAAGTTTATAAAATTAAATGAAGAGTTTGTGCCTTTTACTAAGCTGAACCTTAGCTACTTAATAAAGGTAAATATTAAACAATATTTTTTACTTTAGAATACTTACAAAATATAACTTTATTTGTGTCACCCTTTTCTCCCCATTTTCCACATTTTTCCCCCATTTTTTTGTCTTTCCACTTTTTTTTTACTCTACCTTGAGCTGTTTCTGAGCTAACTTTGATTTCCATTTCCCCCATTTTTTTCCCTTTTTGGCTATTTTCATTTTTTTTTTGTTAATGATTATTTTTTTTGTAGGAAAATTACGATAATGATTTTGTAAAAAAAGTTTACCAAAGTCCAATTGTAAATTACGAAGATCTCAGACAAGATAAAATAAATTACGACGTTCCAATTAGAATTACTTATAGAAGTAGAGACGAGTACAAAATAATTACAAAAAAATTAGGACTGATGGACGATTTTAAGGTACATATTATATTATTTTTTTTTACTAAAATTTATAACAGAGTCCAGATACATCGTAAGTTCTTCTAATTTCGAATTTGTCGGAGTTCTTGGCGGTTTTTAATTCTTCCTGTAGAGTGTTGAAATCAGTTTTGTTTAAATTTTGGTTTTATTTTCTTCGAGGTTGAGATTTTTTTCTTTTGTCGCCAATTTCTTAATTTTTTTTTTCAGAGTGGTGTTCCTAGAACCGCTTACAAAGGAATAATAACGTTTTATTATAAGGGGAAGACAGTACATTTAGCGCCAAATATAAACTGGAATGGTTACGACGTCACATGGAGTTAGTTTTAATAGAATAATTTTACTGATCATTTATTTTTATATTAACTTTTAAGTTGAAAATGTAATTAATTTATTTAATTTTTCTCTTGTGATATTTTACTTATTGAACTCCCTTATTGGGTGTTGTTAAAAAAAAAAACGTTTTTTGTATAAACTAAAATGCTCTTTAATGTAAATATGATAAATTAAATTAATTATGGTTGTGAATTGTTTCGATAAGTTTAAAGTGAACATCATAAAGTTAAAATCAATCCAAATTAGTAAAATCAAATGGTTCAAAATCAGTCCTGAGTCTTTGCACTAATTGTTCCTCTTTTTCTTTTTCTAAGATACAACTTTTCCAATCTTCTCTTTCTTTCATATTCAATATTGGTCCAGAAGCCAGAACCTCCCTTGCAAAGTTTAAGGGAAAATCGATTGATCCTTGAATTTTAGTATAAAGCAAAGCGCCATCTGGAAGTTCAAGTGTAAAATAAGGTACTTTTGGAGGTATAACTTGGTCTAGACGATTGTGTGATTCTAAAATTTCTAGTTTAAATCCTTGACCTTCAGATTCATCCTAAAAAAAGCATTAATAACTAAAAATAATCTTTTAAGTTTAATTTACTTACAAGAAATATTTCTTTTAATTCTTTTGTAGCACTTGTGGGAATCGGTACGACTTGTAATTGCATATGTGAAGTTTTATAATTTCGTTCAAAAAACACAGGAACTTTCCCAACTCTATCATAAAACTTTCTAATACTGTCTTTAAATTCATTTATTTCGTTCAAGATTTCATTGTTTAAACCCAAACTACTTTGATGATGTTCTATTGGACAAATGAGAAAATGTTCTTCAACTAAACCACCTAGAAAATAATATTTGTCCTTAATATTTTATAATTTACGAGAATCTATTTTATTACCTTTTGCTAAAGCTAAATAAGTTTTATTTCCTACTGCAACGATAAGATGTTTTTCAACAGACGGACTAGCCAGACAGAACCAACATTTGCTTTGATCAAATTCAATTTTAGGTTTTTTACTTCTTTTCTTCTTTCTATCATCTGTCGTTGGTGCATTCATATCATAGAAATATTGATTTGGTTTTGAAGTTTTTTTTGAATTCTTGAAAACTAAAAAGAAATTATCTTGTTGAAAGTAATTAGTTATTTTATGATAACTTACTTCTTTGTTCTAATTCTTGAATATTAAATGGACAAGCAGTCTCATCAATAGTTTTTTGAAGCAAATCGCTTAGTTTCATTTTGTCTAATGAGGTCAAATTTACAGCGTATATCCATTTGTCTTTATTTTGATTACCAACTCTAGCTAAACCTATAAACCTTGTTGCTACTTCCATTGTGGTGTCGTGATCTCCAAGATTTGGGCATCGAAACGGAGGCCTTTCATAATAAACCCCTTCAAGACCACTTATTACATAACGAGGCTTTAGTTTCATACATAAGTAACTTGGTAAGTCACTTGTAATACTCAACGATAAAGATAACTAAAAAAATTGAATTTTAAACATTTTTTTTATAAAAAATATTATATTTACGTTTGATCCTTCACTAATGATATTTGATGGCCATTGGGATGTTAATAAAATATCTACACCTCTAAAAGAAGGATTTCCTTTAATGCATGCATCGCAAAGTTCGGAAACATCTTTATCTGTATAAGTCCAAGAACCTTTAGGACTTGTTCCTGATATTCCACTTATGTATGCAATTTTTATTCCTTTACTGTCTGTATAAACTCCTCGTTTGCCTAATTACCAAACAATTCAATACAAAAAAGTGATACAAGCGTTAAGACTCACCTAAATAATATACATTAGGACATAGTTCAGAATGTGATTCATCTGTTGGATATTCTTTAATATTATCTTCTTTATTCGGTCCTAATATATATGTTGGCACTGGAACTACAAATAAAGTAACTAATAAATATTTGTCTAACTCGTAAAATTTGTTAAAGCAACCTTTTTTATCTCCAAGTTTGTAAGAAATAAACTCTCTATTATTGATTCCGAAAAAGTTTCCGACACATAAAAGACAATCAAACGGTCCTGATTTTTTGTTGATACTTTCCACCCTCTTGAATAGTTGATCGAATTTTCCTTCAACATCTCCACAAACTAATCTGAAATATTTAAATTGCATATTTTAAAGAAGTTGAAATGCTGTTCGTTGGTAGCTTGAAAACTTACATTTTTTGTTTTTCAACCATTATTTTTGGTATTTAGTTTTATTCTTATTTAGCAATTTTTCTATATATACTTAAAATTAATAATAGTACACATTTAAAATTTTATTTCAATTTTAATTTCTTATCTTTTGAGGTTATATTTTATTTTATTCTTCTTCTTCTTCTATGTATACATAATGACTTTCGTTTTGATTACCAGCAACACTTGTTGCCAAATGCTAAAAAGAATCGGGAAATTTGCAGAAAATTGGCAATACTGCATTCATATCAAGTGGCGCCCTCTACTTTATTTTTTCGTTTACATTTTAGCAGTGTTGCCAATCTGCGGTTAATTACCCGATTTTCGGGTATATTCCTGCTTTGTGGGTATTCTTGCGGCTAAAATTTGGGTATTTCCTTCCATCTTCATCTCATGTCAATTATTCACTATTTTGATGTTTTGTGGGAGTAAGACCACTTCTACTAAACATGAATATTACCACTATACAGCAATCTTATTTTTCAAAAATATATAAAAAGAGCAATTGGTTTGCATTGAACACACTTGGTTGGCAATTCACGTTATATGTCAAAGTCCAATAGAAAATAGTCCTAGCAGCAGAGGCCTCAAAAAGGAAAAAGAAGAAGATTATTTATTCTCAATTTTGGTTCTTGTTTGTGTTGCATTTGCATGTTGCAATTTCTGTTGTATACATTAAAAAAACGTTATAACTAACTGACAAATACTTCAAATTGTAAGTGGGTAAAATGCGGATATTTTGAAATTCCACGCGTGTAATATCGGCTATTTTGGATCAAAGTTGAGTGTATTTTGGTGATTTGTCATTGGCAACACTGTGTTTTAGGGTCAAATAACATTTTGCTGTTGGCAGCACTGAAAGATATAAACAACATGGCAGGTCGGAAAAACTCAAATCTATTATCTCGGTGTTTTTACTTTTTTTCTAAATGATTGATGTTTTGAATTGTGCAGTGAATTTGTGTAAAATTAACACGATTTGTGATGCTTCCATTTACCGGCAGCTTGTATTTTGGGATTGAACAGAACTGGACAAAAATCATGCACCAAAGCCGCGAAGAAGTATCCAGTAGCAAGGTTTGAATTATTTTATTAAAAACAAGTTTATTTTTGAATATTTCAAAGCCATAATATTAATATTATTATCAGATATCGTTTTTTTAAAGTAATTTTACATTCATCAAATATAACCTCTTTATTTTATAATTTATATGAATGTGTATATTATGTTTAATTTAAAACTGGTGTTTTCACCTGTTACACGATTCTAATTTGAGTTTTTTTAAAGTATAACACAAATTCAATTATTTTTAAGTATTTATTTAAATAATAGGTATATATATACAACAGTAGTAAAATAATGAAGTATAAAAATAACAAGAAATATCAGAAGTGCAATATCACCACAATATATTTTGAATAAAAAATTTTTGAACTGTTCCATAGAGAAAAAAATTGAGATTATACACACTGCACATCATGATACTTTTATTGGAATATCTGGATTGTTTTTAATTATTAAAAATTTGTCTCGATTTGAAATAGAAATGCATTTTATTATCTTAAAACTTTATTAAACATATGTTTGTTTTTGATTTAAATTTGCAACATAAAATTACAATAAATATATATGAGATCGTGAATTTCAAATTTGTCAACATTCATCTAAACGTAACAAAATAACTTTTATTTTAGGAAGGTTTTATTTTTAATAAAAAATATTACCTATTTTTTGCATATACAGAAAATCTATTCAGGATTTTGACAGTTTTGGAATTTACGGTCTCATTTTAACACATTCGCAGCCAAAATGACTTAATCACCAGCTGTAAATGTGGTAATTTAGCTGAAACCAAATAAGTTTATGGATGTTACTGCGAATTTGTTAATTGTTGATTAAATTAAAATAATTTTTTGTAACTTTATAAATTAGGTACATATAAAACTATCTCTATATAAAATACTACATATTTTTAATAAATCATTTAAAAATATGCAAAAAATCACATAAAATTAGATGAGCGACATATAGTGGTAGTGTTAAAAGGCAGTGAAAGATATTATTGCAATTGTCAATAAGATATGACAAATAACTAAGAATATACGTAGTTCTACACCTACTTACTAACATTCTAAAAAATAATGGACTCCATTTTATCTTTCTTATTTAAAAGCATATAAGTATTTTAAATACAAAATTCTTAATATCATAATTTCTTAGAAAAAAAAAATAATTCAAATTTTACACAAGACTAGACAAGACCATTTAGATACATACAGGGTGTGTCATAGGTAAATGTTTTGATACATTAAAGGCGATTCTAAATGACCTATGATTAACGGGTTTCATTTCTGAGATAATTTTGTGCATGGACCGAAAATTGGCGTAGAAAAAATTTACCAAAAAAAAATGTTTGATTCGCGACTAAATTAAAACTGTATAAAACATTTTTTAACGGGTTAGTCGTCACGATTTTCTTGACCTTTAATATAAAAAAATCATCATTTATATAATTATTATTGCTTTAGGTAACTAACACTTGATAGTTAAGACTATTAGTAATATGTAGAATCGGTTTTCTTTTAATTTTCTTATTCTTGTAAATCAGAATTTTTACTACGTTTATCTAAAGAGCTACTTCTGCCCCGTCGGTGATTTTCTCCTTTTCGAAGAAATCGCTATACTCCTCAAACTTCTAGATCGCTCAAAGAGAGAGGGATCAGTATAAATAGGCTCGCTTGGATCTTCAAAAAGACCGCCAGGAGCCGTTTCCGGAAAATCAACATCAATTTTAGGAAAACTTGCTAGATTTGCAGCTCTTCCGAAACTAGCGAATTGCTTCTGAAGTCCAGAGCCGAAAATTGATATATTCGATGTTCCGCTACTTCGCGTATTTGGATATGAGGTAGATGTATTTGAATTTGATCTATCTACTAAAATGTTTTTCCTCATAACGAGCCAATATCTGCGATATGCCATTCCAGCTAGTAATGCACCAGTTAATAAAATAGCGACGAGGATCATTACTGCGCTGACAAGACCGTGATACGCTCCTGGAGTGAGGCAAACGGTTTCTGGTAGATATTCGGAACGTCTCGCTTCTTGCTGGAGTGCTTCTCTTGAATCGAACACCTAAAATATGACAAAAAGTGGTTACTAGATGTATTAAGTTTTCAGTAAGTTTAATTTAAGGAACAAAGTGTTTACTATTTATCTAAACCTACCTCAATCATTTCTCTAACAAATTCCTTTTCATCGTCGACGTTATCCATCTTATCTGCTAGCTCCGTCTTATATTCGCTATCCGTCTCATTGATTTTAATTTCTTTATCAGCAAAATTACTTTTTAAGTAAGATAATGTAATGCCATCATTGTCTTCATAAGAATTTGTATCATTAACCGGAAGATCCAAGGTACTGTTAATTTCATTTGCGGATTCAATTTCCATGGTTGCATTTATCTCCCGCTTGCGTCGACCGAATGAAGGTTCAGACCGACCTGCACCAATTTGGCAATAAGCAGGTTGACAGCCTTCCCTGCAAGTACGAACCGTCGCTTCGAATACAAGGAAATTCGATTCTGGGATCTTGAAAGCGTTAAATCGAGCTTCGAGACTGTCGCCACTTCGCCCTTTATCCAATTCTGGGAATACGTAGCTATCCACCGGGCATCTAAATTAACAAATAATTATAATAAATTAATAGGTAAGTGTTTACGTTAACCGAAAATAATAAAAAACAAACCTATATCTCATATACCAAACATGTTACAGACTTGAAAATTGGGATTTATATTATTCTTTAAAAACAAACAAATACGTGTTTTACCATTTTCTGAAAAACTATAGATAGGTGGGGTACAAACGGAAGGGGGAATTGGACATTTTTCACCTAACTCTCTGGTGTTCCTAGCGCCTGTAGTATTAGATATGGAGTTTTGAAATATGTTTCACTGGAGCGCTTTGCATAGAGGATACATTTTTTTTATAAAACTAATTAGAGATTTTTGTTTAATACTTACCCAAATCTATCTATGAGTTGAACAGATCTACCAGAATAAGGATCTCTAGCCACAACATTTGTAGCGAATATATCCGTGACGTAGTTATAACCATCTTGAGCCTCTAATCTAAAAGTAAGAGGATCACCAACAGCTATAGTTGTAGTAGGACGTCCTTGATAAAGGATCATTAGTCGTACTTTTGAGCTAAGAGTATTTTCAGCTGGTAAGTATTCGATTGGAATGGGGCTACCAGATCTAAAAGTTAAACAAAATCTCTTATTTAAAATTCAATCTAAGTCTAAAATATCTTACCCAGCTCCAATGAATCCAGAAGACACTACAGCCTCACCTGGTCCTCTAAACAGACAAGTCAAATTAAATCTTTTATCTTTCCCAGTTTGTACAAAATCGCTGAATTGCACGACGACAATATTCGTCATGGTATCTCCGTATCGTTGTGTTCCACATTCAGGATAGCCTTGTGCACCGCTAATCCGTAGTACGTTCAATGTACCACCGTTTCCGCGGAAAAAGCATCTATCGTAGGACCCGTAAGTGTAGATTCTACCATAAAATCCTTCTGGAGTACGTAATGTAAATTCCATGCCGTCTTCGTTACATACTTGGCTTACTAAGAAAATATAATGGATGAAAATTATGAAAAATAGCATTATAAAAGAAGAAGAAATAGAAAAAGGAGAAATTGTAAGAAGAAAGACAAAGATATTAAAATATAAATATTTTTATTTTATAGTATTTAATAACAAATCAACAATGACAACATTTACCATCCAAACAATCTCCTCCATCTCCTCCTAAAGCTCTCTCATAAAAATCATAACTTCCTTTGTTATCAAAATATTGCGGATTATCCATTTCTAGATCTCTAGTATCTCTATCACTTAGTTCACAATTGTCTCGATCTCCGGATTCATATCCACCACCTGGTGGCGAGTCTCTGTAAAAATGATCACTTTAAGTACCAATTAAAAAAAAATTCGTACTTAATTTTACCTGAAATTAAACGATCGACAAGTGAAATCCCTCGATTCGGTACATTCCCTTTCGCATTCCCTTAGCGACGTAGCAAACGTAACTCTTTTGACAAATTCTTTTCTCATTCTTTGCCGAAAACCCATCTGTTTGAAATTATTTTCTCCTTCATCACATCTAAAATTATAAGGCCTGTTATTATTTGGTCCATAATTATCGTATATTGGCCCATCTGGACCGGGAGATATTGGCCTTCTCCTATCTCCGTTGTAGGGCCTTTCAGATTCATAAGGTCTTTCATATGGACGACCAGATCCAGCTCCAGGTTCATAAGGTCTCTCATAAGGACGACTAGATCCGGCCCCACCTCCAGTTTCATAAGGTCTTTCATAAGGTCGTCCAGATCCAGCTCCCGCTTCATAAGGGCGACCAGATCCAGTTCCTGATTCGTAAGGTCTGGCAGGATCCACAGGACGCCCACCTGGTCTTCTGTCAGGTCTAAAGAACCATCTGCTTCCACCATTTCGATCATCGCCATAATAATCATGTCTATCTCCATATCTATCATCATATCGGTTGTTGTATCTGTTGCCGTACCTACTGCCACCACCGTAGCGACTACCAAAGTCATCATTATCGTATCTACTTCCAGTTCCACCATATTTATCCCCGTATCTATATCCGTTATACGTATCTTTATTTCCATAAAGATTTCCCCCGTATCTATCGTCATATCTATCTCCATACCTGTCACCATATCTATCCCCATATCTGTCACCATATCTATCCCCGTACTTGTTTCCATAACGATCCCCGTACTTGTCTCCATAACGATCCCCGTACCTATCTGCGGGGTATTTACCACTCGACGAAGGAGGATAATAAGGAGTTCTATCAGGATATCTTGAATCTCCAGGATATTTGCCACTCGATGAAGGTGGATAATAAGGATGCCTATCCGGAGGTCCTACAGGATATCTAGAACCGCCTCGGTCCGGATAATTTGATCCTCCACGGTCCGGATAATTTGATCCTCCACGATCCGGATAATTTGATCCTCCACGATCCGGATATCTTGAGCCTCCACGATCAGGATACCTAGAGCCTCCACGATCAGGATATCTCTCATCTGGATAATATCTATCGTCGTAGTCTGGATGGTTATTAATTGGTATACGTCTATCTGGATACCGATCGCCATCATGTCCTGAACTACTGGGAGGGAATCTACTTGGGTATCTAGGCGGATATCTGTCGCCACTACTTCCTCCTGTTCCAGGTCTTCCGGGTTTGTAGCGATCTACTGGGAATCGGTCTTCTCCTGGTCGGTATACACTGTTGCTTCCGTCTCCTCCTGCTGGTCGCTGTGGTGCCGTGCCATCGTTATCGCCTCCAACTGAAAAAAAATAATTAACACAACTAAATTAAAACATTTAATCAATTCTTGAATTTTAATTATGTAAAAATGTTCAAGTTGGTGTGCAAAATTTCAGCTCGATAGGGAGATGGGAAATGTAATTTTCACTTACAACCCTTATAGGACAAGTATGTCCCCAAAACGTACGGAGAACGTCCACCAATACGTACCATATATACTGGGGATGTTCAGATTAGGTACGGTCGACGGCCCAGGAATGTATTGGGGACGTCCAATTGCCACGGATTCGTATATCCCCAGTACGTCCGTTTTGAGTCCTCAAGTACCTAAACGGGACGTTTTGAGTATGTAACCAAAACGTCCAGTCTAGGTAATTGAGGACCCAAAATGAGCTTACTGGGGACGTGCGAATGCGCGGAATCGGTTCGTTGTCAGAACTAAAATTAGTTCTGGGATTTTGTTTGGAAAAGGTAACAAATGACTGAAATCACTATATAGATCTAATGCCGACGTTTCGACTTTTATAAAGTCATCCTCAGAGCAATGTACAGTAGATTCCTTGCCTTATTAAATATATATTAGAAGCAGTGGTGTATTGGTAAAATAAAAAGTACCGGAACGTATGGCTATAGCTGAGGGGGGTGGGGGCTAAGCTGATTATCTTAAAAATGTACTACTTCTTTTTCTTATTCGTTGATTTAAAATATAATTTTCATTTGAAATGAAATACAAAATTGTGTGATCGGGGGATTCCCCTCAGGAACGAAGATTTTTTTAACATTTAAAATTTTTGACATGAGAAAAAAATTGGAAAAACCGAATAAAATCGAAAAAAAAATGAATAGAAATCAAAACCAATTAAAAAATTCAGAAGAATAAGAAAAAATGAGAAAAACCTGAAATTCGAAAAAATCAAAAAACAATAGAAAAAAATCAGAAAAATGGAAAAAAAAATACTGAAAAATCGAAAAAATCAGAGGAATAAGAAAAAATGAGAAACATTAGAAAACAGAAGAAATTATTAGAAAGAAAAAACAGAACAATGAGAAAAAATGAGGAAAGTTTACAAAAAATGGAAAAAATCAGAAATAATCAAAAATAATCAGGAAAAAGAAGTCGCTAAAAAAACGCAAGAAATCTTATATCTCAAAAAATCGCGAAAACTTGCAATAAATCGCGAAAAAATAAAGAAAGTCGGAAACAATTGTAACCATAAAAAATATATTAGAAAAAATTGAAATAAATCACAACAAAATTCCAAAAAAATCGCAAATAATCGTAATAAATCAGAGGAATAAGAAAAAATTAGAAAACGAAAGCAAAAAATGAGGAAAAATCGAAAAAGACTAGGAAAAAAAACAGACAAAAGCAAAAATCAGAAAAATGAGAAAAAACGAGAAGATATCAAAAAACCTCTTTCTTCCTCTCTCTATAACATAATAATAATTGATAAAAAATTCTAAATAAGAAAAAATGTAGAAAGAGACAGAGAGTAAGATAACGAGAGGGAAGGTCACCCGGAGTGGGCATAACGCTTTTTCCTTGCGTTACGCTTTCTGCCAATTAACTCCTACCAAAAAATATCCATTTTGAAAAAAAGTACCGGAACGTTCTCCGGTTTTGAAAAAAGGTACCGGACAAGATAATAAGATAATGAATTATTTCAAAAATTGTTAAAAAAAAAAAAAAACCCATAATACGCCAAAAAAGTTAAAAAAAAAAGGCAAAATAGAGGAAAAATAAAGGCAAAAATAGCAAAAAAAGGAAAACGGGAAAAAAATCAGCAAAAAGTCAAAAAAACAGGCCAAAAAAACTTACAAAAAAGCAGAATAGAAGAAAAATAAAGGCAAAAAAAAGTTTTAAAAAAGTCCAAACAAATATACCAAATACAGGGAAATAACCAAAATACGCCAAAAAAGTAAAAAAAAGAAGCAAAATAGTATGAAAATAAAGGCAAAAAGACAAAAAAAGGCAAAAAGGGGTAAAAAAGCAACAAAAAGTTCAAAAAGTTAATCAAAAAAAGTTTTAAAAAGGTCAAAAAGGTCAAAGAACGGAAAAAGGGTAAAAACAAAATTAAAAGTGTCCAAAAAAGTCAAAATAGTAAAAAAAAGAAGAAAAATAATAAGAAAATAAAAGCCAAATGGCAAAAAAATCAAAAATAGGCAAAAAAGCGACAAAAAAGGTAGAAAAAGCAACAAAAAAGGCAAAAAGGACAAAAAAAGTAAAAAAAAATTTAAACCGGGCGAAAAGGCGTAAAAAGGAAAAAAGGCAAGAAAGCCAAAAAACAAAATAAAGCCAAAATAAAGAGAGGTAAAAATGGTAAAAAAGGCAAAAAAAAGTTTTAAAAAAGCAAAAATAATGTGTAAAAAAGCAAAAAAATTTTTAAGAAGGGGGCAAAAAAAGTTAAAAAAAAAGGAAAAAATGGGCATAAAAGTTTAAAAAACCGGAGGGAAGTAAACGGGTGCAGAAAATAAACTTTTATTTATTTCGACATCAATGCGAACAAAGTCGCGGGCAAAAGCTAGTTGAAACATACATGAATAAGGTGATTACTTTCAGTCAAAATATTACGTTTGCTAGCTATTGGGTACGTAAAAAAACGTTTTCAGTACATCCTGAAATGGTCCAGGACGTTCAGACCTAAAATCTAAAATGGACGTCCCCAAGATATCTCGTGCTATATGGGAAGATATGTTTGATTAAAATTTTAGCAGTAAATTTATACTCACGCATTAAATTTTCATAATAATCATAATCTGCATCGTAAATAATTCTCATACCATCTCTTTGGTTATACCTGGTCAATCTACAAGTACGATATCTTTCGCTGTATTCAGCCGAGCGACATTGGAAACTCGGTTGCCTTAAACATTCATCTAAACATTCACTTAATGATCTTCCTGATATTTCTGAGTGATGTTCACCTCCTAATCGACTATTTCTGTACCTTTGGAAAGCTGTATCTGGTTTTTTTCCACTAAATAAATGTGATGTTATAGAATTATCTGGATATTCCGAACCTCGAGCTAAAACATTATTTTCTACATTTATTTATGGTTAGTACTGGTACATTTTTATAAGTCCAGAGCATTTGATATCTAACAAATTTATATAATAATTAAGTCCTGCACAAAAAAAATACCGTCGAGTGCTCTGGACGTATTCAACACAAATATTTCTATACTTACGACTATCTAGACAAGCAAAATCGAAGAAATGATGGGATGGACTGCTGGCTACGCCGATATCGTCTTTTTGGGAAATGGAATCCTCTTCTGATAATGTACATTGTTTTGTCATTTCGTCGAATTCGATAGATCGGCACAAATATTTTTCCGCACGTACGCACATAGCTTGACAATCGTCTAAAGTTAAGTTGGTAAACATTTCTACTTCGAACGGTCCTCCAAGTCGCTTATTTTCTTCTTTTATGAACACAGCTAAGCCGTCACATCTTCGTTCAGCTGTAAAGGGATTTTTTTATTACATTGAGAAGAATTGAATTGAAGCGTATACATACCATTTAGGCAAGTATTTTCCAAATAATCAGACTCTGGATCATCAACCAGCAACTCTGGATGTGTCCTTCTGGTGTATCTACTAAGAGTACAAGTTCTCATGTTGGAATCGTATGTAGCGGATCGGCAAACGAAGCTAAATTCATTCAGACATTTGTCTTCGCATTCTGTTCTATTTGATGCTGTCATTTCTTTCATATCTGGAGTTGGTAGTTTTAATTTCTTTCTAGGATGTCGTTCGAATATGTATCTTCTGTTTGGACATTCTCGTTCTGGGCGACTCGCTAGAGAAAAATATTTTAAGAATTTTGATCAAATTTTATTATTAACTTACATGTTATACAGACTTCTGTAAAGTGTACACTATTCGGCACAATCATAAGAGAGCCAATTCCTTCGGGTCTTGCAGATTCGGAAGTGAGGTAACAAGTACTTTCCTCATAATCACTACCACTACTATAAGTGGCTATTCGACTACCGGGTTGAAAATCAAAAGATTGGCACGTTCGAACTATGTTATTAGGAGTGCGGTCTCGTAGACACAAATCTTGACATTTTTCTAAAACCATAAAAGGGGGTGCCGAATCTCTGACGATGTCGTCGTCGAAACCTTGTAGCTGTATATTGGGAAGTCTCTCGTACATTATTTTACCATTCATCGATCCAGAGCCGCATGATGTTTGGGCTAAAAAAAAAATAGTAATTAAACTCGTCAAAAAAATGTTTATATAAAAATATCTAACCTTTGGTCATCATCTTCAATACCGTAAGGACAGTGATAGCTTGTACCATGCTGGGGACGTATGGGTAACTTATCATTTTGATCCAGTCGAATTTTGGTCACTACTATCTGGACATACTATTTCCTCTGTGAGAAAACAACAAATGACATTTTTATAAAGGTATAAATAGAGAGATTTATTGGTATTGGTAGGAAATAAATACATCGATAGAATCAATACAATAACGTCGTCGAACTGTAAACAATAAATCCCGAATTTTTGTTTTGTTTCCGGCTTCCCACATAGAAACTAACTAGGTCACGTGGGATCTATTTTACATTTCATGCTTAAGTAATTATATTATAAAGATACAAACGGTTCTATTAATCCCCTACGAAATTAAAATAATTATTATTGAGCGTTTAATATAAAACATGAAAAAAGAAATAAAATTATTGTTTATGAACAAACTGAAAAAAATATTTTTTTATGAATAACACACGCATAATAGGAAAGGCTTTAAGCCGCTTCAAGAGCGGTGTGTTGTAAAATTAAGATTTTTTTTTAACCTGATGATTCTGGGCAGAACATTTTGTCTCATTTTTTATTTTTCTTCTCTAATTCTTTGTTTTGTTTCTCATTTTTTCCATTTTTTGATTTTTTTCTGTTTTTAAATGATTTTTTTTATGCTAATTACAAATGTCCATGGGATTGACCTTATCTGTAGCTACTGTACATAATTAAAATAATATCATTCTATATATTAATAACATTACATTAGAATAAAAAAATTTCAAAATCACAAAGTATAATGTACAAAAAAATGGAATGTGTCATTGGAAATGCTTTAAGCCGCTTCAAGAGCGGTGTGTTGTAAAATTAAGATTTTTGTTATCTTGATGATTCTAGGCAGAACATTTTGTCTCATTTTTTTTTATTTTTCTTTTCCATAGTTCTTTCGGTTTGTTCAGGCCACAGTCAGGCCAACCCTGTGCTCCCAGAGTGCAAGTCTAGGGATGCAAGATTTCGCCAAGCATTTGCAAATCGTGAACTATTGGTCTATGATCATACAAAAGGTATTTTTAATTTACAAAAATACTAAGCAGTCTTCCTACAGAGCAACTTGCGCTCCCTGAAATCACTTAAAGAGCCAGTTGACCAGTGGGGTACGCTATTAATCTTCCTAATTGTTTAGCGATTAGATTTGGACACCGCCCGGGAATGGGAATCTAATAAACCTATCGAGGTGGCGTTGAAGGATCTTATACATTTTAAAAAAAATTGAAGTTAATCAAAATTACAATAAAGAGCGTTTTCGGTTTGAAAAGAAAACTTCAACAAAGTCCTTTGTAACTAATCAATTATCGTGTGCACTTTGCAAAGCATCCAATCATAAAATATCAAATTGTCGAGATTTCTTCAGCTTAAGCATTTCTGAAAGCAAAAAAATCAAAGGTTTGCATTAATGGTCTTCATTCTGGGCACATAAGCACTAATTTCAAATATGGTAATATCTTCATCTAGAGACAAATGATTTGAGAATTTCCAGCGAGGCAGCATCCAGTTCCCATGACTCAATTACCTTGTCAAGCAATGTTCCTCTTGGTGATCGTGCACTTCTTTCTACGATACTAGTCCAAATTTCTGATAAGTTTGGCAATTTTCATGACTGTAAAGCTCTGCTGGATTGCGGATCTCAGTTTAGTTTCATTACAGAGGATTTCTGCGAAATTTTAGGAATTCCTCAGGAACCCACGAATATTTCTGTCTCAGGAATAAGTCAGACAATGTCTAACGTTACTTTTAAATGCACTATCCGCATTCGCTCACTCTGTTAAAATTATTCTGCTTTGGTATCTTGTTTGGTCATAAAAAATATTTGTTGTCAAATTCCCAGTATTTCTGTTGACCCTTTAACTTTAAAAATTCCACCAAATATGCACCTTGCTGATCCATCCTTTTGCACACCTTCGAAAATTGATCTTTTGATAGGGTCCTCCCTAATTTGGGAACTCGTGTGCGTTGGACAGATCAAATTAGGTCACCAAAAACCAATTTTACGCAAGATCAAGTTGGGATGGATAGTCTCTGGCCCGTTTGGCTCACAACTTGCATCAAACCCAATTGTGTGTAATCTTCTACAAAATGTGGATAATCCTAATCTCACTAGATTCTGGGAATTAGAAGAGTTCTCCAATCAGAAATTGTATTCAAGTGAAGAACAATTCTGTATGGATTACCTTTCAAAGAAATTCTGATGGCAGGTTTATAGTGGCTATCCCTCTTAGAGGAAATACTTCTAATTTAGGAAATTCGAGCCGACAGGCCACCAAACTATTTTATAATTTAGAGTGGAAATTTCTGTCCAATCCTACTCTCAAGGAAAATTACGCCCAGTTCATGAGTGAATATCTCTCTATGGATCATATGTCCCGAATTCAAGAAAAGGCACCATCTAATGCTTATTATCTTCCTCATCACGGAGTAATCAAAGAGTACAACCACACGTTTAAGGGTTGTTTTTAATGGATCATTTCGCTCTTCTACAGGAACTGCTGTTAATGACCTTCAAACGGTTGGCCCAATAGTAAAAGATGATCTTCTATCAATCTTACTTCGTTTTTGTCAGCATACCTTCGTGGTTACTGCTGATATAGCTAAGATGTATCGTTAGGTCCTAGTTAGACCTGAGGATAGGCATCTTCAAAGGATCCTTTGGCGGTTCGATCCTTTCGAGCCTTTGTCAGCCTTTGAACTAAATACGGTGACTTACGGTACCTCTGCTGCTTCCTTTCTTACCACCAAGTGCATTCTCCAACTATCCATGGATTGCGCTGATGAGTTTCCTTGTGCATCTCCATTACTCACGACTTATATGTTGACGACCTGTTAACAGGATCGGACTCTCTTACCGAGCTTTCTTCAAATTGCCAAATCATAAACCAAGTTCTGGAGAAAGGATGTTTCCCGTTGCGTAAATGGATTTCTAATGATACCAGGGTATTGCAGAACATCAATTCTTCTGTTTCCTTCCCTCATATACTCCAAATCGGCGACATGAGAGTACTAAAACGTTGGGACTTCTCTGGTGCTCTCAATCTGACTCTTTAAAGTACAAGTTTAATTCATCGATCATTCCTGCGACCATTACAAAAAGGACTATCTTATCTGCCATATCTCAAATCTTTGACCCGTTGAGGCTTCTCGGAGCAATAATAATTAAAGTAAAAGTTATGATGCAGCAGCTTTGGGTTGAAAGGCTAGGTTGGGATCAATCTGTCCCTTTACATATTCACAAGGAGTGGCTTTTATTTAGAGATCAACTCTCACAGTTATATGATAAAATTGAGCAATGCTGTTTTAATTGAAATGCATGGATTTTGCGACGCCTCTGAAGTCGCATATGGATGCTGTATCTATATTCGCAGTATTGATCAATTTGATTATGTTGAGGTTCATTTACTTTGTGCCAAATCTAAGGTTGCTCTACTTAAGAAAATTAGTATTCCAAGGTTTGCGCTGTGTGGCGCCTTAATTCTTAACAGGCTCTCAACCAAGGTTCAAGCGTCCCTGTCTTTAAAATTTAACAAAATTTTTTATTGGTCAGACTCCACTATCGTTCTTGGATGGTTAAAGAATCCTCCTCACTTGCTAAAAACCTTTGTAGCGAACAGAGGTCCAATCTTTAACGGACATCTCTTGTTGGAGTCATGTAGGTAGTAAACAAAATCCTGCTGACCTCATCTCCAGAGGAGTTGATCCTGCAGTCTTAAAATCCTCCGCGTTTTGGTAGCATGGTCCCGACTACTTACGAGGATTTAATAAAAACTGGCCTACACCTTTGAACAGCATTGACACCGAACTTCCTGAACTCAAAATGCCTCAATCTGTTTCATTGGCTACCACGCCGGGCTTCACATTTCCCTTTTAAAGATTTTCCAAGTTCAGTCTTCTACAGCGTGGCTTTGCCTATTGTCTTCGTTACATCTAACTGTTCTGCTCCCAGCAAATCACTGGAAAGACGAACTGGTCCTCTTTCTGCCCAAGAAGCTAAGCAAGCTCTTACTTGTCTCATCAGATTTTCTTAAGCCGAATCGTTTCCATTGGAATAGTCCATCCAAAGGTCTAAAAGCAAAATTCTATCATTAAACCCTTTTCTTGATGGCATAGGCATTATCAGAGTAGGCCGCAGGCTTAAGCATTCACCTTATGACTTTTCTAAAAAACATCCTGCGTTTCTTTCTTCCAAACACCAATTCACCAAATTGTTGTTTCTTAAAGAACATATAAGGCTTTTTCACGCAGGGCCTCAGCAACTTAGGAAGTCTTATTGGCCCATTCTTGGAAGAAATTTAGCAAGACAAGTAGTTCATAACTGCGTTCGATGGTCGGGGTTTTTAAAACTTATAAGGCTTATGTAAGCCTTTTTATATGCTTGTCGACTAAGTTAGTTCATTTGGAATTTGTTACTGGTCTCTCCTCTGATGCCTTCATTACTGCTCTAAAGCGATTTGTCTCGCGAAGAGGCAAACCACAACGAATATTTTCAGATAACGGCACAAATTTTATAGGCTCTAATAAACAGTTAATAGAACTTGGGACGTTTCTGAAAGGTTGCAGGAATCAAATTGTGGATTTTAGTACTTGTCAAGAAATTTCTTGGCATTTTATTCCAGCATTTTGGTGGAATTTGGGAAGCTGGGATAAAATCCATGAAGGGTCACTTAAAACGCGTTTTATCCGATGCACTCCTCACTTATGAAAATTTTACTACAATTTTAGTGCAGGTGGAAGCGATTTTAAATTCGAGACCTGTAACTCCATTATCGTCCGATCCTTCAGACCTTAATCCCCTTACACCAGCTCACTTCCTTCTTGACCGCACTTTAATAACTTCAGTGGCAGAACCGCATCTCTTAGAAGTAAAAGCCAACCGTCTTAGTCACTACGAGAGACTCCAACAGCTGCGACAACACCTGTGGAAGCGATGGTCAGTAGATTATATTTCAGAGCTTCAAGAACGCCAAAAATGGAAGCAAAACAAATCGCAATTAAAAATTGCTACCTTGGTTTTGATCAAGGATCCAAACCTAGGTCCTTTACAATGGATGCTTGGAAGAGTCATTCAGCTACATGCTGGTTCCGATGGTGTTTCCCGTGTCGCTGCGCTTCTCACTGTCAAAGGTGAAGTATGACGAGCTATTTCCAATCTATGTCCGTTGCCAATCCCGGATGGCGAGCCTCCTGTTAGTGGAGATATTTTGAAAGTCTAGCTTTTCAAGGTGGGGGGCATTTCAGGCCACAGTCAGGCCAACCCTGTGCTCCCAGAGTGCGAGTCAGCGTTGCCACCCGTACTATAATTATAGTATTGTACGATAATTACAACTCTATGTACTATAAAATTTCAAAGTAAATATAGTACTCACTTTGTACTATAATTTTATATTTTCACAAATCATAACAATATACCAAAGGTATTTGCAATATACTGATCAATTACTAACAAATTTCAAAAACAGATTTGAATAATCTGGAATAGACCTTACAACACCCCCTAAAATAATAAATTCATTAATTCATTATGATGTAATCAACCTATAATTGAAAAGTACTGCATAATTTTTAAAATTTAGTTTAGTAAATTAAATGTGATTCTTATTATTGCTAACTTAATTTAAAATTTAAAATAGTAATATAACAAAAAACAGCAGTAAAAATGATGAGGACTAGCTGAAATTGTAATTTTTGATCGCAGAAAAACGCAAAAAAACAATGATAACGAGCATTTGTTAGGACAGTCTTCAGTCATCCACCCAACTATAATTTGCTACAGTCAGTAATTCCGTCGCAGGCGAAGATCTACGATATTTAAGGATTTTTAAGGATTTTTGGGACTTTTAAGGATTTTTAGGTATTTTTTTAAGAATTTTAAACCATTTTTAGGGATTTTAATGTTTTTTAAGAATTATTGTAGGATCTTTAAGGATTGCTTAAGATTTTTAAGTAATTTTAAGTTTTTTTAAGTATTTTTAAAGGTTTTTAGGGAGTTTTAAGAATTTTTTAAGGATTTTTTAGTGATTTTTTAAGGATTTGAAAGTATTTTTTAGATTTTCGTAAGATTTTTAAGGATTTTCAATGACTTTTTTAAGGATTTTTAAGGATTTTTAGGTATCTAAGAATTTTAAACCATTTTTAGGGATTTTAATGTTTTGTAAGGATTATTTTAGGACCTTTAAGAATTGCTTAAGATTTTAAAGTCATTTTTGGTATTTTAGAGAGTTTTTAGGGAGTTTTAATGATTTTTTAAGGTATTTTTTAGATTTTCATAAGATGTTTAAGGATTTTTAGATTTTTTTTTAAGAATTTTAAGGGATCTTTAAAGATTTGTAATAACTTTTAAGGATTTTTAAGGATTCTTAAGAATCTTTAAAATTTTTTAAGGATTTTAACGATTTTAAAGTGTTTTTAATGGATTTTTATGGTTTTTTATGGATTTTCATGGATTTTTAACGATTTTTAAGGATTTTTAAGGACTTTAAAGGATTTTTAGGTATAAGTATTTTTAATGGTTTTTAGGGGTTTAAAAGATTTTTTAAGGATTTTATAACGATTTTAAAAGGATTTTTTAGAAATTTTTTAAGGATTTTGAAGGATTCTTAAGAATCTTTAAAGATTTTTAAGGATTTTAACGATTTTAAAGTGTTTTTAATGATTTTTATGGATTTTTATAAGTATTTTTAGGGGTTTTAAAGATTTTTTAAGGATTTTATAACGATTTTAAAAGGATTTTTTAAGGATTTTTTAGGAATTCTTTGATATTTTTAAGAATTTTAAACCATTTTTAGGGATTTTATTATTTTTTAAGGATTATTTTAGGATCTTTAAGAATTGCTTAAGATTTTTAAATAATTTTAAGTCTTTTAAAGTATTTTTAAGTGTTTTTAGGGAGTTTTTAAGACTTTGTTAAGGATTTTTAAGGATTTTTAAGGATTTTTTAAGGATTTTTCAAGGATTTTTTTAAGAATTTTTAAGTATTTTTTAGATTTTCGTAAGATTTTAAGGGATTTTTAAATATTTTTAATAATTTTTAAAGATTTTTAAGGATTTTTAAGAATTATTAAGGATTTTAAGTATTTTTAAGGATATTTCAAGGATTTTTTTAAGGATTTTTTTAAGAATTTAAAAGTATTTTTTAGATTTTTGGAAGATTTTTTTAAGAAATTTAAGGGATTTTTAATAATTTTTAAGGACTTTTAGGTTTTTTAAGAATTTTTAAGGATTATTAAAGATTTTTAAGGATTTTTACCGATATTTAAGTATTTTTAAAGATTTTTACGGTTTTTTTAGGAATTCAAAAATTTTTTAAGGATTTTTATGGATTTATTATTAACCAAGAGCAGAGAAAGCATAATTTATAATCCAGAAAGAGTTGATTGAACTAAAATACCTAATTGAGATAATTAGTATTTGTTATTTTTGATGCAGTTATATGTTATTGTTGGTGTCGTTACATATTTCTTGTTTCTTCTTTATTGTGCTATATTTTTTCCAATGTACTATAATAATTTAAGTGGCCGTACTATAAGAGCTTCCAATACAGTTGGCAACGTAAGTGCGAGTCTGGGGATGCAAGATTTCACCAGTAGTGCAATATTGACAATCGTTGAGTGCACATTTGAATTCTTAACTTTTTTTGTTCATTTACGTTATTTATATGTTTTAAATAAATATTCAAGAAAGTAATTACTACCAGCGCCTTTTTATCAAGGTATTCATAATCTTCACCGGTTTTTTTCTCATTTTTTTGATTTTTTTCCTGATGATTTTTTCTAATATTTTTTATTTTTAATGATTTTTTTATGCAAATTACAAATGTCCATGGGATTGACCTTATTTGCAGCTAATGTACATAATTAAAATAATATTATCATTTGATATATGAACAACATTACATTAGAATTAAAAAAAATTCGAAATCACCCAGTATAATGTACATGAAAAACATGGAATGTGTCATTGGAAGTTCCGCATGGTTCCATCCGTAACCGATGGGCAGATACACGTATGTAAACTAGGATGAGCGTAACGTACCTTAAATGAGAGTATATTCATCCGGTGTAATTGTTCTTCAAATTCTAATTGAATTATGTCCGTTCATTTAATTTAATAATAATTAGATGTACGTATCTAAATTCTAAGTCGAAAAAATTACAACGTAAATTATTATACAGGAACGTAAATAATTAATAAAATTGCAAATTGTAAAAGCCAAATATTTGGCAAAACGTTACTTTTCAGCAGGTTTCGAAAATATCATGATATTTATATAAATATCATGATATTTATATAAATATCATATCACATGATATATATCCGATATATATCATTTTTTTAATTTAATTATTTAATTAAAAAACAGTACAAACTAAATTTTAACACAAACACATTCACAAAAACCTATATTCTCTAAACAACAAAACCGTTTATTCTAAGTCAAATTAAAAATAAAAAACAAAAATAATTAAGAATAGACAAATATCACTGGGAATTTTTTTTTGGTGTGTTAAAATACAGTCAAAATACTGCCAAACAGAATGCTTTGGTTTTGGCATAATATTAAATAAAAATCAGAACTAACTTAAAACACAACAATCAACACAAAGGGGAAACACAGAAAGCGATTATTTGCAGTGTTACCATTTTCAATAAACCGTATTCTACCAACATTTCGATAATAAACTAGAAAAATCTACTATCTAAATCTACCCTGTGTATTAAAAAAAGAAGAAAATATAACACTATTTGTATTTATTTTATTAAAAAAAGTCTTGACTATTTAAATCTAATCTGTCTATTAAAAAAAGAAAATATAGCTTTCTCTTTCCGCTTAAAACTTATTCTCTACTACGTTCCCTATTGTTTTCCACTTTCCCCTATTTTTTTATTCCACTCTTTCCACTTCTTTTTTTCTACTTTTTTTTCCACATTTTCTCCTATATTTTTTACTAATTTCTTTGTGTCATACTTTTTTTTCCACTTTTTCCAGTTAAAACTTTTTTTCTACTTCTTTCCCAATTTTTTTCACTAATTTTTTTATATTTCAAACCTTTTTCCACTTTTTCCCCGACTCATTTTTTCTCCTCTATTTTTATTATTTCAATTTTTTTCTGCAATTTTTCCACCGTTCTTTTTTCCTCTACTTTTTTTTCAATTTTTTTATATTTCAAATTTTTTAACCCCATTTTTTTGTTTTAGATATTTTTTTACATTTTTTGCCCTACATTTTTTAGTTTCAAACTTTTTTCTCCTTTTTTCCTAACTTATTTTTTCTCCTGTTTTTTCAGTAATTTTTTTATGTTCCCAACTTTTTTCCCATTATTCCCCCACCCTCTTTCCCCTACTTTTTTAAAAATTACTTTGTGTTCCACTTTTTCTCAAATTACTTTGTGTTCCACTTTTTCTCCTCAAAAACTTTTTCCACATCTTTCTCTATTTTTTGTCACTTTTCCCCTACTTTTTTCCTTGCTTTTTTATTCCACCCTTTCCTCTACTGTTTTCCATTTTTTCTCACACATTTTTTTTACTAATTTCTTTGTGTCAAACGTTTTTTGTTCCACATTTTCCCCTTAAAACTTTTTTCCATTTCTTCCCCTATTTTGTCACTTTTCCCCTACTTTTTTATTTTATCCTTTTCCCTAGTTTTTTATTCTGTCCTTTTCCTACTGTTTCCCACTTCTTCTTATAAATTTTTGACTAATTTTTTTATGTAAATTTTTTTTTCTTCAGCTTTTTCTCCTTAAATCTTTTTTTTCACTTCTTGTCCTATTTTTTTTCACTTTTCTCCTATTTTCTTCCACTTTTCCCTACTTTTTTATTCCACCCTTTCCCCTACTTCTTTTCACTATTTCTCCTACATTTTTTACTAATTTCTTATTTCTTTGTGAACTTTTTTCCACTTTTTCACTAATTTTTTTATAATTTAAAATTTGAAACTTTTTTTACCAATTTTTCACCTACTTTTTTTCCACTTTTCGGCCCAGCGTTTTTCCCCTATTTTTTTCCACTTTTCGTCCCAGGCTTTTTTCCCCTACTTTTTTAGTTTCAAACTTTTTCCCCAATTTTTTTATATATAGTTTTTGCTTTTTATTTAAAATTTTCTCCCTCCCCCTTTCTATCAGTACCAATGGAGTGGTAAGGGGGAAACAAGAAATTAATTACTCAAAAAAAGTGATTTTTTCGTAAAAAAGTGGAAATTTGACAGAAACTGACAATAATGAGAAAAAATGGGTAGTTTTAAAAAAAAAGGGGAAACGGGGTAATTTCAAGAAAAAAAGTGACAAAATTTGAAAGAAAAGAGGGGACATTTTGGAGGAAGAGGGGAAATTTGAGAAAAAATAACAAAAATGAAAAAATAAGAGGTAATTTTAAGAAAAAAATGGGGTAATTTTAGAAAAAAAACGGGGCAATTTCGGGAAAAAGTGACAAAAATTGAGAGAAAAGAGGGGAAATTTGAGACAAAAAGTAACAGTATTTGAGAGAAAAGAGAGGAAATTTTGAAGGAAGAGGCCTTATGACGAAAATAAGGGGTAATTTTCAGAAAAAAAGGGTAATTTTAGAAAAAAGGGGGATTTTCAGAAAAGTGACTAAGTGAAAAGTGGAAAAATTTTGGACAAAAAACACCCTCATTTTTCTTAAAAATCTACTAATTTAGTAGGAAATCTACTGAAAACGGTAACCCTGATTATTTGGGATAAAGGATAAGTAAAAGCAATAACAAAATAAATCGTGGCGAAGCTGGGAATCCCAAAGTCGGCGCGGGGACACTTGCGCAGCAGCCGAATAAATCGCTACTGATATATTATACTTTTGTACAAGAGCATATTGAGACATTTTCGGATGTTTAAAATGGTGGAAAACATTTTTAATTTAATAAATAAAATATCGATTATATCGGATATATATCAGGATATAAATATCGGATATATATCATGAAATATATCATGATATGTATCACTTGATATATATCCTCCGAACCCTGCTTTTCAGTAACACGTTACTAAATGTAACGCATTATTTTTTAAAGTGGGCGAAAAGTAACGGTAATTGCGTTATTTTGTAAAAGTAACGCGAAATCGATACTCCGTTACAGTAACGTGTTACTAAAAAGTAACGCGTTACTTTAAAACTAAGGTTTTTCACTTTTGTTTCTGCTGTTTGATGTGAAATAATGTTTTTATTATTTTTTTGTACCCCGTCGATTTTGCGCGCCACTGTGTTCTGGATAGTATTTTAAAAAATCAAGTTTAATCATACAACTTTTATTTGAAAAATTTGTTTGTATGTGCAATAATAACGGCTATAAGATGGACAATAAAAGAACGAGAAGACATGGAACAAGAAGAATATATAGAAAAGTAATGGATTATTACTTTAAAAGTAACGCGTTACCTTTGGAAAGTAACGAATAAATCGTTACTTTTTAAAAAAAGTAACGGTAACGTTGATCTAACGCGTTACTTTTTAGCTAAAGTAACGGTAAAGTAACGCGTTACTTTTTTTAGTAACGCCCCAGCTCTGGTATTTGGTCAAGTTTATAGACATCTATAAATCGTTATTGTAACGAATTATTAAGTCCGGCGCCGTTCCATTCTCCTCGAAAGCTGAATATACGAGATTCAGGTGGAAATTTCTACAGATATCGAGCTGCTCTTTGCAGAACGTACTTTAAGTGTCTGTTTGACATTATTTTTGTTTTTGACGTATAATTAAATCTGTCAACTTTTGCTTGCGGTTTTGATACCACAAAATGTCTTTCCTTAGTAAAATAGTCGGACGTTTTGTAACAAAAATTCCTAGATTTAGATTTGAAAATCACTGCAAAACTATAAGTCATTTAGCAGTACAGGATGAGGGTGTAGAAGACATGATAGCCAGGTAAGTTTAATTTAAAAAATATGACACGAAGAAATATTTTTCTAAATGTAAAATTACACTTTATTTAATCCTTTAAACCATTAATTTTTAATCATATTTGATAACTTTTAACTTACTAATACTAAGACCTAAAAGTTTCGTGATGGTGAAAAAATTTCTTCTTATCACTTTCTCGACGTTTCCGAACTTCCAGAGCAAACTTTATTTTGCAAAATAAATCCATTTTCTCTTGAACTGAATTCATATTTTCTGATTTCCCTTTTACAACTTTTATCAAAAATATTTTTTTGTCAAAAATCATTAATAAAAATGGTTTTTGGGACACATTGTACGTCATTACATAAAATTACAAATAAAAATCATAGCATCACTTAAACGCATAGTATTTTAAAACTGATTAAAAAACAGTTATTTATGCAACAAGTGTGTAAAGTTATACTTTTTTAACGAATGTGAATGTTGTCGCACTCGCCTTTGGCTCGTGCGACAATCACATGAGTGAAAAAAGGCACTTTACACACTAGTTGCATACAATATTTTTTCTACTACCATAATTTTTATGTACAATGCAAGAGGTTAACAAGCTATTTTCCAAAATCTTGAAGTTAACCAGTTGATTTCTGGTACATAGAACCTTGGCAAGATATGAAACATAAGGATATTGCAAAAAATGTATTGCACATGTAAAAAAGTTATTTTGAAAATTTTATTTTACTTTACGCACTAGTGAAAAAAAGTTAAACTCTACGCACTCCTTAGCGTGCGTGAAGTAAGTACTTTACGCACGGTAGTAGAAAAAAATTTTAACGGGAAAAAGTAGAACAAAAAAGTATGACACAAAGAAATTAGTAAAAAATGTAGGAGAAAATATAGGAAAAAAAGTAGAAAAAAAAGAAGTGGGAAGAGTGGAATAAAAAAATAGGAGAAGTGGAAAAAAATGGGGGAAAGTAAAACACAATAGGTAACGTAATGGAGATTAAGTTTTAAGTGGGAAGAGAAAGCTATATATTCTTTTTTTTTAATAGACAGGTTAGATTTAGATAGTCAAGACTTCTTTTAATACAATAAATACAAATAGTGTTATATTATCTTCTTTTTTACTTTCCAGACCCACCTCCTAGAAGTGAAAGTATTGTGAACGAGCTAAAAAAAAAATTCGAGATAAAAACGGAAATATCGATTTTCGGGTCCCCTGAGACGATTAAGACCATTTCCAGATGGAAGTCTGTCTGTCGGTCTGTGTGTGTGTGTATTCTTCCACGATAGCGACCACACGTTTAATCCGATTAAGCTGAAATTTGGTATAGGGGTTTGGGTTACCCGTCGGAAGAACCCATTTTGTACGACATCTGTCAAACGGAAGTAACACTATTAAAAAATGACAGATGCAATATGTCATGGAATTGGATATGCAATATGTCATTTGAAAGCCCTAGAAAAACTCTATTCAGAACACTCAAAATTATTTCTCCAACTGTCACCTGTCAAAATTAGAAACTTCAGCATTAAATATCTGAAGAAATTTCAATCCGATTGAGCTGAAATTTGGTATATTTGTTTGGGTTATCTTTCGGAAGAACCCATTAGTTTTTGTACGAGATCTGTCAAACGGAAGTATCACTATCAAAAAATGATAGATGCAATATGTCACGGAATTGGACATGCAATATGTCGTTTGAAAGCCCTTGAAAAACTCTATTCAGAACAGTCAAAATTATTTCTCCAACTGTCACCTGTCAAAAATAAAAAACGTTAAAAGTTGAAACTTTAACATTAAATATCTGAAAAAGTATTCGTGGATACTCGTCGGGAAAGTTTTGGGGCGACACAACCGATTTTTTCATACATAGGTTAGATTTAGAAAGTCAAAGACTTCTTTTAATAAAATAGATTAAAATACACAGGTTAGATTTAGATAGTTAGTAGATTTTGGTAGTTTATTATCGAAATGTTGGTAGAATACGATTTATTAAAAACGGTAATATTGCTACGGAGTCTCATGAGTACCTGGATGAATTTTCTTTTTCCTATTCCTTCCAATTTTTCCTGTTTTTCATTATTTTTTCCTATTTGTCCCTATTTTTATGTGTTTTGTTCTGTTTGTCCCTATTTCCCTTTATCTAACTGACCCTATCCTTTTCCCCTTCTATTTTAATTAACGAATACTTTTTAGATATGAATGTATTTTTTGTCGTCAAGAAGCCGACGGTTGGGATGTTCGACAAGCCATGAACGATCTCACTGGCTACGATTCCGTTCCCGAACCTAGAATCGTCATTGCAGGTTTACACGCCTGTCGACGTCTTAACGACTACGCCATGGCAGTGAGATTTCTGGAGATGGTCAAACATAAATGTGGAAACGATGTGGACACAATTTGGCCTTATATTGTTCAAGAAGTCGGACCGACAGTATCTGAATTGGGCGTTGATTTTCCCGAGGCTTTGGGTTATCATAAACCTGAATTGTTTTTACAGTCTGTATTTGACATGTAGACAATTTTTTTATAGTTAATAATTTTGATGTATTAAAGTATAATTTATTTTGCTGTAGATTTTTTTTAAACAATCGAAATGTTGCCAACATGTTTTTTCCCGGTTAGTACCCATCTCTATATAAAAATAACTGATAACCGAACACTATAAATTGGGTACCGTGATCGCGTTTAAAAAATTTTTTTAACCAGTTTCAAAATTATCTACGTTAAAGTGATACTATGATTTTTTACTTGTTACCAAGATTCCTAAAAAAATGAGCTTAAACACTTATACTAAAAATAAAAAATAGTATATGATGTACAGTGTGTCTCAAAAAGTTTTGCACCATATGAAAAACTTTTTTATTAGAAAAAATTATTCTTGATAAAAGTTTTCGTAAAAAAGAATGTACGAGGGAAGTCACAAATTGTGAAAACTCTTACAATGTAATAATACTGGGTTATGGAGAGGGGGAAATCTCCTTCATTACCCTTCTCTGGATTCGCCACTGTTTTATATATTTGATTTATTTCGATTAACAAAAAAAAACAGAAGATTTATAAAAAAAAACTTACAGTATAGCCCGAATTAATTTCCTAAAGGTGTAATCACTGTCACCTGCACTCACGAACTGTTGTTTAAAGTTCGCGGGGGGACCATCACAGAGATTTGTGATGAAGTGGAGGCCTTGATGACCGCGCCGACCGGATATTCTTTTGTCCAGTTTCCGGGAAAGCATCAAATTGTTCGGGTCACTGGATGGTCATTGCTCACCGTGTAAACCTCGCAATTTTGCAACTCGATGGATATATTATTACTGGGTGTTGAAACTAATATCGAAGGCGGGATCGTTCTTTTATGTGTATATATAAAAAGACAAGAATTATATAAATTTCAGCGCGGTTCTTGCACTATTTAGAATCAGTCTCTTTGATTTCGGTACTTACATATATGGCAACAATCAGTTTTGGATTTTATGTGGTAATGCTGATTAAACTACAAATATTGCATTAGATTGTAGATATAAATGTGAAAAATTCGAATTTTGCATAGATCTTTAAATAGTGCGTTTTTTTGTCATTGCCTCAATTTATAAAAAAAAAATCGGTTGTGTCGCCCCAAAAATTGCTTGTTTGCTATTAATTTTAACATCTCTTTTCTGCTACCAGGGCTAATCTGGACAGGACCTACAGCTTATCGTAGGTTCCGAACCACGGTCCTCAATCACTCTAAACCCAGGACTTTGCCTTAGTCATTCAGGTGATCTACCTAATAACAAGTGTGTAATTGTGCCACCAACTCTTATCAGTTCCACGAGATATCCGATCTCATCCGGCCTGGTTATCGCAGTGAATGAAACTGCGCGTGGCACAAATACCTTTTTGCACTTGCCCAAAGTCTTATCTGACTTTAATTCCACTTGGGATTGATGGGGATCGAACCCACGACCCGAATAATGACCAAGTATAAAGGCCGATGCCTTAACCAACCACAATCTACTCCTAACGCTCCAAATTTCAAGTCGAAGTAATCTTGACTATTTTGGATAGATATTTTGAAGGGTTTTCATATTTTTGACAGGGGTGCCAGTTGGAAAAATAATTCTGACTGTTCTGAATAGAGTTTTTCAAGGACTCTTAAATGACATGTTGGAAGTCATATTGCTTCTATCATTTTTTGACAGTGACATTTCCGTTTGACAGACCAATGGATTCTTCCCAAACCCATATACCAAACTTCAGCTTAATCGGATTAAACGTGTGGCTTCTATCGTGGAAGAATACATACAGACACACAGACAGACAAACTTCCATTTGGAAATGGTCTTAATCGTCTCAGAGAACCTCAAAATGGATATTTCCTTTTTTATCTTGACAATTCCACTCATATGTTAAAAATGTTATATGGTAATACAAAAATCGTAGTTTGTTGTCGGATATTTACCCAATTAGGAATAGTAGGGGAGGCCAAGCGGGGATTTACTGAAGCGGTAGATTAATATAAGGGGAGATACCCTGCACCCAGTTGAGTACCTTTACCGGATATGAGCTCTTAATTTATTGCCGCCCGTCTGGGATAAAGGATCAGAATAGTAAAAAAAGTTAAGGTAGGATGATTTAATTACATCCTAAAAGGTGTACATTCCAATAATCTGACGATTTCAGTATGACGTAAGGAAGTGGGGGAGATACTTTGTAAAAAAACGTCACATTGAAATACTCGAGCGCGGTTATTATTTTTTTCATTTTGAAGGAAATAATATAATCATATAATCTGCCGATTTCTTCAAGCCGGAGTACTTAAAATCATCAATAAAGTGTGGTGTGTGCAGCTGCAGAAAATGAAGTATTTCCTACTCCGCGCATCTATTCCCTTCTCACTCTTTTCTATCTCTCACTCTTTTTTACCGTCCCCACACTACTTTCTGTCGCCATGATGCCATCCCAACTGATCACACAACGCGTTTGTGTTTGTATATGTACAACGCTTTGATTTTTTTTATTGTGTTTTAAAAAAGTTTAGTGAATTACATATAATTAGTTGTACGACAATGAGTGAAAATATTTCTACCCCTTCGTACGGCCACCCCCAACTAGAAACCCGGCAGATTATTGTTTCCGTTACTATAAACACGTAGAGCGTATACGCTATTAATGTCTGGCACGCTCTAGTATGTCTTTGTGACCATTTTTTTTACATTTTTGAAATGAAAGGGCACACATATAAACTTTTTTCTTTTTAGCATCTAATATTTGCAATCCAATAGGCCCTCACAACGATCTAGTAAATCCCCATTTAGCCTCTTGATATACCCTACTACAAATAGATTAAAATCTATAGAGCATTTAAAAAACGACACAACGACGTACCGATGTTGGAAAAGCTTAGTTCTTTCTGGAAAGATTCAAATATTCCTTATCATAAATGCTGTAAGGATCAATATTTGCGTGACATAGAGCCAGACGAAAATGAAGATTAAAAAATAAATTAAATTCTTATACTTATTTTTCTATAAATATATGTATCCTGTTTAAAAAAATATACTTTTTCTACAACCACTATGCAAAACAAGCTTTTCTACACAAGTTCTTATACACAAAGCAGGCCTTTTCCTAATTTCTTTGATATCCGTGGGAAAAGTAATAATTCAGCGTGCGAAAAGTACGCGCTATGGCACTTTTCCCCACGGAAACGTCAAACACAGACAGCTATGACCTGTCAACTTTTTTTGACAGTTTAACATTATAGTGAATTCTGGGAGTTCAAATTTGAAATTTTTTTTTTTTAACCATGTTAATGGCACTGGCAGAGCCAACAGGCCAATCTCTGTTTTAATTATCAATTATTAATATCAATCTATATTATAATATTCTTATATAATATACTTATCTAGTAGTAAGTTAATTACTGCCCAGTTGTTCTGTATACTTAAATATATATATATTTTTTTTTTTTTTTTTTTTTTTTTTTTTTTTTTTTTTTTTTTTTTTCGTTTCGGGCTTACATTGATTTCATAGTGTAGCCGTGCTACTCACAGAGATATGTTAGTAGATTTTACATATTGGTATATTATATTATATATTGTCTTCTAGTGTCAGCAGATATTCAATATTTATCGGAAATTTTATATTATAAGTTAATAAATTTTGATACAGCTTGTCTATTTCTGAAAAATGTGATAAACAATCTAAGAATAATTGTCAGTAGATAGAACGTCCTTTAATTTTAAAGATTCAATAACTAAAGGTGATGACGTTTAGAATAAAATTTAACGATTTGATTTCTTGTACAATTGTCACAATCTAAACGTCATTGTCGTTAGTTACAGAACCGTTAAAGTTAAAGGACGTTCTATCTACTGACAATAAATGTTGTAGATCGGCAATTTCATCACATATGCACTTATTACTATTTGTTAACCCTATTTTATATTTATATGTTGGGAACATAGCATGATTACTTGGGATTCTGCTTATTATTCGAATGAATTCTCTATTTGTTTCGCCCTGAAACCATGGTTTTTTTCGAATGCTGGGTTGAACACTTTTATAAAATCTTCCGGTGGACCCGTTGATATATTTTTGTTGCCAATGTCCCTTTTAATAGTAACAACATAGTCTGAACTGGGAATTTTGAGATTAAGGAAATCTCCATTTCGTGCCGCTTGTTTTGCTAGTGAATCCACTTTTTCGTTTTCATATATTCCTATATGAGCCTTTATTCAGGAAATGTAGATTTGTTTACCCTTTTTTAACGCTTCGTTGTATAAGTGCATGATATCTAAAATAATGTAATTTAAATTTGGATCAATTGAAATATTTCGGAGTTTTTCCACTGAACTTCTGGAATCTGTGAATATAACAAAGTTGGTTTCATCTTGTTGTGTACAAAGTCTGATTGCTTCTTTTATGGCTATTAATTCTGTATTGTAGATGGACAGTTGATTTGGTAGTTTGTACAGAAGTCTTATTCGTTTGACGGGTAATAGACGGCACATCCTACTTCAGATTCGTTTTTTGATCCATCTGTAAATATTTGTTCAAAATTTTTCCATTTTGTTCCAGCTTCTCTCAGGTAAGTTTGTTTTATAAGGATATTGTTTTTAGTGCAATATTCAAAATTGATATATGTTTTGATTTGGTTGAAAAAAATGTTGTACGGGTATTTCCATATCGAAATTTCATGTGATTCATACATGTCATTTAATGTTTTGGGAAGATCAATAAGTCTATCCACCATCAAGGGATTTTTTTTCTTTGCCCAATATTTAGTAATTAAGCATTGTACAGACAGGTTTGATACTTTTTTAATGATGTTGGACGATTTAGATTTTTGTTCCAAATTTGAAATTGAAACTAAAAGTAAGTAAACTATTTATTTGATTATTTATTTTAATTTATAAATTATAAACAAATTAATTTTTCTATATTCAATAGTCATTTTTTAATTATTTATTTTCAAAGTTTAAGTAAAATACCTATATAAGTTACTGTTTTTCTTTTATTAATAAATGTGGTTGTAGAAAAAATATTGTGTACAACTTGTACGCAAAGCACTTTTCCCACTCGTGGGAAAAGTGACGCTTTGCGCACTTGTTGTACAAACTACTATTTTTCTTTGCATTAAACTGTTAGATTTATGAAATTCCTCCGAATAATCGTCAGATTATTGGTCAGCACATCTAAGACATTAAGATGAATCTTAATCTGACACGCGCGAGTATTTCAAAAGCACGATTTTTTTCTGCATTTTTCAAAAATCACCGAGAGTTTGCGTTACGTCCGAATCGTCAGAATATTAAATGAAATTTTGTTTCTTTCTATTTTCAACCCTTCCGTACAGCCACCCCCATCTTGCAAACCGGCAGATTAAGCAATCTCCATTATTAAAGATACGTTGGGCATACGTATTATCAATGTCTGACGCGCTCGTATATTTCCATGTAACTGTTTTTTTTACATTTTTCAAATTATATAAACGCCCCCTCCCTCATCGATGAACGGGCATACATTATATAACATTTTTTTTCCTTTTATCATCTAAGCTTCGAAATCTAATGGGTCTTCACGAGTATTGTCATTTTACTTTGCACACTGCGTATTTGAAATTGACGTTTTTCGAGGCAAGTTGACAGTGCGTTTTTGTGTATATTCTAAGCAGCCGTAGGAAAAAGCACTTTTCACACTTTGTGACAAACTGTCACATGCGTGTGAAAAGTGCTATTTTCAACACTTGTTACAATATACTATTTCTCCTTTAACAACAATTCCTGATTAAAAGAATGTCTTTAACTCCAGCAAACATATTTATCATAAAAAAAGTAATTTCGTATAGAAAAAATAAATTATAGATGTTAGAGGGACTAAAAGGTTAGGTTAGGTTAGGTTTTAAAGGGGATGATTTTTAATTATGACGCCGGGATATTGGGAAGTTGAGTTTTTGGCTGAACGTAGATATAATTGAGTACTTCATAGTACTTCTAACCGAAATCCATCACAAAGCTCGCTCTGTCGTAAAAAAATATTTTTTTCATTTTAAAGAGGATGATTTTTAATTATTTTTCTGGAAAGATAGACATAATTGAATACTTTTCAGTCCTTGTAATGGAAGTCTAATATGAAGCTTACTTTGTCGTAATGTTTTTTTCATTTTCGGTGAGATTTTGGAAAGTTTATTTTTTCGTTAAAACCAAAGTACCTTTTAGTCCCCCTAATAGCTATAATTTATTTTTTCTATACGAAATAACTTTTTTTATGAAAAATATGTTTGCTAAAGTTAAAGACATTTTTTTAATCAGGAATTGTTGTCAAAGGAGAAAAATTATAAAACTAATAGATACTAGGTAAGAATTTTATTTAAGGTGATTTTTTACTGTTCAGTCTTATTTTAATAATTAATATTTAATTTAAGCTGTGTGAACTTGGCTCCCTGGAGGGGGAAATGAGCTAATTTTGGGAGCCAGCTCCGGGAGCTAACTGTACACAAGTTTTTTTTATATATGCCAAATAAGTCTCGATTCGGTACTATTTCGGAAGAATAAATAATGAAAGGAATAGAAAATTATTATTATTTAAATTATATTAAAATTGAAATTTCTTTATTCATAGAAATGCCTTACCAAATACCATTCGAGTTGAGATTTTGTGCAAGATATTTTTTAAGTTTCTTTCTCGTATTTACTTTCATATAAATAAATACTCGAAATAAAATTTATAAAAAATATCCGGCCAAATCTGAGCTCTAGTGGTATTATACTCCCTATTTTTTTTTAATTCGTTAACGTTGGATATAGTGGGTCGGGAAAGTAAATCTGCATCATTTATAAAATATCCATTAAAATAATATAATAGTGATGATGGCTAATTCACGAGAGATATTAGCTACATTAAAAAAAATAAATATTGTTCACGCTCTGAAACTTTTCCGTCCTTGTTTTGGCGGCAAAGTATTGTTTCATCTCAAAATGTTTCGAACAAATTCGAAACGATGACATCAATTTAAATAACCTTTGTTCTATTTTATTGAAAAAATGTAAATTGTGCGAAATGTTAGAAGAAGGTTCTTCGAATTACCATCAGACTGTGGTACCTTTATTAGTTGAACTCGGAAGGTCAAGGATGGAAAATAATAACTATTTAACTAAATATTAGAAGAAGTGTAAATATTATTGAAATATTTTTTGTAAGCAAAAAAAATTATGCGCTTAAAGATGATTTTTACAAAATAACGTGAAAAAGTTACTAATTTTTTTACTTTTTAAACTTTTTCCCACTTCCCCTCCATGTTTTTACTAGTTTCGTTATTTCAATTTTTTCCCCAACTCTTTTAACCCACTTTCCCTCTTTTTCCCCCATTTTCTATATTAATTTCTTTTTTTAAAAACTTACTTCTTCTCATTACCCTATTTTTTCACTATTTTCTTTGGTTTCAAACTTTTTTTTTCACTTTCCACCACCCGTTTTCTACCTACTTTTTACTTTCCCGGCCCACCATCCGAGAAGGGAAGGTATTGTGAACGTGGTAAAAAAATTTTTTGAAATAAAGATGGAAATTTCCATTTAAGGTCCCCTTAGAAATTATTTTTAGTAGTTTGTCTGTATGTGTGTATTCTTCCACGTTAGAGGCCATACGTTTAATCCGATTGATCTGAAATTTGGTATATGGGTTTGAGTTATCCGTGGAAAGAACACATTAGTTTTGTACGATATCTGTCAAACGGAAGTATCGCTATCAAAAAATAACAGAAGCAATATGTCACAGAATTTGACTTGTAATATGTCATTTTAAAGCACTTGAAAAACTATTCAGAACAGTCAAAAATTATTTCTCCAACTGTCACCTGTCAAAAATTAAAAAATGTCAAAGTTTGAAAATTTAACAATAAATATCTGAAAAAGTATTCGTCTTACCACATAATCCCTCACGGTATTTTTCCAAATGTACACCACTGGATCAAAAATCGAAATATATTTTTTTACGTTTTCCTATTTTTTCTATTTTTCCTCATATTTTATTTTTTACAGCTTTTCCTATTTTATACTATTTCTTCCTTATTTTTTTGCTATTTTTTACTAATTTTCTTTTTTTTCTATATTTGCCTGTTTCTTTTTTTTGTATTGTTTTTTTCTATTTTGCCTATTTTTCCCCATTTTCGCTATTTCTCCCAATTTTTTTAAGTTTTCCTATTTTGCCAATTTTTTTAAACTATTTTCTCGGTTTTCTTTATTTTTCCCTCATTTCATTTTTTTCCTATTTTTGTCTACTTTTGCCAATTTTTTACTATTTTTCTCAATATCTTCCACTGTTTCCAATTATTTTCAATTTTTTTTAAGTTTTCTAATTTTGCCAATTTTTTTTACGTTTTCTCTGCTTTTTTCTATTTTTCGGTCTTATTTCATTTTTTTCCATTTTTATCTACTTTTGCCTATTTTTTTACTATTTTTCTCTATATTTTCTGTTTCCAATTATTTTGTATTTTTTTCCTTATGTTCGCTATTTTTCCCATTTTCATATTGTTAAATATTTTATCCTGTTTTCCCTGGTTTTTCTTATTTTTCATAATTAATACTATTTTTTTCTATTTTTTTACTATTTTTTTACAATTTTTTACCAATATTCAATTTTCAATATTCCCCTGTTTCTTTTTTTTCCTGTTTTTCTCCATTTTGCCTATTTTTCCCCATTTTCTCTAAATCTCTCAATTTTTTTTTACGTTTTCCTATTTTGCCATTTTTTTTTAATTATTTTCTCAATTTTTTTCTATTTTTCCCTCTTATTTCATTTTTTCCTATTTTTGTCTACTTTTTTCCTTATGTTCCCTATTTTTTCCCATTTTCATATTATTTAATATTTTTTCCTGTTTTTTACATTTTTCCCTGGATTTTCTTATTTTTCTTATTTCATAGTATTTTTTCCCATTGTTTTCTATTTTTTTACTATTTTTTACTAATTTTCAATTTTTTTCCATATTTCCCTGTTTCTTTTTTTCCTGTTTTTCTCTATTTTGCCTATTTTTGCCCATTTTCCCCATTTTATTTATTTCTCCCAATTTCCCAATTTTTTTACGTTTTCCTATTTTTCTTTATTTTGCCTATTTCACAAAAATATTTTTTCTATTTTTCCTTCTCCTGAATGGTTTATGGGTTTCATGATATCGTTCCTAATTTTTACATAATAAAATTTACCGATCGGTCTTGGTAGATAATTTTTTGGTTTTATACAAATGCACGACCTTGCCCATATGGACGGCGCGTCCCTGGGCGACACAACTGATTTAAAAAATTCTTGCAATTTTTAATCACATACTTGAATTTTTTGATTAAACTTTTAGAAACATTTGACGGGAATTTTTTTAAAAAAACGTTAAAAATAACCTTGTAGTTCAAAAAAAATTGCATTGATAACCCCAAGTAAAGGTTAAACTGATTAGGTACCGGTACCTATTTTTCATTCTTTCATCAGCCCACCAACCGAAACCCGTATGTCGGTCATTCATTAAACACGTGCGCTCATGCCCAGTTTCTATAAGAAGTTAGCAACGCTGCCAAACTTAAAAAGTATCTGGTCTTCTAAAGAAAAATATAAATTTTGAATACCATAAATCTAAATTTTAATAAAATACGTATTTACATTTTTCTTATATTATTTAATCTCATATTGAAGGTATTAACCATTGTTGCCAGATTCTAAAAGAAGTTTACTTTAAATACATTTTGAAACTATCATGTTTGCCCTCTATATGTAGAATCATTTTTAACACTCATATTAATTTTCCTCTATTTTTTAACACTATATATTGATTTTCAAGACCTGACAATCATTTTTTAGTTTTTTTTAATAATCACGTTAGTTTTTTGATCATTTTTTTAATACTCGAGAATCATTTTTTGCTTTCTAAAATTATTTTTTGTTAATTTTTAATAGTCAATAAATATTTTTTAGTCATTTGTGGATCTCTAGGACCATTTTTTGCTAATTGTGTTAATTTAGAATTATTTTCTGATCATTTTTGGACCTCTTTTCTAATAGTCTTGAATTATTTTGTTACCCCTGCAATCTTTTTTTGTTATTTTTCATCATTTTTAACAGCCAAGAATTATTTTCTAAACATTTTTGGACATTTGAAATTATTTTTAGTAGTCATATCATTTTAATACTATTTTCTAATTATTTTTGAATCCTATGATCATTTTTTATTAATTGTGATTAATTTTAACATTCGATAATTATTTTTTGATGATTTTTGGAGCTACATTATCATTTTTTGTTAATTTTTACAACTCAAGAATTATTCTGATTATTTTCTCAATCTTCAGAATCATTTTTTGTTAATTCTGATTATTTTTTGAACCATCGGGATCATTTTTTGTTAATTCTGATTTTTTTACAGTCAAGAATTATTTTTTTATCGGTTTTGAACTTCAAGGGTCATTTTTAGTTAATTTCTAACACTCAAGAATTATTCTGATCATTTTTGGATCTTCTGGATCATTTTTTGTTAATTCTAATTATTTTTAAGAGTCAACAATTATTTTCTGATCATTTTTGAATCTTATGGATCATTTTTTGTTGATTCTGATTATTTTTAACTGTTAGGATTTATTTTATGATCGTTTTTGACTTCAAGGATCAATTTTTGTTAATTTTTAACACTCAAGAGTGATTATTTTTGAATCTTTAGGATCATTTTTTGTTAATTCTAATTATACTTAAGGGCCAACAAGAATTTTCTGATAATTTTTTGTTAATTCTGATCATTTTTAATAGTTAGGATTTATTTTATGATCGTTTTTGGACTTCAAGGATCATTTTTTGTTAATTTTGATTATTTTTAACAGTCAGGAATTATTTTATGATCGTTTTTTTACTTCAAGGATCATTTTTTGTGAATTTTTAACACTCAAGAATTATTCTGATATTTTTTGAATCTTCAGGATCATTTTTGTTTTTTGTTAATTATAATTATTTTTGAGAGTCAACAATTTTTTTCTGATCATTTTTGAATCTTATGGATCATTTTTTGTTAATGTTGATTAATTTTAACAGTCAGGAATTATTTTATGATCGTTTTTGGACTTGAATGATCATTTTTTGTGAATTTTTAACACTCACGAATTGTTTTGATACTTTTTGAATCTTCAGGATCATTTTTGTTAATTCTAATTATTTTTAAGAGTCAACAATTTTTTTCTGATCATTTTTGAATCTTCTGGATCAATTTTTGTTAATTGTGCAAACATTTTTTTTCTGATCATTTTTTTGTTAATTCTAATTATTTTTAAAAGTCAACAATTATTTTTTAATAATTTTTTGAACCTTGGAAATCAATTTTAGTTAAATCTGATTATTTTTAACAGTCAATAACCATTTTCTTATTGTTTTTGTACTTCAAAGATTATTTTGTCATTTTCTTTATTCTCACGTACAACGTGTGACTACGTGACAGTTAAATCCGGCAACAGTGCGCGCAGATGAGGAATACGGCGCCGTTTGCCGACTTGTTTTCGTTCCATCTCTTTCTTGTAGCATTTCCAGTTTAAATACGATTTATGTTCCTTATTCTTTATTAGTGTTGTCAGTGATTGTGCGTGAAAATGTTTTCTTCAAAGAATTTAATAATGAACCGTACAAGCCGAGAAATTTTTAAAGAAATTAAGCGTCAGATCAGCAAAACGTCGAGCGTCCCTAATAGCGACGCTGTATCCAGACAAGACAGTAAATTAGTTGTTAATTTAGAATTAAAAGGTTCAGATCACAGGAGTGTTAGTGAAAAATGGTCTATACATAGCAGACAGAATAATATAAGGTTGGTTTATTTTCGATTTTTCTTGTTATATACTTTTTAAACGGTAAAAATGGCGTTTCCTCTTTATAAAGGGGTTGTAAAAACCTAAATATTATTATTTAGTAGTTTTTAATACATAAAACTTGATAATTACAACAAATTAAGTATCTATATATAGGATCAAATTTTATTTTTTTTTATTGTTTTATATTGATTTTTTTGAATAAATTGATATGTTCTGAGCCTGCATGAGTGACATGGACGTCCATAATATCTACACCACTGTCTATGTAAACTGAGATCAGCTTGAGTCAGTGACCTCTAAATGAAAAGACCTTCTGGCATTAGTGCCTACGTGATTAAATACTCGTACGCCAGAGGAATCATCCTTTGGGTATATAATTCTTTGTTATTGTTATTGATTTGGTTATGTAGAAATGTAAAATTTTCTTTCATGTATACGTCAGATTTAATATAATTTATCAGTTTAATTTATTGTTTATAGTTATTTATCTATACGCAAATACCTAATCGGCTGTTGCTAAAATAAATAAAATAATATCTATTTAATAGGTACTCAATGATAGTATATTAGTAATAACACTGTAAATACTGTAAATAGTTCGTTCCGATCCAATGTTGCCACCTCTCTAAAAAATACGGGATTTTTCATGCTTATTTTTTAATGTTACTAAATGAATAATTTTCTAAACCCAAAGTACATTTTTTAATTATTTATAAAGAAAAGTAAAAGTGAAACAATATAAATCCTTGTATTAAATAATTAGAGAAATTTTTATAAATACATAAAATTAATAAACTCAACTCGAAAATTATTAATTATAAATTAAAAAAAAATCGCAGAAAAACAAAGCGAGAAAACAAGAATCGAAAAGAAAAGAAAAATGGTGGCAAAAAAGGGAAAAAGTGGGTTACAAAACGATAATTTTAAAGAAAAAAAGGGCAAATACAAGTTTTAAAAAAATAGTAGGTACCAAAAAAAAATCGGCTGTGTCACGCCAGAACTTTTCCGATTCTTCTGTGGAGAATAGGATTATTTTAATTAAAAAATACAAAATTCTTGAATGGAAAAGTAAAATGCTGTAAAAATGAAGTGAATTGCTGAAAAAAAATTGGGTAAATATTGCAAAAATGCGCAAAAATTAATTAAAATGAAAGACGAAAAAAGTTTTAAAAATAACAAGTTATTATAAATACTAACAAGGTACCGAATTATTTCCAAAAAATTGTTAAAAATGTTAAAAGAATTGCTAAATTTCAAAAAAAATTAAAACTATAATAAAAATAGAGTGAAAATGGGCAAAAATCAAAAATACGATAAAAATTTAATACAATTTGTAAAAATTGGTAAAAAGAGGCAAAGATGCAGAAAAAGACAAAGAGCAAAAAAGGTACCTAAACACAAGGAAAAAAACCTGAAATAAAGCAAAAAAGAAAGAGAGGCCTAATATAGGCAAAAAAGGAAAAAAGTGTAAAACAAAAATCAACAAAAAGTCCAAAAAAGCCAAATAAGACAAAGTAAAGCGAAAAAAGCAAAGGTCACAATAGGACAAAAAATTCCAAAAAAATTAAAAACTATTAAAAAAGCAAAATAGTGGTAAAAATGCCAAAAAAGGAAAGAAAAGCAAAAAATGCAAAATGGAGACAAATGAAGGCAAAAAAAGCAAAAAATAAAAAAAGCAAATAGGGAGATTTGGGAAAAATATGAAAAAAACTGTAATAAATTAGAATAATAGGGAAATTTTGAAAAAATGGGAAAAAATTATGGAAAAATGGATAAATTAGAAAAAATGGGAAGTGGTATGAAAAAATTGGAAAATTAGAGTATAAATGGGATAAAATGGAAAAAATAGTTAAAAAATAGGAATACAGTTGAGAAAATATTAAAACATGAGAAAAAATGAGGAAAACGGGACAAAATAGGGAAAAATAAGTACAAATAAGGATAAATACTGAAAAACAAAGAAAATGGGAAAACTAATAGAAAAGGAAAAAATAGAAAGATATAAGAAAAATAGAGAAAATACTGAAAAATAGGGGAATATATGGAAAAAAATAGGGAAAAAATAAGTACAAATAAGCACAAATAAGAAAAAACAGGACAGATAGTGAAAAACAGGGGAAACCATGGAAATAAATGGAGAAAAATAGGGAAACATGGGGCAAAATGAGGAAAAAATATGAAAAAATGGGAAAATTAGGGTATAAATGGGGTAAAATGGAAAAAATAGGAAAACAGTTGGGAAAATAGGAAAACAAATAAGGATAAATACTGAAAAACAAGAAAACAAAGAAAGTAGGAAAACTAATGGAAAAGGAAAAAATAGAAAGATATGAGAAAATAGATAAATTTGTGAAAAGTAGTGAAAAATAAAGAAAAATAATAAAGAACAGGGCAAATAGAGAGATTTGTAAAAAATATGAAAAAAACAGTAAAAAATTAGAATAATAGGAAATTTTGAAAAAATAGGAAAAAATTATGGAAAACTTGGTAAATTAGAAAAAATAGGAAAAACCACGAAAAAATGGGAAAATTAGGGAATACATGGGGTAAAATGAAAAAAATTGTTAAAAATAGGAAAACAGTCGGGAAAATAGGAAAACGTGAGAAAAACTGAGGAAAATAGGTACATAATAGGGAAAAATAAGGATAAATACTGGAAAACAAAATAAACAAAGAAAATTGGAAAACTAATGCAAAAGGAAAAAATAGAAAGATATAAGAAAACTAGAGAAAATAGTGAAAAAAAAGTACAAATAAGGACAAATAGGAAAAAATAGGTCAAATAGGGGAAAACATGGAAATAAATGGAAAAAAATAGGGAAAACTACGAGCAAATAGGGCAAATTTGGGAAAAAGAGGAAATAGGAAATTGGGGAAAACCAGAAAAATAGGAAAAAAATATGGGAAATTAGAGTTTAAATATGGGATAAAATAATGGAAAATAGGAAAAATAGAAAAAAATAGGAAAAATGGGGAAAAAAGATAATAAATAGAGAAAAACTGGGAAAAGTTTGCGAATAAGAAAAAATAGGAAAAAACAGAGAAATATTTGGAAAAACTAGAAAAAATTTGAAAAAGATAGGTAAAATAGAGAAATTAGAGATAAACACATATAAATCAGGAAAATACTGAAAATTAGGGGAAAATAACGAAAAATTGTATAAAAAATGCAAAAAAAATAGATGATAATAATAAGGACAAATACGGACAAATGGGGAAAAACAGGAAAAAATAATGAAAAACAGGAAAAAATAATGAAAAACAGGAAAAAATAATGAAAAACAGAAAAAATAGGAAGAAATAGGAAAAAGCAAGCAAAGCTCCGTAGTCCAGGTACTAAAAAGACTCCGTAGAAAAGCACGGGTGTTCAGCTAGTATATACAGGGTGTTGCTATATTCGACCGACAACGCTCTACCCTTAAAGGACTTAGTTGCTGAGATACAGGGTGTTAAATGTTTTAAAATTAAAAAATTCCCATAAACCAAAAACGCCTTTTAATATTTTTTTCAAATCTGGTGATCAATATACTCTGTAAGAAAGTCATATTTTGACACAAACTAACTTTTGAAAAATATAACCAGTGGCGCGCTATTAGGGTTAGTGGCAACTTTTGCCTCCCTATTTTTTACCAAGGAAAAAACAAAAACAAAGAAGAAAGCAAAAAACATCTGAATATTATTGATATTTTTGCTAGCAATCAAAAAATTTGTACAACTTAAAAATATAATTATACTCTTATTTGAATATTATATAACGGAACAGTAACGTATTCCTCTAGACCTTCACATAGAAATTCGGCCTTGGTCTCGATTTTTTGCCGAATTCTACAAATAATAAAAAAAAGGATGAAAAATAAATGGTAAAAACACAAATAGGAAAAAATGGTGGTAAAACAAAAATGAGGCAAAAAACAAGAATAGGAAAAAAAGGAGTAACAAATAATTACTCACTCCACTCCAGTTTCTCTTGAAAAAAAAAATGAATTAGTATCAAGTAAAAAACCTCGCTTAGCTCGTAAAAAAGTGGGACAAAAAACAATTGTTAAAAAAAAACAAAAAATTTATTTCTCACTGTAAACTAAAATAGTCTCTTTCCTTAATGCCCCAATTCCAAATTTATTAGTATCAATTGTAAATTATTTGTTATAGATACACATAATATAATACCGTAATCCATTTGTTGTTGTCACACGTAATATAATACTGATGGATGGATGTGTAGAATTTTATTGTTTCGTCGTGCTAAATATAGCCACGGTTTTGATTAGGATAATTATTGAATTAGTGTTGATAACGGTACCAGGATCTATCCAATAAATGTCAATTTTTTTTTTACAGTAACCAATTAAGACACGATATAACAATTCAACAATTTCATGTTTTGGTGATTTCATATTTTTCAGAACGTTGAACTTTTGTTTTTGTAGAAAGAAAATTTAATCTAAAATTTTTAAAATTGTGATGTAATAGTATTTTCTCCACGACCATTAGTGAATGTAATAATTCCGAAATCATTTTTAATAATAGAATGTAAATATTCACACTCTAGAGTCTGAATATTTATTCTAAAACACTTGCTTCTTATGTGTTTTGCATGTATTTTCATTATATACCAAGGTATAGAATGAATATTCTGTAATTGAACTAAACGACATGGATTGCCATGGATTTCAAAACTGATGGCGGCGCTAATAATATCCCCTGTACTCACTTGCGGCCGGTAAATGTAACATTACACTATCAGGTACCGTAATGTTGTTGCCTAGCAACATTGTTTTTGATTTTAGAAACATCCATAATTTCAAACGCAAATATTTTTTAATTGACAGTGACAAGCAAATAGCAATAATACATAACTATGACAACCAATGGCTCAATTGCAATGTCAAATTACGAACTATTACCTCTCGCCCTTCAGATAAGAGAGGTATAGGAATCATGCTAAAAATTGGGTAGTGAGTTTTCAATGAACAAACACGTTTTAGGGTCCCTAGAATACGATTTTAATATTTTCGCGATGATGTCTGTGTGTGTGTGTGTGTGTGTGTGTGTGTGTGTGTGTGTGTTAGTGTGTGTGTGTGTGTGTGTGTGTGTGTGTGTGTGTGTGTGTGTGTGTGTGTGTGTGTGTGTGTGTGTGTGTGTGTGTGTGTGTGTGTGTGTGTTGGATGGATGTTGTAGTAACGATAACTCAAAAACTACTGAATAAAAAAATTTGAAATTTTGCATACAGCATTCTGATACCCTAGATTAGATCTGATTAGATTTTGGTGCCAATCGCACAACCGGAAGTGGCAGTTGCTATGGGTAATGACTCCATTATTATACAAAACGGCAATAAAGTTTTACACATATATTTTGTATACCATATAGTTTATTATCATCTTATTAAAATTTTCGAAACTTTTGCCATTGTTGCCAGATTTACAAAAAAATAATTTTTTTTCATACTTTTTTGTGTCAATCTGTAAATTTTTGATTCAAAAATGGCGAGAGGTCATGTGCTGGCCACATCAGATTTTTTTTTTTATTTTAATCAACATAAAAGACAGGATGACATAAAATATCATACGATATACGTCCGCTAGGTGTTATTATAGTACTCGTTTATATTCGTACTGTAATAAGTCACCCACCGGACTTGTATAAAATACTGTTATATTTCGTCGGTTTTATTATTGAAAACTAAAAGTAGAGCACCTGGGGCCCATAACCTATTATAGTTTGCAATTAGCATCAGGCATATCCGACAGATGACAGCAGAATGACACTGATGATAGTTGTCAATTCAGCCCGCTAGACAAACAAATGGTTTTGTATATCTTTTTTGAGAATAAAAGTCACATTTTAATATAAAATTTCCCGATAATGCCCCAATATTGTGCGATTTTGAAATGTGGAAGTAAAAGTGGTAGAGATAAGATATCTTTCCATTGATTCCCTTCAATTTTCGACAATCGGAAAAATATATAACTGCTTGCTAAAAAAGACGTAAATTGTGGATTCAGGCAACCAGCAGGTCAGATTTAACAACTGAGAATATCTTTCCTGGACATCCAAAGACAAAGTATTAAAATAATAACTTTTATTGTCCATTACACACATATACAAACAATCGCCAATACGGAATAAACACAAGAAATCGAAAAATATCACAAAATATCGCAAAACAGTCGCAAAAAAACAACAACAAAATCACAAAGAAATCGCGAATTATAAAAAATCAAAGGAATAAGTAAAATGATAAAAAATAAGAAAACGAGAAAAAAATTGAGAAAAAAACGGAACAATGAGAAAAAAACGAGGAAAAAGTAGACAAAATCGAATAAAATCAGAAAAAAAATGAGAAAAGGCGAGAAAAATCGAATAACAATGCTCAAAACCTATCGCAAAGAAATTCCAGAAAAGTCGCAAATAATTGCAATAATTAAAAGAATAAGAAGAAATGAGAAAACATTAAAAAAACGAAAGAAAAAACCACAAAAACAGAAAAAAACAAAAAATCAGAAAAATGAGAATAAACTAGAACAAATAAAAAAAAACTCTATAAAATGATATATAAAAAAATTCTAAATAAGAAAAAATTCATATTGTAGAAAAAGACAAAGATTAAGAGAAAGAGAGGGAAGGAAAAATACAGAGTGTTCCATTTAAAATAATATAACTATGGTGCAGATCTTTTTATTGAGGTAACCTGTACAGATCAAAATAATTTAAAGTTGTACCTGCAGTAAACATTTTTTATCCATTCTTACCGTTTTCCATATAAAGACCAACGCGACGCGTATTTAATGCCCCGTCCTGTATATTTCATTATAGGGTTTTAAATATAGATTAACAATATATAATTATTTTTTAAACATTTTTCTAATTTTGGTTATTGAAAAAAATATTAAAAGATATCTCACAGGCGAGTTTATATATCCGATTATAGGTCAGTGGTTTTTGGCCAAGCGAGTTTAATGGTGTCATAAAAATCTTCCCAAAATCACTCATAATTAAAACCCTTCGGCGGTCGTTACATCTGGCAACTAAGCAAGTATAATTGGAGGATAATAAACATTTAAATTTTTACGCAAAAACTACATCTAATCGCCATCTATCGAACATTTAGTTAATTAATAGTTTGTGTTATGAAAATCATGGGGTGCTAATTCGGTCTTAAAGTAGATTGAATAATAAAATGGACAAGCATATACTCCTTCATAGGCCAAAAAATCTTCATTACCTCCAGTTTAGGTATATTCATACCTTCATCAAATTTATTTCTGTTGTTTATTATTGTTTGTCCAGCAGACTGTTTGACATCTGTCATGTGGCGTCACCTGCTCGATGCCTATAGGGAAAAGGGCATTCACAAAAATAAAACAACTGTGTACTAATTTAAGAGCGTTACAAACTAGTACTGTTAAAGGTGTTCCAAAAAATGCTGTGCTACATGTATCACGAATTGAAAAATCCACAACCGTTGACTCCCTGACGAAGCTATTAAGATCAAAGTTTCCAGAAGTGTCATGTGAGCTTATGAAATCAAAATACCCAGGTCAGTACGCTAGTTTTAAAATATCTATCCTGGAAGATAACTTTAAAACGGCCATGAACCCAGAAGTATGGCCGACGGTGCTTGTATTAGTAGGTTTTTCTACAAACGCCAGAGGCTAAATCAAAAAGAGTGATTTTTAATCCAGGTCTTGTATTGATTAATATACAGGGTGTCAATGATAACAAACTTAATAGTTTACACGTGGATCTCACAGAATTTAATACTAACTTTCTATGCTTAACTGAAACGTGGTATACAGCTGACACAATTAATTCTTTTAACATTGAAAATTTTTTACTTGGCTCTTATTTTAATAGAACAAATGCCATCAGGGGTGGTGTAGCAATTTATATTAATGATAAAGTTCCTTATCAAGACCTAGAATTATCAAAATTCTGCTTAGAAAAACAATTTGAAATATGTGGTATCTCTTGTTATATAAATAATAGACTTACTGTAATACTGTGTTGTTATAGATCCCCATTAGGGAACCTAGATATTTTTATTGATAATTTACATGATCTTTTGAGAGTCTTATACGCACCGGATAAAGATATACTAGTCTGTAGAGATTTTAATGTCAATCATTATAAATCTAACAATGAGCTTATAAAATTGACGAGTATGTTCGAATGCTTCGGGATGCAATATAGTGTTAAGTGGCCTACCAGGGTTGGCGCTACGTCTCATACGACCTTAGATCAAATTTATTTAAACTCGCCTGGGTGTGTAACGTCGTGTGTTGTCGATAATATTTTATCGGATCACCGGACAGTCTTGCTTGATTTTCAAAACAATTATAAAACTTGTTCTAAAAAACTAAAACGTAATTTCAATGAATTAAATATTACGCAATTTCTTATAGACTTGGAAAATGAAAATTGGTCAAATGTATATGAATTAAAAGATATTAATTCAGCTTTTGCCACATTCTGGGATTTATACTACTATAACTTTGATATAAATTTCCCTAAAAAAATTACATACTTTCGAAACATTAAGAACTGGGTCACCCCAGGAATTAGAAGCTCTAGTCAGAATTTAAAAGAGCTACATAAACTTAAAGGGACAAGCCCAGCATTAAATGATTTATACAAAGCAAATAAAAATGCTCATAATCAACTGGTTAATCATACAAAAAAATTATTTTATCAAAGTAAAATTAAAGATACAGATAACCCTGCAAAAACTGCGTGGCATATCGTAAATACATTAACAAATAAAAATAAAAAGCTAAATAACATTACACTACTAAAGAATGAAAAGATTATAATAGACCCTAATAATATCGCTGAGTATTTTAATTTGTATTTTCAGTCAGCGCCTTTTGAAACTATGCAGAATATAACGTTATCTGGTACTAACTTTTATGACCATTTACTAAAAACCCCGACTCCACAAGATTCCTTTTTTATATCTCCATTTTCTGAGAAGGAACTGGTTGAACTGTTATCATCTAAACTAAAAAATAAAAACTCTTTTGGGTTTGACGAGGTCCCCGTCAATATCTTAAAAAAATCACTTAAATATATTTGTAAACCTCTTACTTTTATGGTCAATCTATCTTTCACTACAGGTCAATTCCCGGACAAACTAAAAATTGGTAAAGTTTTACCAATTTTTAAAAAAGGCAACTCTCAGCTTTTAAACAATTACAGACCTATAACAATTTCATCAAGCTTCTCCAAAATTTTTGAATATTGTTTCTTGGACAGATTAGTCAACTATTGTAATAAACATAAAATATTTACAGAAAATCAGCATGGATTCTTAAATAAAAAATCCACAATGACTGCAGTGCATGCATATTATCAAAAAATAGTAGATTTTATTGACTCAGGCGAGTGCCCTGTTGGGATCTTCTGTGATCTCAGCAGGGCCTTCGACTGCGTCAATCATGCTATTCTGCTCAGTAAGTTGGAGAGATATGGAATACGTGGAGTTCCGTATTCTTGGATTCATAGTTATTTAAACCTGCGAAAGCAGTATGTTGAAGCTAATGGAGCAACCTCATTGTTTAGAACCATTGATGTTGGCGTCCCCCAAGGCTCGATCTTGGGGCCAGTATTATTTGTACTATTCATTAATGATTTGAGCGATTTATCTATTCAAATACCACCCATCATGTACGCGGATGACACCTCATTGATAGTTTCAGATGTGCTTGAACATGAATTAAATCTAAAATGTAATGATACCTTCAGCTTGTGCTACTGTACAGTTAAACCCTACACATGGTAAAGTAGCCATCAATAATATTACTACTACTAAATTTCTGGGACTCCAAGTGGATGAATGTCTAACTTGGACTGATCATTGCTTATCAGTCAAATCTAAAATTAACTCATTAGCCTATCAATTTATGAATTTAAGAAAAGTCTTAGAAGTTGACCAATTACTTAAATTATACTTTGCACAAGTTGACTCAAGGTTACGTTATGGAGTCTGTTTTTGGGGATTATCTAGAGCACATACTGAAGTCTTCTTGGCACAGAAAAAAGCTTTAAGAGCTATCATGGGAATATCTAACCGTAACTCTTGTAGAGTACATTTCAAAAATTGTAAAATCTTAACCCTTCCATCTTTAGTAATATATGAGTTCTGTTTATATATTTTCCAAAACCAAAATAAATTTATAAAAAATAATTCCAGATATGAAATTATGACACGCCAACGAAACGATTTCTTTATTAAATTTAGCCACACGAAAATCCATCAACAGTCGGTTAGCACAATGGCTCCCAGACTGTATAATCGGCTTCCGATGGGTATAAGACAATCTAAAAATATTTTTATTTTTAAGAATAAACTAAAACAGTTTTTGGTCAACCAATGTTAATACTCCATCGAGGAATACTTCTCTAATTAAAACTGTATAAATCTTTCTATAATTTTGACAATTCTTATAGGTTATTTTATATTTTATGTTTATATTACTGTTACTTTTGTATCTTGTGTAAGACTTTATGTCCGTGTAAGGTTTTTTTTGTGACGTATCCTATACATTTGTAATGTCTTAAAAGGATTAATAAATTTATTTATTATTTATTTATTTATTTAATCCTAGTTGCATCACCCCTCTACTTTCTGAATGAAGCAGTGCGCCACCTATGGAAACTTAAAACGCCATGATGATAGAAATTCGCTCTTAATAACTTAACTCTTGTTAGATTTTCTTATTTTGCGTTGACCAAATATCTTAAAATATTATAGCGAATTGAGGAAAGCTAAAAAAATTACAAAAAAAAGTAAACTGCGAGAAAAAAAATATAAGTTTATATTAAAAAAAATGTAATTAGCAGCCACAATAATAGATTTTTTCTCCATATTTTAGTGAAAACCACAATTAAATTTGTAACTCGGTAAAAAAGTTATTAGGAATTTAGTATTTGTAGGTCGATAGAACGCTCTTAAGTAGAGATTTTATATTGCTTTCTTTGAATGTAATAAAATCAAAATCTCTAGTTTCTCATTTACGTATACAAATAAATATTTATATATATATAATTTTTTTCTAGAGCTCTGTCGACGATACAAACAAAAACGAAACCATCTGTAACCACAGCACCACTTTTTTCAAAAGAAGAGAGTCGGGAATTCATGGCGGTATTCCCTGACATCGTCCGGGATTTAACTGACGCCGGACGTCATGCTGACATTCCCGAAGTTACTAAACGTTTCGCTAAAGTTTTACAATACAATGTTCCAACGGGAAAGAAAACCAGGGGTATATCAACTGTGATTGCATACAAAATGCTGGAAAAACCGGAAAATTTAACTCCAGAAAACGTCAGGCTGGCTAATATCTTGGGATGGTGTGTAGAATTGGTAAGTTTTTATTTTTATTTTTTTATGGAATTTACGTTTGTTTTGTTATTGTATATAATCACGTGGGTTATAGCTTCATTTATTAAGATAAATAATTATTTTAAGTATTCATCAACAAAACTCATTCAAATATTTTTATTGTTTTAATATCACATTGTAATAATTTCAAATGGGCAATAAAAGTATCTGTAATGTTTTTTAAATACCGACAAACTGAATCAGCAAGATCAATGTTTAAGTAATTTGTTTTTATTATAAACATTTTAATTTACAAAATATGTAGAACTTGCGCTATCACCATTGAAATTTTTGATCCTAGAATTCGTTTTTCTCTGAAACTGATTTATTTTTAGCAATCTACGTCTCTTAAACTATCTTTTTGTCAATTTTCGTTAAAATCTGAGCAAAAATACATTATGAAAAAATTAGAAATGATTAGAAATTAATATTTTCTAGTTATACAGGGTGTTTAATATTTGATGGGTCTAACTGAGTTACAGGATGTTTTGTCAATATTGCTCATTTCTCCCAACCCTCGTTTAAGCACACTGTATATTTATTTTATATTTAGCAAACTTATTCTAGTCGATTAGGACATCCAACTGACATAGTAATCAAAATTTAAAATTCAGATCCGGCTTCAAAAAAAATATCAAAATTATTTTCACGATGAATAACAAACACCCTGTATATCAGAATTTTAAAAATTGGTTTTCATATTCGAAAATATCGGAAGAAGTTGAGTAGAAATTGATATTTTGTGAAACTGCACATTTTCTTACGCTACTAAAACTTTATAAACTTAAAATTTCTCCCTATGCATCTGAGTTTTAGCTCAATCGACCATTTCAGAGAAAATTGAAAACCCCCTGTGGGTGCCTACCCAAGAGGGTCACTGTGATCCAAAAACTCGCCCCCATCCACGTTACCAAGGTCTGCGTAACCTTCTCCATATGCATCTGCAAAGTTTCAGCTCAATCCGAACATTTCAGAGAAAGTTGAAAACCCCAGTGGGTATCGATCCAACAGGGTCACTGTGACCCAAAAATTCGCCCCGGTCCACGTGGCCAAGTTCTGCGTCATCTTCTTTCTATTCATCTGCCAAGTTTCAGGTCAATCCGACCAATTCAGAGAAAGTTGAAAACCCCAGTGGGTATCGATCCAACAGGGTCACTGTGACCCAACAACTCACCCTGGTACACGGTTGCCGATTGCTACGTGGTCCTTTCCCTATGCATCTGCCAAGCTTCAGCTGAGTTCGACCATTTCAGAAAAAGTTGAAAAACCCAGTTGGTGTCCATCCAACAGGGTCACTATGACCCAAAAACTTACCCCGATCCATGTGGCCAAGGTCTGCGCTATCTTTCCCCTATGCGTCTGCCAAGTTTCAGGTCAATCCGACCATTTCAGAGAAAGTTAAAAAACCCAGGGTCACTGTAACCCAACAACTCGCACAGGTACACGTTGGCCGAGCTCTACGTGGCCTTTGCCCTATGCATCTACCAAGTTTCAGCTCAATCCGACCATTTCAGAGAAAGTTGAAAGACCCAGTGGGTGTGGTAGAAAAACACAGTGGGTGTCGACCCAACAGGGTCACTTTGACCCAAAAACTCGCCCGATTCATGTGGTCACGGTCTGCGTAACCTTCTCTCTCTATGCATATATCAAGTTTCAGCTCAATCTGATTATTTTCGTCGAGATCGTGCACATTTGGTCAATATGGGAACTTGGTGTTAGTAACCGTGTAATTCTATCAAGAATTTATTTTCTGCTATTGATCTCAGAGGCGTATACTTTGATCTTCAGATATCCCCAAATGTGATAATCCACTGGGTTAAAATCTTTCGACCGAGGAGTACCACCCCTGCCTATCCACATATTTGTCGTTCAGAAAATTTCGTACAAATACTCTGTAATGAGGAGATGCGCTATCGTGCTGGAAGTACAATATCTTCTAACAGAACCGATAACATATTTTGCAAAATAGTCCCCTAGTTAATGTTAAGTTGTGTGTCCCAATAAGAGAATTATGTAAAACACCACACCTGACACCATACGTTAATCGAAAATTTATACCATGGATTTGTTTGTCTTATAACGTCTTGTAGATTTTACGTCAGCCCAAACATGAGAATTATTCTGATATGTATACAGTTGTTTTGGGATTTATCAAATTTTACAAATTTTCCTTAAGACAGACCTGGAATTTAGCTTAAGGCTGGGCTTTAGGCGGGTAATGTACATATGTAAACTATAGTGTAAAACATGTTCACCGTACTACGCACAGGTCAAACAAACAAAAGCAAATATATTGAAAGTTAAATTAAAAATGTGTTTATAAAGTTTAATTCTTTGCCATAGGCTGGTTTTTAATAAAATTCTTTTACGAATAAGATCACAAATAAATCTTAAAAATCGTGTAAATTATCGTACTATTTTGTATCTTAATTTTTATTAAAATTAACTAAAAAATTTAAATTCTGATATAGCCATTGCATAGAATATCAATTTTTCTTTAGTTTGGCTTATGAAACTTGTCGATTAATAAAGTAATATGAAAGTTCTGTGCGAAGTTAACTATAAATTAACAAATGAATCATAATAAAACATGGCTGCTTGAGAAGGCGGAAACTACTGATATTAGTTTGGATATTCACTAACATACAGCATGTATACAGAATATATATACAGAAAGGTATATACATATTTTTTATTTGAAAATCTGAGTGATGGTTTTCCCGCCTAAACCCCCGCCTTAAGCTCTTACATAGGACGATTGAGCTTTTAAAGCAATACAAATATGTAAGAAATTTACGGGGTGGTTCCAATGTTATGGCTCAGGAAAATAACAATAATACATTTTATGAATTTTTACTTTAAAAATTTTGGTAATAGAATGAAATGTGCACTTTCAGTGTAACTTAACTTTTTCCGTACTTCTCAAATATCCTGTCCAATTTAAAAAAATATGATATACAAATCTTCCTTAAGATTATGGTTTTAAAGCCATATACCTGTGCCAAATATGAAATAAAAATACAGTATGGTTCCAAAAAACGAGGGTTGGAAGAAATGTGCAATGTTGACAAAACACCCTGTAACTCAGTTATGAAGCGGGTTAGACCCATCAAATATGGGTTTTTTGGAATCATCCAAGTGCCTTCTATTTGCGGATAACGTATTTACCTATGAAGTACCCTGTATAAAGTTAGCACAACAATTATAGCATAATCTATCCGGACCATTTTCATACTTTTGTGTAATTTTTGAGCACCACTGTGCCTGTGTAAGACAGGGATATGTCAACTGTCATATCTGAAGTGCGTTCGCTTGATCTAACCATGACACCTATATTATAAAATAAATAGTTTTGAAGTTATAGACAATTGAAAATCGCATTTTTTACATGTCCCTATCTTACCTTTTTGAGTTCTACTTGGTGGCATAAGAACAAAATCCATACAGGGTGATCAAAGTTTGCGTATTTTTGATTAGCTTGTATACATTGTTACTTTCTCGTTCCCATCAAAGGGAAAGTATGGTGAACGAGCAAAAAAAATTCGAGACATCGATGGAAATATCCATTTTAAGGTTCCCCAAGAAGATTGAAACCCTTTTTAGTGTATGGTCTGTCTGTGTGTAATCTTCCACGATAACTGTCGAACCGTTTGACCAATCAAGCTGAAATTTGGTATGAAGGGTCGGTGTGTGCCTCGAATGCGACCATTAGTTTTTGGTTTAAATTGGTACAGTAGAAGGTCCTCGAGACTGACATTGATTGAATACACGTGAAAGATTTTTTGCCTTTTTTTTTAAATTTTTGAGGACAAACATAACACTTTAGTGCAAAATGTTCTAGTATAATGTTTTAGAGCATAAAATTTGCTACAATTTTTGTTTTAAACTTTTTTCAGGATTTACAATAGTTGCGCCACTACAGGGGGCGCAAAAACTGTTCAATGCAGTTTTTTCAAATTTTGAGGACAAACAATGCACTTTAGTGCAAAAAATTTTCTAGTGCAAAGTTGTATAGCACCAAATTTTCTTTAACTTTTGTATTTAACTTTTTTTCGGATTCCCCATAGTTTCACCGCCAGAGGGCGAAAAATATACGCATTTGGGCTTATTTTATTTTTTTTTTATTTTGAAGGCAAACAATGGGCTTAAGTGCAAAATGTTCTTGTACAAAGTTGTAGAGCATAAAATTCCCTACAACTTTTGTATCAAACTTTTTCCAGAATTCCCAATAGTTTTCATCCCATGATTTTAAGAGATCCTAATTGTAGCAGTGTGCTATATAATGTCATTATCAACATTGAAATATTCGAATCCGGGACAGATGCTCCCTCGTACATTTGCTCCCCCGATACATTTGCTCCCCTGTCTTATTTTTTCGAATAATGATAAAATTTAAGTGAGACAGTTGCTCCCCTTTATATACTCGATATAATCATTTACTCATTACTAAGAAAATGTTTCAAAAAATATATAACAGATTTTTACAAAATGAAAAGACGTATTTAAAATTATTAAATTTTAAGGGTGAAAACGGACGGGGTCGAGATCGCTCCCGATGCTAAGAATTCTACCTGAACTGAAAAAGGTACAGTCCGAATTCGCTCCGATAGACAAAATTGATTTACCCAAATATGTCGGAAAATACCACCCAGCGTTGTCACATCATTCAAATTTTCTCCTTTTCGTAAGAAACATTTATCTCAGCATTTTAATTAATACATTTCTACACACTTTAATAAAACTTTTTAACAAATTAAGTACAAGATTGCAGGGCAATAAATAAGTAATGCCAAAAACCAATTTATTTATTTTCAAGTCGAACACGATGTAATTATGTAATTATCTATAATTTAGGGTCGTATTTGGAAATATTGTAAACTTAATATTAAGATAATACCATCGCTTTGTATACTAATTCTTAGAAAAGTTATAATTTGTTACCTGAAGAGAAGATTAAGTTAATGTGATTTTAAAATTTTAAAATTGTTTATCATTTCTGCGATTTCATTTGTCTCTAATTAGCAAAACTTATTTTAGTTATATAAGCAACACTATTTAATATTTTTCTCATTCCTTTAAAGAAATTGTTTCCTCCAAGTGTCTTAAAATGGAAGTTTTTGAAATTGTGAGTGAGAAAGGAAAACCGATGTTAGTTATCGGAAATTTTAAATTTACTTTCCACAAGAATTTGGCCAACAGTAAAAGATGGAAGTGTACTACCAGAAGCTGTAAAGCATTTTTAAAAAGTGCCAATGATAAAAATACGCTTATTGTGGAGTCAGCGTTAGAACACAACCATGAACCAGATTCGCAAGAACAAATTAATAGACAAGTCCTTAGCAATACAGCAAAACAAGCGGCAACTGAGGATTTATCGAAAAAACCTATCAAAGTTATTCGAGATGTCCTTAGATCAAACTATTTAAGTGAATCGGTTTTGACAACAGATATCTTAAGAGTAAGGGAAAATATATATCATGTTAGATCAACTTTTCTGCCAAAGCTGCCTAAAAATATTTTGGAATTCCACCAATTAATTGAGAAGCTGGATGTTGTTACTAACAGACAAGAAAAGTTTTTAATAGCTAATGATTCTGAAACAAATATTATTATATTTTCGTCCAAAACAAATTTGGAATGTTTGGTTAATTCAAAAGAGTTATATGCTGATGGAACTTTCGAATACTGTCCTAAATTATTTTTGCAGTTGTTCACGGTTCATGGTTTTAAAAACGGTCATTATATTCCGTTGGTGTTCTGTTTGTTACAAAATAAACTTCAAAAAACTTATATTGCTCCATTTAAGTTCATACAGGAAGAGTGCCAACAGTTGTTAAATACATCTTTAAATCCACTAAAATTTACGGTTGACTTTGAAATTGCGATACATTCTGCAATACGAAATGTATTTCCAGAAACCAAAATTGTGGGATTTCATTTAGCACAATCATGGTAGAGAAAAATCCAAAAGTTGGGACTTTCAAGTGATTACCAAAAGAAAAAAGGCGAGGAAACTGATGTAAGTTTATTTTTACATTACATTTTTGGGCTCCCGTTTTTAAAGCCAGAAGATGTTGAAGAGTGTTTTGCATTTGATTTTTTTGGATTCAAACCTAAACATGATACCCTGGATCAGTTTTGTGATTATTTGGTCGATAACTATATAAGTGAAGATTCTACGTTTCCACCCATTGTATGGGAAGAACATTCTTCATCTTTGTGTAGAACAACCAATGCCTGGAATCATTTCACAATCAATTTAATCAATCGTTTTATAGTTCGCACCCTAATATTAATCAGTTTTTGAGTGTACTTCTAGAATTTCAGTTAGACACATATATTAAAATTAACAGCTGTAATACACCATATAAAGTATACGATAAAAAATATTTATCGAAAAAAAGTTTTTTAGATCAAAAAATGCAAGAATTTTCCCAAAATAAAATTTGTCGAATAGACTTTGTTAAATGTATTTCATACTATAATAAACCAAATTAAAACACTTAAAATAATTGTTGTAAATTTATTTTTCGCCTCTCAATATTTCTATTACTTTGTATTTTAACGGAACATTAGGACAAGAATATCGATATCCTGATGGTAATACGGATTTTATTCTTTAAATAATTCTTTTTTGTAATTATAACTAAGTCAAATTAAAAAAAAAAACTAAAACTATTACTACTTTAGTTTTCTCGTTTGAACTGACTGACTTTTAAATTTTTGTAATAAGCTGAAATATAAACTTAAAAAAATTACACATTTTCTTACAAGCGATAGTGAGAAAGCCTTTTATTGGCAAATAAATTTTGGTAGCTTACTTCGTTGACTTCTTCAGTATACTGTTACGTATAAGCCAAATAAAATTCGTCGAATAAATATAATTTGAAATTAAAAGATTTGGCAACAATGTCTAATATTTCCCTGATTATATGGAGCCTACTCAAACTCATGCGGGAGCCATTTCGAACCCTTCCAAAATATACCTGACCGAAGCGGAGCGAACTCGACTTCTCCAGTGAAAACTACTAAACATTTTTTTTTTAATATGTAGACAAAGATCATATTTACTTTTTTATTTAAATTAAACTCAAAGCACACGCAGTAATTCGCGTTTTAAATAAACATACAAATTTTTGATATTTTGTGTAGAATTGTATAAACAATTAAAATGTAAAATAAAATAAAAAATAATTTTCCCTCTAAATATTAAAAATATATGACGATATCTACTAGATATATATGTCAGTAAACAAAAAAAATCTTTCCCTTTTTTTTATTATTCGACGTCTATGGTTATGCATTATTAGTAGGAAATAGCAGGTAGGTAACCCATTAATTGAGGCAAGGGAGCAACTGTCTCACTTAAATGTTATCATTATTCGAAAAATTAAGACAGGGGAGCAAATGTACGGGGGAGAATCTGTCCCGACACCGAAATATTCACCGTCGCCTATTGTTTTTTCATAAATTAGTGTAATGCTTAGTATTTTGTAATTAAAATAATCCTATTCTCTATAGCCGAGCCGGGAAAATTCTGGGGTAACACAGCCGATTTTGTTTAAATGCTACCAAGTAGTACTTAAAAAGTTGATAGGTATGTAAACCGTTTTGTTCGATTTTATTAAATATTAAATCAGCTTTTTTGGACGAATTTAAAATTGTAAAAAATATAGGGTGTTTCATTTAAAAAACCAAAACTCTGATAAGTTACATATTTATCGAATACCCTGTATACTGCTAGTTATTTTTGGAGCATAGCTTTCATTTCTTTCTTTATAACTTTTATTTAATACATTTTTGCCTATCTCAAATAGGGAAGCACACACCCGACGTTGATACACCCTGTATATTTAGAAAAAGGTTTTAGCTATGTTTTAATATTGAGAAAAACATGGTTTTTTTTTAAGTGTTTTGTATAAAATTGAGGCTAAGGACGTACTTATACCTATATATTTTATTGTAAAACAAAACATTTAAAAACTGAACATTTTTTGAAGAATTATTTTGTTACGAAACTTAATATCGTGTTTTTTATTAATATTTAGAAGTTAACTAACTGGTTAGGATATTGTAATGCGTTGCGCTTCGAGACAGGTTTATAATTTAAATTCAAAATTAGAAAAAAATTAAAACAGAAATGTAAATAAATAACTGACATGCAAATTAGATTTTTACGCCTAACAGTTTCTACTTCCAACAAAAGCTTAACTAGCAATAATTATTTAAGTCATGTGTGAAGCTCAGTACCGTATCCAAGGTAAAAGAAAACATAATAAATAAACAAAAAATAAATAAAAAATATATGTTAGATAAGCAAAAAATCGTACAAAAATTAAGTGTGTTTCCCCCCCATATGGGTAATTAAAAAAAAAGACAAAGGAATTTTATATAATTATTTTTCACATATATTTAATTGCTATAAAAATATTTTTTTTTAATTAAACAAAGGTTAATTATAGTAAATATTTATTCATTATTTCGTGTTGTACTTTTCTTGTTTTTTTTTTATATTTGCACATATTATACGACTGGCAAGATCAAGGTTATGGCAAAGAATTTTAATCTTACGTTCACGGTTACATTATTTCACGTTTTGTAATTGCGCCTTGTTATTACGTTAACTGTTATTAAAAAATTATGATAAAAATGTACCTAATTGTAAGACGCAGGATTATATGTGAGAAAATCCTGTATATACAGTGTGTCTACTTAAGTTCGCACCATATGAGAAACTTTTTTATTATTAATTTTACCAAAAAATGTTATTCTTCATAAAAAGTTCTGCATTGTCTAAAACCTAAAATACAATTATCAAATAATAAATTTTTTGACCCGTATACGAGGTGCGTCAAAAAATATAAATTTTGCGCAAGTACGCTTATTTCAAAAAATATGGAAAAATGTTACTGCTAAATAAATTTAAAAAATAAAAAGTTGATATTGTTTATCCGGGTTGTTGTGCCATGTTATGTGGTTTTACTTCCAAACGTTTCGACAGCAGATGCGGCAACCATCTTCAGCTGAGACTGAAAACTCCTTCGCTGTTGATAAGTCGCGAATAGTACTTCGTCCACGCCACTGAAGATGGATGTCGCAGTTGTAGTCGAAACATTATTATGATTTTAAACTAAATTGAATAACTTCTAAAATATTAAAGTTATTGAAATGTAATTTTCACGATTCGAAAGATAATATAAAACTCTAAATTTAAAATTTATTTTAGTTTCTTAGAATTTAGAATTGTAATTATTATAGCCAAAATAAAGAATTTTTTTTAAATTTTTTGTAATTTCGTTTTATCAATAAGTATAAAATAAATGAAAAAATTAAATAGCATATCTGAAAAGGATCCAAAAGTACTATGTGTGTAAATAATTTCATAATTTTATCATAGAATTTGTAATAGTTATAGCAAAAACTGAAAAAAGTTAAAACAATTCAATGACCCATGAATTTTTTGACAAAAAATTTGATTTTTTTTTTAGTTTTTTAAACTAACTTTATTAATGCATTTTGATCCAGAAAATCTAAAAAAAGGTCTGTTTCCCATTTTGAATATAATTGAATGAGATATTAATTATTTATTGATTTTAAAATTGTTCAAAAAGGGTTTTTTTTTTAAGGTTAATATTAATATAAAAATTTAAAAAAAATTGCGTTAAATTTGTAGTAAAAAACTCTATAATTGTGATTTTTTTTCAAAATTTTATTCAGAAAATTGTAAATTCATAATTTTTTTTTTGAAATTTAATATAAGTTAAAAAAAATGAATAGCATTAAAAATATTAAAGATATTAAAATGGGATTTATACCATTCGATAGGTAATATAAAACTCTAAATTTAGAAAATAATTTAGTCTCTTCGAATTTAACATTTCAATTATTATAACCAATATAAAACAAAAATTAAATTTTTTTGTCCTTTTGTTTTATAGAAAATGGTAAAACAAATGAAAAAAGTAAATAGTACATCTGGAAGGGATTAAAAAGTACATTATGTGTGAAATATTTCATAATTTTAAAATAATACTTGTAGAAATTATACAAAATTATAAAAAGTTAAAAAAAAATTTTACAAAAAATTAAGTTATTTTTTTAATTTTTGTAAACTAATTTTATTAATGTATTTTGATGCAGAAAAACAAAAATAATCGATTAAACAATTTATTTACTAGGAGTTTTCGGAAAGTTGGGTGGGATTACCCCCTCATTTTTATTTTTTAAATTTATTTAGCAGTAACATTTTTCTATATATTTTGAAATAAGCGTACTTGCGCAAAATTTATATTTTTTGACGCACCTCGTATCAAGTCAAAAAATTTATTATTTGATGGTTGTATTTTAGGTTTTATACAATGCAGAACTTTTTATGAAGAATAACATTTTTTGGTAAAATTAATAATAAAAAAGTTTCTCATATAGTGCGAACTTAAGTAGACACACTGTATATTTTTTTCTTTATTAATGTGTTTTTTTTTAATGAAGCGAATTTTATGTAAAAAACTGGTAGAAATGCAAAAATTATAACACAAATAGAGGTTATTATTGTTAACCCTAATTTTAATATCACGCGACCGTAACGTGAAAAATAAGTGATCAATTCAATTTTCATCAAACATTTTAAATCATTTTTAGTTAAATTTTCACGTTTCTAAAAATTTCTCAAGTAATTAAAATAAATCAAAAATTTAATTTTATTGACCAAAAATTTCGTTATTTAAAATTTGAATTACCCACCATCTCACGTTTTCATATCAGGCGGAAAGTACTCCACATTGTGCGCATGCGTTGTTAATGTTTGATTATGTTTTTTTTCTGATTATTTAGAATTTAAATAAAAAAAAAACAATCATTAATAAAAAAATTAATAAAAAAGTGCATTTATTTTTGCATTTATTTCTCTAAAAAAAATTATTTTTATGGAGCACTTTCCGCCCAATAGCTCCTCCTTTCAGATAGCATTAAAAGTTTTTTTTGTTAATAAAAAAAAATAATTGCAAGAACATTAAGTTTGTCCACTCTGTATATAGATTAAGTAAATAATATGCCCCAAATAAAGATCATGTAATCATTAAATAAATTCATTCTATATCTTACATTTATTGTGTGAGTGTATATTATTTATCTTTATCTGTGCTATAAATAGAATTTAACAATACATAGGCCATACAGAATAAGCATGGGCTAAGTTCATATCAACACATAAATAATTTAATGGCGCATTAATTAAATAATAGAGATTTCATGTTGAAATAAAATTGATGATATAATAAAAGAAAAATTATTAAAATTAATAACAAAAATTATAATATAGTTAAAGAATGGTTTTGGCCAGTCAAATGCTTTTGATAAATCACAAAATAATAACTGTGGAAATTATTTTTATCAATTTTTACAAAATACGCATTAAAATTTCAACAGATTTATTAAAAATAAACTTATATGGATCACGCGATTTTGTAATAATAATAACAACTAAAGAAAATCAGCCAGATATTAATTATTATTTTAATTGTGATATTGACGTAAATGAAATGAATGTTTATATATTAATTATTTTTTTAAATAATAGGACTTACCTAAAGCGAAAAAATAGAGGGACAGAGCAAATAAATAATTAAAATGTTTTAAATTCATATCCAAATTCCTGAAATTTTTTATCAAAAGTGAGAAAAAAAGGGAGGAAAAATAAATAGTGCAAAAAAAAGAAGTGTAGAAAAAAGAGGGGGAAAATAAGTGGGAGAAAAAAAGAGAGAGAAAAATGAGAAAAAAAAAAGTAAATGGACCAAAAACAAGTGTGAGGAAAAAAAGTGATGAAAATAAATGGGGCAAATAAATAATTAAATCTTTTTAAATTCATATCCAAATTCCTTAAATTTTTTTTCAAAAGTGAGAAAAAAAGGGATGAAAAATATATGGTGAAAAAAAAAGAAGTGTAGAAAAAAGAGGGGGAAAAAAAGAGGGGGAAAAATAAGTGGGAGAAAAAAAGAGCGAGAAAAAATGCGAGGAAAAAAAAGTGATGAAAATAAATGGGGCAAATAAATAATTAAATCTTTTTAAATTCATATCCAAATTCCTTAAATTTTTTTTTCAAAAGTGAGTAAAAAAGGGAGGAAAAATAAATGGTGCAAAAAGAAGAAGTGTAGAAAAAAGAGGGGTAAAAATAAGTGGGAGAAAAAAAGAGCGAGTAAAAATGCGAGGAAAAAAGTACATGGGCCAAAAACAAGTGTGAGGAAAAGAGTCATGAAAATAAATGGGGCAAATAGATAATTAAATTTTTTTAAATTCATATCCAAATTCCTGAAATTTTTTATCAAAAGTGAGAAAAAAAGGGAGGAAAAATAAATAGTGCAAAAAAAAGAAGTGTAGAAAAAAGAGGGGGAAAATAAGTGGGAGAAAAAAAGAGAGAGAAAAATGCGAAGAAAAAAAAGTAAATGGACCAAAAACAAGTGTGAGGAAAAAAAGTGATGAAAATAAATGGGGCAAATAAATAATTAAATCTTTTTAAATTCATATCCAAATTCCTGAAATTTTTTATCAAAAGTGAGAAAAAAAAGGGAGGAAAAATAAATAGTGCAAAAAAAAGAAGTGTAGAAAAAAGAGGGGGAAAATAAGTGGGAGAAAAAAAGAGAGAGAAAAATACGAAGAAAAAAAAGTAAATGGACCAAAAACAAGTGTGAGGAAAAAAAGTGATGAAAATAAATGGGGCAAATAAATAATTATATTTTTTAAATTCATGTCCAAATTCCTGAAATTTTTTATCAAAAGTGAGAAAAAAAGGAATGAAAAATATATGGTGAAAAAAAAAGAAGTGTAGAAAAAAGAGGGGGAAAAATAAGTGGGAGAAAAAAAGAGCGAGAAAAAATGCGAGGAAAAAAAAGTGATGAAAATAAATGGGGCAAATAAATAATTAAATCTTTTTAAACTCATATCCAAATTCCTGAAATTGTTTATCAAAAGTGAGAAAAAAAGGGATGAAAAATAAATGGTGCAAAAAAAAGAAGTGTAGAAAAAAGAGGGGGAAAATAAGTGGGAGAAAAAAGAGCGAGAAAAAATGCGAGGAAAAAAAAGTAAATGGACCAAAAACAAGTGTGAGGAAAAAAAGTGATGAAAATAAATGGGGCAAATAAATAATTAAATCTTTTTAAATTCATATCCAAATTCCTGAAATTTTTTATCAAAAGTGAGAAAAAAAAGGGAGGAAAAATAAATAGTGCAAAAAAAAGAAGTGTAGAAAAAAGAGGGGGAAAATAAGTGGGAGAAAAAAAGAGAGAGAAAAATGCGAAGAAAAAAAAGTAAATGGACCAAAAACAAGTGTGAGGAAAAAAAGTGATGAAAATAAATGGGGCAAATAAATAATTAAATCTTTTTAAATTCATATCCAAATTCCTGAAATTTTTTATCAAAAGTGAGAAAAAAAAGGGAGGAAAAATAAATAGTGCAAAAAAAAGAAGTGTAGAAAAAAGAGGGGGAAAATAAGTGGGAGAAAAAAAGAGAGAGAAAAATACGAAGAAAAAAAAGTAAATGGACCAAAAACAAGTGTGAGGAAAAAAAGTGATGAAAATAAATGGGGCAAATAAATAATTAAATCTTTTTAAATTCATATCCAAATTCCTGAAATTTTTTATCAAAAGTGAGAAAAAAAAGGGAGGAATAATAAATAGTGCAAAAAAAAGAAGTGTAGAAAAAAGAGGGGGAAAATAAGTGGGAGAAAAAAAGAGAGAGAAAAATACGAAGAAAAAAAGTAAATGGACCAAAAACAAGTGTGAGGAAAAAAAGTGATGAAAATAAATGGGGCAAATAAATAATTAAATCTTTTTAAATTCATATCCAAATTCCTGAAATTTTTTATCAAAAGTGAGAAAAAAAAGGGAGGAAAAATAAATAGTGCAAAAAAAAGAAGTGTAGAAAAAAGAGGGGGAAAATAAGTGGGAGAAAAAAAGAGAGAGAAAAATACGAAGAAAAAAAAGTAAATGGACCAAAAACAAGTGTGAGGAAAAAAAGTGATGAAAATAAATGGGGCAAATAAATAATTATATTTTTTAAATTCATGTCCAAATTCCTGAAATTTTTTATCAAAAGTGAGAAAAAAAGGAATGAAAAATATATGGTGAAAAAAAAAGAAGTGTAGAAAAAAGAGGGGGAAAAATAAGTGGGAGAAAAAAAGAGCGAGAAAAAATGCGAGGAAAAAAAAGTGATGAAAATAAATGGGGCAAATAAATAATTAAATCTTTTTAAACTCATATCCAAATTCCTGAAATTGTTTATCAAAAGTGAGAAAAAAAGGGATGAAAAATAAATGGTGCAAAAAAAAGAAGTGTAGAAAAAAGAGGGGGAAAATAAGTGGGAGAAAAAAGAGCGAGAAAAAATGCGAGGAAAAAAAAGTAAATGGACCAAAAACAAGTGTGAGGAAAAAAAGTGATGAAAATAAATGGGGCAAATAAATAATTAAATCTTTTTAAATTCATATCCAAATTCCTGAAATTTTTTATCAAAAGTGAGAAAAAAAAGGGAGGAAAAATAAATAGTGCAAAAAAAAGAAGTGTAGAAAAAAGAGGGGGAAAATAAGTGGGAGAAAAAAAGAGAGAGAAAAATGCGAAGAAAAAAAAGTAAATGGACCAAAAACAAGTGTGAGGAAAAAAAGTGATGAAAATAAATGGGGCAAATAAATAATTAAATCTTTTTAAATTCATATCCAAATTCCTGAAATTTTTTATCAAAAGTGAGAAAAAAAAGGGAGGAAAAATAAATAGTGCAAAAAAAAGAAGTGTAGAAAAAAGAGGGGGAAAATAAGTGGGAGAAAAAAAGAGAGAGAAAAATACGAAGAAAAAAAAGTAAATGGACCAAAAACAAGTGTGAGGAAAAAAAGTGATGAAAATAAATGGGGCAAATAAATAATTAAATCTTTTTAAATTCATATCCAAATTCCTGAAATTTTTTATCAAAAGTGAGAAAAAAAAGGGAGGAATAATAAATAGTGCAAAAAAAAGAAGTGTAGAAAAAAGAGGGGGAAAATAAGTGGGAGAAAAAAAGAGAGAGAAAAATACGAAGAAAAAAAGTAAATGGACCAAAAACAAGTGTGAGGAAAAAAAGTGATGAAAATAAATGGGGCAAATAAATAATTAAATCTTTTTAAATTCATATCCAAATTCCTGAAATTTTTTATCAAAAGTGAGAAAAAAAAGGGAGGAAAAATAAATAGTGCAAAAAAAAGAAGTGTAGAAAAAAGAGGGGGAAAATAAGTGGGAGAAAAAAAGAGAGAGAAAAATACGAAGAAAAAAAAGTAAATGGACCAAAAACAAGTGTGAGGAAAAAAAGTGATGAAAATAAATGGGGCAAATAAATAATTATATTTTTTAAATTCATGTCCAAATTCCTGAAATTTTTTATCAAAAGTGAGAAAAAAAGGAATGAAAAATATATGGTGAAAAAAAAAGAAGTGTAGAAAAAAGAGGGGGAAAAATAAGTGGGAGAAAAAAAGAGCGAGAAAAAATGCGAGGAAAAAAAAGTGATGAAAATAAATGGGGCAAATAAATAATTAAATCTTTTTAAACTCATATCCAAATTCCTGAAATTGTTTATCAAAAGTGAGAAAAAAAGGGATGAAAAATAAATGGTGCAAAAAAAAGAAGTGTAGAAAAAAGAGGGGGAAAATAAGTGGGAGAAAAAAGAGCGAGAAAAAATGCGAGGAAAAAAAAGTAAATGGACCAAAAACAAGTGTGAGGAAAAAAAGTGATGAAAATAAATGGGGCAAATAAATAATTAAATCTTTTTAAATTCATATCCAAATTCCTGAAATTTTTTATCAAAAGTGAGAAAAAAAAGGGAGGAAAAATAAATAGTGCAAAAAAAAGAAGTGTAGAAAAAAGAGGGGGAAAATAAGTGGGAGAAAAAAAGAGAGAGAAAAATGCGAAGAAAAAAAAGTAAATGGACCAAAAACAAGTGTGAGGAAAAAAAGTGATGAAAATAAATGGGGCAAATAAATAATTAAATCTTTTTAAATTCATATCCAAATTCCTGAAATTTTTTATCAAAAGTGAGAAAAAAAAGGGAGGAAAAATAAATAGTGCAAAAAAAAGAAGTGTAGAAAAAAGAGGGGGAAAATAAGTGGGAGAAAAAAAGAGAGAGAAAAATACGAAGAAAAAAAAGTAAATGGACCAAAAACAAGTGTGAGGAAAAAAAGTGATGAAAATAAATGGGGCAAATAAATAATTAAATCTTTTTAAATTCATATCCAAATTCCTGAAATTTTTTATCAAAAGTGAGAAAAAAAAGGGAGGAATAATAAATAGTGCAAAAAAAAGAAGTGTAGAAAAAAGAGGGGGAAAATAAGTGGGAGAAAAAAAGAGAGAGAAAAATACGAAGAAAAAAAGTAAATGGACCAAAAACAAGTGTGAGGAAAAAAAGTGATGAAAATAAATGGGGCAAATAAATAATTAAATCTTTTTAAATTCATATCCAAATTCCTGAAATTTTTTATCAAAAGTGAGAAAAAAAAGGGAGGAAAAATAAATAGTGCAAAAAAAAGAAGTGTAGAAAAAAGAGGGGGAAAATAAGTGGGAGAAAAAAAGAGAGAGAAAAATACGAAGAAAAAAAAGTAAATGGACCAAAAACAAGTGTGAGGAAAAAAAGTGATGAAAATAAATGGGGCAAATAAATAATTATATTTTTTAAATTCATGTCCAAATTCCTGAAATTTTTTATCAAAAGTGAGAAAAAAAGGAATGAAAAATATATGGTGAAAAAAAAAGAAGTGTAGAAAAAAGAGGGGGAAAAATAAGTGGGAGAAAAAAAGAGCGAGAAAAAATGCGAGGAAAAAAAAGTGATGAAAATAAATGGGGCAAATAAATAATTAAATCTTTTTAAACTCATATCCAAATTCCTGAAATTGTTTATCAAAAGTGAGAAAAAAAGGGATGAAAAATAAATGGTGCAAAAAAAAGAAGTGTAGAAAAAAGAGGGGGAAAATAAGTGGGAGAAAAAAGAGCGAGAAAAAATGCGAGGAAAAAAAAGTAAATGGGCCAAAAACAAGTGTGAAAAAAAGAGTGATGAAAATAAATGGGGCAAAAATCAATGTCAGAAAAAAAGGGAAAAATAAATGGAGCAAACACAAAGTGTGAGAAAAAAGTAGGGATAAAATAAATGGAGCAAAAAAAAAGTGAGCAGAAAAATTGCCTTCTTGACAAAAATAAATTCTGCCTGAGTGTTTTTTTTTTCACTCTGTGTAATATTTTTTATTTCTGTTTCCAAAAACAAATGTGAGAACAAAAGTGATGAAAATAAATGGGGCAAAAATCAATGTGAGAAAAAAGGGGAAAATAAATGGGGCAAACACCAAGTGTGAGAAAAAAGTAGGGATAAAATAAATGGAGCAAAAAATGAAAGGAGAAAAATTGCCTTCTTGACAAAAATAAATTCTACTTGAGTGTTTTTTTTCACTCTGTGTAATAATTTTATTTCTTTTTCCAAAAACAAATTTGAGAACAAAAGTGATGAAAATAAATGGGGCAAAAATCAATGTGAGAAAAAAGGGGAAAATAAATGGGGCAAACACCAAGTGTGAGAAAAAAGTAGGGATAAAATAAATGGAACAAAAAAAAAGTGAGGAGAAAAATTGCCTTCTTGACAAAAATAAATTCTACTTGAGTGTTTTTTTTCACTCTGTATAATAATTTTTATTTCTGTTTGTTTTTCGGTATAACTAATTTTGTTTTGGTGATTCAAATTGTTGATCGTTGATTTTTAATGTTAGCCCAGAATAACCATAATTGCATAATAACTATTTAATCAGTAATCACGTCACATGTACATGTTGATTGTAACTATTTTTGGGGAAATTCTATTTTAGATATATTGAAAGATAATAGAAATAAAAATCACAATTTCTTCTACGTGTTTTATTTTTTCATGCATGCATAAATAACAACTACTAACTAAACTCTAGAAACTGAGAGCATACAATATTTTTAAGCAAAAAAACTGTTTTTTTTTACAAACCTCCCCCAAAATAAATCATTATTATATTAATTAATCTTCTGTCGGAATAACCAAGTAATTGACATTTTTTTTTTAATTTTCAATTTTTTTCATTTTTTTTACGATTTTATATTTTATTTAAGCGATTTTAAGCATTTATATTGCGCAATACAATGATTTTCTTCCGGTTATTTTTTTTACTCCAATTCATCTCGACTGAGTCTAAATCGAGCAAAATCTTCAAATACGATATTATCATCGTCATCATTAGCGAAACTCTGTTCGTATCTTCCTTTATCCATCGACTTCATTTTCTTCATGCTTTGGATCCTCTCTTTATCGATCGCTCCAGGAGCTGGATGGAGAAGCTTGAATGGAACATCGGTGACTAATTCCCCACCCAACGTACCACAGTTCAATTTTACTCTCAGAGAATAAGATATTACGATACCTGAGAAAGGAAAAAATTAAAATAAATTTTCAACAACTGTATCTAGGAGATTGTCGGTTTTGTTGACAAAAATAGATTATTGACTAAAAAAATTGACAAATACTAAAAAAAAACTTTATTCCCATTTTGAAATTTTTGTAAAACTTTGAACAACTGTATCTGGATGACTATTGGGTCTACAAAGACTGCTTTGGTATCATTTTGTTGCAAATTTAGTCTACTTTAACACAACATCGAGTTCATATTACCAAAAACAGATTATTGACTATAAAAATTGACAAAAACTAAAAAAAAAAACTTTATTCCCATTTTGAAAATTTCCTAAAACTTTGAACAACTGTATCTGGAAGACCATTGAGTCTACAAAGACTGCTTTGGTCTCATTTTGTTTCAAATTTAGTCTACTTTAACACAACATACAGTTCATATTACCAAAAATAGATTATTGACTATAAAAATTGACAAAAACTAAAAAAAAACTTTATTCCCATTTTGAAAATTTGTAAACAAAAACTAAAAAAAAACTTTATTCCCATTTTGAAAATTTTGTAAAACTTTGAACTGTATCTGGAAGACTATTGGGTCTACAAAGACTGCTTTGGTCTCATTTTGTTGCAAATTTAGTCTACTTTAACATAACATACAGTTCATATTTCCAAAAATAGATTATTGACTATAAAAATTGACAAAAACTAAAAAAAAACTTTATTCCCATTTTGAAAATTTTGTAAAACTTTGAACTGTATCTGGAAGACTATTGGATCTACAAAGACTGCTTTGGTCTCATTTTGTTGCAAATTTAGTCTACTTTAACACAACATACAGTTCATATTACCAAAAATAGATTATTGACTATAAAAATTGACAAAAACTAAAAAAAAACTTTATTCCCATTTTGAAAATTTTGTAAAACTTTGAACTGTATCTGGAAGACTATTGGATCTACAAAGACTGATTTGGTCTCATTTTGTTGCAAATTTAGTCTACTTTAACATAACATACAGTTCATATTTCCAAAAATAGATTATTGACTGTAAAAATTGACAAAAACTAAAAAAAACTTTATTCCCATTTTGAAAATTTTGTAAAACTTTCAACTGTATCTGGAAGACTATTGGATCTACAAAGACTGATTTGGTCTCATTTTGTTGCAAATTTAGTCTACTTTAACATAACATACAGTTCATATTTCCAAAAATAGATTATTGACTGTAAAAATTGACAAAAACTAAAAAAAACTTTATTCCAATTTTGAAAATTTTGTAAAACTTTGAACTGTATCTGGAAGACTATTGGATCTACAAAGACTGATTTGGTCTCATTTTGTTGCAAATTTAGTCTACTTTAACACAACATACAGTTCATATTTCCAAAAATAGATTATTGACTGTAAAAATTGACAAAAACTAAAAAAAACTTTATTCCTATTTTGAAAATTTTGTAAAACTTTGAACTGTATCTGGAAGACTATTGGATCTACAAAGACTGATTTGGTCTCATTTTGTTGCAAATTTAGTCTACTTTAACACAACATACAGTTCATATTTCCAAAAATAGATTATTGACTGTAAAAATTGACAAAAACTAAAAAAAACTTTATTCCAATTTTGAAAATTTTGTAAAACTTTGAACTGTATCTGGAAGACTATTGGATCTACAAAGACTGATTTGGTCTTATTTTGTTGCAAATTTAGTCTACTTTAACGTAACATACAGTTCATATTTCCAAAAATTGATTATTGACTGTAAAAATTGACAAAAACTAAAAAAAACTTTATTCCTATTTTGAAAATTTTGTAAAACTTTGAACTGTATCTGGAAGACTATTGGATCTACAAAGACTGATTTGGTCTTATTTTGTTGCAAATTTAGTCTACTTTAACGTAACATACAGTTCATATTTCCAAAAATTGATTATTGACTGTAAAAATTGACAAAAACTAAAAAAAACTTTATTCCTATTTTGAAAATTTTGTAAAACTTTGAACTGTATCTGGAAGACTATTGGATCTACAAAGACTGATTTGGTCTCATTTTGTTGCAAATTTAGTCTACTTTAACACAACATACAGTTCATATTTCCAAAAATAGATTATTGACTGTAAAAATTGACAAAAACTAAAAAAAACTTTATTCCTATTTTGAAAATTTTGTAAAACTTTGAACTGTATCTGGAAGACTATTGGATCTACAAAGACTGATTTGGTCTCATTTTGTTGCAAATTTAGTCTACTTTAACACAACATACAGTTCATATTTCCAAAAATAGATTATTGACTATAAAAATTGACAAAAACTAAAAAAAACTTTATTCCAATTTTGAAAATTTTGTAAAACTTTGAACTGTATCTGGAAGACTATTGGATCTACAAAGACTGATTTGGTCTCATTTTGTTGCAAATTTAGTCTACTTTAACGTAACATACAGTTCATATTTCCAAAAATTGATTATTGACTGTAAAAATTGACAAAAACTAAAAAAAACTTTATTCCAATTTTGAAAATTTTGTAAAACTTTGAACTGTATCTGGAAGACTATTGGATCTACAAAGACTGATTTGGTCTCATTTTGTTGCAAATTTAGTCTACTTTAACATAACATACAGTTCATATTACCAAAAATAGATTATTGACTATAAAAATTGACAAAAACTAAAAAAAACTTTATTCCCATTTTGAAAATTTTGTAAAACTTTGAACTGTATCTGGAAGACTATTGGGTCTACAAAGACTGCTTTGGTCTCATTTTGTTGCAAATTTAGTCGACTTTAACAAAACATACAGTTCATATTACCAAAAATAGATTATTGACTATAAAAATTGACAAAAACTAAAAAAAACTTTATTCCCATTTTGAAAATTTTGTAAAACTTTGAACTGTATCTGGAAGACTATTGGATCTACAAAGACTGCTTTCGTCTCATTTTGTTGCAAATTTAGTCTACTTTAACACAACATGCAGTTCATATTACCTAAAATAGATTATTGACTATAAAAATTGACAAAAACTAAAAAAAACTTTATTCCCATTTTGAAAATTTTGAAAAACTTTGAACAACTGTATTTGGAAGACCATTGGGTCTACAAAGACTGATTTGGTCTCATTTTGTTGCAAATTTAGTCTACTTTAACACAACATACAGTTCATATTACTAAAAATAGATTATTGACTATAAAAATTGACAAAAACTGAAAAAAAACTATTCCCATTTTGAAATTTTTTTAAACTTTGAACAACTATATCTGGACGACTATTGGGTCTACAAAGTCTACTTTGGTCTCATTTTGTTGCAAATTTAGTCTACTTTAACACAACATCCAGTTCATATTACCAAAAATAGATAATTGACTATAAAAATTGACAAAAACTAAAAAAAAAACTTTATTCCCATTTTGAAAATTTCCTAAAACTTTGAACAACTGTATCTGGAAGACCATTGAGTCTACAAAGACTGCTTTGGTCTCATTTTGTTGCAAATTTATTCTACTTTAACACAACATACAGTTCATATTACCAAAAATAGATTATTGACTATAAAAATTGACAAAAACTAAAAAAAAACTTTATTCCCATTTTGAAAATTTTGTAAAACTTTGAACTGTATCTGGAAGACTATTGGATCTACAAAGACTGCTTTGGTCTCATTTTGTTGCAAATTTATTCTACTTTAACACAACATACAGTTCATATTATCAAAAATAGATTATTGACTGTAAAAATTGACAAAAACTAAAAAAAAACTTTATTCCCATTTTGAAAATGTCTTAAAACTCTGAACAACTGTATCTGGAAGACCATTGAGTCTACAAAGACTGCTTTGGTCTCATTTTGTTGCAAATTTAGTCTACTTTAACACAACATACAGATCATATTACCAAAAATAGTTTATTGACTATAAAAAATTGACAAAAATTTAAATAAACTATTCCCATTTTGTAAAACTTTATAAACAACTGTATCTCGAAGACTATTGGATTTACAAAGACTCTTCAATGACCGCTTTTGTCCGACTACTACAATTTTTTTAATATAATAAAAGAGACCCTTACCAATGGCATCAATGGCGCATTTTCCTTCAGGTACCAAAGTAGAGCTAGCCAAATTAGCATCGTCATCACGAAGACGCCCATCTAAAGCTACTCCTCTGCGATCTTTATTGCTGGAAGCTAATGGTACCAAGTAAACCACTTTGGTGAAGCTAGCGCCAGGTGTTATTGGACAACCTTCGCGGGTTTCCAAACTAGCTACATATTTGGAGAATTGGGCATTCACCATGGTTACCTCACAATGTTGTACCACGTAGATTTTGATGTTTCTCACTTGTTTTCTGGAATTATTGCTAATCATAATGTTAGCTCCAATTTTCTCTCCATGATAGTAAATATCCTTGTCGAGGGTAACTTCCAGGTTGATTTTGCCGCTGGAGAAAGTAAAGCCCTTGGAGACCAAGGAACTTGGAAGACGACTTGCACCCTTAACAGGAGGAGCGAATTGCAATTTCTTAATAGCCAGTTGGACTGTACTACGTTTGTGGCCCTTATCGTCTTCGTTAGAGCCCACATAGCATTTTACGTAGTATTCGACTCCAAGGGGTTTACCTTGATCATCCTCGCCTAGAAAAAACAATATAAACCAAAAATCGAGTGTTTATTAGCATCGTAGTTTCATTTATATGTCAACAACAATTAAATTGAAGGCTGAGTTAATATTATTTTAATTTACGTCCAATTTATGAATAACGTAGCTTCGGCTCCTCCGATTTAAATTAATTCGATAGTTGTGAGGTTTCACAATTATATGCCTGATCTACACTAACGATATGAAACCTTGAATATGCTAAACATTTTGTTGTTAAATTTTCCAATGAATTTATTTCATAATGTATCAAGTAAAATATTTCAATATGTTGTTATTAATAAATACAATAGATTAAAAATGCTATTCAACTGTTTTATTGATTTAAACAAATTTAAAAACGAATACTAGATGTGTTTTGATTTTATCCTAAATGGGGTCAATCAAGATTAATATGTTAAAAAATTTCCATTATTGCTTACTTTGAATTTTTTTTTTTAAACAACATGATAAAATTAATTTTTAATAATTTTCTACATATAAATTATTACCTGGCTGAAGAGTGACGGAGCATGGGGACATTTCGGGAAAATAGAACGTGAATGGATGAGCATTTGGTCCCAATTTATTAATCAGTTTTTCTTGTACAGGAGTCAACGGTTGTTTTTCTTTCTTCGTTGGTACTAGTTGATCACAAGCTATGACCATTTCCTTACTGAATTTAACTCCCATGACTTCATCCTCTTCTCTACCATACCGGTAGACGGTGAGGACCTATCAAATCATTTGATACATAATAAATTAGTATTTTGTAAAAGTTAAAAAAAATCTAACCTGTCCGAAGACTCTCCTTCCTTGTAAATATCCATCTTCAACGACGATGACTCCATCAATGGGGTCGGTCTTTTCCAAATGATCAATGAAATCCCTCTTGCTCAGATATACCGTGACTTTACCATTGGGTGTTGTCTTCTTGAAAACTTTAACTGCAACCACCATTTGTTGTTTGAGATGGGAAAGTTTGGAACGAACTTTGGTCGCTTAGCGATTGGATATTTCGAATTAACTGGTCAAATTGGTACTTCCACCAGAAGTGAATTTTTTAAGGCGAACTAGCTCGTTTTTATGCCTTTCCGTAGGGTTTCTTTTTAAGTGGATTATTTTGTTAAATTGGATAAAAAGTGTAGGATTTCTTGAATTACGTGAATGGTCTTATATAAATGATAATAATAAAAGATTAAATTTAAGAATCGACATTTTTATTATTAAATATTGCACGTATTTTTTTTATTTAAATATTTTTTAAATTACTTATAGGATATATTTCAGTGAAAAAAAAAAACATGGAAAACTCAAGTAAAATAATCTAATTAGACAAAATTCTATTAGCGCTTTCAGTGATTTCTATTAATCATAAAGCCGGATTTGAGGATTAAACTACGTTACAAAAAAAATATTTTTTCTGATAAAAACATAAAATATTTTAATCTTATCTCATAGCTTATTCACAGTTAACATATTTTCTTAATATAATTACTACTTTTAATTTTTCAAAATAATATTTTTGCACATTCTAGGAAAATCTATAGATTAACTTGTTTTAATATGTACATTTATTTCTATAACACCCTGTATAAAATAGTTATAAAATTATATGGTTATTTATTACCGTTGATTTTAAAGTACATTTTTATTACTTTTTACTTTCCGAACAACAGAGTTGTATAGAAGGAAAGTATTGCGATCATGATATTTTGACCATACCCAGATTTTAACGGATCTTTACGTTTTGAGGTCACCTGAATCCATTTATACCATTTTTAGCATGATGTCTGTCTGTGTGTGTGTGGGTGTGTCTGTGTGTGAACACAATAGCGTCTAAACGGCTCAACCGATTTAGATGAAATTTTATATACATATTTAGGGTAGTAAGGAGACAACCTGTATAGATTTTGGAGTTAATCGGACAACCGGAAATAACAGTTGCTATAAGTGAACATCATTACTAAACAAGATGGCAATAAAGTTTTACACATATATTTTTTATACGTTATAGTTTAATTTCAAACGATTAAAATTTTTAAAAACTTTTGCCATTGTTGCCAGATTTATAGTATTTTTTTCATATTTTTTTTAAATTACTAAAATAATGCATTTTTATGAAAAATTACAGGATATGAAATCTACAAATTTTGTCTTTACTTTTTTTTCGAGTTTCGCATAGTTTCGCCGCTAGTTTTTATTTTAATTGTTAAGCAATTTTTATCTTTATTAAATTATTATTTAAATTTGTAGTAAAAAACTCTATAATTGTGATTTTTTTCAAAATTTTATTTAAAAAATTGTAGAATTCATAAATTTTTTTGTTGAAATTTAATATAAGTGTAAAAAAAAATTGAATAACTTTAAAAATATTAAAGATATTAAAATGGGATTTATACCATTCGATAGGTAATATAAAATTCTAAATTTAGAAAATATTTTAGTCTTTTCGAATTTAACATTGTAATTATTATAAACAAAATAAAAAAAAAATAAATTTTTTTGTCCTCAACAAAAAATTATAAAAAAATCGAAAAAACGCCAAAATGCAAGAAATCGAAATATATCGCAAAAAAACGGAATAAGTTGGAAAACCCCGTAAATAACAACCAAAAACCGGAACAATTCTAAACAAAAGAAAGAAATAAAAAAATTAATGAAAAAAATTGAAAGAATTGAAATAAATCGGAACAAAATTCCAAAAAAATGGCAAAAAAATTGTAAAAAAATAAGAAAAAATGAGACAAAATTTGAAAAAAAAATTAAAAAAAAAGTAATTGGAAAAAAAAGAAATAGAAAAAAAAACGAAACCGTGACAAAAAAGAGGAAAAATTAGAAAACATCGAAAAAATTAGAAAAAATGAAAAAGATTAGAAAAAACCTAAAAAAAAAAACAGAAAAAAACAAAAGAATAATGAGAAAACAGGAAGAAAGTGAAAGAAAAAAAATGTAAGATCCGGAAAATAACGGAAAAACTTCCTGTTTTTATGTATTTTGTTCTATTTTCCAAATTTTTCAGTAGTTTTTCCCATGTTTCCCTATTTTACCCTATTATTTTCCCATTTTTTCTATTTCTTTTATTTTTCCTTATTTTTTTTCTATATATCTCTATTTGGACCTTTTCTCCCCATTTATTCATAGTATTTTCTATTATTAAATATTTTTATCTGTTTCTTCTATATTTTCCTATTTTCTTTAATTTTCCATATTTTTCATCATTTCTTCTAATTTTTTCCTATTTTCGCCAATTTTTTTACCTATTTTTTTCCTGCTTTTTCATATTTTATCCTGTTTTTTCTCTATTTTTCTCTAATTTCCCTATTTTTCCCATTTTTTCCTGTTTTTCCCTACTTATCCGTATATATGTCCCTAGGATTACCTACTTTTTCCTATTTTTCCTTATTTTCTTCTATGTTTCACTATTTTCAGATATATTTCTCTATTTTTTGTATTTATCTCTAATTTCCCTATTTTATCTTCCTTTTTTTAATTTCTTCCTATTTGTTCCCATTTTTCAATGATTTTTCCTATTCTTCCCTCTTTTTCGCAAATTTTACTATTTTCCCATATTTATTCTCCAATTTTTCGATATTTTTTCCTATTTTTTATTATTTTCCAATTTTTCCCCACTTTTCATTATTTTTCCCAAATTTCCCTATTTTGCTCGATTTTGTCCAATTTTTCTTTATTTTTTCCCTAATTTTCATTTTTTTTGCAAATTTCTCTATTTTTCACAATTTTACCCTATTTTTCCCTTTTTTCCGTTTTTCCCAATTTTTTAGTACTTTTCTCTTTTTTCCTATATTTTTCACTATTTTCTCTATATCTTTCTATTTTTTTCCATTAGTCTATTTTCTTTATTTTTGCGTATTTTCCTTACTTGTCCTTATTTGTAGTTATTTTTTCTCATTTTTCCTTACTGTTTTAGTATTTTCACCTATATTTTCCATATTTTTGCCAAATTTTCCTATTTTGCTCATTTTCTCTTATTTTTTCCCAATTTTCTCTGTTTTTTCTATTTTTTCCCTATTGTTCAATCAAGTTATAGAAAAAAAATGTAAAAGTTAAAACAATTCAATGGTACCCATGAATTTTCGACAAAACATTTGATTGTTTTTTTCGTTTTTAAACCAACTATTAATATAAATAGTACATCTGGAAGGGATCAAAAAAAGTACATTATGTGTGAAATATTTCATAATTTTAAAATAATGCTTGTAGAAATTATATAAAATTATAAAAAGTTAAAAAAGAAATCTTTATAAAAAATTAAGTTTTTTTTTTAATTTACTAAGAGTGTTCGGAAAGTTAGGTGGGATTACCCCCTCATTTTTTTTAGTTAAATTTTAATATTAAAATCTTTAAAAAAATATCTTTAAATTTGTAATAATTCATTTTATAATTATAATTTTTTTCAAAATTTTATCAAAAATTATGGAATTTAAAAAAAAATATATTACGATTTTAAACTAAATTGAATAACTTCTAAAATATTAAAGTTATTGAACTGGTATTTTCACTATTCTAAAAATAATATAAAACTCTAAATTTAAAATGTATTTTAGTTTCTTAAAATTTAGAATTGTAATTATTATAGCCAAAATAAAGAATTTTTTTATAAATTTTTTGTAATTTTGTTTTATCAATAAGTATAAAATAAATGAAAAAAGTAAATAGCATATCCGAAAAGGATGCAAAAGCACTGTGTGTAAATTTTGTCATAATTTCAACATAGTATTTGTAAAAGTTATAGCAAAAAATGAAAAAAGTTAAAACAATTTATGAATTTTTGACAAAAAATTTGATTTTTTTTACTTTTTCAAACTACTTTATTAATGAATTTTGATCCAGAAAACCTAAAAAAAGGTCTGTTTCCCATTTTGAATATAATTGAATGAGATATTAAATATTTATTGATTTTAAAATTATTCAAAAATAGGTTTCATTTTCTAATGTTAATATTAATATTAAAAATTTACAAAAAAATACTATTAAATTTGTAGTAAAAAACGCTATAATTGTGGTTTTTTTCAAAATTTTATTCAAAAAATTGTAGAATTCATAATTTTTGTTTTGAAATTTAATATAGGTTTAAAAAAAATTGAATAACTTTAAGAATATTAAAGATATTAAAATGGGATTTATTCCATTCGATAGGTAATATAAAACTCTAAATTTAAAAAATAATTTAGTCTCTTCGAATTTAACATTGTAATTATTATAACCAAAATAAAACAATAATTTTTTTGTCCTTTTGTTTTATCCAAAATGGTAAAACAAATGAAAAAAGTAAATAGTACATCCGAAAGTGATCAAAAAGTACATTATGTGTGAAATATTTCATAATTTTAAAATAATACTTGTAGAAATTATACAAAATTATAAAAAGTTAAAAAAAAATTTACAAAAAATTAATTTTTTTTTTAATTTTTGTAAACTAATTCTATTAATGTATTTTGATGCAGAAAAACTAAAATAATCGATTAAATAATTACTTTACTATGAGTGTTCGGAAAGTTGGGTGGGATTACCCCTCATTTTATTTTAATTAATACTAACATGTATGTTAAAGCTTGCTTACTAACATTTTTATTTAGGTTTTTTGTTACTAATTCCACCAAATATAACTACACAATGACGTAACACCAGTGCTGTTTCAGGATTGGCTGATAAAAATCACCTTTTTTTGACTATTTGAAATACTTTATTCACTATAAATTTTAAATACTGGACAGTTTTGGACAATTTGGCTGGTTTTATCCAGTGTCCTGGTCAATCAAAAAAAAAGTTGATTTTTGCCAACTCTGTGCTGTTTACTGATGAATGATTGCAACAATTAATGTTGGAATTTGGATTCTGAATTCGGATAAAAAACAATCCATAATTTTTATCTTCGGTAATCGATGTGTATTGAGTGAAACTTTTTGGTAGAATTACATTAACAAAACACTAGCTTCTGCAAGGGAATTCAACTAAGTGGAACCTGTTCCGTTTGTGTTGATCGTAATTTTGTTTCCAGCTTAAGGCATTCGGTGTGGTGATAGACGATCTAATAGACAATTCTGAAATGAGACATAACATGGCATGTTGGTACAGAAACGATAATGTCGGTTTCAACGCCATCACCGATGGTACACTACTAGAAAATTCCGTTTACAGCATCTTAAGAAAATACTTATCCGACCATCCGAATTACGTCCCATTGGTCGAACTCTTCCATGATACCATTATGAGGAGCGCTATGGGGAAATCTTTAGATGGAGAGATCACGAATGGTGGTACTCCTGATTTATCGAAAATGACAATGAAAAATTATACTTTATTATCGAAATATAGAAATGGATATTGTACATTACAGTTACCTGTTGCTTCGGCCATGTTATTAGCTTGTATGGATCATCCTGAACAGCATAGACAAGCCCAAACCATTCTTCTTGAAATGGGGCATTATTTTCAAGTACAGGCAAGTTTAGAACATAATTAAATAAAATGTCACATTTTTTTTACAATAATGACTAAAATTTCAACTGTAACAATATTTTTAATAACTACTAAGGTTATGGAATAAAGAACACACATATAGGAATGATGAATCCAATTTTTTTACATAATACTTTTTTTAGATTTAGTTTTTTCTTTTTTTTTTAATTGTTTCAAACATGATTATTTTGGTATTTCCAAATTATGAAATTACTGATTTTTATAGAGGTATTGTTTTTTTGCAGAAAGATTTTCTAAACTGTTTTGGAAAAGCCGAAGTATCGAACAAAATCGGTTCCGATATAAACGAAGGTAAATGTTCTTGGTTAGCTGTAGTGGCTCTTCAACGTGCCAATCCTGCTCAAATAAAAATCATGGAGAAATATTACGGTCAGCCTGGAGAAGGAGCGATTCACGTTATCAAAAATCTTTACGTCAAATTGGGTTTACCTGCCACTTTCGAAAAATACGAAGAACAAACGTACAAGATTATTAACACGCATATACAACAAATCACCAGAGGTCTTCCACATAAATTATTTTTTACACTTCTCGAAGATTTATATCGATTCGAATAAAATGCCTGGAAACGTTTAAGGGTTTAAGAAATATTTTTTATTTACATTTATATAGATAATTAAACTTGTAGAGGTTATGAATTGACATTGGAGGGTCATATAAGTTGAAAGTAAAAGCGAAAGTATTGATAACATTTCATATATCAAAATATTCTTTGGGTAGATTATAAACATTTTTAATCAATAAATTATAATTAAAAAAAATCATTTTTCCAATCCCACTTTAATTAAGTAAATTAAAAAAAATCTCTAATGTCGTTCTTTAATATTAAATTATGAATTTAAATATATAATGTGGCTTTTAAAGTGATACCAAAGAAATAACATTCCTAAATGGCAATCAGCAGCTACATTTTATGTACAATAAAAATTTAGAATATAAATGTGATATTATATAATATAACTAAGTTTTATCTAAAATGTATTTAGTTTTTTTTTTAGATATTTAGGGGACAAGAAATATTTTTATACATTTTTGTATAATACCGGACTTTTATTGTTATTAATAAAATATTACTTTTTATTATAGTGCTTTATTTTTTACATCATCAAATATAATCTTCTCCTATTATTTAATTATATTAAATTTTATTTACTACAGATACTGTAAATTAATTTAAATAACCTTGGACCTGGTATCTGATCTTAGGTGAAGACAAATTACAATTTAATGGAGAAAAAAAAAATTGACGAGAAAAATTAGCTCTTAGTTTCTGAGAAAAACGAATTTAAAAAGTTATCTAGGATCAAAAATAGTTTTTATTTATCGTTATAATCAATATATTTTTATTTCCAGCTACAAGCTTATTTCCTCATAACAGACGATATGATGGATAATTCCGAAACTCGTCGAGGACAACCATGTTGGTATAAAAACGAAGGAGTCGGACTAATAGCCATTAACGATGGAATTTTAATCGAAAATAGCATTTATTCAATATTAAGAAAATATTTTTCATCGCTCTCATGTTACGTTCCAATTATAGAACTTTTCCATGATATTACATTCAAAACGTCCATGGGACAATCTTTAGATTGTCTTTGTTTGAAAGATGGAAAACCTTTATTGGACCAGTTTACTATGAATAGATATAATTCTATTATTAAATATAAAACTTGCTATTATAGTTTTCAATTACCTGTCGCTGTGGCTATGTATTTGGCTAATATGAATGATGAAGAGTTACATCGTCAATCTAAAACTATTTTACTTGAAATTGGAGAATATTTCCAAGCTAAGGTAAGCATGTATCTAGATTTGGGTAAATACTCTCAAAATGTATACAAAGGAATTCATTGCAATTATAAAGTACAAGGAATGAAGATGGAGGAAAGGAATTTTTCTTTTAATTACAATTACTTTTCTAATTACAATTGCAATTACATTTGTTAATAAAATCGATGCTTGAACAAAATTTTCGCCAAAACGTATTATTTAAATGGCATATTTTCACTAATTAATTTTTTGCTTGTGCGTACTATACAAATCGGAACTTAAAATAAGAGTATACTATAAAAAAAATCGGCTGTGTCACCCCAGAACTTTCCCAGAGATTTGTTCTTGTTTAGTCAATTCGTGATTCGTCACCTGACCCAAAATTTCTTGTTTCGTCACCTTTTTGACCTTTTCGCAGGTAATATTTTATTCCGCATTCGTCAACTGGGACTGGGTCATAAAAATACGTAAATCTAAATTCTTTTTAAGGCGGCGTTAGCAAATGGATAAGCATAGGGAAATTTTTGAACATATAAGAAGGACTATCCGGGCAAGAAATATATGCGGATTTGCTTTTATAATGTTCTAATGGTATTAAATTAGTTCCTGAATATATTGAAAACTAAAAAAAAAAATTAAGAAAATGGAAAAAACAATGGAATTGTGAAAATTTAACCTCAAAACAAAGGCATTAAAAATCGCTATAAAAACTAATTCAGGAACTAGATTATGTTTCCATTAGAGACGGTACATGAGAGATATTTCATTTTTTACTTTCATTTACCAGTCTTATATGTTCAAAAATTTATAATTTGAACCATAGAACATCACCAAAAATACATCAGAATCCTGTTATTCTGTCAATTTTACAGTTCATGTACTTTTTTATAGATAGCGCCACCTGCAAAATAATTATTTTGGGGTATATAATTCATGTCTACGTAACGAAATGTTGCCGTCATATTTTTAAGTAGCAGAAAAAAGGAAATTCGATATTTTAATAGAAAATTTATGCCATTGTTCCAATATTTGTAAAATGCTGCTAAAATTACTATTTTAGTAATTTTACCTAATGAAAATTAAGTTTCTTTTAGAATTAAAATTATGGTGACTAGATTTCAAAGTTTGAAATTCGGGGGCTATTTTTAATATATTTTTTATAAATAAGAAACAAAACAGAAAAAAAAATCATAAAGATGAGAAAAAACGAGAAAAAATAGAAGAATCGAAAAAAAGTTGAAAAAAAAACAGAAAAAATCGAAAAATAAAATTTAAAAAAAAATTTGGAAGTAATTAAAAAATATTGGGGAAAAAAATGAAAAATTAAATTGTAAATTACGGAAAAAATGAAGAAATCAAAAAATCGAAAAAAAAACGCTAAAGTTCGCAAAAAAAACGAATAAAAAAAATCATCGCAAAAACCATTGAACAACCAAAAATATCACAAAAACTCGCAAAAAAACGCAACAGAATCACAAAAAATGAGACAAAATTAGAAAACAAAAAAAAATAATAGAAAAACAGAACAATGAGAAAAATTAGAAAAATCGAGAAAAATAAGAAAAAATCAGAAAAATGACAAAAAAGCAAGATAAATCGAAATTCATCGCAAAAACCATGGAACAACCAAAAACCTAACCATAAAAAAAATGAAAAATTGAGAAATAAATTGCAAAAAATCGCAAATGAATCCCAAAAAAGTCGCAAATAATTGCATAAAATCAGAATAGGAAAAAAATTAAAAAAACAAAAGAAAAAATAGAAAAAGAAAAACAGAACATTAATGAAAAATTAGAAAAAATCGAAAAAATTGTAAGAAAAACAGAAAAAAACAAAAAAGTAGAAAAAAACGAAAAATCCACACAAAAAACAGAAATAACCAAAGTCAGAAAAATGAGAAAAAAATAGAAAAAATAAAAAAAAACACAAAAAAAATCAGAAAAATGAGAAAAAAGCAAGAGCTATCGAAAATCATCGCAAAAACCAAAGAACCAAAAAATCGGAAACAACTGTAACCATAAAAAAATGAAAAATTGAGAAATAAATTGCAAAAAATCGCAATGAAATCCCAAAATAAGTCGTAAATAATTGCATAAAATCAGAAGAATAAGGAAAATGAGAAAAATAAAATAAAAAACAAAAGAAAAACATAACATTGATGAAAAACTTGGAAAAAACAGATAACATCAAAAAATCAGAAAAATGAGAAAAAAACTAGAAAAAATAAAAAAGCAACTATAAAATAATTACAAAAATCGAAAAAAATCAAAAAAAAATCAGAAAAATGAGAAAAAAGCGAGAAAAGTCGAAAATCATCGCAAAGACCATAAAAAATGAGAAAAAATTAAAAAACAAAAGAAAAAAAGAAAAAAGAAAAACAGAACATTAATGAAAAATTAGAAAAAATCTAAAAAATAAGAAAAACATTATATAAACATTATTATATTATTTATAATATTTATAATAATTAGTAATGTTATTATAAAAAAATAGATAAAAAATTATAAATTCAATTTTTTTTAAAACTTACTGGATATTAAAACTAAAGTGTATACAAAGTTTTATTAAATTCTGGTAGATAGTTTTCCATATAAATAGAAATACATATTTTTGATACAAACAATATTTTTTTTCAAAAATCTGCTACCAGATTTCTTTTAAAATTTGACCAAAAAGTGTCTAAGGTCACCAATAAAAAACTGAAAAAATTGAGAGAAAAAAAGGCTAATAAAGCGAGAAATTCAAAAATATCACAAAAAATCGAAAAAAAAATGCCAAAAAAACCGCAGAAAAATCACAAAAAAATGACAAAAAATCAATGGAATAAGAAAAAATTTGAAAACAAAATGGAATAGAAATACAGAACAATGCGAAAAAAATGAGGGAAGAAAAAAACCAAAAAAAAAATAAAAAATCATAAAAAAAGAGAAAAAATTAAAAGAATCGAAAAAATCAGAAAAAATCGGAAAAAATAATAAAAAGAAAACAAAAAATTTTGAAAAATGAAAAATAAAATTGTAAAATACAGAAAAAATGAAGAAATCAAAAAACCGCTGAAAAACGAAAACATTGAAAAAGTAATTGTAATTGTAAAAATAATTTGGAATTGAAATAGTAATTGTAATTGAATTGAAAAAATACAAATTATTTAAATACAAATAACAAACACTTTACACGATTTTGTTCAACAATTACAATTCCAATTTACTTAAAAAGACAAATTACTCGATTCTAACGCAATTCATAGCTGTTAATTCCTTTTTGAAAAGTAATTACTGATATTTATTATTTTTTTTAGTTTTATTTTAAATAAACAAAATGAATTATATAACTATTTTTTTCAGGATGATTTCCTGGATGTTTTTGGAGATCCAGCTATTACTGGTAAAGCAGGTACCGACATTAAAGATGGAAAATGTTCCTGGTTAGCTGTAGTAGCTTTACAAAGGGCCAATCCTGTTCAAAGGAAAATAATGGAAGATCATTATGGTCGTCCTGAAGCCGAATCCATTCAAACAATTAAACATTTGTTTGAAGAATTAGGACTTCCATCAACTTTTGCTATTTATGAAGAAGAAAGTTTTAATATTATTAAAACACATATACATCAGATATCTAAGGGATTGCCACATGATTTATTTTTCAAAATTATGAAACGGATATACAAACGTAATTGTTAAAATGTATTTGTTATATTTAAATATAAATGAACTAGTTTAGATCAAATATCAATCATTTTAGTATTATATTGACCTGTGAAATTAAAGGTTTATTATATTTTAATTGTTAGAGTGAACGGATAAGATTTTTTTGAAATTTAATGATTTGTCATTTCTCATTTTTGAATCAAGCCCCGAAAATTATTTAAACCAATAAAACACTGCCTAAAAGTCTCCCATTTCATTAAACCATTTTTAATCAACAAAAAATACAATATGTATAGATTTTACTTTATATTAGCAATTTTAAGTGTAACGTTCCCATTTATTCGTTACATTATAAAATAAAGATTATTAATCGAATTTATTTACTTGAATTATTTTATTGTGAATATTTAATTTGGGAAATAACCTGTTACATAATGAATGTTTTATAAACATTTGCATTCTTTTTTTTTGCTTTTATTTTTTGTTGTAGTACTTATCTTTTATCTTTAATATAGATTATAAAATGCTTTTGTATGACTGAAATATTTATATATTAAAAAATGTTACACTTATATGATTTTTAGTTTTTTACTTTCCCGGTCTCATCAAAAAGAAAGAACCAGCAAACAAAAATCAAAATGTTGGAAATATCCATTTTGAGTTCTCCCAAGAAGATCAAAACCATTTACAGAGTAAGGTCTGTCTGTGTAATCATCCACGATAACTGCCGAACCGTTTCACAAATCATGCTGAAATTTGATATGAAGGGTCGGTGTGTAAATTTTATCGACAAACAGTACAATTTAGTGCAAAATGTTCTAGTACAAAGTTTTAGAGCATAAAATTTCCTACAATTTTTGTGTCAAACTCCTGAATTTACAATAGTTGCGCCATTAGAGGGCGCGCAAAAAATATGTATGTGAGTTTTCTGCAGATTTTCCAAATTTTGAGGACAAATAATGCACTTTGTTGCAAAATTTTCTGGTGCAAAGTTGTAGAGCACCAAATTTCCTTTAATTTACATATTGAACTTTTTTTTTGATTCCTCATGGTTTCGCCTCTAGATGGCGAAAAATGTACCTTTCTAGACTTTTCCCTTTTTTTTTGAAATCTGCAATACTTAAACCACCCCTCCACCATTTTTTTCGGGTGAAATTTTTCTTCTCTCCGATTAGTATGAAATTTCGGTTATAAATAGAGAAAGAAAATTCGAATTAAGGAAAACTGTCTGTTTCTCTCTACTTTCCTTTTTACATTTTTTTTTTGTCGAATTGTTTTAGAAGTTGCGCTCGCTATTTAAAAAAAAACTCAATTTCCTCTTAAACCAAAAGAGCTAGAGAGGAACTGTTCATTTTTTTTGAAATCTGCACCCCTAAAACCACCCCTCCACCTTTTATTTTTAAAATCTAAGTAATGAAAAAGATTTTTGAGTAATGAAAAATTTTGAAGATTTTTGAAGGCAACCTTGCCCTTTTTTTCGGGTGAAATTTTTTTTCTCTCCGATTGGTATGAAATTTCGGTTATATATAGAGAAAGATAACTCGAATTAAGGAAAACTGTCTGTTTCTCTCTACTTTCTTTTTTACATTTTTTTTTTTGTTGAATTGTCTTTCAAGTTGCGCTCTCACTATTTAGAAGAAAAACTCAATTTCCCCTGAAGCCAAAAGAGCTAGAGAGGAACTGTTCATTTTTTTGAAATCTGCACCCCTGAAACCACCCCTCCACCATTTATTTTTAAAATCTGAGTAATGAGAAATTTTGAAGATTTTTGAAGGCTATAACCTTGCCCTTTTTTTGGGTGAAATTTTTCTTCTCTCCGACTAGTATGAAATTTCGGTTATAAATAGAGAAAGAAAATTCGAATTAAGGAAAACTGTCTGTTTCTCTCTACTTTCTTTTTTACATTTTTTTTTTGTCGAATTGTTTTAGAAGTTGCGCTCACTATTTAAAAAAAACTCAATTTCCTCTTAAACCAAAAGAGCTAGAGAGGAACTGTTCATTTTTTTGAAATATGCACCCCTTAAAACCACCCCTCCACCATTTATTTTTAAAATCTGAGTAATGAAAAATTTTGAAGATTTTTGAAGGCTATAAACCTTGTCCTTTTTTTCGGGCGAGATTTTTTTTCTCTCCGATTGGTATGAAATTTCGATTATAAATAGAGAAAGAAAATTCGAATTAAGGAAAACTATCTGTTTCTCTCTACTTTCTTTTTTACAACATTTTTTTTTTGTTGAATTGTCTTGGAAGTTGCGCTCTCACTATTTAGACGAAAAACTCAATTTCCTCTGAAACCAAAAGAGCTAGAGAGGAACTGTTCATTTTTTTGAAATCTGCACCCCTGAAACCACCCCTCCACCAATTATTTTTAAAATCTGAGTAATGAAAAATTTTGAAGATTTTTGAAGGCTATAACCTTTGCTCTTTTTTTCGGGTGACATTTTTCTTCTCTCCGACTAGTATGAAATTTCGGTTATAAATAGAGAAAGAAAATTCGAATTAAGGAAAACTCTGTTTCTCTCTACTTTCTTTTTTACAACATTTTTTTTTTGTTGAATTGTCTTGGAATTTGCGCTCTCACTATTTAGAAGAAAAACTCAATTTCCTCTGAAACCAAAAGAGCTAGAGAGGAACTGTTCATTTTTTTGAAATCTGCACCCCTTAAAACCACCCCTCCACCATTTATTTTTAAAATCTGAGTAATGAAAAATTTTGAAGATTTTTGAAGGCTATAACCTTGTCCTTTTTTTCGGGCGAGATTTTTTTTCTCTCCGATTGGTATGAAATTTCGATTATAAATAGAGAAAGAAAATTCGAATTAAGGAAAACTGTCTGTTTCTCTCTACTTTCTTTTTTACAACATTTTTTTTTTGTTGAATTGGCTTGGAAGTTGCGCTCTCACTATTTAGAAGAAAAACTCAATTTCCCCTGAAACCAAAAGAGCTAGAGAGGAACTGTTCATTTTTTTGAAATCTGCACCCCTGAAACCACCCCTCCACCATTTATTTTTAAAATCTGAGTAATGAAAAATTTTGAAGATTTTTGAAGGCTATAACCTTTGCTCTTTTTTTTCGAGTGACATTTTTCTTCTCTCCGACTAGTATGAAATTTCGGTTATAAATAGAGAAAGAAAATTCGAATTAAGGAAAACTGTCTGTTTCTCTCTACTTTCTTTTTTACAACATTTTTTTTCTGTTGAATTGTCTTGGAAGTTGCGCTCTCACTATTTAGAAGAAAAACTCAATTTCCCCTGAAACCAAAAGAGCTAGAGAGGAACTGTTCATTTTTTTGAAATCTGCACCCCTTAAAACCACCCCTCCACCATTTATTTTTAAAATCTGAGTAATGAAAAATTTTGAAGATTTTTGAAGGCTACCTTGTCCTTTTTTTCGGGCGAGATTTTTTTTCTCTCCGATTAGTATGAAATTTCGGTTATAAATTGAGAAAGAAAATTCGAATTAAGGAAAACTGTCTGTTTCTCTCTACTTTCTTTTTTACAACATTTTTTTTTTGTTGAATTGTCTTGGAAGTTGCGCTCTCACTATTTAGAAGAAAAACTCAATTTCCCCTGAAACCAAAAGAGCTAGAGAGGAACTGTTCATTTTTTTGAAATCTGCACCCCTGAAACCACCCCTCCACCATTTATTTTTAAAATCTGAGTAATGAAAAATTTTGAAGATTTTTGAAGGCTATAACCTTTGCTCTTTTTTTTCGAGTGACATTTTTCTTCTCTCCGACTAGTATGAAATTTCGGTTATAAATAGAGAAAGAAAATTCGAATTAAGGAAAACTGTCTGTTTCTCTCTACTTTCTTTTTTACAACATTTTTTTTTTGTTGAATTGTCTTGGAATTTGCGCTCTCACTATTTAGAAGAAAAACTCAATTTCCCCTGAAACCAAAAGAGCTAGAGAGGAACTGTTCATTTTTTTGAAATCTGCACCCCTTTAAAACCACCCCTCCTCCATTTATTTTTAAAATCTGAGTAATGAAAAATTTTGAAGATTTTTGAAGGCTATAACCTTGTCCTTTTTTTCGGGCGAGATTTTTTTTCTCTCCGATTTTTATGAAATTTCGATCATAAATAGAGAAAGAAAATTCGAATTAAGGAAAACTGTCTGTTTCTCTCTACTTTCTTTTTTACAACATTTTTTTTTGTTGAATTGGCTTGGAAGTTGCGCTCTCACAATTTAGAAGAAAAACTCAATTTCCCCTGAAACCAAAAGAGCTAGAGAGGAACTGTTCATTTTTTTGAAATCTGCACCCCTTTAAAACCACCCCTCCTCCATTTATTTTTAAAATCTGAGTAATGAAAAATTTTGAAGATTTTTGAAGGCTATAACCTTGTCCTTTTTTTCGGACGAGATTTTTTTTCTCTCCGATTTTTATGAAATTTCGATTATAAATAGAGAAAGAAAATTCGAATTAAGGAAAACTGTCTGTTTCTCTCTACTTTCTTTTTTACAACATTTTTTTTTGTTGAATTGGCTTGGAAGTTGCGCTCTCACAATTTAGAAGAAAAACTCAATTTCCCCTGAAACCAAAAGAGCTAGAGAGGAACTGTTCATTTTTTTGAAATCTGCACCCCTTTAAAACCACCCCTCCTCCATTTATTTTTAAAATCTGAGTAATGAAAAATTTTGAAGATTTTTGAAGGCTATAACCTTGTCCTTTTTTTCGGGCGAGATTTTTTTTCTCTCCGATTGGTATGAAATTTCGATTATAAATACAGAAAGATAACTCGAATTAAGGAAAACTGTCTGTTTCTCTCTACTTTCTTTTTTACAACATTTTTTTTTGTTGAATTGTGTTGGAAGTTGCGCTCTCACAATTTAGAAGAAAAACTCAATTTCCTCTGAAACCAAAAGAGCTAGAGAGGAACTGTTCATTTTTTTTGAAATCTGCACCCCTAAAACCACCCCTCCACCATTTATTTTTAAAATCTGAGTAATGAAAAATTTTGAAGATTTTTGAAGGCTATAACCTTGTCCTTTTTTTCGGGTGAATGTTTTTTCTCTAGGATTAGTATGAAATTTCGATTATAAATAGAGAAAGAAAATTCGAATTAAGGAAAACTGTCTGTTTCTCTCTACTTTCTTTTTTACAGCAGAAGAAAAACTCAATTTCCCCTGAAACCAAAAGAGCTAGAGAGGAACTGTTCATTTTTTTGAAATCTGCACCCCTGAAACCACCCCTCCACCATTTATTTTTAAAATCTGAGTAATGAAAAATTTTGAAGATTTTTGAAGGCTATAACCTTGTCCTTTTTTTCGGGCGAGATTTTTTTTCTCTCCGATTGGTATGAAATTTCGATTATAAATACAGAAAGATAACTCGAATTAAGGAAAACTGTCTGTTTCTCTCTACTTTCTTTTTTACAACATTTTTTTTTGTTGAATTGTGTTGGAAGTTGCGCTCTCACAATTTAGAAGAAAAACTCAATTTCCTCTGAAACCAAAAGAGCTAGAGAGGAACTGTTCATTTTTTTTGAAATCTGCACCCCTAAAACCACCCCTCCACCATTTATTTTTAAAATCTGAGTAATGAAAAATTTTGAAGATTTTTGAAGGCTATAACCTTGTCCTTTTTTTCGGGTGAATGTTTTTTCTCTAGGATTAGTATGAAATTTCGATTATAAATAGAGAAAGAAAATTCGAATTAAGGAAAACTGTCTGTTTCTCTCTACTTTCTTTTTTACAGCAGAAGAAAAACTCAATTTCCCCTGAAACCAAAAGAGCTAGAGAGGAACTGTTCATTTTTTTGAAATCTGCACCCCTGAAACCACCCCTCCACCATTTATTTTTAAAATCTGAGTAATGAAAAATTTTGAAGATTTTTGAAGGCTATAACCTTGTCCTTTTTTTCGGACGAGATTTTTTTTCTCTCCGATTGGTATGAAATTTCGATTATAAATACAGAAAGATAACTCGAATTAAGGAAAACTGTCTGTTTCTCTCTACTTTCTTTTTTACAACATTTTTTTTTGTTGAATTGTGTTGGAAGTTGCGCTCTCACAATTTAGAAGAAAAACTCAATTTCCTCTGAAACCAAAAGAGCTAGAGAGGAACTGTTCATTTTTTTTGAAATCTGCACCCCTAAAACCACCCCTCCACCTTTTATTTTTAAAATCTGAGTAATGAAAAATTTTGAAGATTTTTGAAGGCTATAACCTTGTCCTTTTTTTCGGGCGAGATTTTTTTTCTCTCCGATTTTTATGAAATTTCGATTATAAATAGAGAAAGAAAATTCGAATTAAGGAAAACTGTCTGTTTCTCTCTACTTTCTTTTTTACAGCAGAAGAAAAACTCAATTTCCCCTGAAACCAAAAGAGCTAGAGAGGAACTGTTCATTTTTTTGAAATCTGCACCCCTGAAACCACCCCTCCACCATTTATTTTTAAAATCTGAGTAATGAAAAATTTTGAAGATTTTTGAAGGCTATAACCTTTGCTCTTTTTTTCGGGTGACATTTTTCTTCTCTCCGACTAGTATGAAATTTCGGTTATAAATAGAGAAAGAAAATTCGAATTAAGGAAAACTGTCTGTTTCTCTCTACTTTCTTTTTTACAACATTTTTTTTTTGTTGAATTGTCTTGGAAGTTGCGCTCTCACTATTTAGAAGAAAAACTCAATTTCCTCTGAAACCAAAAGAGCTAGAGAGGAACTGTTCATTTTTTTTGAAATCTGCACCCCTGAAACCACCCCTCCACCATTTATTTTTAAAATCTGAGTAATGAAAAATTTTGAAGATTTTTGAAGGCTATAACCTTGTCCTTTTTTTCGGGCGAGATTTTTTTTCTCTCCGATTAGTATGAAATTTCGGTTATAAATAGAGAAAGAAAATTCGAATTAAGGAAAACTGTCTGTTTCTCTCTACTTTCTTTTTTACAACATTTTTTTTTTGTTGAATTGTCTTGGAAGTTGCGCTCTCACTATTTAGAAGAAAAACTCAATTTCCTCTGAAACCAAAAGAGCTAGAGAGGAACTGTTCATTTTTTTTGAAATCTGCACCCCTGAAACCACCCCTCCACCATTTATTTTTAAAATCTGAGTAATGAAAAATTTTGAAGATTTTTGAAGGCTACCTTGTCCTTTTTTTCGGGCGAGATTTTTTTTCTCTCCGATTAGTATGAAATTTCGGTTATAAATAGAGAAAGAAAATTCGAATTAAGGAAAACTGTCTGTTTCTCTCTACTTTCTTTTTTACAACATTTTTTTTTTGTTGAATTGTCTTGGAAGTTGCGCTCTCACTATTTAGAAGAAAAACTCAATTTCCTCTGAAACCAAAAGAGCTAGAGAGGAACTGTTCATTTTTTTTGAAATCTGCACCCCTGAAACCACCCCTCCACCATTTATTTTTAAAATCTGAGTAATGAAAAATTTTGAAGATTTTTGAAGGCTACCTTGTCCTTTTTTTCGGGCGAGATTTTTTTTCTCTCCGATTAGTATGAAATTTCGGTTATAAATAGAGAAAGAAAATTCGAATTAAGGAAAACTGTCTGTTTCTCTCTACTTTCTTTTTTACAACATTTTTTTTTTGTTGAATTGTCTTGGAAGTTGCGCTCTCACTATTTAGAAGAAAAACTCAATTTCCTCTGAAACCAAAAGAGCTAGAGAGGAACTGTTCATTTTTTTTGAAATCTGCACCCCTGAAACCACCCCTCCACCATTTATTTTTAAAATCTGAGTAATGAAAAATTTTGAAGATTTTTGAAGGCTATAACCTTGTCCTTTTTTTCGGGCGAGATTTTTTTTCTCTCCGATTTTTATGAAATTTCGATTATAAATAGAGAAAGAAAATTCGAATTAAGGAAAACTGTCTGTTTCTCTCTACTTTCTTTTTTACAACATTTTTTTTTGTTGAATTGTGTTGGAAGTTGCGCTCTCACAATTTAGAAGAAAAACTCAATTTCCTCTGAAACCAAAAGAGCTAGAGAGGAACTGTTCATTTTTTTTGAAATCTGCACCCCTAAAACCACCCCTCCACCTTTTATTTTTAAAATCTGAGTAATGAAAAATTTTGAAGATTTTTGAAGGCTATAACCTTGTCCTTTTTTTCGGGCGAGATTTTTTTTCTCTCCGATTTTTATGAAATTTCGATTATAAATAGAGAAAGAAAATTCGAATTAAGGAAAACTGTCTGTTTCTCTCTACTTTCTTTTTTACAGCAGAAGAAAAACTCAATTTCCCCTGAAACCAAAAGAGCTAGAGAGGAACTGTTCATTTTTTTGAAATCTGCACCCCTGAAACCACCCCTCCACCATTTATTTTTAAAATCTGAGTAATGAAAAATTTTGAAGATTTTTGAAGGCTATAACCTTTGCTCTTTTTTTCGGGTGACATTTTTCTTCTCTCCGACTAGTATGAAATTTCGGTTATAAATAGAGAAAGAAAATTCGAATTAAGGAAAACTGTCTGTTTCTCTCTACTTTCTTTTTTACAACATTTTTTTTTTGTTGAATTGTCTTGGAAGTTGCGCTCTCACTATTTAGAAGAAAAACTCAATTTCCTCTGAAACCAAAAGAGCTAGAGAGGAACTGTTCATTTTTTTTGAAATCTGCACCCCTGAAACCACCCCTCCACCATTTATTTTTAAAATCTGAGTAATGAAAAATTTTGAAGATTTTTGAAGGCTATAACCTTGTCCTTTTTTTCGGGCGAGATTTTTTTTCTCTCCGATTAGTATGAAATTTCGGTTATAAATAGAGAAAGAAAATTCGAATTAAGGAAAACTGTCTGTTTCTCTCTACTTTCTTTTTTACAACATTTTTTTTTTGTTGAATTGTCTTGGAAGTTGCGCTCTCACTATTTAGAAGAAAAACTCAATTTCCTCTGAAACCAAAAGAGCTAGAGAGGAACTGTTCATTTTTTTTGAAATCTGCACCCCTGAAACCACCCCTCCACCATTTATTTTTAAAATCTGAGTAATGAAAAATTTTGAAGATTTTTGAAGGCTATAACCTTGTCCTTTTTTTCGGGCGAGATTTTTTTTCTCTCCGATTTTTATGAAATTTCGATTATAAATAGAGAAAGAAAATTCGAATTAAGGAAAACTGTCTGTTTCTCTCTACTTTCTTTTTTACAGCATTTTTTTTTTGTTGAATTGTCTTGGAAGTTGCGCTCTCACAATTTAGAAGAAAACTCAATTTCCCCTGAAACCAAAAGAGCTAGAGAGGAACTGTTCATTTTTTTGAAATCTGCACCCCTTTAAAACCACCCCTCCTCCATTTATTTTTAAAATCTGAGTAATGAAAAATTTTGAAGATTTTTGAAGGCTATAACCTTGTCCTTTTTTTCGGGCGAGATTTTTTTTCTCTCCGATTTTTATGAAATTTCGATTATAAATAGAGAAAGAAAATTCGAATTAAGGAAAACTGTCTGTTTCTCTCTACTTTCTTTTTTACAGCATTTTTTTTTTGTTGAATTGTCTTGGAAGTTGCGCTCTCACAATTTAGAAGAAAACTCAATTTCCTCTGAAACCAGGTAGATTAAACTGTTGTTTATTTTTAGGGACAAAAAAAACGCTAGAATGAGGAACAAAACCAAAATAATTTATTGTTTAATAAAGAACTACTTATACCATGTAAAACTTTAACAATTCTGTTAATATTTCTACAGAAACTTTCAGTCAAAGAAGTTATTCTGTACATTAATAACAATTAAAAATATCTCAGTTACAAGTTGAAATAATTTCCATACATATCGGTTATACAGTAAATACATAAACAAGACATAATTTCATAACTAATAATCGCTATTCATACATTTTATTTTATATCTTATTATTACAATTATATGTACTTTAATAGTTTTTAATCTATAATTGTAAAACCCCATTTACCTGATTATCGTTTGGAATATGAAAAGTATGGAAAGCATTATTAATAGGTGGTAGCTAAGGGTAGAGAATAAATACTTGGTCCGACTAGGAGAAGCAAATTTTTGGTCTTTATAAGTTTAGGCTCAATTAATATGAACGATAAAATATAATCTTCACATGAATAATTATGTTTTTAATATTATTTTTATAATTATAATCGAGCCCATGTTGAAGTATAGATGAAAAATTGTAGCAGAGATAAGTGCAAATATGATTTTGGGTTACATTGTACATTTTAATAAGCATATAACCAGTAGATATTAATTATTCAGTAACTAATAATTATTATTAGTTACAGAGTATATCTACTGGATAATAGTGGTAATATTATCAATTTTTATAAAACTCAAATCGCCTTTTATATTTAAAAAAAAAGACTTACTAACAAATATATGTACATTTTAAAAGTAAATTAATAACCCGCTTACTTGGTAACATTTATCAAACCCCTTTTATATGTTACATAAATAATTTTTAAATTTAACACAATAATCTTAAATTTTTACTTTATACAAAGAGGAACTATAAGGTGTGAATTGATAGATATATTCCGGAAAATAAAATGGACTTTTTTTAGTATTATAACTTAAATCTTCATTATTGAGAATAAGTGCATAATCAAATTTAGGTAATCATTACTTTACTTTATTAAATAGCACAGATGTTATATAATTTATTTTGTAAAATTCATCCAATCAAAAAAGCCTATTTTATTTAACAAAAAAATACAATGTTAAAATTTATGTTTTATAAAAATCTGTTGATAAATAAAAGCGGGAAAAATTGAATGAATCGAAATATTAAAAAAGGGAATAAATCCAGGAAAAATCGAAGAATCGAAAAAAAAAAATTTGAGAAATTCTGAAAAAATTGGAAAAACCGAAGAAATCGAGTAAAATCGAAAAAACCAAGAAATCTGAAAAAATCGGATAAAATTAAAATAAGAATTGGAAAAAACTGGAAATATAGAGAAATTACGAAAGAAATTGAAAAAAAAAAACGAAAAAAATCAGAGAAAATCGAAAAAAAATTTGAGAAATTCTGAAAAAATTGAGAAGTTTAGAAAAATCCAGAAAAAATCGAGGAAAATCGAAAAAAACGAGAAATCTGAAAAATCCAGAAAAAATCGGAAAAATTAAAATAGGAATTATAAGAATTGGAAAAAACTGGAAATATAGAGAAATTACGAAAAAAATAGACAAAAATTGAAAAAACGGAAAAAATTGAAAAAAATTTGAGAAATTCTAAAAAATCGAAAAGAACGGAAAAAATTGGAAATATCGAAAAACAAAAATCGAAGAATGAGTATAATCCAAAAAATCGAGGAAATTTAAAAAAAATTTAAAAAACGAAGAAATCGAAAAAACCGAGAAATCTAAAAAAAATTAAAATAAGAATTGGAAAAAACTAGAAATATAGAGAAATTACGAAAAAAAATTGACAAAAATTGAAAAAGAAAGGAAAAAATTGAAAAAAAATTGAGAAATTCTAAAAAATCGAAAAGAACGGAAAAAATTGGAAATTTCGAAAAAAAAAATCGAAGAAATTGAATAAAATCGAAAAAATCGAGAAATTTAAAAAAAAAAACTAAAAAATCCAGGAAAAATTCTGAAAAAATCGAAAACTTCAAAAAAAATTGGAAAAATCGAATAAAATCGAAAAAACCGAGAAATCTGAAAAATCCAGGAAAAAATAAAATAAGAATTAAAAAAAACTGGAAATATAAATTACGAAAAAAATAAGACAGATTGAAAAAAAACGGAAAACATTGAAAAAAAATTGGGAAATTCTAAAGAATCGAAAAGATCGGAAAAAATTGAGGAATTAAAAAAAAAATCTAAAAAATCCAGGAAAAATTGGAAAAAATCTAAAAAAAATTTTAATAATTAAAAAAAATAGAGAAATTAAGAAAAATTGGTGAAATACATGGAAAAATTGGGAAAAATTACAAAAGATTGTGAAAATGAATGAAAAAAAAATGGAAAAACAGAGAAATTAGAAAAAAATAAGGAAAATGGGAGAAATAAAGGAGAAAATAGGGAAAAATTGGAAAAAAAATAGAAAAAAAAATAGGGAAAATTAGAGAAAAATAGGGAGAAAATGAGAAAATGGGACAAAACAGAAAAACATGATAGAAAAAAGGAAAAATAGTGAAAAATAACAATTATTTACTTGATCATTATACAGTGCGTCCATAAAGTAACGCATAAATTCCTTATTGAACGATTAAATTAGAAATTCCCGAAACAGGTCGATTTTTGATTTCAATTTACTATTTTTTCAGATCATAATCTAATATACAGGGTGAACCACCTTCGTGTAATGACGTCATCACCATTTTTTTTAAATGGAACCCCCCTTTTTTTTCAATTTCCGGATTGCCCTTGCTGAGCTGATTCCAAAAATGTATAATATGTTGCTTCAAATTGGTACAGGGTGGACAAAAATGCAAAAATTTACTATCAAAAACATCCTGCATTATTCTTAATAATTGTATCTAACAGCTTTTATTAGTGATCTAATAAGCCCGTGGACTATACAATTTTTTTTGGCAATATTTTTTACCATTTTTTTTCATTAGGCGTTAAAAACTGTCAACAACATTGAAGCACAGTTTTGTATTTTTAACGCTTTAGAGAAGGTACGTTCGTGAACTTTTTTTACAAAATGCCTTTAACCGAAAGTGATAGGATTGAAATATTAATGATGATTGGTATTGGCGATAAGATGCCAACTCAACAAGAGGTATGCCGATTATTCCATGAAATGCACCCAGATCGTGAACCTATTTCACAATCTACGGTAAGCAGAATAGAGCGAAAATACAGAGAATTAGGACATGTGAGGGATGCAACAAAGCAAGGTAGATCAAAAATTGATGAAAATATTCAACAAGACATAATTTTTGTCGGCATCTACTGAAAATCCACACTGTACAGTGCGAGGATTATCTAGGGATTTTGGTATTGGAAAGTCTTCAGTATCAAACATTTTTAAAAAGGTAAAATACCATCCTTATAAAGTAGGTATTATCCATGAATTGGCTGAAGACGACTTTGACCGAAGAACTGAATTCTGCGAGTATATGATGAACCAAAATAACAATTACATTGATAACGTTTTATTTTCGGACGAGGCAACGATTTATTTGAATGGTCATGTTAACCGGCAAAACACCCGTTATTGGTCTGATGAAAATCCACACTGGATGCAAGAGTACCATACGCAAAGACCACAAAAAACCAACGTATGGGCTGGTATTGTGAGAAATACAATTATTGGTCCATATTTTTTTGATGAAAACTTAACAGGAGCATTATATCTGGATTTCCTACAAAATACATTAATCCTGATCTGATCCAGCTTTTCCCTGATATTCAAATACCCACTAATGTAGACCGCAGAATCTGGTTTCAACAGGATGGCGCACCGCCACATTTTGCAGTAACTGTGCGCGATTTTTTAAACACAACTTTTCCACAAAGGTGGATAGGAAGAAGGGGACCAATGGAATGGCCTGCTAGATCACCTGATCTGAGCCCATTAGACTTTTTATGGGGTTATTTAACAGACCTGGAAATATCCCTCAACTACAAGACCGAATTAGACAAGAAATACAGAACATAACACCCGCTATGCTACAGAATGTTAGAGATGAAAGTAATGCCCGGTTCAGTCATTGTATAATAATCAATGGAGAACAATTTGAACATTTATTGTAAATTTTCGTTTGTTTGTTTTTGGTAGTGTATCACATTAATTGCATAACTACGTAATTCCATTTAATTTGTTTATTACATTCAGTAACGTATAACTTTCCATAAACAATTTTCATAATTTTTTTTTGCATTTTTGCCCACCCTGTACCAATTTGAAGCAACATATTATACATTTTTGGAATCAGCTCAGCAAAGGCAGTCCGGAAATTGAAAAAAAGGGGGGGTTTCATTTAAAAAAAATTGTGATGACGTCATTACACGAAGGTGGTTCAAACTGTATATTAGATTATGATCTGAAAAAATAGTCAATTGAAATCAAAAATCGACCTGTTTCGGGAATTTCTAATTTAATCGTTCATTTAGCTAACAATGAATTTATGCGTTACTTTATTGACGCACTGTATAATGAACATGTCTACAGTAGATACTTTTTTTACCGTTCGAATTAAATAATTTACAATTTTAATGCCTTTGATCAATGATATAAATTTAAATGTCTTAAATCTAAAAGTTTACATCCACATTTGCACGACTTTACACTAAAAGCATTGTTTTTCCTAAGACAGCAATAACGTATTTTACCAGTAAAAATATAATCACGCAGATATGAAAGAAATAACCATTTTTATTTATTATAATGTATTTTTTTTATTTAAAATAAAGAAAAAATAAATTATATGTTTAAGAATAAACCTCCAAATGGTGCATAATATTTTACAATTTAGAGATCCATTTCGCAAAATGATTAACTAATATTAAGACCTGTTGAAATTTGTGCGTTGGATTATTTTTTTAACATTTACAATCCTAATTGGGGTTTAAAGTTTTTAAATTAATAAAAAAATATTATTAACAATAATGATTATCTACTTGTAGTATATGTGTATATTTTTTTATCAACTTCTAGCAATTTGGTTAATTGGTATTTGCAGTCTTATCTAACTAATCGTTTTTTTTTTTAACAAATCCGCAAGCAAGTTGTGTACAATTTTTAATTGAAATAGTACAAATAATTCTTACCGATTTACCCATTGCTTTAAAGCTTCTTCGAATTGTAACGTTTCTTTATTTTTAATTTCCTCCATTTCTTCGACAGGTTCTTGACGAACGTCATTAACTTGTGTCGATTCTTGATTTAGTAGTTTATCAGGACGACTATTTACCTATAAAAAACAAATGCCTTAAAGTGTTAAAATCATAAAAAAAAATTGAATTTTTTTTTGCTTAAATTGACTTCTTGACGTTTTGAGCCACCCACAATGCGATTAGGTGAAAAAAATTTTCATGTCCGTCGGTCTGGATAACTCAAGAACCAGTGGTCCGATTTCAAAAATTCTTTTGCCTTATTGTTTTTGGGCATTCTAACTGTAAGGGGATGGAAACTGGAGGGGTTAAAATTTCAAAAAATTCATATCTCTGCCATTTTTAAAAATATCGAAACAGGTCATAAGACTTTTTTCATGTCCTAATTATTAGAAAATTAATTCGCTTAAAACATTTTTCGACTTAACCTTCATGGGTGGAACTGGAGGGGGTTGAAATTTGAAAAAAAAATTTATCTCCGCCATTTTTAAAAATATCGAAACAGGTCATTAGATTTTACTTTCCCGGACCCATCAAAGGGAAAGTAAGGTTAACGAGCAAAAAAAATCGAGATATCCATGGAAATATCCATTTTGAGGTCCCCCAAGAAGATTAAAACCATTTCCAGAGTAAGGTCTGTCTGTGTGTCTATGTGTAATCTTCCACGATAACTGCCGAACCGTTTGACCAATCAAGCTGAAATTTGGTATGGAGGGTCGGTGTGTGCCTAGAATGCGACCATTAGATTTTGGTTTAAATTGGTACAGTAGAAGGTCCTCAAGACCGACATTGATTAAATGCACATGTAACAATTTTTTACTTTTTATAAATTTTAAGGACAAACTATACACTTTAGTGCAAAATGTTGTAGTACAAAGTTTTATAGCATAAAATTCCCTACAACTTTGTTTCAAACTTTTTCCAGAATTTCCAATAGTTGCGCCACTAGAGGGCGCGTAAAAAATGTGCATGTAGGTTTTCTCTAGTTTTTCCTGATTTTGAGGACAAACAATACACTTTAGTGCAAAATGTTGTAGTACAACGTTTTAGAGCATAAAATTCCCTACAACTCTCGTTTGAAACTTTTTCTAGAATTTCCAATAGTTGCGCCACTAGAAGGGCGCGTAAAAGATGTGCATGTTGGTTTTCTCTAGTTTTTATTGATTTTGAGGACAAACAATGCATTTTGGTGCAAAATTTTTTGGTTCAAAGTTGTAAAGCATCAAATTTTATTTAACTTTTATGTTTAACTTTGTATCTAATTCCTCATAGTTTCGCCGCTAGATGGCGAGAAAAATAGACGTTTATAATTTTCCATTTTTTTAAAAATTGGAATTTAAGTTGTAAAGCATAAAATTTCCTACAACTATTGTATGAAAATTTTTCCCCAATTCCCAATAGTTTTCACACATGATTTTAGGAGATCATAATTGTATATATGATATACAACGTGCGCATGAGCAGCATGTCATTATCAACATTGAAATATCAATTCGGTAGACATATTCACCATCGGCTCGTTATTTTTAATATGTTCCATAAATTATTTTAATGCTTAGTATTTTGTTATTGAAATAATAATAATAAATAACATATTCTCTACAGTCGAGCCGGGAAAGTTCTGGGGTGACACAGCCGATTTTTTTTCATGTTCAAATTTTTATTTTTCGGTTTTTTACGATTTTTTACAATTTTTTACGGATTTTAAAAACATGAAGATAGGAAAAAATAGAAAAAAATCTGATGTGGCCAGCACATGACCTCTCGCCATTTTTGAATCAAAAATTTACAGGTTGACACAAAAAAGTATGAAAAAAAATTATTTTTTTGTAAATCTGGCAACATGGCAAAAGTTTCGAAAATTTTAATAAGATGAAAATAAACTATAGGGTATACAAAATATATGTGTAAAACTTTATTGCCGTTTTGTATAATAATGGCGTCATCACCCATAGCAACTGCCACTTCCGGTTGTGCGATTGGCACCAAAATCTAATCAGATCTAATCTAGGGTATCAGAATCCTGTATGCAAAATTTCAAATTTTTTTATTCAGTAGTTTTTGAGTTATCGTTACTACAACATCCATCCAAACACACACACACACACACTAACACACTAACACACACACACACACACTAACACACACACACACTAACACACACACACACTAACACACACACACACAGACATCATCGCGAAAATATTAAAATCGTATTCTAGGGACCCCAAAACGTGTTTATCAATTGAAAACTCACTACCCAATTTTTAGCATGATTCCTATACCTCTCTTATCTGAAGGGCGAGAGGTAAAAATCGTAAAAAACGGAAAAGAAATTGGAAATATCTGGAACAAATGAAAAAAAAGAGGATAATATTGGGAAAGATCGAAAAACGCGAGTAAATTAGAGAAAAAAAATTGGGGAAAGATGGGAAAAGTTAATGTTATATTTATTTATTTTTTTGCAGGTCACTTTTGTTATACTTCACAATAATTCTTCAGTAGCTAATGAAAAAATGTCATTCTGATTATGTCTGTTTAAAAGACTAAAATGTCTTCATAGCGTTATGTCCATAAATTTCGTGTTGCGTAAAGTTCTTGTGTTTATTGTTAAAGTGATTTTTTCGGGCCCAAGTACTAAAAACATCATATGTTTTTACGCCGTGTAATATTTTAGATATTTAATTCATTTAAAAATAACATTCTCACCTGTGAACCAAAAGGGCTTGCACCGCTACCAGCTTGGCTAAAATTCGAATAATTTTGATGATAAACATAGTTAGAAGTTGAATTCATGTTAGAGTTCTGAGGGTAGTGTACACCTTGCATGTGAAAACCTTGTCCGTGGTTATATTGCCCCCCGTAAGAATTAGGAATTAGAACTTGGTTGTTTTCCGGAGGAGACGTCGGATGACGAGCGCGTAACTCAGCCATGAAATTTGCTTCTTGTGCGTAACGACGTTGAAGTTCTTGTTGCCAACCGCCATCCGATTCTTCGTCGCCATCATCTTCGAAATCTAATTTAAAAATAACGAAAGTTATTAACAAAAAATTAATTATTATATTGTCCTTAAAATTACTTGAAACTAGATTATTTTTTATTACAGTTAAGTGTATCTGTACAATGTGCTATAAATAATCCCGTATAATCGGCAATTAAACTGTAACAAGCGCGCGTTAAGAGTCCAAATTACAATTAAAACTACCCTAAACTACTCACCGAGGGGTTTTCTGATTGCACTAGCCTCTGGACGGATTGAAGGTTCTGCAATGTAACAATCACTCAACAGGCAGCATTCCACATACTCTAACATTTAATTCTTTTTATAAATATATTCAATATGCGGGATGTACTGTGGTGAAAATAATTAAAAATAAAATAAAAACTTACCTACAAAAATAAACTGCAAAAATCTTAAAATATATAAATAATAACGATTAGCCTGTATGAGTATAGAGACTATTATAGTTATAGAAGTCGTATCCATGAGTTTAAAATTATTATAAAAATATTGTTTCTATACAAATACAATAAAAATAAAAAATAGCAAGTAGTTAAATTAAATAAAGAATATAAATAAAAAAATCCTCGATAATGTGACTTTGTTTTATGATGACAAAAATACAAATTACGTAAAATTACAAATCACACATTGCATGTTTTTGAAATTTTATTAAAAAAAAAACTATTATCTATACGTTCTATTTATTTTTTATAATTTTATTAACAATCATATGTAAAAAAATGAAAATATACATTTAAAATATTCAACAATTACAAATAAATCATACAACAAAATAATTTGAGTATTGGTTTTTGTGTGATGTATACAATCCCATGCTGCATACCCATTCTCTTTGAATTTGTACAATAATATCAATCACTATTATCAATAAGTACAAAATTTATAATTAAAAAAATAAATACAAGGTTTCCTCAAATTTATTAATCGTCATTTAAAGGATGAGAAAAAATAATAAAACACTTGAACTGGGATTCATTTTTCCATTTCCAATAAAGAGAAAAGTTATATAAAATTCATAAGAAATATTGAAAGTTTCAATTCTACTAGTTAAAACTTACAGGAAACGTTGAGTAAGTATTAAAAAAAAAGGAAATGAGAAGTCGAGAAAAACATTGACACAGACTTCCAGAATTATGTCCTTAATCAAAGAATCTTCTGCTTTGAAGAACCATATAATTTTTTGGAAGCCGAAAATCTGATTGAAAACTACTGATAGAAAATCAATTGATCAAAAAAATCATTCGTTTGAAAATCATTCCACCGAAAAATCAATTGAATGAAAATGCAGTTGAATTGAATAATTGGCTTATAATATTCGAAATCCATATCGATTCGTTTTCATCACACCAGGTGGCCTTATTTTGAAATATTTCACTAGTGAAATTTGCAATATTTCGAACAACCCAAGTTTTGAACTGATTTCGTCAATGAAATTGAATTCGAAATCGAAATAATTTCACAAATATAATCCGCATACTGTTTACCGTTATTCGAAATGCGTAATTCACTTGCGAAATAAGATTTGGTTAGGGTTAGGAATATATCGTCGTAATTTTATCGGACATGAAGGGGTAGACATCTTTTCTATCTACATGATATACATTTTTTTGTAGACGGTTAATTTTTCCTGTAGTATTTCGTAGACGATAATTTTTTTAATAAAATGGCAAATTTGAAGGATCTTCAACAAATTATGGTAAATAACGTTGTGGAAGTAGTGAAAGATCACTGTTTAAATCTTTTTTGGTCAGTGGGGTGGGTTTTTCAACATTGGATTATCTTCAATGTATTGAATCACAGCTTCTTTTTGTTGTTTATTTACAAAAACTCTTTTATTTTTTAGTATAGCCATTACTCCAAACAAATAATTTCAAAAATGTAATTATATACCAATAGCTCCCGTTAACTTCGCGTACGAAGGCACTAAAACACATTTTTAGTAGAAATATTTGCAAGAAATTTTGAATATTTTTGTGGTTGATTTTGTTCTACTTATGAAAAGTATTGGCTTATTTAGAGTTTAGAGATTATAATTTGTTGTTCATTAATTATAGAAAATGTGAATATTTTTTTATTCTATGTTAAGAATTGTTACATACCTACATAATCGAAGACAATTTTTTTTCCCATAGATGTAGAGTTATACCTACCTGCAACCTTTTTTAATATAAATATGAACCTAAAAAGTACGAAACAACAGGTAACGGAATAAAAAGTTCTTTAATTTACTATCTACTCAAATTATTTTCAGGATATAATAGCAAATATCGTGGACGAATTGAAAAAGCTTGTGGATCTATAAAAATGTATGGAGTATGCCCATCTCGTTTAAAAATCTTACATTTTCTTAAAAATGGTCATCAGAATTGGTATGAGTTTCTGTTTTAATTTTAGAAAAAAATCGCTGTATGTCTGACTGGGCCAATGGCTCTTAAATTGGTACTATACAAAATACTGTTACTGTCTTGGGTGAAAATCTTCCAATACTTCGTGACGAAGATTTTTGTTTAGGATTTATTAATGTAAGTTGAAGGATTTCGACAGAATAATATGTATGGATGGAACACATTGCAAAACAAACCAAAACAGAAATAGGGTGTTTCCAGTGACTTTTTTTAAAGTAATTGATTAGACCAAGTAGTACACGAAATTTTTTTAAGCGCACTTCGAGTCAGAATGCAAAACTTCATACTGCAAAATATGTAAGGTATGTATTCGTCATATGTGTGATTACTCACATTATTCAATGAAAACTACTATGTGTGAACACATACATTTCTTTGTTTATATGAGCAGGGTAAGTGAAGCAATTCTGTTTTAGGTGAAGTTGTGGAAATATTTTTAAAAGAAAAACCATCAGACATTAAAGCTGGGCATCGCAAAGAAATTGAGAGGTTTATTGAGAAAAAAGATGTGAAACAGATAGAAAAACATGAAAGGTGTAAGGGACAAACTAAGGCAGAATTCTTTACTTAAAAAAAAAACTAAAAAAAGACCTAATTTCTTTACATTTTTTTTAAACTTTTTTTTTGTAGTCGTAGCATTTGTTATAGGTGTATGTTAGGGCTTCAGTATTTTGTACTTGAATTTGTGGTAATAGAGTTTAATATTAGTTTCTAACATAAAAATATAGAATTAAGTGTGTGTAAATAATTCATACTTTTTTAGCCATTAAATATATTGTAATTAGTGTAGTTTTTTGAAAAAAAAAACTTTAATTCGTAAGTTTCTTGCACTTTACTCTTACGAGTTGTAATTGAAACTGCACATATCCTTTCATTTCAATAAACTGGTAGAGGATAAGTAAATGTCTTTTATTTCATAAAAAATGGATATATAACAATAACATCATTCACAGCATATTAAAAAAAGCTTGTAAAGTTTATAAGTTCTAGGGTAAGAATTTTTACCGATTGGTATGCTCAACTGGGTATGGAAAGTCACAAATCTGGTGTAAAATTAAAATTCCAATTGAATATTTTCAATCTCTCTTATACCTACCTATTAATTTTTTAATTCGTACTGCCACATAAAAATGTATACATTTGTTTCATATTTATATTAAAAATGGTTGCAGGTAGGTATAACTATATACATCTATGAGTAAAAAATGTTTCTTCGATTATGTAGATATGTAACAATTCTTAACAAAGAATAAAAAACATTCACATATTCACAAACTATATAGCTTGCTTTGATTCTCCTATTACGAAATATTCTATAATTAACGCACAACAAATTATGGTTTCTAAACACTAAGAATAAATGTATAGCCGTTTATGTACCTTAACCAAAGAATAAGCTTTATCCGACGTTTGTAAAAGCGGCCCTAAAAATAAGCCAATACTTTTCATAAGTAGAACAAAATCATCCACAAAAATATTCAAAATTTGTGTTCTTGTAAATACTTCTATTAAAAATGTGTTTTGTTTACTGTAGAATTGAGGTTAGATTTTTGTATTCTTTTCTTGTGACAGAACGGCATGCGCGAATTTAAATTTCGCGCGAGACCAATCTTGCCGACAGTAGGCGAGCCGATCCGAGGATTCGGTGCCTTTTAGTGGCGCCTGACACTTCTAGTACAAATTTTTATAAGCTCTCTTTTCATAGTCATCTGCTATAGATATTTTGATTTCTTGTTTGAAATCAGCGATAAATAAATTGTATTCAGAAACTAATTTGGGTACCACATTTATCAAAGACAACCAAGAGTACCACATGTGGTACCCTAGTACCACTCTGGCAACACTGAAGGGTTAGAAATTAATAACTCCATCGATGCCAAACCGTCTCGTTCGAATTAAATTCATTTGAGTGAATTTATACAAATTTCATTTCATTGGAATTGAAAACCAGGGATAGCATTTCGAAGGTGAATTAAAAATCGAAATATTTCACGTGTGAATTGACTTTCACTTATATTCAAAACTTGGGCCCCAGGGGGGCTGGTTTTGAATATTAGTCAAATTCAATTCATAAATGAAATATTTCGATTTGTAGTTCACTATCGAAACGCTGTACCTAGTTTTTAATTGCAGTGAAATGAAATTTTTATAAATTCACATAAACGAATTTAATTCTAACGACACACTTTGGCAACAATGGAATACCTGCAAATTAGTTCAAATGACGTCATATACATATGAATATTAAATGTCATTGTGATTAACATGGAGAAAATGAGAAGATTAATTGAGGTTAAAAATAAAAGTACCAAAGATTATTTAGTGTAGTGTGACCATACGAGGTAGAAATCTACTTTCGTGGTAGATTTTGGTCGATTCTGACATCTTTCGGCGATTTCTGTAATTACAGTCTTTCCATCTAACGGCTAATGGTACAACCAATGTAAAATCGTTAGAAAATACATTATTTAAAGAATTAGCATTTTTAGATCCCAAAGAAGTAGTTTATTCTGAGTATGTTAGTTTAGCCCCTCTTTTGGTTCAGTTCCTGAAGATATGGAACAAATTATCGATAACGAATTTCGTGATCTACATTTAGACCCAAATATTACTGATTTGCTTGCGTGTGGAAGTAGCACGATATGTCCAAACGTACCAAACGTAAAAACATTTTGGGTCAATGTTGGCAAAATTTGCCACTATAATAATGAACCAAAGTATCTCAACATAAGTTACATTTGCCAAACAACTACTTTGTGTACCAGTGGCAAATGTCAAATGTGAACGATTTTTTTCGGATGTGAACAGAATTAAGACTAAAGACAGGAACAGATTTATAAATAGAAATGTGTATTCTATTATACGCGCAAAAGAAGGTTTCTTTAAAAATTCATGTACGAGACAAATTTCAAGAACGTAAGAAAATTTCACACCGAAATATTAAAAAAAATACTAGGACAATGAGGGTTTTGATGGTAAATGTAAATGTCATTTTACTATAAACGTCAAAAAACTTCCAGCGTAATTTCATGTTCCTTTACTCCGAGAAGAAAAATTCCAGTGTAATTTCATGCTCCTTGACTCCAAGGAAGAGAAAAATTTCCGGAAATTTTTTTAGTTGCTATGGTAACGATACAAAATACAGGCTTTTAATTGGTCGAAAATGTTAGGTGTGAAATTTTCTCTAAAATTTTGGGTTGAATCTGTAAATATAGCAAATTACTTATTGGAAAAACTTTTGAATTATGGATAGGACGAGAACCTTCATCAAAACACCTACAGATTTTTAGTTTGAAATAAAAAGCCAAATAGAGGAAAATTTTTTCCGAGGAATGAACAAAGAATTTTTATGGACTATTCAGAAATTTCAAAAGCTTTCAAAATATGGAGACCACAAATTAAAAAAATAGTAATTTCAAGAGATGTAAAAACGCTAAATAAAATGACAGATGAATTTGAATATTTAAATTATGAAACTATACCTGAAAATAAATAAGATACAAATGTAAATAAAATAATAGTAGACATATCCAGGCACAGAAATAATATAAAACAAAATGAAGAAAATTCGCAAAAAGAAGAAGAAAACTGGGCAAATGAAATTGTTACGTTTTCTTGTTTTCATTCTTCCTCTACTCTGTATATTTTATAGTTTCATGTTCGCTTGATTTTCCCTTTCCTATTTATCCGCGTCATGTCCCTTTCTCTCGGATTTTTATATAAATTACCTTCCCGTGCTAAGAACCTTCTTTTATCTCTTTAATATCAGAAATAGACTTGTATATCTTTATATTGCCGGTGTTTCTACTGAAGATTTCTTTCTTGTTTCTCCTTTAGTTATAGCAGTTTTTTTTGGCTATTTGGACTTTTCCTGCTGGTTCTAACGTCAGAGACGGTTGTTTTTCTTCTGGAGGGTCAAGTTTGCCGGGTCCAGGAAGAAGTTTTTTTTTATGGACAACCGAGGACGGAACAGTTTACATCTATAACAACAAGACCCTCAACCTACCTTGAAGAAGCTATGTTTTTTTTATGAAGAAAAAAGAAAAAAAATAACTCTGAATAGTACTATAAAATAAACAAATATAACGTTTCATTTGAGTTTAATTTCCTTAACCAAAAAAAAAAGAAAACAAGGATTTTGAAATATATCACAGTTTTTTTGTCAATTGTTTCTAATCACACCAAAAAATCAACTGACTGGCGCCCAAAAATTTTGTATTTAATATTTTACTTCTGATATATTTCAAATTCTATTCGTGGAACGAACCCATAATATAATTTGAGCTTAATCACATCAATTATCTTTTACCTTTTTATATCGTTTCAAAATTCGAGGAGAAAACATTTTATTTAACATTTTTTTGTAATATGTAAAATATTGAAGTTAACGAGGGGAGGGGGGCGACGGACTTTTGGTCTCACTGTATATTTTTACGATATTATCAAAGCTCCAGTACCAAAATGAAAATCCACCCTGTATAAATATTTGGTATTTAATATTATAATTTAATTTCATGGCTTTTGTAACGAAGTTACTTTTTATTTTTTTTGGGACATCCTGTACTATATTCTTTAAATTATTTTGAATTTATAATTTTGAATTAGTTGGTTAAATTTAATTTTAATAACAAGTTTGCACCCCTCTTAATTTATTAACCTGTATACAAATAATTTATTGGACGTCTATGGATTTTTTTTTTAATTTTGTAAACTGATAAGACAAACAGCATAAATCGATTCGCGCATATTTTGATTTAAGTGGGGCTAAGGAAATTAATAAAAAGGCCGGGAGCCGCTAAAATCTCACGCTCTTCTATCTGACTTATTGGCCTTCTCCGGAACAAAATAAACATATACCGACCGACCGAAGTTTGATTTGTGCTGTGTTGTGTCTTATCAAAGGTAAAAATATTCTTTTCTTTTGTACAAATTTGTTTTTATTATTATAACGTTTGAACAATAATAAATATCATTTGACTGCACTGAACTATTAATTGACATAGGATTTCCTGCGTATTTGTGTAAATAAAATATTTCATACTGTTTTTTTTTAAACTAATACAGTTTTAAACAAATAAAATCTAATTTCTGACAGAAAGTCCGTTTAGTTCGAAGATTTTGAAGTAACGTCCCTTGTGTTCGCCGTAGTCCGGGGACACAAAAGGCTGTTTATTCAAAACACTTCGGATTAAGAACGGGAAACTGATTTTGGGGATTGGACTCAGAAGTTCGGGAATTTCGCCCTAGTGATCTCCGTAGCCCGGGGTCATAGGGGGCCTCTTATTCAGAGAGCACTGAGTCAAATCTAGAAAATCAGGAATTTTCTTTTTTACCTCTCGCCCTTCAGATAAGAGAGGTATAGGAATCATGCTAAAAATTGGGTAGTGAGTTTTCAATGGATAAACACGTTTTAGGGTCCCTAGAATACGATTTTAATATTTTCGCGATGATGTCTGTGTGTGTGTGTTAGTGTGTGTGTTTGGATGGATGTTGTAGTAACGATAACTCAAAAACTACTAAATGAAAAAATTTGAAATTTTGCATACACGATTCTTATACCCGAGATTAGATCTGATTAGATTTTGGTGTCAATCGGACAACCGGAAGAGGCACTTGCTATGGGTGATGACGCCATTATTATACAAAACGGCAATAAAGTTTTACACATATATTTTGTATACCCTATAGTTTATTTTCATCCCATTAAAATTTTAGAAACTTTTGCCATTGTTGCCAGATTTACAAAAAAGTAAATTTTTTTCATACTTTTTTGTGCCACCGTGTAAATTTTTGATTCAAACATGGCGAGAGGTCATGTGGTGGCCACATCAGATTTTTTTCAAGTACCGTTTAAACATTTTATTTAATTAATTAAATCTTTTAATCAAGAAGTGTAATCACACCGTTTTAAAGTTAATTTCATTAATTTTGATTTATTTATTATTTTAACACCGGCATATTTGCGTTGAAGACGCAAATACAACAGAAAACCTATGTCATTTTGCCTTATAACGCTTTCCTGAGTAGATATCATTTTCACCGTCACTGCAAATTATTTTCACACGCTTTTTCCTAGAATTTCACGCTATCATGCATTGCTTTTAATTAATTACTGCTTACCGGTATATATTTTTTTTTAAAGAAGTTGATCTGTATTTTTTTTATTGTTGCTTAAAACACCGCAAATTTTAATATAGCTTTCCATAGTTGACAAGAATTAATAGTTATAAAAATAATTACTTATTTGCAATTTTTCATTATCTTAACAAAAGCAACCGGTAAATTCAGGTTTGGCACTGTGAAACAATTAAAGCCCGTTTTACACCGTGCTTCCCTATTCAGTCTACGACAACAGACTCCTGGAATTACTGTAACCTCCATCTGTTGCTACCCTGGTACTCTTGAGGCCGTAGATCGAGAGTCAGTGGAGTAAACCATTCCAAAAATCTGGCGCCCGAGGCAATCTAGTTATATACCGAAACCGAGGGTGTCATAGTGACGATAAGGCTCTTTTAAAGGAAAAGAAAAGGCGCGTCACACTTTAGTCAAAATTTAAAAACAAATGGAAACTTTTTGAATTTTTTGAAATCTGGGTCGAAGGTAAAGAATTTCAATGTGTAAAATCATCAAAATTTGAAGTGGGTCACTGGTAGCTAGCAAAAAGATAGTTTTTATTCAGGGAGTCTATTTTACGAGACGATCGAAGTAAGACCTTAAGTTAAATTTGAGAAGATAAGAAGAAATTAAAATTTAATCCATTAGCGGAGCTTCTTGCTCCGACTCCTGGGAATTTAAAAGTTTAACATGTGCCTACCCTCAAAAGGTTTGTCGCCAACAGTGTGAATTAAAAGTAAATGATACTAATAAATAAATAAATAAATAAGTGTTATGTTTTAAGCAGTATCACTCTTATTTCTAACAAACCTTAGCAAATAAACCATTACACCCCCCAAGAAACGTAACAATATAAGAATGCTACAGGCAATAAAAAATTTGATTATTCTTCTTAAGATATCGTTAATGATGACAGACTTCGAGAAATCAATTGTGAATGCCATCAGCACAATTTTTCCGGCAGTAAGTCGCAAAGGATGTTATTTTCATTTCAGCCAATGTCTGTATAGAAAACTTCAATCAATAGGAATAAAGGATAAATATGATACAGATGCAGACTTTTCATCAGCTCTAAAATTATTCAATGCTTTGGTATTTGTACCCGAAACTATGATCACAAGAGCATTTCAACTCTTCTGTACACAAAATTCTCTACCTGACAAAATTGAAGAATTTGTTGAACATTTCAAAGAAACTTTGATAGGATGGACCACTAAATGGAACAAATATAAAAAGCCACCATCAATGTAGAACTGTTTCAAGAGTATTGTAGCTAAGAGTATTCCTCTGACAAATAATTCAGGATTTCAGAGACAGATAAATGCGAAGAAACCATCATTTTGAAACTTCATTGATGGACTGAAGAAAGGACAATCTTTTACAGAGTTAAAAAGCATAAAATTGGCTACCGGCGATATTGCAGACAAGATTAAGAAATACAAAGATATCAAATGTCACTTGAAACTGAAATAATGAAGAACTATTGAATTTCATCAAATATATTTTGTTTATGTTAAACTTCAATCAATTATTTATTGTTGAAATAATCATTGTTTTTGAATAAACTATGTGCGATCCAAATGTAGTTCAATCAACTGCAATTTCGTTGAGCATTTAATTTTTCGATTCATTGATTTTGACTTATTGATTTCAATAAAATTTCTGATAGGGTTTCCAATCTTTGTCAAAAAAATCGACAAGTAAAAGATCGATCTTGGAAAAATCGGATAACAAAACATCGATCTCATGAAAATCGATTCAAATTTGAAACTTGAATTTATTTTTTATTAAAACAAGCAAATTCTGTTTAATATCTATTTTGATGGTTTTATAAAGAGAATATTTTGATTAAACCTATTTTAATAATATAAATATTATTATTTATCATGTATTCACTGGTTTGGTAGTAAATTAGGTAATTTAACAGTTAATTATTTTATATGGAATCAATAACCGTGTAGTAGGTTTTAGTCAAATTTAGAAATACCTACACAAAAGAAGGATCTCCGATCTTAACTATATTATTCGATCCTTAGATCAATTTCGACTTAAAAAAATCGATCCAAAAAATCGAAAATCAAGTCACAAAAGATCGATTTTCGATAAGATCGAATCGAGATTGGAAATCCTAATTACCAGCGACCTAATTTTATCACTAGATGTACCTCAAATAACTTTACTATATGATATGGTAGTTGTTTTTATCATCCTTTAATCAGATTTTAATAATTTTTAAAAAATACCTTGTGTATGCCAAATTAAAATAAATTTATACAAAAATAAAATATTTAAAAAAATAAATAAATAACAAATTATATGTAAACAACGCGAAACTAAAATAGCAAAATATGATCAACAAGCCTGTTTTTACTGGGGTGAGATTCTAATTATCAGTACCTGAATTCAATTCCCTTACTAAAGTCGACATTGCATTTGTTACTGAATCTGCTGCTACTAATAGATCGTTCCTAAGAGACCGTCCCACAGATCCAGGAGTACCATTACCATTACCTAATAATAATTTATATTAAATTAAAAAAAATTCTTTCTCAGAAAATTGTAGACAATCTTACATATATACTTTTTTAGTTGATCTACTTATAGTATATTAACATGAAGATGTTTTATTTAATGTAAAAAAAAGTTAATTTTAGTTAAATCTGGTGATCTGGGAGGATATTTTATTGTAGATATAAATATAATATATTTTTGGGAATGTCAGTTTGAATTTATTTGAAGTTTTTTGGTATTTAAAGTTTATCTTAGCCTAACAAAAATTTACCGGAGCAAACCAACAATGTTATTATTTTTTATTAAACACAGTATTAATTTTTAAATTAACAAATACATACTTATATTATTCAAGATAAATATTAATTGTAATTGTACAGTTTGTATTATTACTTGTATTTACTCTAAAAGTTGAAGCAACAGGATACTGAAATATCACTATCAATGTCAGATATATTTGCGTTTAGTCAAGAACTGTCAAAATATTTTGTGTATTCAAACACTGTGATTTCCATATCAGCTGTGATTTTGTTAATGAAATTGAACTGCTGTTGATTTTAAAGCACTAAAATATTTATTGGCAATAATCTAATTTAATAATTTTAACAATTGCACGAAAAATAGTGTGTATACCACGGCCGCGAAACTTTTTGGCGACCTCAAGATTATCTTACCTCGGCGATACTCTTTCTTTCGGTCCGCCAAAAGGGTATTTCGCGGCATAGGCATACAAATAACTATTGAAGTGGGATTTTAGTTTTATTATCTACTGCTCTAAAAACTATCAAAAAACCGTTAACAACCTCTTTTTACCGTCAAACGAGGTAATTTCGATCCTAAGTCGATCAAGTACGACCCTAGAAAATAGTGCGTAAAATGGAAGGGTTGCGTTGTTATCTAGTTAACAGCTATCTACGAGTGTAGTCGTGCTCGAGTGCGGAATGTTTTGTAATACGTAAGGTAAGTAGTAGAAAAACGTTTTTAACATCTTGCGTAGAGAAAAAGGATTCGTAAATATGCGGAAAAATGTAGTTTTTTGTGAATGCGAATAAACAAAACTAACACTATATAATGGGGACGTGCGATGCGGTAGGTACAGCAAATTCATTTGTAGTATATGAAAATCTACTTAAAATTATTCATAAAAATAGGCTTGGTTAACTTTGAAACGCTGCGATTACTAAGAAATAAATTTTCAAAATTTCCAAGTGACGTCAGCTACATTAATTTGTTTAAAGTAATGTAGATGGCACGACAAGGTATAATTTACAGTTATCTGTCGAGTATTACTAAAAGAAATAGCCTTAGCGAATTTGACCATTTAAAAAAAAAGAAGAAAAAATCAAAACACATATGTATGTGTAGGCGACACATAAACATTAAAATAATAGGTTATGTTAAGGCGGCATCCCACGGCGTGTGTATCGGCGATCCTGGCTCGTGGCTTGAGTTCGTCTAGGCTCGCCTAGGCTTGGCTCGTTAATCTGGGCTTGGCAAGTGGATGAGATCCCACGACGCGTGAAATGTCGTGAAGAATGCTCGTGTTGGTTTGGCAAATTTATTTTTTAGTCGTGCCAGTGGTGTTGCAACATGAACATGAATAATCGACGAAGACGAAATGCAGCTTGTGTTGCAGCCACTTATTACATCATGTTGGGTAATTTTTTAAATAGCCTTTGTATAAAAGCCGCAATATGTAAGTACTTTTATAGGTTGCCTCTTTAAATTCAATACAATTTTTTCACTTTATTTTGATATTATAGCGATTGACTTATTTATTGTCTATGTATCTTTTTAATTTTTTTTTATTATTTTAACTTGCAATGTATGTACAGGGTGTAATTTAATTGATGGCTGAAAATGCAGGATATGATTCCTTAGCTCATTTTAGGAAGAAAAGTTCATATGAACATAATATGTCCTAAACCTCTTAACTTTTGAGCTACAGGTTGTTAAAGTTTTAAGAAAAAAATCGTTTTTTACATTGCAGTAGGCTGGTGCCCTATTAAAACTTTAACACCCTGTAGCTTAAAAGTTAAGAGGTTTAAGACATATGTTCAAATTAGCGGAGGAATCATATTGTATTTTTATTTTTCAATTCGTTTCCACGCATCATGGACCAGGTTCCTATTTTTGTGGGTTGGGTCTGTAACAAAGTTACTTTTTCCGTATTATTTAAAATATATAAATTAAATCGCGCACGGCACTGGAGTAAAATTAAATTAAAATTGTGAATAAAAGACCAGTCGTACCAGTTGAACCTTCGCCAGGCAGATGGAGACACTCTCGCCTCTGCTTCTTAGACGCTTAAGTTCGTATCGAGTAGGACAATTCAAACCGTTGTCAGCAGCTTCAGAGGCAGCGAGAAGCCAGACTTGCTGTGGCCGTCAAAATTGGAACAGCAGTGCAGTCCGTCGACCTTTAGAGACAGGTCAAGTTGAAGCCAACTTCAGTTGTATCCGGAGTCCAGAACCGTCAGTCCGACTACACCACGCCGCCAAGCCAATCGTCCGTTACACACCTTTTCTCCGCCGGATTTTTTTTGGTAATCAATAAAAGTTTTACTTATTATTAATTGTTTCTCTTCTAACATCCTAGCAGCTAATACCCAGGTTACGCAACCAAGTAGGGCAAGTAAAGACCACCCTTCTGGCCGCCAGTGATTTTGTTCGATACCATAACGACCCCTGGAGTATTTCTTTCTCCACTGACGCTGCCCGTGCAGTGGCCTTCACACTCTAAACGGAATGTGGCGCCCGAGGCAATCTGAAACCTGGACTAAGGCGCCAAAGTGACCCGCAACGACCAAAGTGTCGTCGCAGGTCCCTTGGGTTCCATATCGCCGATTCACCTTCGTAGAAAAATAAAAACTCGAGCATCAACTCGTTGGACCACTCCATAATTATTTTTTCCGTCATCCTGCCAACCGTTCGCACCAAAAGTCAAGACGCTACTGACCTGATCCGAACCTCCGTACTCGTTTCGAGCAATCGTTGGATCGGGTTGAACATGACACGAGCCGAGCTCGAAGAGGCTCGCTTTCCTTTGAGTATCGTCAAGTTTACCGACAAAAAGCGGGTACGTCCAAGCCGCGCCAAAAATGACGAGCTGCCCCATAGCTGCCCGGTCCCACGACTCGTGTATCGGCGTGGCTTGCCGATACACGCGCCGTGGGATACCGCCTTTATACTGAAAAGTGAAAAATAAAACGCTGCGCCTAGCAGTACATCGGAAGTACGCATTTATTTTTGCCGTCCACTACGTTTTAAGGTTTACAAAGTATGAAAATATTTCTGTCAGTTTGTTTTTGTCGTAATGCGTATAATACCGGGTGATTCATTTATAGTGGAATTTTGTAATATTTTGAAAACAGGCATCGTACAGAAAAATGTGCCAAATCTAAACTATAATATTTCAGAAGTAGTACTAAATTACATATCACCTACGGGTGGGGCAGGCGGCAAATTTTAAATCTTAAATTTATCGCAAATTCTGATTTCCGTTCGCGAATAAAGAGTAGTTTATTAACCAACCACTCTTCTTCTTCTTAGTTTTGTATGGGCTCAATCCTTAACCAACCACTCCTTTTTTGATTCTTTTTATTTCTTGCGATTATAACGCCATCTGTCGCGAATCGAAACAATTTTTTCAAAGAAATCCTCTGGGTGGAGTGGTTGGTTAATAAACTACTTTTATTCGCGAATGGAAATCCGAATTTGCGATAAAAAATAGGTGTTCCAATTAAGATTTCTAATTTGCCGCCCGCCCCGCCCATAGGGGATGTGGAGGTGGGCGTAATTTAGTACTACCGGATGCTCCCCTCTGAGATATTAAAGTTTCGATTTGGCACATTTTTCTATACGATGCGTATTTTCCGAGATATTACAAAATTCCAGGTTAAGGCCGCAGTGGCACACTCCAATATTCATAACAATAACTAAATGTGACATATGTCATATTAATGTCAAATTTCATAAATCTATTATTCAACAGATGTAGCAATATGTCTTATTTACTATTTATTTCAGCATACATTTGACCAAATTATTTACTCGTTTTAGTAGTGACATTTTATTTCATATTATTTATCTGGTCTACTATACAATATAATTTTAATCTTATTTCATTTTATGCCAAGAGCAAGAAAATCTCTGAGCTCTGCTAGGATATGGCAATGCTGTAAAACTAACTTTGTTTGTTTGTTTATCTTCGATAAATACGTAAAATCATCATAAATATAAATCCCACCAAATATATTTTATAGATATTTCATTACGGACGGACAGATTTCCTTCAAAATTGCCATATGGAGGTTTTTGCGGTTGGTGATTTCAATTTTTTTCTTAAAATTAATAAATTCAAGATTGCAGACGAGATATGTGATTATTCAGATTTTTTTCAAAATTGGTATTTGTGTTTTTTGAGGTCGGATATTATGAATTTGTTTTTCGAAATAAATATATTCATGATGGCGACTTCAAAATGGTGGACGAAATTTATGATTATTAACCGATTCCATTCAAAATTGGTGCATGGGGTTTTTTGGTGTTAGAGATTTTGTTTTTGTTTTCAAAATTAATAAATTCAAGATGGCGGACAAGATATGGAATTATGATTAGATTCTTTTCAAAATTGGTATTGGGGTTTTTTTGGGATGGGAGATTTCATGTTTTTTTTCAAAATAAAAAAATTCAAGATGGCGACTCCAAAATGGTGGACGCAATTTATGATTATTAACCGATTCCATTCAAAATTGGTATATGGGGATTTTTGGTGTTTAAGATTATGAACTTTTTCTCAAAATTAATAAATTCAAGATGGCGGACGAGATATGGGATTATTACCCGATTCTTTTCAAAATTGGTATTGAGGTTTTTTTTGAATAGGAGATTTTGATTTTTTTTCAAAACAAATAAATTCAAGATGGCGACTCCAAAATGGTGGACGAAATTTATGATTATTAACCGATTCCATTCAAATTTGGTGCATGGGGTTTTTTTGGTGTTGGAGATTTTGATTTTTTTTTTCAAAATTAATAAATTCAAGATGGCGGACAAGATATGGAATTATGATTAGATTCTTTTCAAAATTGGTTTGGGGCTTTTTGGGATAGGAGATCATGATTTTTTTTTCAAAATAAATAAATTCAAGATGGCGACTCCAAAAACTGCACAGAATTTTTTATTTACATTATCAAAATCAAAAAATATTTCTCCTGCAACATATGCAGTAAACCATGATTGTTCATTTTCTCAAATATAAATATTTCGTTTTAACCTAGCAGATAACAGATTGATGTGCTCGGAAAAATAATAAAAATTCGGTTTACTCGCGAGTCCCATGATCAATAGCGTTGTCTGAATAAAGAAAACAACGTCAATAGTGACATCTCATCACCAGCAGCAATACCGAACGCAGTGCGAAACTGGAAAGTTTGGCAAAACAGTTGCGCCTATTGGGAGACAAAAATTCCAAATGTGGAGACAAGTATTTCAAATCTGGAAACAAATATTCCATGAAAATAATTTTGTTAGCGCCTATTGGGAGACACATATTCCATAATGAGACAAATATTCCAAATGTGGAGACAAATATTAAAACACTGGAGACGAATTTTCCATAAAAATAATTTTGTTAGCGCCCATTGGGAGACAAATATTCCATAATGAGAGACATATATTCCAAATGTGGAGACAAATATTCCAAATGTGGAGACAAATATTCCATAAAAATAATTTTGTTAGCGCCTATTGGGAGACAAATATTCCCTAATGAGAGACAAATATTCCACAAAAATAATTTCTTCTGTATTATTAAATTAATTGCGTGAAAATTTAATATTAATTAATTTGATTTGTTAAGTAACAAACGATTATGTCATAGATAAGTTTCATTTTATGCGTTCGCGGTACATAAAAATCCTGAATATATTCCGAATAGGACATGCGCAAATAACTTATCCCTTTTGTAATCCTTAAATGTGTTCTGAACTAGTTCAGGATTAGCTCCGCGAAAATACCTAATATTCAGATTTTTCTAAAAGTTTGGCAACATAGCTTTTATATGATTGTCACCTAATTTGATTGTCGTGACATCTTTTCGAGAGGGTATGAACTAAGACATTACAGGAAATTATTGAAAATCTCCATTATGACAAATAAATTTGACATATATTTCTCAATCGTATTTCCAATTAGATTTAATAAATACTGAATAAAATAAAGAAATATTCAAGGAGCTTACTAACAAAAATACGTAGAATGAAGTCTCCTACTTTTTATCTCTGATTTTAAAAATCACTTTTTTTATTTTTTTTTTAAACTCAGTTTAATAACAGGACAAATAAAAAATAGGAGACTCCATTCTTTAAACATTATACTTTAAGCTGCCAAAGTTTAATTTTCCTTCGTTCAGTAAAATTTAAACGTAATTGGAACTGGTAAACCCGTGTTTTTATACGTCAAAATACAGTGAAACTGCGGCCTTAAATGCCCGGTATACGGTTTCGGTGTAAAACGACCGTAGTTCCCAGTATGGCCAATTTTTTTTATGTTTTGATATTTTTTTAGTTTCCTAAAGACCACATAAAAATAGTGATTGGTAACTGGTTTGATTTGTACAGTAGTTTTTTTCTCCAAAATTAATGTTTATTAGATTTTCCTTTTTTACCTTCTAAAAACCACATATAAAAATAGTGACTGGTAAACAGTTTGATTTATACAGTAAAGCATCTCTTATTTTCATTTTTTTTTCTCAAAGTACGAGATGTAAACTTTAGATTTATTTTATTTTCCGATGTACGGTATAAACGAGTACATCCGATGTACTGCTAATCACGGCGAAAATAAAAACAGGTACAATTTTCTTCTTTTCTCATGTTTACATCTGGTCTCTATTAATAAGGAATTCAGTTATTATATACTGCCATCTCTTAACAGCATTATCAATTAATGTAGATATTTTTAATTTATTTTTTTTAAATATAATAGGGGTTTAAAAAAATATAAAAATTTTTTGTAGGCCTATTTGATAACAACTTTTAAGAGCTAATTTAAAAAAATTACATAATACGTCCCCATTGTTGAAGGGTAATTTCGATCACTTTCGCAGAAGTTTTTACTTTTTAATTTTAAATGCAATATTTTACGTTATGCTTGTTTTTGTAATAAACTAACGTACAGAGAAGGACCTGTTTAGTGTTGCCATTTCCTGTTTAATGAGAGAGTCATTTTATGTGTATATTATTCTGTTGGTTTGTTTTCAGATGCCTCGTCACTACCAAAAAAAGTTTGGAACCCGGGGAAGAAAAATTATAATGAAATATTTCTTCAGTGGTGAAGGCGGTGAAACAAAAAAGTTATTTTTAAATAGCATTCTTTTTTTTGTACAGTTAAGAATTTTATATTTTTTGATGTATTTGATTTAAGTTTTGACTGAACTATGTCGATCTAAGAATTTGTTCCTATGTTTTTCAATTATTTTTAGTTTTTTGTAAATTTTTTTTTGTTATACCAACCCATGGCTGTAAATAAAGACTAAATAAAGAAACATTATTCTATTTTTTGATAGATTTATTGACCTAAAATTACAAAAATTGATTTGGCTGCTTTTTTTTAATGTTTGTTGATCGACTTTACCTTTTTAAAGGATAAAGTCGATCACTCTTTAAGCCAAAATAAAAATTGAATGGTAAATTAAAAAAATAATAATGGCTTCATCAAATGGCTTAATGTTTAAGATATCTTCATTTTTAATTTCATTTAAAAAAATTAAATCGTTTAGGCGCCATGCTAAAAAAACCTTAATTTTGGATCGATTTTACCCCGTTTGACGGTACATCACCAAAAATATTTTTATCGAAACTTGAATTTTTTTAAAAATAAAAGAAGATATTAATTAAATGCCAAGCTGAACCTGAATCACAATTATCAGTACCTACACATTACTAAATAATATATTTTTTAAATATAAAATAAATAAAATGTTTACTACTTTAAAGTATATTGAAAACTTAGCTCACATCTCTTTCATCAGAAGTTTGGGGTTTTTTAACATTTAAATATCTACGAGTTTTTTTTGTAAATGTACATTTACTTAATCAAAATAATGAACGTATAAATTATAAATATTTTAAAGAGGTTTTAAAGATTTAAGTAGACTTCAACCCTGATTAAATAAATAAAAACCTCGGAGATAAAAACAATGTTAAGTACGTAACGAAAAAAAAAAAATTAAATTAACTATAATCAACTAAACTAAACTCAAAACAAGAAATATAACTGAAATAACGCACCCACAAGACAGTCGAATAAATAAGGGCGAAACCAAAGATTAGATATTTTAAAATAAGACAGCCAGACAAAGTGAATAAAATGTGAGAGAGAGAGAGAGGGAATTTCCTGGATAGTACTCCGAAAACATCGAGATATAAGCCGAGGCATAGGCGCCGTCAGTACAGGATGCAATTATTGAAGATGTGCACATATCTGATCTTGAACTGGGCAGTGAAATTAGAAAAGAGGCTTCACTGTACAAAATTGAGTGACGAAGATTGGTGAATATTGCATTTTTTTGGGAGCAAATCAAGAATGTAGATCCCATAGACGAAGAAGGGCAAAATTGCCGAAGAGCTAAGCTCGAGAAAATGTTAAAAAAATCATAAATCATAAAATTGAAATATAAATAGCTACAAGAGGACAACACTTAAATCCCCTATGGCATCGAGAACGACAATATAGGATAACAGCATCTAATTTTGGACTCAGGGGAACTAAAAACGTAAATAAAAATCAAAATCTCGAGTTCGGTTTTTTACTTGAAAACAATATTTTCCCTTTATATACCTTATATACAATTGTATATATGGTATACATATGTAGCCAGAAAGTAAAAATGAAACATTTGATTTTATCCCACGAATAAAAATAAATAATCAAACAAACAATTCTAAATATTTTTTAATTCGATTATTTCAGACAATCTGAGTTTGGACATATTCAAAAGATCAAAAAAAAAATAAAGAAATTGTTTTATCCACAAAAAAATCCCTTTCAACAGATTTAAAAGATAACAATTTTTGTCATTAATTATAAAAGGTTTTTAATATCGTTTTTTATCGAACGTTATTTTTATCCTTTTAGCCCTTCGGTTTTTATCCTTTTTAAGATTTTTTTAAACGTTTTCTTCGTTTTTATCTTTTTTTTACCCATTTTTCTTGTTCCCTAATCTCTTTTAAACTGCTTTCTTCATTTATTTAATATAAAAATCGTAACAACAGAGAAAGTAGTAAAAAATAATAACTGCGTTTGTATTGAATTACGCATGTAGCCGAAATGGGTGCATTTTGGACCAAACTTTTGACTTTAACGGTTCAGGCTTAAGTTTTATTAAAAAGTCAGATGCATAAAAGTTTTAATGACTATTAAGGACTATACAATACACCAAATTTTATTTTAAAATTTTGCTTAGATCAAAAAATATGAATTTTTCTTTAAAAAAATCAGGTTTTTTGCTGCCCCTGAGTTTATTATGGACTTTTTTCAATAATGGCCTTATGAGACGAATCGATCAAGGGGTCGCAATATCCTATGCGTCAATTACTATGAAAGATATAGCCAAAAAACTGAAAACAAAAAACATCCCCTTTTCATGGATTTCTTTCATTAACGAACTTGACCGTAATTTTTGTCCTGTCGATTTTTGGGCAAAGTTTGCACTTAATCTATGAATAATTGCGGACGTAATCCTGATGACAAGAAGTGAATAAAATTACGATACCAAAATCAGTCGAAAGCGGTAGCAATTGATGCGACGCGTCTGTAATAATCGAAATAAAATATTTATTTTTATTAGGGTAAATCTCCCGGCACGCTTGTGGTTTCTCGACGAGTTTCCGATGTGTAGACATTCTATTGCCGCCGTGAGGGAACATAGAAATATCTCTGTGCATCTCGCTCCGAACTTTTCGGGTTTCTCGGACAATTGAAATTTCTTCAGCTTATGGATTCTGGATTTCTCTTAACCGCTCGATCGTACGCTAAGAGCTTAAAATTGAACGTGCAGGCAGCACGCAGCGGTTCAAATAATTGTTTACCAATTTTGCTAGGTAATCATCACCAATATTAGCGACGTTCCATCAGATTCTCGGATTTAGAGTTGAATGGATTCTAAGGGTGCTTGTCATTATTTTTGACACCGCCTGTCCAAATAGATTACTAGTTTTTGCCACTTGTTTACAGTGTAAGGTTAAAAAAATAAGTGTTAAGTTTAAACTCCCCCGAAGAAATGTTTAATAAAATATTTCGTGTGAAGATCAACAGACTTTTAAATTGAAACAAAGAAATTAGGACGGGTATCCCATATTAATATACCTAATCTTTAGCGAAACATTGGCAGCAACATCTTATAGTTAGTCGATCAACGTTACATGCAGATGCAGAAAACTCCTATCCCAACATTTTTAGTCCACACATAATGTGTCTCCTATGGACGCGAAACGTATTAATTTTAGGGTAAGATAAACTTTAAGTCGGTCTATTATGTTCTGAGAAAGAAACTATCACACTCTTTAAAATATATTAATGATTATTAATGCACAATAAAGAACGTACTGAATTGCTTTTTACCCTTTTTATATATCCTTAAAATTGTCACTAATTATATTTTCCGCAATTTTGCCTTCAAACTATTTTTCTATAGACTTATTAGCCAAACAGCGCTTTTTAATGGAAACTATTACACAATCTTATACTGTATTAAATAAAGTGACCTTTAAAGGAATATTTAATAGATCTAACCAATTCATATATCTTTAATGAGATATCTAACGAATTTGTAGATAATAAACTATCAAAAAGATCGCTCACCTAGATTAATATTTGAGGATCCTCCGAACGCGCTTCTCACGTCCCCGCCTACACCCACTAACGAGTCACTGTTATATCCCCGTTCTTGAGGCAAATTATTCATTTGTTCCCTGTTGCCAATCATCATTTGTGGTAGCATACCCTGGCCACTTTGAGAATGTGGTATATGCTGTCCACTTTGTGAATGCGGTATATGTCCAGCTGTAAAATCACATTCATTAGAGCAAACTGTATCGCAAAGATCAACAAGAACATTTCTTATCAAAAGTAAAAAGCTAACGATGTCGATCAAGCTTCACTCTCATTTTTTTCTTGGGATTATACAAATAAAGGAGTCTTGCATTTTTTCCATATTTTCTTTAATTAACCTAAAAGAAGGCATTAAATTTGTTTAAATCAAAGATAAATTTTGTTTATTCGTCTAATTAGTTTACAGAAATAAGATTATAAACATAATTAGTGATATTTTATAACTAAGATGTATAAAACAAAAAAAAGTCTTAGAATCCAAATACATAGAGTTGCATTTGAATTTCTGATGAAACCGAATGTCAATCAAAAAACTTCTAAATACATGGAACATTATTAACTATTTTCTTATGAAATGAGAATATTACCTTGTGAATGAGGTATGTGTTGCCTGTCCCTATCTCTTTCACCCTGACAAACAGGAGGTATGGAATTTGACATGGAAGCATTCGAAGTCAATGGCATTCCCATTGGAGTTTGTGGAGCGCTACGAGGATTTGGTTGATTTGGTGGTTGAACACCTGGTGGTAAAGGTGGCGATTTCGTGCTTCTTGGTGAAGAATTTGGGGTACTACGTGGAGAAGATTGGTGATTCTGTAAATGAAAATTATTCGATAACACGTTTGTATAAAATCATATGATACGACGGTAAACTTAAAAAAAATGAGTGGGTTATCCCACCCAACTTTCCGAACACTCCTAGTAAAGTAATTGTTTAATCGATTATTTTAGTTTGTCTGCATCAAAATACATTAATAAAATTAGTTTACAAAAATAAAAAAAAACTGATTTTTTTCTAAAAAATTTTTTTAACTTTTTATAATTTTGTATAATTTCTATAAGTATTATTTTAAAATTATGAAATATTTCACACATAATTTACTTTTTGATCCCTTCCGTATGTACTATGTACTTTTTTCATTTGTTTTACTATTCTCGATAAAACAAAAGAAAAAAATTAATTTTTTTTTATTTTGTTTAACAGAATTACAATGTTAAATTCGAAGAGACTGAAATATTTTCTAAATTTAGAGTTTTATGTTACCTATCGAATGGTATAAATCCCATTTTAATAACTATTAATATTTTTAAAGTTATTCATAAATTATATTATATTTCAAAAAAAAATTATGAATTCTGCAATTTTTTGAATAAAATTCTGAAAAAAATCATAATTATAGAGTTTTTTACTTGGTATTTTTTTTAATTTTTAATATTATTATTAACCTTAAAAAAAATAAAACTTATTTCTGAATAATTTTAAAGTCAATAAATAATTAATATCTCATTCAATTATTTTCAAAATGGGAAACAGACCTTTTTTTTAAGGTTTTCTGGATCAAAATCCATTAATAAAGTTAGTTTAGAAAACTAAAAAAAAATCAAATTTTTTGTCAAAAATTCATGGGTAAATCCATTGAATTGTTTTAACTTTTTTCATTTTTTGCTGTAACTTTTACAAATACTATGTTAAAATTATGAAATAATTTACTCACATAGTACTTTTGGATTATTTTCGGATGTGCTATTTACTTTTTTCATTTATTTTATACTTATTGATAAAATAAAATTACAAAAAATTAAAAAAAAATTCTTAATTTTTTCCATAATAATTACAATTCTAAATTTTAAGAAACTAAAATACATTTTAAATTTAGAGTTTTATATTATCTTTCGAATGGTGAAAATCACATTTTAATAACTTTAATATTTTAGAAGTTATTCAATTTAATTTAAAATTGTATTAAAATTTTAAATGTTCCTTGGCCATTTTTTAAAAAATTCCACAATTTTTGTAATAAAATTTTGAAAAAAATGATAATCATAAAATTAATTATTACAAATTTAAAGAAATTTTTTTTTAAATTTTTAATATTTTAAATTGAACTAAAAAATAATAATTTAATAAAGATAAAAATTAAAATAAAAACTAGCGGCGAAACTATGCGTAACTCGAAAAAAAAGTTAAGACAAAATTTGTAGAAAATTTTATGCTCTATAATTTTGATATCATGTAATTTTTCATAAAAATCCATAATTTTGTCTCAAAATCTAAAAAAAGTCGCAAAGTCTATATATATTATTTTTCACACCCTCTAGCGACGAAAATGTGAGGAATTCAAAAAAACGGTAATGACAAAATGTGTAGAAAATTTTATGTTGTACATCTTTTATATCCTGTAATTTTTCATAAAAATGCATTATTTTGGTTATTTAAGAAAAATATGAAAAAAAATTACTTTTTCATAAATCTGGCAACAATGGCAAAAGTTTTTAAAAATTTTAATCATTCGAAATTAAACTATAACGTATAAAAAATATATGTGTAAAACTTTATTGCCATCTTGTTTAGTAATGACGTCATCACTTATAGCAACTGTCACTTCCGGTTGTCCGATTAACTCCAAAATCTATACAGGTCGTCTCCTTGTTACCCTAAATATGTATATAAAATTTCATCTTAATCGCTTCAGCCGTTTAGACGCTATCGTGTTCACACACACACACACACACACACACACACACACACACACACACACACACACACACACACACACACACACACACACACACACACACACACACACACACACACACACACACACACACACACACACACACACACACACACACACACACACACACACACACACACACACACACACACACACACACACACACACACACACACACACACACACACACACACACACACACACACACACACACACACACACACACACACACACACACACACACACACACACACACACACACACACACACACACACACACACACACACACACACACACACACACACACACACACACACACACACACACACACACACACACACACACACACACACACACACACACACACACACACACACACACACACACACACACACACACACACACACACACACACACACACACACACACACACACACACACACACACACACACACACACACACACACACACACACACACACACACACACACACACACACACACACACACACACACACACACACACACACACACACACACACACACACACACACACACACACACACACACACACACACACACACACACACACACACACACACACACACACACACACACACACACACACACACACACACACACACACACACACACACACACACACACACACACACACACACACACACACACACACACACACACACACACACACACACACACACACACACACACACACACACACACACACACACACACACACACACACACACACACACACACACACACACACACACACACACACACACACACACACACACACACACACACACACACACACACACACACACACACACACACACACACACACACACACACACACACACACACACACACACACACACACACACACACACACACACACACACACACACACACACACACACACACACACACACACACACACACACACACACACACACACACACACACACACACACACACACACACACACACACACACACACACACACACACACACACACACACACACACACACACACACACACACACACACACACACACACACACACAGACAGACAGACATCATGCTAAAAATGGTATAAATGGATTCAGGTGACCTAAAAACGTAAAGATCAGTTAAAATCTGGGTATGGTCAAAATATCATGATCGCAATACTTTCCTTATATAAAATTTTCTACACATTTTGTCATTACCGGTTTTTTGAATTCTTGATAGTTTCGCCGCTAGATGATTGAGACAAAATTATGGAGTTTTATGAAAAATTTCATGGTATCAAAATTGTAGAACATAAAATTTTCTATAAATTTTGTCTTGACTATTTTTTCAAGTTGCGCATAGTTTCGCCGCTAGTTTTTATTTTAATTTTTATCTTTATTAAATTATTATTTTTTAGTTAAATTTTTATATTAAAAATTTAAAAAAAATATCTTTAAATTTGTAATAATTAATTTTATATTTATAATTTTTTTCAAAATTTTATTACAAAAATTTTGGAATTTTTAAAAAATTGGCTAAGAAATTTAAGATTATATTACGATTTTAAACTAAATTGAATAACTTCTAAAATATTAAAGTTATTGAAATGGGATTTTCACCATTCGAAAGATAATATAAAACTCTAAATTTTAAATATATTTTAGTTTCTTAAAATTTAGACTTGTAATTATTGTTGCCAAAATTAAGAATTTTTTTAATTTTTTTTGTAATTTCGTTTTATCAATAAGTATAAAATAAATGAAAAAATTAAATAGCATATCCGAAAAGGATCCAAAAGTACTATGTGTGTAAATTATTTCATAATTTTAATATAGTATTTGTAAAAGTTATAGCAAAAAATGAAAAAAGTTAAAACAATTCAATGGATATACCTTGATTTTTTTTTAGTTTTTTAAACTAACTTTATTAATGCATTTTGATCCAAAAACTTAAAAAAAAGGTCTGTTTCCCATTTTGAATAAAATTGAATGAGATATTAATTATTTATTGATTTTAAAATTATTCAAAAATAGGTTTTATTTGTTTTAAGGTTCAAATTAACATTAAAAATTTTAAAAAAATTACCCTTAAATTTGTAGTAAAAAACTCTATAATTGTGATTTTTTTCAGAATTTTATTCAAAAAACTGTAGAATTCATAATTTTTTTTTTGAAATTTAATAAAAGTTTAAAAAAAATTGAATAACTTTAAAAATATTGAAGATATTAAAATGGGATTTATACCATTCGATAGGTAATATAATTAATGTATTTTAATGCAGTAAAACTAAAATAAGCGATTAACCAATTACTTTACTAGGAGTGTTCGGAAAGTTGGGTGGGATTACCCCCTCATTTTTTTATTCTTTGTCAATGGACTTATTAAGTAGGAACGAATTTATTGGTTTTATATTAATGAATGAATAGCTTAAAGAACCTAGTTGCTCATGTTGATTTTCATCGTTCTTATAATGTTCATTAATTAATAAAAATCAATAAAAAGTAATTATTATATTTTGAAAGTGGCGCGCTTCTTGGCCAATAATTAACGTTATACTTTCTACAGCATTGCCAAGATTCTAGCTTTGTTCGTCTGTAGACAAATTTGACGTACTTCTTTCCTTCTTTTAATCATAACAAATGAGAACGAGAGTTGCCAGTTTTATTGATATGACAACATAGCCAAATATAATCTGTTTCAATTGGGCCACGTCACAAGCCACTATAGCCCCAATTTTCAAATTTTAAGAATTAATTACAGCCGCAGGATCGGTCTCAGAAAGGCTGGACCCGGTGCAATGTGTTATTGTAGGCCAAAATTATAAAATAAAAATATAAAAAAAAATCACTGGATGAGTCCATTAAATCTAATGAGATATTCCCGAACTGATTCATTTTTAATTTATATGTCAAACTTGATGTTTAATATTTTGATAGTAGAGACTGCCCTGAAGTTATGTATAGTGACTATTTTAGGTAAATGTTTCTCAGCAGGGCAATAGTCGATTTGATTCAATCTGATTGAACATGATAATCCAATCAGATTCTCGGAAATGCATGGTTTAGTAGGTGAATGAAATAATCAAAGAAATTCCCTGATCAATATACTAAAACATCTCCTACTTTATTTATTAAGCCGTCTAAAAATCAAAGTGCAGATGGAGCCAAACAAGAAGTAAGAAATAAAAGTTATACCAGCCAAACTTAAAATAATAAACCAATTAGGAAATTGAAACTTTGAAAAATGGAGTAGAGAAAAATCTTAGTAAATACTCTGCTATCTTACAAAAAAAAACGGAATCCTAGAGTAAAAATAGTAGGGTATACAGGAGAGAATAATGAAAAAGAAACTGAAAACGAAATCAGAAAACAAAACGAATATTTAAAGAAAGTATTTAACAAAAGCACTTTTACCATTTTTATTAAATGTGACGAAGCATTACGGGATAATACGTTGCGAGGCTGAGAATAATCTTCTCTACCATGGTTTATATAGTATTTTTTCTATTACTTACTAGAACATTTAATCATTTTCACAATGATTTACCTTTTATTGTGTCTTTTCATTTTTCTCTCCTACTAGTAGATAAAAAATAAGCTTCTAGTAGTAGATAATAAAATTTACATTGACGTATCCTTTTGTCATTTCAATTTTTCTCTTCTACTTACTAGTAGGAGAGAATAATTTCTCTCCTACTAGTAAATAATGAAAAATTAGCGCCTACTAGTAGATAAATTTATCTTCACGACTCGAATACAGAATAAATAATATCTTCTAATAATAGTAGTGGAAAATATATAATACAGACGAAAATTCTTAAAATCACCAATGGTGATAACAGAATGTATCAAACAGAACTACTATTTACACATGACAGTTGCAATGTCAGAACTATTTACATGTCATGAATATGCAAATACATACATGCACGAAATTCCCTACATAACATGGTAAGGAACCTCATCTTTTAATATTATAATGTAATAATTATAAAATAATTATAAATAACTTTTTCCTAAGCTTACTGTCAGTCGATAGAACGTTCATTAACTTTAACGGTTCTGTATCTAATGACAATGACGTTTAGATTGTGACAATTGTACAAGAAACTACGTAATGTTTTATTCTAAACGTCATCGCCTTTACTTACTGAATCTTTAAAGTTAATGGACGTTCTATTTACTGACAGTTAGACTTTTTTTTGCACTATTATTTCACTTTATTTATTTTCTCTCCTTGGTTACCTAACTTAAAATCAACCATTTTTGTTTTTTTTCTTCTGTTCACTAATTATCGTAAGAAAACAAATTTTATTTTTAGGGAGCACATATTATTGTCACTAACATATTATTATTAATCTACACTTTGTAAAGTACAAATAAATAAGTACTTACCACAAACAGTTTATAACTTTGTGGTGTATTCTATATTTGTACTTACCACAAACAGTTTATAACTTTGTGGTGTATTCTATATTTATTTACATACTAGTATTAGTAATTGTATATTATATTTTCATTTTGGTAAATAAACATTATTATTTTAAGGGAAATAAAACGCCAAGTCAGTACCACAAAGTATAATCATTGACTCACAATATAAGGCAACTAGTTTCGACTAAGTAGCCATCATCAGGTCAAATTGATGATAACATCTAGTGATCAATTTGGCCTGATGATGGCTACTTAGTCGAAACTAGTTGCCTTATATTGACAGTCAATGATTATACTTTGTGGTACTGACTTGGCATTTTATTTCCCTTAAAACATTTGGACCACATTTGAGATATGGATAGATAACCTCTTCGATTTAAACAATATTATTATTATTGTAATAGAGAATTGTAAACCATATACTATTAAACTACTAATATGTTACTTCAATGAGACACATACAAATGTGCTTTGCAACTAGGTGTCTCCATGAAGATATTTTGAATTAAGATATATTTTAAATGTTAGTAATATAATTATGTAACTATTTTTTGTACTTTGTAAAAATAAAAAAATAAACATACTTTTAACATTTTCATTAATCCTTCCAGTTGCATCATGAGTTGTCTCCTTGAATCCTGCAAGGTTGTCAGATGAGTTTCTAATTCGTCTTTTCTCATCCTCAAAGCACGCAATTCATTCATTAATACCGGATTATCTGGACCGTGACCACTATTTTCCAATTCTTGCTGACGTCTGTACCGTGAAAAAAATAAATAAAAAGTACTAAATTAATAATGTTTGTGAATTTTATTAAATTTGTTTTACCTCAGTCTTGCAATTTCTCTCATTATTTCTCTATTTTTTGCTTCCAATTGGTTAATAAGTTCCCTTTGAGCTCTGGTAGAATCCATTCCTAAGCAAGCTTCAGATGGAACTCTCCCCTGAAAGCAGAATATTACTTATAAATGGCCACAATATAATTTTTTTATGAATGAAAATTAAGCACAACATATATGTTAGTCTCAAAAGCAAATTTAATAGTTGCAATTAGGTGTAAAAAACGCACCTTTATAGTTTTAACAATTCTAACGTTAATAGAATCTTTAGGACAAAATTTTAAATTAAGCAAAAAAGCAAACCGATAGGCTACTTACCGTATCCGGTGAGAGAGAATGCGTTCTATAACCGCCTCGAGGCTAAAAGAAGCAACAGCAAAAGCACATTTAGGAAGATCATCCAACATAAAAACAGAGAAATATCAGACAACCGAGTGTAAGTACATGCCATTTATTTATTATTGGTTGTTAACTGTGTATAAATAGATATGTGAAAATTCCATCTTACCATTCCGGATCTGGCTTCTTGGGCTAGTTTAGCTGCGTATCTTGCTATGAGGCGATGTTCATCATCACGAGCACTGTCTAAGCTGATAAACAAAATATCGATTAGTTATAATAAAATTAACTCTACAATTAATTATGTTCAAGTAAGCAAAATACTTCTAACCGATATAGGAAAAATTTTATGAAAGTGGAAATTTGATTATTTTGTTGAAGACACTAGGAAACGAATTGAACTGAACCAAAATGCGCCTGACTGGCGTCTAAGAACCAGAAGTTTTTTCGAAATCCCCTAAATTTTAGTTCAAGATACAATTTCCATACAAAAAAAAATTCAAACTTTAACTGACCTAATGATTTACACAAACTTCAAAATTTTAATACCTTCTAGCTGTGGATCTACTATCAAGACTTCCCATACCATCAAATCCTGCAAAGTTTCCGTCCGGAAAACCATTATGTGAAGGAATAGGCGAAGGTGGCCTAAAAATTAAAAAAACTTGTTTATAATAGGTCACGTTTCTTTAAAATCATATGAAATCGTCTCAATATTTTTTTGGAATCGTTTAAAATTATTTTAAATCATTTCTAATACATAAAAATTGTTAGAGCTCTTTTTAACACTTGTAATTGTCTAAAATCACATGTCATGCTCTAAACTATCTAAATCGTCAGGAATGTTCCAAAATTTGTCTTAATTCGTTAAAAAATGTCTAAAATCATATGGAATCGTATAAAATACTTTGAAAATGTTCTAAAATTGTCAATAACGGTCTTAAACTGTCTGGAATCCTTTATACTAAGTTAAAATTGTCTATAATAGTTTTTACGTCATACTAGTTCAATATCAGGGTTCGAAAATATCATGATATTTATATAAATATCAAATCACATGATATATATCTGATATATATTATTTTTTTAATTTAATTATTTAATTAAAAAACAGTATTGTTACTTGCACAAACTAAATTTTAACACAAACACATTAAGAAAAACCTATATTCTAAACAACAAAACCGTTTATTCTAACTCCAATTAAAAATTAAAAACAAAAATTATTAAAAATAAACAAATATCACTGGGCATATTTTTTGGTGTGTTGAAATACAGTCAAAATACTGCCAAACAGAATGCTTTGGTTTTGGAATAATATTAAATTAAAATCAGAACTAACTTAACACAACAATCAACACAAAGGGGAAACACAGGAAGCGATTATTTGCAGTGTTACCGTTTTCAATAAACCGTATTCTACCAACATTTCGATAATAAACTACCAAAATCTACTATCCAAATCTAACCTGTGTATTATAATCTACTTAAAGTCTTTGACTATCTAAATCTAACCTGTGTATTAAAAAAAAGAAGAAAATATAACACTATTTTATATTTATTTTATTAAAAGAAGTCATGACTATCTAAATCTAACCTGTCTATTAAAAAAAAATATAGCTTTCTTTTTCCACTCAAAACTTATTCTCCACTACGTTCCCTATTGTTTTTCACTTTCCCCTATTTTTTTATTCCACTCTTTCCACTTCTTTTTTTCTACATTTTTTACTATATTTTTTTGTAATTTCTTTGTTTCATAACTTTTTTTTTCCACTTTTTCCCGTTAAAACATTTTTTCTACTTCTTTCCCATTTTTTTTTACTTTTCCCCTACTTTTTCACTAATTTTTTTATATTTCAAACTTATTTCCACTTTATCCCCGACTCATTTTTTCTTTTCAATTTTTATTATTTCAATTTTTTTCTGCAATTTTTCCACCATCCTTTTTTCCTCTATTTTTTTACCAATTTCAATTTTTTTTTCCAATTTTTTCCCATTTTTTGTTTTAGATATTTTTTTACATTTTTTGCCCTACATTTTTTAGTTTCAAACTTCTTTTCCCCTTTTTTCCTAACTTATTTTTTCTCCTGTTTTTCCAGTAATTTTTTGTTTCCAACATTTTTCCCATTATTCCCCCACCCTCTTTCCCCTACTTTTTTAATAATTTCTTTGTGTTCCACTTTTTCTCCTCAAAAACTTCCACATCTTTCCTTATTTTTTTCATTTTTCCCCTACTTTTTCCATGCTTTTTTATTCCACCCTTTCCTCTACTGTTTTCCACTTTTTCTCACACATTTTTTTTACTAATTTCTTTGAGTCAAACGTTTTTTGTTCCACTTTTTCCCCTTAAAACTTTTTCCATTTCTTCCCCTATTTTGTCAGATTTCCCCTACTTTTTTATTTTATCCTTTCCCCTACTTTTTTATTCTGTCCTTTTCCTACTTTTTCCCACTTTTTCTCATAAATTTTTTTGTGTAAATTTTTTTTTCTTCCACTTTTTCTCCTTAAATCTTGTTTTTTTCACTTCTTTTCCTATTGTTTTTCACTTTTTTCCTATTTTCTTCCAGTTTTCCTTACTTTTTTATTCCACCCTTTACCCCTACTTTTTTCACTTTTTCTCCTACATTTTTTACTAATTTCTTAGTGTCAAACTTTTTTCCACTGTTTCACAAATTTTTTTATAATTTAAAATTTGAAACTTTTTTTACCACTTTTCGTCCCGGTTTTTTTCCCCCACTTTTTTAGTTTCAAACTTTTTTATATATAATCTTTGTTTTTTATTTCCAATTTTCTCCCTCTCCCTTTCTATCAGTTACCAATGGAGTGGTGGCGGAAAGATAGGGAGAAAGAAGAAAATAATTACTCAAAAAAAGTGATTTTTTCGTAAAAAGTGGAAATTTGACAGAAACTGACAATAATGAGAAAAAATGGGTAGTTTTAGAAAAAAGGGGAAAACGGGGTAATTTCAAGAAAAAAAGTGACAAAATTTGAAAGAAAAGAGGGGAAATTTTGGAGGAAGAGGGGAAATTTGAGAAAAAATAACAAAAATGAAAAAATAAGAGGTAATTTTTAAAAAAAAATGGGGTAATTTTAGAAAAAACGGGGTAATTTTAGGAAAAAGTGACAAAAATGGAGAGAAAAGAGGGGCAATTTGAGACAAAAAGTGACAGTATTTGAGAGAAAAGAGGGGAAATTTTGAAGGAAGAGGTCTTATGACGAAAATAAGGGGTAATTTTCAAAAAAGGGGGGTAACTTTAGAAAAAAGGGGGAATTTTCATAAAAGTGACAAAGTGAAAAAAGGAAAAATTTTGGACAAAAAAATTAAGACCCTCATTTTTCTTAAAAATGTACTAATTTAGTAGGAAATCTACTGAAAACGGTAACCGTGATTATTTGGGATAGAGGATAAGTAAAAGCAATAAAAAAATAAATCGTGGCGAAGAGCTGGGAATCCCAGTCTGCGCGGGGATGCTTGCGCAACAGCCGAATAAATCGCTACTGATATATTATACATTTGTACAAGAGCATATTGAGACATTTTCGGATGTTTAAAATGGTGGAAAACATTTTTAATTTAATAAATAAAATTATCGATTATACCGGATATATATCAGGATATAAATATCGGATATATATCATGATATATATCACTTGATATATATCCTCCGAACTCTGTTCAATATTATGTTTTTATTGCTTAGTTACCAACTACATAAAGGTGTACTTTATGCTCGTGCGTGCCACAAAGTGCACTTTACAGACCGAAAACTGTACTTTATAGCCCGCAGTGTACTTTATAACCCGCAAAGTGCACTTTACGGCCCGCGATTTTTTAAAATATTCATATTATGTACGCAATAGTGAACTAGTATGACATAAAAGTTTGTATGCACCGCGGGTATAAACAGATGATTATGCCCTCGGAAGACTTACAAACCCTCGGGCCAGACGCCCTCTCGTCGCCCTCAGGGTATAAAAATCTATTTATACCCTTGGCACATAAATAACAATTATATATCCCCAAATAAAACATACTTACACAATGTGGGATAGATTTAAAGTTTTCTCTGGTTGTTCGGGAAACCTTGGCAGGTTATTTTTTTGTTTATCAGGAACACAGCGAAACGATTTTCTCAAGGATTGTCCAATAGTTTTACTCGGTGACTAAAAAATAGTATGAATTAATATTCTGTACACATAGGACACAAGAGGATGCATATTAATAATATACTTACAAATGAAGAATATTCCTTTACTTGATGTTCCAAAATGTGAGGGGAAGAGACTCTACCTCTCCAAAAACAGTCTTGACACAGAGTATAATGCGGACATTTCTGACATCTATAGCGGAAACCTGTAAAGTTTTCTCTTTGACAAGCATCACACTGAACTGGATGGATAACTGAAAACAAAAATAAAATTAATTATTATGATTTTCTTTATCAGTCTTAATTTTTTATATTTACCATTTTCAACATTGGCTAATCGATGTAATAATGGAAGCCAAACTAGCGCTGGAGGACCGGGATCCGACATCATAATATCCAAAAAATCATTTACAGTAACTTTCATGTTCTGAAACCAAAACATACATTGTTAATATTAAAATAAAGTAACAAATCGTTTATGACTTACAGGACTGAAAATAGAATTGGCAAGGGAATCTGTATAATTAAAAGTTGGAGATTCGTAAACTGCTGCAGGAAGAGCCAAAACTTCTTGAAGATATTCATTGAATCTCCATTGCAGCAAAAGTCCATTGCTGTCCGATATTTGCGAAAATATATCTAAAACGAAATATAAATTTAACGATTATTAACTAGTTAAACAAAAAGATACTTACAACGAAGTTTATCCATAAGTTTTCCAGCACATAAAGTGGCAAGGGCAACTTTGATAGAAAATACTCTGATTTTTCCAACATTATCCCTAAATATAAAAAAAAATATTACTAAATAATTATTGATAATAATAATACTCCCCCCTATCACCACAGTATGAGTGAATCCCAGAAACCAATGCTTGTGCAGGAAAGGGACTGTTAATATTCGCTCCTTGTAGTATAAACAGAGATATTTTTTATTAATATTTTCAAATTTACTTACACTGTAGCATAAGCAGCAAGAATCCAGTTTAATAGTAAACTAACGCATACATCAACATGTGCTTGTTGAGTAGGTGGAGCTCTTTTATTCAAACTATGGTAGAGAGAGCATAATAAAGTTTCCAAACGAGCTACGCTCAATTCTTGGGACGGCTCTAAAGCATGTAAACCTTGTTCTCTAAATGCTTCTATAATATTCCAAATATCGACTGCATGCACTGAAATTATTTTCCAGATTATATAAACAAATATAAATCAATCAAAAGTTTAATTATTAAATAATTGAATTGATTTCAAAAATTACAAAAAAAAATCCAACAAACTTGAAATTTGCTACAATTGGATAAAAATTCCAGGTCGATGAGAGATTTTTACTGATTTTTTGATAGGAAAATTAAAAAAGAAATCTCAGAAACTTGAAATTTGCTACAAAGAAACTGTTGATAGGTGAAAAATTATGAAACAATTATTTTTGACTAATTGAATAAAAGTAACTAGAAATAAGGGATGGGAAAGGATTGCCGTGGGGAAGAATTTTCCAGAAAGGATTATCATGTCCTGAAGAAATCAAGGGAAAACCAAATTTCAATTACACAAGAGCTGTCCCACTTTTGTTTTTTTTAAAATGCAATGTTCTACCTAATTTTTATACTTACAGCTGACTTTTTTCTGTATGAATCTTAATTTTGTTGCAGTTCTATATGAAGCAAATCTGATTAGATCAAAATTATGAGCACTCATCTCGTGGATTAAAGCTAATCTGTGGTCGGAAGACCCGGGAAGGCCTTCTTGACCCTGCATAACTAAAATTAAACATTAAACAATCACCAATAGCAAGTAGGTTAATAAATTTCTTCGCTACTTGAAAAATGTCATTTATTAATTAATACCAATTGATAATACTGCTATAAAACGTCAACAAAAATAGCAAAGTGTAAATTAATACAAGAGAAATAGAAAATTAATCATAAAGTAGATTTGAAACCCTTCAAAATATGTTTTTATTCAAAAACATTTAATTTCGTATTGAAAACTGGCTCAACTTTTAAATTATAATAAACAGCAATTTTCATAAATTACAATATTGTAAAACTTACTGTATAAATTTTTTTCTCATCAAATCAGTGAATGTTGTATTATAAACAACAAGATTGTTGACAAATTCAGATAACATCAAATGTTTGATTAACTACATTCGCCATTTTCTTTCCCACTTGCTCACTGCCACCCTTGATTCCCCACTCCTCTTCATACTCCCACACACAACGTTGCCAAAGCTATTGCATTCGTATTAGATCTAGTACATTTTTATGAATTTTAGCAGGAGCGGCTTAAGTTCTTTCGTTATAGTTATTATACATTAACTTGAAAGTTTGATTTTTTTTCATTGTGTGGCATGTGTGGTCCAGTATTAAAGTGTATGCTTTACATATAAAAGTTCCTGGTTCGATTCCGGAGGAAATATTTTTTTTTAACATAGGCTAGATTTAGATACTCAAGACTTCTTTTAATAAAGTAAATATATTTTTTAAATACCCAGGCTAGATTCAGATAGTCAAGACTTCTTTTAATAAAATAAATATGTAAGACTATAATAACTTGTACTGCGTTTAGCCGCGTCTATTTTGGCACGACCACAGTAGAATGATTATATACGGTATTTTTACTATGCGACTTTCAACGGTTTTAATTAAAATGAATTCGTCGATGTTGGAGTGGTATGTGCTGAAAACATAGAGATAGGAAAGGTTAGAGAGAGCATGAAAGAGATATAGGTATTTAATGTAAAGTCGATGTTCTCAACATCTCGACTCGATAATCACCTTTTGTTTTGATTAGGTCTCAGAAAAATGCATGAGCGTCGTTGGTTCAGGGGCGTAGTTATATTTCGAAATTGAAATATAAAAACCATGTTCATGTTTTAATTTATGTTCATCATTTTTTTTACTTAATTATCCAACTTTCAGTGTCAATTCATTTTTATAACAGTTCGTTGATGTACTAAAAAAAATGATAAAATGCTAATATATTATATAAATTAAATCTGTCAACACCGCTTTCAGATATATTTAATGAGTCCTAGTGTAAATATTTAGGGTTTATGTTGGATACAACTTCTCTCTCTAATGCTACATCTACCCTACCATATCTCTGGCAGAAACCGAAAAGCTTGATTGTCGTGATAATTGCGATGTTGCCAATGTCAAATAAATTTTAATACACTTTCTTTGATTTAAGAAAAAAACACAATTTAGTACTAATGGATATGAAAAAAACCTTAAATATATATTATTAAATTTTATGTAATTATTATGAAATTATCCTAAATATCCGATTTCAAGAATTGGGTCCCTGCTAACAATATAACAAATAAATCACAACTCTCCAGAAAGTAACCGTAACTCGTATAATTATCTCACGTTTGGCAACTATGCTTTTGTGACTGGTAGTAAAATTAAGGATATTAAACATCACCTTGATTTGATCAAAGTGCCGACACCGTAGTGCATAGAGAAAGTGCAACGGTTTACTATTATTCTTTGGTGCAACTACTACATATAAATTATTATCCTGTGGTATGACCACAGTACAATGATACAGTAGTTTCACATGCGATACCGGAGTGAAACTACTGTATATAATTATTTTACTGTCGTACGACAAAAATTTATAAAAAAGAAGATACGATTCAGAAAATAAAAAGAAGAAACGATTAACCTTAAATAATTTTGATAAATAAATGTGTATTATTTCCTGTTTAAATGATAAATATTCTTTAAAATGCATAAAATTATTAAAGCCAATTGGAACGCTATTCCAATAGATGGTAAATTATTTACTGGAGATATTGATGGATTAGTAGGAATTGAAGAATGTACTGATTATGATCTAAATGAATTTTCTCAAAAAGAGGCAAGTATTTATTTATAATAATAACAAGTTAACATTTAGAGTAGTAAGGTCCCCCATATTTGTTCAGCTTTAACCGTACTACTAGTTTATAAACTCCATAACAAAATCTATCGTTAATCCATTTTTGGAAGCCCATACATAGGGGCAACATTATTGTCTGTACCATAATTAAAATTAACACATTGCAGTCTTATGTGCACGATTAAAATTGACAACTTAAATTATAGTACTTAAAATGTTTTTTAATAAAGTTCTTCTTGCTTTGCAGTTCACAAAACCAGAAAAAACTGATGGGATTTCAAAGAAAAAAAGGAAAAATAATGAACCGAATCATCTTCATAAAAAAATTAAAATCATAGACAATAATTTCAGTCCATCTAAATCTGGTAATACTTTACAAATGAAAGACTTACCAATTGCAAACCATAATTTGGATGCGTGGATGAGGTTTGATATTCCTAATTCAATTTTAAGAGCAATTGGAGAATTGGGTTTTTTCGAACCTACCCCTATTCAGGCACTAACTTTACCTTCTGCAATTTTAGGTAAAAAAAATTATATCATAAAATTAAAAATAAGTCCAACTTTATTGCTTCTTTTAGGAAGAAGAGATATCCTTGGTGCTGCTGAAACCGGTAGTGGTAAAACTCTAGCTTTTGGATTACCAATATTAACCGGAATATTAAACATAAAAGATAAATCATCAGAATCTACTTTAAAGGACACCGACTCAAATTCTGACGAGTCTGACTTTGAAAATGACGAAGATAACAGTTTGTTATTTAACTGTTTTGAATTATATTTTTATTTTAACGCCTTTATACCTTTCAGCAACAGGATGTGTAAAATTAGTAAAAGATGTAGTTATAAAAGAAACTAATTTAAAACCACTTTATGCACTCATTTTAACTCCTACAAGAGAATTAGCCATGCAAATAAAAGATCATATAACTGCCCTTGCAAAATATTCCGGTAGGTAACTTATTTTTTAACACATGTTTAGCCCTGATTGAAAACCGATTAATTTTCTTTAGGAATAAATACAGCGGTAGTAGTAGGAGGCATGGCTGCTGTAAAGCAAGAAAGAATTTTATCTAAAGGTCCTGAAATTGTTGTAGCCACTCCTGGTAGACTATGGGAACTAATTCAACAAGGAAATTCACATCTATCACAAATTGATAACATAAAGTATAAACAAATTGTATAATTATTTATTTTATCATAAAAATCCTATTTTTTTGCAGATTTTTGGCTATAGATGAAACAGACAGGATGCTCGAAAGAGGTCATTTCCAGGAATTAAATGATCTTTTCGAAAGAATTAATTTTGATAAAGTAAAAATGAAAGAGCGTCAAAATTTTGTTTTTTCAGCAACTCTTACACTGGTACATGAACTACCGAAGTATTTGATAAATAAAAGTAAAATTAAGAAATCCAAAAAAATCAATAATATGACTTGCGAACAAAAATTGAAAAAAATTGTTGATATGTTGGGTATAACTGATCCAAAAGTAGTAGATCTATCTGAAGGAAAAGGTAATACATAGAAAGATAAATTATTAAACTAAATCAGTTTTTAATCAAAAAAATCAATAATCAATAGTTTGTGAGGGTTTGTCAGGGGGTTGACAAGAGGAAAAGCTACCCTGGACCTTTACTTGATTATATAATATTGGAGCAGAATGGGATATAAACGTATGACGTTAAATTTAGTAATTTTTAGGGACATCTGAAACTTTAACAGAATGTAGAATTACCTGCAACATCGATGAAAAGGATTATTACCTCTTTTATTTTTTAAAAAAACATCCTGGTAGGACACTGATTTTTTGCAATTCCATAGGATGTGTAAAGAGACTAGCCACTTTATTAACTCTTTTAAATTGTAATCCATTTCCTCTTCACGCTTCTATGATACAACGACAGAGATTAAAAAATCTGGAAAGGTAAGTTAAGCACATCATATAAAATTAATATTATATTTTGTTTTTTATTCATAGATTTCGTGATAATGAAAATGCTATCCTTGTAGCAACAGATGTCGCTGCTAGAGGTCTAGACATACCTCACATCGATCACGTATTACATTACCAAACACCCAGAACTAGTGAGAGCTACGTACATAGATCTGGTAGAACAGCAAGAGCAACACGTCAAGGGATTTCTATAGTGCTAATCGAACCTAACGAACTTCAAAGATATTTGAAACTTTGTAGGACTTTAAACAAAGGTAACAATTCGATTCAAGTTATGATTTTGTGTAATAATATAAATTACAGCTGAAGATATAACTACGTTTCCTGTACAAGAAAATTTCTTGAATGCCGTTAAGAAACGAATAGATCTCGCTAGAGAATTGGATCGTCTACAACTGCAAGTAAGAAAAGCTAATTCGGAAAGTGGATGGTTACAGAAAGCTGCTGACGATATGGATATTGTAGTAGATGATTTGTATCCTTTTTTAAAAACAAAATAATGGACATACACAACTAAAATTATCCATTATTTTATAATTTCCTTGACTTATTTCTTAGTTCTAGAAAATACGATTCAAAAGAAACCCAAAAGTATAAGAAGATATTAGAATCTAAAAGAAAACAACTGGTTACTCTTTTAAATACACCAATTTTTCCTAAAGGATTTAATGGAAAATATCCTTTGTTTTCCGGTAACCTTCCGTCATCATTCGATGAAGAAAATAAAGATCAAAATGCTGTGGAATTAGTTAAAAATGTTTTAGCTAAAAATTTAAAAGATAAGAAGACAAATATACCTGTGTTTAAACCTAGCAAAAATAAGTGGTAAAATTTCAAATGTAACAATAAGAAAACTAGGAAATAAATTGTTTAAATAAAATTTTAGATAAAAAAAAGTTGTATTTTTTGTATTAAGATGTAAAACTTCTAAATGTAATAGCATCGAGATATCTTTAATTTTTAGACAACTGTAAATATTATTGTGGTTTAAAAAACTACCAAGAGTTGATCTATTAATACAACGGAGTTTCTAACTGCTTTTATTAACACAATTATAAAAAGTATATCATGACAAAAAAAGAATGGCAATTATATGGAGTTACAGTTTCAAATTCTTGCGAGAAATCTAAATCCTGTATGATTTTCATTACAGTATTCAATAAACTTTAAAAAAATCGGTTGTGTCGCCCCAAAACTTTCCCGACGAGTATCCACGAATACCTTTTCAGATATTTAATGTTAAAGTTTTAACTTTTGACATTTTTTTATTTTTGACAGGTGACAGTTGGAGAAATAATTTTGACTGTTCTGAATAGAGTTTTTCAAGGACTTTCAAATGACATATCGCATGTCCAATTCCGTGACATATTGCATCTGTCATTTTTTGATAGTGGTACTTCCGTTTAACAGATATCGTACAAAAACTAATGGGTTCTTCCGACGGGTAACCCAAACCCCTATACCAAATTTCAGCTCAATCGGATTAAACGTGTGGCCTCTATCGTGGAAGAATACACACAGACCGACAGACAGACTTCCATCTGGAAATGATCTTAATCGTCCCAGGCACCCGAAAATGGATATTTCCGTTTTAATCTCGAAATTTTTTTTTAGCTAGCTTCTAGGAGGTGAGTCGGGAAAGTAAAAACAGCTAGACAGGCATAAAAAATTAAGTAAGTCTAGTTTATGTGTATTTCTAGACATTGTGAATGCTTTCGGCATTTGGTGTAACTAAGAACGGATTTAAGGTGAGGTGGAGGCGATCGCCCCCCCAAATAGATACAAATTTAAAAAAAAAACTTCAATACAATAAAAAAAAAAACTGTCTCATTAAAAATGACCTAAAATCGCCCCCATATATACAGAGTATCAGAGCTGGGGCGTTCCTAAAAAAAAAGTAACGCGTTACTTTACCAAACGTTACCGTTACTTTTTTCTAAAAAGTAACGATTTATTCGTTACTTTCCAAAAGTATCGCGTTACTTTTAAAGTAATAACGCGTTACTTTTCTATATATTCTTCTTGTTCCATGTCTTCTCGTTCTTTTATTGTCCATCTCACCATTTATCGCCGTTATTATTGCACATACAAATAAAATTTTCAAATAACAATTGTATGATTAAGCTTGATTTTTTAAAATGCTATCCAGAACAGGGACCCGGACCCAAATGAAATAAAGGTTCCGGTCCGGTTCGGGTTCAACATAATTTGAAAAATTTCGGTTCCGGTCCTGTAAAAATTATTTCGGTCCGGTCCAGTTTTTTCGGTCCAAAGAATTTTATATGCAGTCCCGAGTACATGAAAGATATCCTTCTGGAGCTTAATGACGTCGTTAATTCGTAGCTCATTCCAATGCAAATTATTCAATTATTCATTGAATCAAAATGATTAGCCATAAGCAAGAATTTAAGAGTGGAGAGGGGCAGTGCCCAGGTAGCAGAGTGACGTCTTAAAGACGTTGAAAATTGGTGTATTCTCGTCAACTGACGTAATTTGGGCCAAAACATGACGTGAAAAAAACGTTGTTAGGTGGACGTTTTTAAGACGTCATAAAAAAACGTAATATATTCGTCGAATTTTGGTATTAGTTTTCGAATAAATATATAAAATCGTATTTTTTAGAAATTTGTTTATACCTAGTCAGTGCACACCAACATTACCAATAAAATTAAAACAAAAAAGTTATTTTTACTCGGAAAGATTTCGTGCGAAATCGTAGCCTTAACCATGTATTGAATAATATATTAGAAAATAAACTAAAATGTAACCAACAATTATTATTACATAGACAATAACGAAAACAGGACTTTATAAATTCCTAATGAAATTTATTAGAAATCACGGTTTTTGCGGTGCAAACATCAGTGGCCCAGTGTTGCCAGTGGCCTGATAATTATCGAAATCTAACTTAATTTTTCTTAATCTTGCTTACGAACTGATAAATCGATAATGATAACCTATAATGTAGCTAATCTAGATAGAGATAAAAATTTCAAATAAATCAATATATCAATTTTTTTCTGATAGTTTATCCTGGAATCTTATAATTTTATGGTCATATTCCAATAATTTTAGACTAGACGTTTGACGTTGGCAACACTGCGTCCACCTTTGCTTGGCTTGTATCGAAGCTTCGGCGCAATAGAAGCCATTTTGTCGTGTTTTGTTGTAAAAAAAAGTAAATATGATGAACAAAAAAAAAATAAAACAGTACGTTTTATCCACGGCTGCTGGAGTAGTAAACACAGGTCAGAAAATATTGTTCTGTCAAATTTATATGATGAAATATTTTAAAATGGGGTGCACGTGTGCGAGTGAAATATTTATTACAAATATGCTCGGCCAATTAGTACTAATCGTTCACAGGTAAATCTATTATTACTGTTTAATATAATATACAAATTAATTAAGTTATAAATCGTTTTCAGAATTCTAACCCTACTTTTTAGGTTCAATAGGAGGCTCGTGCTCTTGTTTTACAATAATTTATTTGATACCAAGTTACGATCTATAATGAATATGAGCTGTTTATCAAATATACTAAACACTATCGACAATTTAAAGTTAAAAACCAGGTAAGCCCTAAGACTAATGTCATTCATATAATTTAGCTTCTTTTATTTTCAGTACTTGAAGACAGTTCAGTAAATGGAAAGATCTTACTTGTTAGTTAGTAGACTCTAGAACTAGTATGATGTCCTCTACGCCCGTATCACTGATCAACAGTTTACCGGATCAAAAATGGAAGGAAGGTGGCTTTGAATGGATTATATCCTGTCTTAAGTTAGCCAAAAAGCAGTGGTAAAGCAGAAAAGCATAGAACGAGCAAACATAAAACCGATGAGACAGCAAGATGGCAGCGCTTATTGGGAACGCTCAAATCATTAAGTTCTTGTTGTGCCCCCTTCTTGATGTAAGGGTAACAAAAGAGGGTCTAGAAGAGAAAATATATACATATATACAATGTTGGAGAGAAGAGTTACAGAAAGCGAGCATAAGTTAGACATAAAAACTTACCCAGGACGTTGGATGACCTTACGAGTGATTTCCTACAGGTTAGTGTTTCATATATCCACCTTAAAAGATGTGCAGTATTCTACCATACAATTTAAGAAACACTTTAACCATTTATTTCTTTTTTAGGCATTTAAATCTGTTACCGGTTGATTTTATTAGCACATGATACAATCATCTTATCACCAAAAAAGGAAGAGAAAAGAAAGGAAGGAATTCAATCCATCAAATGTCACATTCAAGAAAGGCCTTTAACCTTTTTAAGTCAATATGTACCAAATCTGGTTAGTGGGTTGGCATCTTTAAGTAGAAAAATTAATTAAAAGAAGAATTAAGTAAACAATAGTGAGATTATTATTAAAACAAGGTTTGTAGTATCCTTTTTATAAATAAATTGGGAATACATTACTCTATTAGGAGACTTAAAATTTGGCCTAAGATTTTAATGCCTAAAAATTTTAGCCCGTAACACGATCTCTTAACAGGACTAATAATAATGTAAAAAGTGATAGACTTTGGCGAAGAAGATGGAGGAGGACTAGTGGTGGTTCATTCTTAGTGGTTACCCCCCTTTAGCTTCTCAGTAAAACTCAACATGTTATTATATTTTTAGTTTAATAAATTATACAGGTGTCTTGCAATATTGTGAAGATTTTTGAACTGAAATACCTTCGAAAGAGTGCCGTTTTGACTACCTAATCGTCTTTTATAATCTAAAAATGAATTTAAGTAACTTGTCCTTCCAGTTAAACAGAGCGGAAATCATTGCGAATTTTTATTTTTACATGGGATACTCCGTGTGCATGTGTTTAATGAAAAATATAGTGGGAACGGGAAAAAATGCATTCAGACAAAACTGCTCTTTTATCGTATCTTATTCGAAGTTATTTTAGTTTAAAAATCGTCAACTACTGTTGGACATCCTGTATTTGAATATAATTTGTGTAATTATTTCTTTTATGAATTCCGAGGATATTTTGTTTTTTACAGTAAAAAAATACAATTTTTTAATCTAAAATGGATGTTTAATTATATGTTTTAAATACGTAAAAAAAAACGTAATTTTTACGTAAAAAAAGACGTCATTGGTCTGTGACTTATGACCCTGTATATCACGTGTTTTCCACGTCATTCATATACGTAAATAATGACCAATTTTCAACGTCTTTATCACGTCACTCTGCTACCTGGGTGGGGGCGATCGCTCCCCCCAAAAAGATGTAGTGGTAAGATAAGGATGCATCCTATTTAATTATTAGTAATTAATTATATTTTAGTTTAACATCCTGTAGATTTAGTTTAACCTAGTTATTTATATCATAGTCAGTAAGAATTATTGTTTTATTAATATAATATGTACATTTCGGCACTTATTCTAATGACGCAGCAAATATCGCGGGTCATTGGAATAAGCGAAATACTCAAAACCATTTATTAATTAGAATAAAGACACTGAAGAAAAAACAAGTTTTTTAATCAATAATACCTCCGCAAAAATAAGTTATTAATGGAGTTATTACATGGCGATCCTGCCAGTCCAAGATTTTAAAACTGGAATGGAATGGGTTTAATAAAATAAACGAAAATCAATGTATATTAATTTAAGAAAAAACGAAACCTGAGAACCGAACTAGAACTATATAAAGATGGGACAGGAGCAATCCAAGGAGGAAGTTATTATTGCCCAAGCGGGAAACAGTGGTGGTCAAACAAGCCAAGTTGACATATTTTCAACAAAAAATGTGGTGGAGATGATATTTATTATACTAGCCTTTATCATTATTTTATCATGCATTTATAAGAAGGTGAAGAAGATGTTAAAGCGAAAAATAGCCAACCAAATTAGAGCCAGCCAAGACCTCGCTTAAAATATAAAGGCCAAGCAGATTTTGTTTTAGGTTTTTAGGGTTAACAAAAATATTTAAATGGAATGAAACTGGAAGAGGAATTTCAAAATGTATTAGAAGAATTAAAAGCTTTCCATAGAAATTTAGTAAAAGATAATATTCAGAGACGAAGTGATGTTAATATAACTAACTGTAAGTTTAAAAAATTAGATAAGATTAGGGATAATTATAAGGAATTAAAAAATTTATATAATAAATCAAACGTAGATTTTCGCATTAATAGTAATATTAAAGAAATTGCCAATAATATAGAGACATTTTTAGAGGCTATAAAAGTTAACTTGAGCGAACGGCTACAGTGTCAGCAGCATACCGAGCAAACTGGAACAAGTAAAGTTTTAGATTCAGACTCTTCTATTCCAGACTGCTCAATAAACGAATTTAAAATGACTGAGAAATTTCAATTAAAAACCGCGGCAAGTCTGCTACCGAATATGAACGGTACTGAGACTGTAACCAAACAGCTTATTGATGCAATCGAACTTTATGATTCCATGCTTGAGGCTGATAGTAAAAAATTATTAACAACATATATCTTAAAGAAAAGTTTAAGTGAAAACGCTAAAATAAGGTTAAATAAATCCTATGCAAGTAATGAAGCATTAATTTGTGATTTAAGAAAACATTTTATTTCCAAAAAATCTGCCACATCTTTGTCCTCACAGTTAAATAATACTAAACAGGGTTCAAAAACCGTTGAACAGTTTGGGAAAGCGTTAGAAGAAATTTTCACAGATCTAACGATTACCCAAGCGGAAAATGACGACAATGCTGTTCAGATTTTAAGGGAAGCTAACGAAAAAATAGCTATTAATATTTTCGCGAACGGGTTACGAAATCACAACATGCAAACAATTATTAAAGCCCGTAATTTTTCAAAATTAAGCGATGCAGTACAGGTAGCAAAAGATGAGGAAATTAACTATAAAAATAATAATAATGAGCAAATATATCATATGAGAAGTTACAATAATTTTGCGTTTAATTCAAGAGGTAACAATAGAGTATTTAGACAAAATAGCTATAAAAATCAAAATGTAGGAAACCAATACAGGAATAACTATAACGGCGGTAACAGAGGGGAAATAAATCAGACAAACACTAGATATAACAAAGGACATTTCAATAATTTTAATTATAGAGGACATTATAATACTTTTAATAACAGAGGAAACATTAATAACAGAGGTAATTTTAATAAATTTAATAGAGAAAACAATTTTAGGGGTATCAGTCGAAGGGTATATCACATAACTAATCATGATGAAAATTTAACGCGGGGAAATACAGAAGTCTCCGAATCAGCGGATCGGTTTTTTCGTTCCAATGTGTGATATAGAAAAAAGATACAAAATATTTTCATTAAATGGTTTAAATTTTGTCGAAATTTTTTATAAAACACTTAAATTAATATTTTTATTAGATACAGGTGCTAGCGTTAGCGTTATTTTTAAAAACGAAATATTCAAAAACGAGTTTATTGATTCATCAAAAAGAATGCGTATAAATGGAATTTCTGGGTCAGTATTCTCAGATGGCACAATAAATATCTCATTACAAACAAATAATGTAACTCTTTGTCATGAATTTTACCTTTTAGACGGCCTTGAACCTGACATTCATATGCACGGTATTTTAGGATCAAATTTCTTTTACGATTATTCAGCGACAATAGACTATGAAAAATGTTTATTTTCTTTCATATATAACGATAATAAACACTCAATTCCTTTAAAAACAGAAAAACAGAATTATTACATAAAAATACCTGCTAGATGCGAAATTATCAAATACTGCAAGGTAAATATAAACGAAGATTGTATTGTTCTTCCTAGTGAAGTATGCGAAGGCGTTTTTGTAGCAGGAACTCTTGTTAGACCAAACCAAAATATGATCCCGGTCAAAATTCTTAATGTTAGGGACCACGAAGTTACTTTAAGAAATTTTAATCCAAAACTAGAAAAATCAGAAGGCTATAATTTTTGTGAATTTAAAACAGAACAGACAATATCAGTTAATAGGGCAGACAAATTATTAAATTTGATAAGTCTAAAACATTTGAATACGGAAGAAAGTAGATCATTAGAAAAAATCTTGGTAAAATATTCTGATATTTTCCACTTAGAAAACGACCCGTTAACCGTGACTAACATTTGTAAAGAGAAAATTCGATTAAAAGATTCAGTAAAACCCGCTTTTCGTAAACCTTATCGATTGCCTTATGCTCAAAAGGAGGAAATAAACAAACAAATCGATAAAATGCTCCAACAAGGTATTATAGAAGAGGCTAGATCCGAATGGCAAGCGCCCCTATTAATTACCCCAAAAAAGGGATGTGACGAAAAGGGTGTAAGAAAGGCAAGAATTGTTATAGACTATAGGCAGTTAAACGAACAAATACAAGATGATAAATTTCCATTGCCCTGTATTACAGAAATTCTAGACTCACTATCAGGCGCAATGTATTTTTCTCACCTTGATTTATCTCAAGGGTATTATCAAATCGAACTAGACAATTCGAGTAGAAAATATACAGCGTTCGCAACTGATCGAGGTCAATATCAAATGACTCGTTTGCCTATGGGAATGAAGTCAAGTCCTAGTGCATTTTCTCGTGCTATGACACTTGCAATGTCCGGGTTAAATTATGACTGTTGTTTTGTTTATCTCGATGACTTAGTAGTTTTCGCCAATAATTTAATAAATCATAACAAAAACCTAATAAAAATTTTTCAGAGATTACGGCAAGTAAATTTAAAGTTAAATCCAAATAAATGTGTTTTTCTTAAAAAAGAAATTCTTTATTTAGGTCACATAATTTCTGCAGAAGGCGTACTACCCGATCCTTCTAAAATAGAAGCGATTCAAAATTTTCCAATTCCAAAAGATTCAAACGAAGTTAAAAGATTTGTTGCTTTTGCTAATTATTACCGAAAATACATAAAAAATTTTGCACATACGGCATCACCGTTAAATGAACTAACAAGAAAAAATGTTAAATTTATTTGGAATAAAACCTGCCAAAAATCTTTCGAACATTTAAAGCAAGCATTAAGTAACCCGCCAGTTCTTCAGTACCCAAATTTTTCACCAGAAAATCAGTTTATATTAAAAACAGACGCATCAAACTTTGCTATAGGAGCAGTGTTATCAAATGCGGATGACAGACCAGTGGCGTATGCAAGTCGATCTCTTAATAAAGCAGAGAAAAATTACAGCGTTATTGAAAAAGAACTTTTGGCAATAGTATTCGCGGTAAAACATTTTAGGCCTTATTTATTTTCTAGAAAATTTCTTATTGAAACAGATCACCGACCTCTAATTTATCTATTCGGAATGACCAATCCGAGCAGTAGGCTAATAAAATTTAGACTTGCTTTAGAGGAATACGATTTTACAGTCAAATATATTAAAGGTACAGATAATATTGTAGCGGATACCCTATCCCGTATCGATATATCGTCAGACGAATTAAAAAATTTAAACAACGAGGTATGTAATTCCCTCTTTATCACAACAAGAGCACAAACAAATAAAGTTAAAAATGAGTCTTTGGGAAGTTTAGAGCATAGTTCTGACAAAAGGATTGATCACCCTGGAGTTGTAGAACTGCTAAAACATCCAAAAAACTCAGTCAGTATATGTCCAATATCCTTAATAGAATTCGAAAAAATGAGAAAGAGTAAAAATTGTAATTACATAAGTGGGAATTTAATATATAGTAAAGATTCGCGAATCATATTTTTTTATCAGGATCCTCGATCAATGTTTGACTTAGGTAATATGTTGAGAGACCTGAAAAATATAAGTAATAAATATAATATTCCGGAATTCGTTATTTTAAAAAATGAAAAGAGTGCACAAATAATAAAAAATATTTTAAAATTCCCAAATCAAATAAAAAATACCGGTATGAAAATATCCATAATAAATGACGTAGAAAATGTAAGGGATAACGAGACAAGACAAATTATTTTAAATGACTATCACATTCTTCCTACTGGAGGACATGCAGGAATAAATAGCGTTTATAATAATATAAAGAAAAAGTATTTTTGGGGAGGCTTGCGGAAAGACATTGAAAATTTTATAAAAAAGTGCGATGATTGTCAACGCCACAAACACTCTACCCCAAATAAAGAACCTCTAACGGTTACTACAACAGCCTTATCAGGATTCCAAAAGGTTTATTTGGATTTAGTTGGGCCGTTGCCGGAGGATTCGGAAAATAACAAATACATTTTAACGCTACAGTGCGAACTAACCAAATTTGTAGAAGGTTATCCTTTAAAAGATAAAGAATCCCATACGGTAGCACAAGCCTTAGTAAACAATTTTATATTACGCTATGGTATACCAGGGGAGATTGTTTCAGATCAAGGTACCGAATTTTTGGCGTGCATTTTGAAGGAAATTTGCCACCTTTTACAAATTAAAAAACTTAACTCCACTGCTTACCACCACGAGACACTAGGTGCTCTCGAAAATACACACAAACATCTCGGTGCATATTTGCGGATTCAAGTTGCAAAATATGCCAATGCATGGAGCTCGTGGGTGCCATATTGGTGTTTTGCTTTTAACACAACGGTACACACTGAAACTAAATACACACCCTATGAGTTAATCTTTGGAAGCCAAGCAAAATTACCTTCCAACCTAAGTGGGCAAATAGACCCAATTTATAACTTTAACGATTATCCTTTAGAATTAAAATATAGGTTGCAACAAGCATGCAACGATGCACAAAATAATTTATTAGCCTCAAAATTTAAAAGAAAATCCACATATGATTTAGGTACAAAAATTGTAAAATATAATATAGGAGATAAGGTTATGTTAAGAAATATTGGTAAAAATAAATTAGAACCACTTTATAATGGTCCATATAAGGTAGTTCAAGAAAATTCACCAAATATAACTTTAGACCTAGGAAATAAATTAGTGGAAGTTCATAAAAATAGGATAAAGATATATCATGGTAAATAAATAACTAACTAAAAAAAAAAATGTATATTTTATAAATTTACATTTTTTTTCTCGTCCTCGAGGGAGATGTAGTGGTAAGATAAGGATGCATCCTATTTAATTATTAGTAATTAATTATATTTTAGTTTAACATCCTGTAGATTTAGTTTAACCTAGTTATTTATATCGTAGTCAGTAAGAATTATTGTTTTATTAATATAATATGTACATTTCGGCACTTATTCTAATGACGCAGCAAATATCGCGGGTCATTGGAATAAGCGAAATACTCAAAACCATTTATTAATTAGAATAAAGACACTGAAGAAAAAACAAGTTTTTTAATCAATAATACCTCCGCAAAAATAAGTTATTAATGGAGTTATTACAAAGATAACAGCTTTTTACAACTATATATAACACTTTTTGTAGTCAACACGCATGTACATAACAATTTCCCTGGTGGATTATCCCCTTTTTCATTAAATCTGACCCAAAATCCCCCCCCCCCCACCAATTCAAGCTCCTGGACATTTGTTAAAAAAATGAACTTAAAATATATAGTAATTCCATCTTTTTATTTTATTTATTTTATAATTAAATTCTGTGAAACAAGGAACTAAGAAATAACCGGTATTTTTTAAAGGGTTCAGTACCTAAAATAATTTTGGACGAAAATATGGGTTCGGTTACGGTTCGGGTCCAGAAAAAATTTAGGTTCCGGTCCGGTTTTCGGTTCCAAAGGGTCCGGTCCGGGTCCCTAATCCAGATCAGAGTGACGCGCGAAATCGTCGGGGTACAAAAAATAATAAAAACATTATTTTACATCAAACAGCAGAAACAAAAGAGAAAAACCTTAATTTTAAAGTAACGCGTAACTTTTTAGTAACGCGTTACTGTAACGACTTCGCGTTACTTTTACAAAGTAACCCAATTACCATTATTTTTCGCCCACTTTGAAAAGTAACGAAATTACTAATAACCCGTTACATTTATTAACGTGTTACTGAAAAGTAACGTGTTTTAGTTTCATACTCCCATCTCTGCAGAGTATCTAAGACTGAACAAAACTACTTATAACTCTATTCCATATTTTTGAAAAGCAAATACGTTTGTCCAACATTGATTGTGATTATGATTTTACAGCTAATTATTTTACAATAGTTTCAATACCGTCTGGTGGTGATTATAATAATTTAAAGAACTGAAACCAATTTGAAATAAACTATAATTTCAAAAAATAAACGTACCTTATCTCTATCAAATCCAAACAAGATGCACATTTCTAAGATGATCCGTTTAACATACTTTTTCAATTTGTAGTTTATAATAATTAATCACAGCTTTTGAATGATTCATAGTAAAATAAAATCGTTTATCTACTAATATTGAGTGTAAAAGCATCAAAATAACACTAAAACTTTTCATAAATGTCAAAACTGTCAAATAGTAGTTTCAGTATTACCAACCTATAATTAAATTCACCAGAAAATATTACTAGTGTCAACCCATTGGTAAATAAAAGTTATGAATGAAACGCCTTGATGGATTCGGTAGGTGTGGCTAAATAGCGTACGCAAGATAGTAAATCAGGTCCGGATTGTTTATAAATTAAATTTATAGATTAAAATTAAAAAAATATATCATAAATGTTAAACAATATTATCGACGAAGTTTAAAAAATGTTCGTTACTGAATTTTCATTTTGCTGTCATAGTGACAATTATTTATTAATCAAAATTAAGTTAAGAAATTATGTTGTGAGTTTAAATTATATATTATCGGGCAATTATGAGAATAAGCAGAAGCGTATTAACCGCATCATGGTTTTAGGATTCTTGGTGAATAAATCAAAATATAGAGCAAAAAAATTGGTAAGGTACGTTGTTTTAATTTTTAAACTATTATTTTAAGGTTTATTAATATATTTTTTTTAGCTTTTCAATGAACGAAATATTCAACGTAGTAGCCGATGTAAAAAGTTATGAAGAATTTTTACCATTTTGTACAAAATCGACTATAATAGAAAAGATTTGCGACGATGACGATTCTAAACATTTAAAAGCGACTTTAGAAATCGGATTTCCACCAATAATTGAAAATTATACCTCTACGATAGTCACAAATAAACCACATTCAGTTCAAGCAAATTGTAAAGACGGAAAACTTTTTGAATACTTGGAAACAACTTGGATATTCAATCCTGTACCTTTAGGAGATCCGAATACTTGTATAGTGGATTTTTCTATTAGGTTTCAATTTAAATCTGTTTTTTACTCGCATTTAGCTTCAATTTTTTTTAATAACTTAGTGAAACACGTGGAGAATGCTTTTATTGATGAAGCCAGAAGGAGATATGGAAGGATGTCAGCACCAGTTTTTGAAATTAATGATAACGATGATGAAGAATATGAATAGTTTAAACCTAATATAATTTTTTAAACAATCTAAATTAATTTTCACTAAGTAGAATATGAATAATTAAAAAAAAAAACTTACAAAAAATTATCATAAACAGGTTTATATTTCAGGAGTTAGAGTCACAATATTTCTTTGGACTAGATTTAATTGATTTCTTTCGAATATAATACAAGAATCAATGATGCGACGAGAGAACAACAAAATAGTTCCTAAAAATTCAAAATACAATTTTTTTAAAACAAACAGCACGAATATATTAGTTTAAAAATAAATATGTTACATTTAAATAAGTACAGTTTCAGTTTACAAAAATATATTTTGAACAATTCGTTCACATATGTGTAACATATTTTCCAAAAAAAAAAAACAACAAGAATATTTGTCAAATAGACATATGCACATCAAACTATTTTGTTAGTTTATATTTATTAAAATTAACTTCAATATTATATGATTTTTGGTGGAATTAACAATCATTAGGTGTTTATAAAAATATAATAGAACCTTTCCCTAAAGAGTAGAAAAATATGAGTATGGAAGAAGCTGTGAATCACTAAACTCTCATTTTACACTCGGTCTAATCAAAATTGAGAATACAAAGAAATTTAATTCTATTAAAGCGATTTGAGCTCAAAAACTATTGCCAATAAATATTTTTTACGCATATCTCTGAAGATGCATTGGTTAGGGTGAAACGTTCTCACTATTAACCTTGAACAATGAATATTTGACAAATTTCTTTTTAAATCATCAATATATAAAATACGAAGTCTAATTAATAAAAAAAAAAATCGTATATGATGATAATAATGGGTATTGTGAGTAAAGACAATAGTATATGTTAAATAACTAAAAAAAAAATGGCAATGACAGTACTACTTTAAGCAATTATTATATCACACATTAGAGAAAGGAAAAATACATAACAAGAACGGATTTTTTTTTAAACTACTTTATACAGGATGTTTCAAACCTAACCTGGTATATATTATACTCAAAAACGAGTTAATGAAACCCAAATTGTTTTTGGGTTTTAGTTTTTTTTTATTTAAACAAAAAATTAACTTTATGTAAAATTTAAACTCAGATTTAACACCCTGTAAAAACCTATCTACTATATTACAAATATTGTCATTAAATACAAACAATAATACTCGCGAGTCGTATAAAACTTGATAACGGTTCACTTAATTTTCAATGGAAAACTAGGTTTGGGGCAGAATTTTTTTTATAAAAACTTACAATATTAAACAAAAAATATAGGTATATAAAATGTATTGCTATTGAATTCACATCTTGGTTTTTGCTTAAAATTAAAAAAATAGACTAGTCAAATGATCTAAAATCAAATTCTGGAAAAAAACTACAAACAAAATGTCACAATCTAGCATAAAATAGGTTTTTTTTTGTTCAAAAATAAATTACTCTTGAGCTATCTTAACGATATGTTTTATTCTTGTAAATTTTTGTTATTGTCGAGCAAATTGTTGTTCTTTAGATTTTTCTCATCGAAAAGTAACTCAATTTCAAATAAAAATAATTCAGTTTCGAGCTATTTTCCCACTAAAAAATAAATCGCTTTTGAGGTTTTTTGTTCGATAAAATGCTTTATTCCCATACCACAAAATATACCTCCCTGTCATGCACTTTTCACCGATAAAATGCTCCACTTTTAAGCTTCCGCTTGATTGATTTAGTTTTCATTTGTTTCAATTTTTTTTTCTAACGTTTTAGAAGCATAAAGAAATCAATAACAAAGGAAAAGAAAAAAGTAGGGAAAAATTAGTAAAATAGTGGGGGAAAAAGAAAATAATAAAAAAGAGTGGTGGAAAGTTTTCTACACCATCCTCTCCGAGCCGAGCGCAGCAAGGTTCGGAGTAATTAAATCAATCAAATTATGGAAAAAAACCCCACCATTTTCCCTACTTTTTTAAATCTGTTCTTTTTTTCACCTTTTTTCCCACTTTCTTTCCCAAAAGCTGATTACTCTGCCACTCTTTTTTCTTCTGATTTTTTCTAACGTTAAACTGTCAGTAGATAGTACGTCCATTAACTTTAAAGATTCAGTAAGTAAAGGCAATGACGTTTAGAATGAAACTTTGCAAGTTGATTTCTTGTACAATTGTCACAATCAAAACGTCATTGTTATTAGTTACAGAACCGTTAAAGTTAACGAACGTTCTATCTACTGACAATTAGAAGTATAAAGAAATCAATAAAAAAGGAGAGGAAAAAATTAGTAAAATAGTAGAAAAAAAGAAGGGGAAAAAGAGTGGTGCAAAGTTTCCTTCCATCATCCTCTCTGAGCCTAGCGCAGCGAGGTTCTTAGTAATTAAATCAATCAAATTCTGGAAAAAACCCACCATTCACCCTACTTTTTTATTTTTTAAACCTGTTCTTTTCTTCATCTTTTTTTCCCACTTTCTTTCCCAAAAGTTGATTGGTTTGATTGCTCTGCCACTCTTTTTTCTAACGGTTTAGAACCATAAAGAAATCAATAAAAAAGGAGAGGAAAAAAGTGGGGAAAAAATTAGTAAAATAGTAGGAAAAAAAAAAGAAAATAAAAGGAAGAGGAAAAGACTCTCCGAGCTCAGCGCATCGAGGTTCGGAGTAATTAAATCAATCAAACTCTGGAAAAAAAACCTACCATGTTCTCTATTTTTTAAACCTGTTCTTTTTTTCATCTTTTTCCCACTTTCTTTCCCAAAAGTTGATTGATTTGATTGCTCTGCCACTCTTTTTTTCTCCTGCTTTTTTGGGAAAAAAAGTTTCGAAACATAATGCAAATTGTTAACTTTAGTTTCTCATTTAATAAAAATATTCTAACGACTTAATTGAGATTAATTAATGATATTATTGATGAAAATTCAGTGAAATTTTTAACATCAACCGAATAATGATAAATTTAATTAATGTCTTAATAAACGGAACAATGGAAAATAAATGTACATACTAAGTTTAACAGAAATTTGTTCAAAAATTACAAAGGCGAATTATTAGTTATTTTTTTCTTCTTTCCATTAATAACAATCTTATATTTTTTTTAAAACGTTCATAGTAGCTTAAGACTTTTAAACCCGTCTGTCCGCATTTATAAGTCAAAAACGAAGAGAGATAAACGATCAACGGTAATAACCTCAGTCTACTGTTCATTGCATAGCCTTTCAGTTGCACATCATACGGCATGTATCTCGCTTTATCGTATTAAATTCAAAGAAATGCAAAAAAAGGTACATCCAGTATAAATTTTCGTAAGGCAACAACATCATGCGAGATTTACATGTAGATATTAAATAACTACAATTGACACAATACAGGCATTTCATTGGCTGCCGTTTGCTATACGTCATGGCCTCATAGTCAAATTGAAATATTGAACACGCTCTTTAGCTATTTTTGATAAAAGTCAAAGTGTACGCCTTAATTTATTTATTTATTTATTTATTTTGATAATTATAAACATGCCGAGGTATAGCGAAAAAGAGCAAGCGTTAGTATTGAAACTGCTTGCTTATTTCCAATTAGAAAAACAAGCCGGTAAAACTCTATTGCCCGTAAATGCTGTACATGAGGTGAGTTTCACATCTTAAAGTGTAGTAAAAATTCATTGATGATCAATTAATTTTAGCGTGTTTCGGCCGCCTTACGAACATAGCTATCGACTGTAGGACGATTGGCAAATGAAGGTATTCAAACAGATCGCGAATACTCAGCTAAAATGTCCGATTCTGTGAGCGTTAGCCGTGATCCCAATATTCGGGAGAAATATGAACATGGTATCAGGATTTGTATATACAGAATGTTTAGTCAAGGTTGGTATTTACTAAATACATTGATATGAAAATTTAAAATAGAATGATGCCAGGTCATTTCAGATGTCATATCTATGATGATCAGTCCTGGTTGACTAATTATCTGGCTATTTAAAAAAAAAATTTAATCAAGAGATAAAAAAAGATGATTATTAATGAGTTTTGTCAATTTTGAAAGAGGGAATTTTTGAATTGTCAAAAAAAAAATTGTGAAATTTGTTGAGAGTTTTGGTTTGTAAGAAAAATAAAATAAAGATAATGCATTACTACAAGGTGAGACTTTATTAGAAAATAAATATAGAAATAGAATAAAATATATAAAGAGAGATCAAGCATTAACATAAGGACCAGTAAGAAGAATACACCAGTTAGAGGAAGAAAATTCAGAGGTGAGGGGGGAGAACAGAAAAAACGCCAGGTAGAGAATGGAATAAACTAGGAGGTGAACCAGAGAGACATAGACTGAGCGAAACAAGGAAGAACTAAAGAAAGTACAAGAAGCATTCAAAATTTAAATAAATTGTATTTTTTTATATAATTTGTAAATTTTTTTTAGTGTGAACCCAACCCGGACTGAGATTGATAGATTTGACATCAGAAATACCGGGTGGTCCATATCAACATATTTTTCAAGTTAGATTGTATAAGGTTCTAAATATTTTCATCAATTATGAGTTTATTTTCAAGGGTTAGTTTTAATTATTTTTTAACATTTTATCTTATTGTAGGTGTGTGACTCTTTATATACGTTGAAGAAAAAATTATATGATGTATATGGGATAAATACATCAGTTTCTTCATTCAGTAGGGCTATGAAAGTGATTCTCATAGTCTCAACCCTTCAGCAAAGGAGGATTTTGCAAAAGCTGGCAGGATCGTACTGATAAGGCAGTCAGAAAGAAGAGTGGTGATACATTGTTCTTCATGGGTTTATTAATGATTGTAGCTTGATATTTAAAAGTGGTAGTAAATCTGGCGATCATTAATAATAATGGACAATGCGTCGTACCATTCCACGTTGCTCGAAAAAATACCAAATGCAAGTTGGAACAAAGTTTCTCTGATGAATTGGTTAAAAGAAAGGAATATACAGTTTCCCTATTATGAAGTACCGAATTGTTAGAAATTGCCAAAAAACATGTACCAGATAAAGTATACAGATATGATAAGATATTAAAAATGTATATTTTACAGATTAGATAGATTAGCTCTTTTGCGTGGCCATCGTGTGTTGAGACTGCCTCCATATCATTGCCAGTTCAATCCAATTCAATTTGTTTGGTCTGAATGTAAACGATATTACGATGTAAAAATAACTTCGCCTGAACGTATTACTGCAGATACTGTAATTAGTGTTTGGAACGAAGCTCTTCAACAAGTTTAATGTAAAGTTTATTCTTATGCTATGGTTTATAATTGTTATGTAAGAGATATGTAGACCATACAAGAAAAATTATTGATGAATATTGGGAGACTGAAAAAATCATTGATGCAAGTAATATCTCTCCTGTAATCATTGATTTAAACGAATCAGATTGGGACTTGTGGAAGATGTATTCAAAAATGGCTGTTGTTCTACAAGTTTAACGTTACCAGTTTTGTTAAATTTCAATGATTTCCAAGGTAATTAGTTTATCGAATAAAGCTTATGTGATTTTTTAAACAGATCTAATTTCTTATTGTAGGTTTCATCCGGCATGTGATTCTTGTTGTCTTATAATAACTAATTTTAGGTATTTATTTACTAATGTTATATTATTTATGATAATAAATATCAATTAAAAATTTTGTTTTATTTTCCTATTTGGCTGAATACGATCCTGACAACTGTCAAAATTTTGTAGAGTCGCCATCAAATGTCATGTAGTAATCAAAGACATGCCGAAAACATGATATGACGTCATATTTGGTGACGTGCAACTGAAAGGCTATGCAATTAACTATACCTTCAATAGCTCGAAAATAGATTTTCAGATTTTTAGACTTTTGTTTTCAAAAATTGCATTCCGACGTAAAGTTTAACGCTGAATCGATGTTTGAAAACAGATTTGAGATATCTTTTATGGTTCACGAGATAATCGCATTTTTGTTTAGAAGTCGTCACGTGTCTGCTAACGCGCAGGCGCTTCTGATTTTTTTATTTGCACTTAAACTCAAAATAAAGGCTCTTAGTGTATTTTTTTCAAACAAAGCGTATCCAAATTCGTCGAATAAAACTTTTTTTGGTAAATTTCTATTTGCCCTTGTTAATTACAAGCTTCCATATATGATTTATACTGAAAAACAAGCTTTTTTCGCCGATAAAATTCGCCGTATTTAAACTTCTGCTTTCCAGTTTTGATTGTTCCGAACCTCGCTTCGCTTCGCTCGGCTCGGAGTGGATGGTCTAGGAACTTTCTTTTCTAATATTTTTCATAAAGAAATCAATAAAAAAGTAGAGGAAAAACATGAAAAAAAATTAAATCAAAGAAATTAATAAAATAGTAGGGGAAAACAGAAAACAATAAAAAAGTGGTGGAAAGTTTCCCTCACCATCCTCTCCGGAGCAATCAAATCAATCAAAAACTCTGGAAAAAAATTCCACAATTTCTCCTACCTTTTTCCCCAAAACTTGATTGATTGGTTTGCTCTCCCACTTTTTTCTCCTACTTTTTTACTGTTTTTTGGCAAAAAAATAAAAATAACTTAAAATAAAGGCTCTTGGTGTATTTTTTCAAACAAAGCGTATTAAAATTCGTTGAATAAAACTTTTTTTGTTATATTTCTATTTGTCCTTGTTAATTACAAGTTTCCGTGCATCATTTATTCTGGAAAACAAACATTTTTCACCGATAAAATGCCCCATTTTTAAAATTCTGCTCTCAGAGCCGAACGCAGCGAGGTTTGTAGCAATCAAACCCTGGAAAAAAAACCACTATGTCCCCTACTTTTTTTTATCTTTTCAAACTTGTCTTTTTCCAACTTTCTTTCGTACTGTCTTCCCTAAAACTTGATTGATTGGATTGCTCTCCCACTTTTTTCCTCCTACTTTTTTACTGTTTTTTGGCAAAAAAAAATAAAGAAAGTTGTTAACTTCTTGCTCCGAACCTCGCTTCGCTCCACTCGGGAGTGAACGGTATGGGAACTTTCTTTTCTAACGTTCTAGAAGCATAAAGAAATCAATAAAAAAGTAGGGGAAAAAAGTGAAAAAAAAATCTAAAATAAAGAAATTAGTAACAATAAATAAAAAGGGGAAAAAAGTGGTGGATAGTTTCCCCCACCATCCTCTCCGAGCCGAGCGCAGCGAGGTTCGGAGCAATCAAATCAATCAAAAACTCTGGAAAAAAAATTCCACAATTTCTCAGACTTTTTTACCGTTTTTTATTTTTTCAAACTTGTATTTATCCAACTTTTTTCCCCAAAACTTGATTGCTCTCCCACTCTTTTTTCTCCCACTTTTTTACTATTTTTTTGCAAAAAAATAAAGAAGTTTTTTGAAATTTCTGACATTTTTAAATATGTAAAATTCTGAAAATTTTTAAAATATGGTATATTTTAGTAATTTTTAAATATTTTGACATTTTTCATTTTTTAAATTTTTGAAATTTTCGATGTTTTTGAACTTTTGAATTTCTAGACACTTTTTTTTCTGAAATTTTGGAATTTTTAATATATAGTTTTTGAATTTCTTTGTACCTACTCAGTTTTGTTTTTAAATTTTTATTACAATCAAGTTTATTGGCGTTTTATTTAAATTGACTCAAAATTCAACCAATGTAAAAATGTTTTAATGTATTTTTCAATATTTTTGCGCTGTAAAATTTTGCCCGCATTTAAAGGGTTAATAACTAACAGGGAATAAAACGAAACGAAACTCAAACGTTAATCGAGAAACGAAAAAAACATAAGAATAACACAAAAACAAGCATAACGCACAGTGATCGACTGAAATGGAGAAATGGGGTATAAAAGTAAACAAGTGTCGGATAAGACGGGTAGCGAGGGGGTGGCCGGTTTGGGGTGGAATTTTGACTTCGTAAATATTGCATGGCTAAATCTAAATAATATACGTTAGTCCGGGCTTCCCTATTATACTTTTTAAATGTTTTATGTTTTTCTTCTTATATAGAAAAACGAGAGAATATGGTATCTGAAGTTGAGGAAAAATTCAAAGACGTCAAAACTGAATCATCACAAATAACTGCTCAAAAACACAGTTTAGAGGAGCAATTAACCAAATGTGAAAATCTTATTAAAAAATTAGAAGAAAATGGGAATAAATTAGAAAAAAGTTAGAATCTAGAGAACAGCAATTAAAGAATGCTAATTCGCACATTGATGGATTAAATGTGGTAAGTAAAATAATCATTTATATCATAATTATTACTTCAACTCGAAATATAAAATAAATAAGAACGAAACTGAAAAACAACTTTATTTTCAGCAAATAAAAGATTTAAAGAAAGAATTAAAATTAGCTGATGTAACGAAACATTATCTCTCTGCAAAAAAAGTACTGGATACAATAACTAAAATGGCGGCGTCACAAAACAATTCACATGCAGTAAATTAACCGATTTTTTTATATTCTCATTAATTTATAACTGTGATGTAATTTTATAAGTGTTGGTGTGTGCGCAAATTTTACAATATTTTTTTTTAACAAATAATAACGACTGAAGCTAATAATTAAACTGAACTTTATCAGAAATTCTTTGTAGGTTTTGTATTTTTTAATTGATTTGATTTTTATATTCTATAATCATTATATATGATAAATCATTTGTGTAATTATTGTATTTTTGTTAATATAAAATATAAAATATTTTTTCATATTCTCAAAATAGTTGCTGTAGCTTTAATTTGTTATCCAACAAAAATTTACCCTGCCTTTTTTTTAACTTAGTACAAAAAAGGGCAATATATTGTTATAAATATCTTATCTGTTAAGATTGTCTCCAAAAATTTAAATTTAAAACTAGATTTATCACCGGAATTAAATATTAGCATTGTTAGAATATTTTTAACGTTGGGGAAAGAAACCGTCATCGAACAATTTACACAAGTAAATAACAGACTAAAGAAATGAGTTACGAAGTTGGAAAAGCTTGTAACATTGTGTTTAATGCCGAGTTAAATATTTCTATTTCTTCAGGCCATTAATTTTTCAATAAATTTCATTTGATTTAGGATGTTTTGCAAAATCCTTATATATGACCAGAAATGCTTTATTATACCCCAGGAATGTTACTCTATTTTTATAAGCAATAAAATTTGATACAAAAGAACGATTTTCCGTCAACGAACTCAATAATTTTCGAGATATTTGAAGATTAAATTTTCCAAGGAAAATGTTTTAAAATAATAAAATTAAATAAGTAATCAAAACGTTACAGAAAACTTTTTTGTATTATTTTTATTAAAACGTTATACGAATAATGTATAATGGGAGCGTATCGAGCGAAGATTCTCTCGACACAAAAGGTAAAAAGCGACGTCGGGGTTTGAATATTTTCTTCGTACAGCCGATTTGCATGAAATTTCGTAGATTATGACGAATCCCGAATTTTAAAATTCGGCCTAGAACTCCAGATATTCGAAGTCAGAGGACTCATATTAAGTGTATATGGGCTACTTTTGTGTTTTCTAACAATTGCTTTTAAATATATAAGGTCAAAATGTATTATCTACACTGATTAATACTTTTAAATATTAACGCAAATTGTTAACTTTAGTTCCTCATTTAAGCGAAATATTTAAAATCAACTGAATTATTGATGAATTAATTTAATTAATGTCTTAATAAATAAATGTACTAGAGAAATTTGTTCAAATACCATAAAGTGTTAAATGATAAAAAGTGCATAAATTTAAGATATTAAGTAAAAAAATAAAAACTTTTATTTAAATAATCTATTAAAACGCATAAAGGTGAATTGTTTTTGATTGTTTTTTTCTTCTTTTCATGAATAACGATCTTATATATTTTTTAAATACTTTCATAGTAGTTTTTCTTTATTTATTTGCATTTAAACTCAAAATTAAGGCCCATAGTCTATTTTTTTTTTCGTTTAAAGTTTTATTTAAACTTGTTAGTTACCTATTTCTATTTTATATAAATACATATTCCTAACAAGTGCAAAAAGAGGGCAGCTAAATAATAATTTAAATATTGAAAAATGCAGATTAAAATTCTTAAAAGAGATGAGCAAGAAAACGATTTTGTATTATTATTTAGGCGTAAAAAATCGCACCATAAGCCAAAAATATTAACTCCCAAAATAAAAAACGCAGCGAATGAGGCTAAAAAAAAACCATATAACCAAGTCGCAATTTGTTATTGTTTTGCGTAATACAGTTTGTACTGGGGTATAAATAAAAATAATATAAATTAAAAATGACGAATCTGCCTATTCTGGGCCAAACCTGATTTCTTGATTAAAAAGTGTAAGGCCCCATAGTTGTATAGGGTGATTCATGAGTTTTTCGAAGTTTCGAAAAACTCATGTTTACGAATCACCCCAAATTATTCCCTAACAATAAATAATTAAAGTCGCCTTAAAACACAAAAATGCAATAAATGATAACAACTAAGACCTATGCTACTTTGACAATTTACTGATCACTCTTATAAGAGCACCATTTTCATCTTTCAACCTCTGGTTTTCAGATTTCAAGTTCTCCAAATTCTGTAACAAAAAAAAATAGTTCATAGAATATGAAAAAAATACATTTAATGGCGAAAAACAACACAAAGGCTACAACAACAAAATAGACGATCATATATAACTTTACGCTCTAGTTATACATTAATTATTACTAGATATAAAATCTGTAAAAAAAATAATTAAGCACAGATTAGTAAAAAAAATATATTTTATTGTTTTTCTACTGCAAAAAATGCACACGAATCCATAAAAATTTAGTGCTATATATAGGCAAAGCAATTACGAAACGAAAAAAAAACACAACTAAGATAAAAACAAATAGAACACTGCAGCAACAAAACGTGTTTTTTTTTTTTAGTTTTTAGTTTTTTTTTTTACTTGTTTACCTATTATTTTGCAGAGTTCGTAAGTTTGTTGATGACACGTGTAAGTGATCTGTTGTCGGCCTTAAGGCGTTCATTCTCAGCTTTCAGTTTTTGTAATTGCTAGAAACAAATATGATGGATGAATTTCTATGAACAGATTTTTTAGTTACCAAAAATCTACGTCAATTTTTAAAACCTAATCAGTGATTTTAGCCCATAAGAAAATTCGCTAATCAATTTATATATAAATATATACAGTGTAAGATAAAAACAAAAATTCTTCAACTTTCAGTACTACTATTAGCTGTGTACTTTATATAAATTATTTTATTATTGGTTAGAAAAAAGTTTGAAACATAAAGAAAACAGCGCTTTAGATTTTGATAGATTTGAAGTTTTTTAAAGTTTCTGGGTTTTTTCTTATTTAATGTTATTTGATGCATAAATAATAATTTTAGAAATTTTTGCGCTTGTTCCTTTTTGAAGCTTTTTTTAAAGTTTCAGGATTTGGTTTTTTTATAATAGTTTTTGTGGTTTTAGTTTGGTTTATGTTTAAATATATTTTAGATGTATTTCGGAATTTTCGGAAAAATCTGGAAAACCGACAAAGAAAAAAAAATTAAGAAAAACAGGAGAAAAGCGGAAGAATAAAAAAACCGAAAAAATTGAAAAATCGAAGCAAAAAAATCAGAAATAAAGGAAAAAATCAGAAAAAACGGAAAAATCAGAAAATATAGTAAGGAGAAAATGGAATAAAATCAGTAAAAACGAAAAAAATTGAAAATTAGAGAAATTGTAAAAAAGGAAAAACGAAACAATCTGAAAAATCTAAAAAAAAATTGCAAAAAAAAATTTAAAAACGGAATAAAAACAAAAAAGGCAAAAAAACCGGCAAAGATAAATAAAAATAAAGAGAATACCGAAAAAAACGGAACAATTGAAAAAAAAACGGAAAAATTCGGAAAACAAAGGGAAAAAAATCAGAAAAAAAACGTAAAAATTTGAAAAAAATAGTAAAATTCGCAAAAAAAATGGTAAAAAATTGAAAAAACAAAACAATCGAAAAAAACGGAAAAAAAACTGAATGGAAATTTAAAAAAAAGCAAAAAAAAATCGAGATAAAATCGGATAAATAAAAAAATTGAAATATTGAGACTAAATTGAAAAAGAAAATGAAAAAATTGTGAATATTGGAAAAAATCGAGAAAAATCAGAAAAACTAAGGACATTAAAAAAATCAAAAAAAAAAATGAAAATCTAAAAAAAATTATGTGGTAAAAACTAAAAAGAAAAAATTACAAATAATATAATTGGAAAAATTAGAAAAATCTGAATAAAAACAAAAGAGCAAAAAAAAACATAAAACTATGGAAAAACCGACAAAGATAAGAAAATACAGAGAAACCCGGAAAAAACGGTAAAATTGAAAGAAACCGGATAAATTCGGAAAAAAAAATCCGGAGCATATCAGAATTAACGGAAAAAATCAGAATAAAAAGAAAGAAAATGAAAAAATTGTGAATATTGGAAAAAATCAAGAAAAATCAGAAAAACCAAAGAAATTAAAAAAACGAAAAAATCAAAAAAAAAAAATTAGAAAATCAAAAAAAAAATTATATGGTAAAAACAAAGAAGAAAAATTTACAAATAACATAATTGGAAAAATTAGAAAAAAGGGAAGAAAACAAACGAGCAAAAAAAACTTAAAAACCAAGGAAAACCCGGCAAAGATTAAAAAAAAATAAAGAAAAAACCGGAGAAAAACGTAAAAATTGAAAGAAAACCGGAAAAATTCGGAAAACAAACAGAGAAAATCAGAAATATCGAAAAAAAAACAGAAAAAACGTAAAAAATTGAAAAAACAGTAAAATTCGCAAAAAAAATGGTAGTTCAGTAAAAGCGAACAAATCTGAGAATCGGAGAAATTGGAAAAAAGGAAAAAAATTGAAAAAACAAAACAAGAAAAAGTGGAAAAAATTTGAATTACAAACAATATAATTGGAAAAATTAGAAAAATCAGAAAAAACGGAATAAAAACAAAGGAGCAAAAAAACTAAGGAAAAACCGGCGATAAAAAAATAAAGACAAAACCGGAAAAAACGGAGAAAATCAGAAATAACGGAAAAGATCAGAAAAAAACGTGTAAGTTTGAAAAAACAGTAAAATTCGGAAAAAATGGTAAAAAACCAGTAAAAACGAAAAAAATCTGAAAACCAAAGAAACTGGAAAAAAGGAAAAAATTGGAAAAACGAAACAATCTGAAAAACCGGAAAAATTTGCTTAAGAAATTAAAAAAAAAACAGAAAAAATCGGATCAATAAAAAAATAAAAAAAATGAGACTAAACTGATAAATAAAATGAAAAATTGGAAAAAAGTCGAGAAAAATCAGAAAAACTAAAGAAATTAAAAAACAAACAAATCAAAAAAAAATTAGAAAATAGAATAAAAAAAATATATGGTAATAAAAAAATATTGGAAAAATTATAAAAATCAGAAAAAACGGAATAAAAACAAAAGAGCAAAAAAAACTTAAAAACCAAGGAAAAAACGGCAAAGATGAAAAAATAAAGAGAAAACCGGGATAAAACGGAGAAGTTCGGAAAACAAACGCAGAAAATCAGAAATAACGGAAAAAATCAGAAAAACCGTAAAAATAATAAAATTCGCAAAAAAAAAATAGCAAAAAACCAGTAAAAACGAACAAATCTGAGAATCGGAGAAATTGGAAAAATGGAAGAAACAAAACAATCGGAAAAACTGGAAAAAATTTTAATAAAAAATTAAAAAAGCAAAAAAAAACCAGAAAAAATCGGATAAATAAAAAAATTGAAATATTGAGACTAAACTGAAAAGAAAATTGTGAATATTAAAAAAAATCGAGAAAAATTAGAACTAATGAATTTAAAAAACAAAAAAAAAAATAAGAAAATCGAAAAAATATTATAAGGCAAAAAATAAAAAAATGGAAAAAAGAAGAAATTATAAATAATATAATTGGAAAAATTAGAAAAATCAGAAAAACGGAATAAATAAAAACAAAAGAACAAAAAAACTAAGGAAAAACCGGCAAAGATAAAAAAGGGAGAACGGGAGAAAATTGGGAAAACAAACGGAGAAAATCAGAAATAACTGAAAAAATCAGATAAACTGAAAAAATCAGAATAAATAGTAAAAATAAAAAAAAAATCGATTGTGTCGCCCCAAAACTTTCCGAGGATCATCCAGAGACGAATATTTTTTCAGATATTTAATGTTCAAGTTTAAAACTTTCACATGTTTTTTTGACAGGTGACAGATGGAGAAATAATGTTGACTATTCTGAATAGAGATTTTTAAGGGCTTTCAAATGACATAAGTCAAATTCTGTGACATATTTCATCTGTCATTTTTTGATAGTGACACTTCCGTGGATGTAGTACAAAAACTAATGTCTTCCGACGGGTAACCCAAACCCACATACCAAATTTCAGTTCAATCGGATCAATGGCCTCTATCGTGGAAGAATACAGACCGACAGACTTCCAATCTGGAAATGGTCTTAATCATCTTAGGGGACCTCAAAACGGATATTTCCATCTTTATATAAGAAAATAACTAAAAACAATTTAACTTTATGCGTTTTAAAAGATCATTTCAATAAATGTTTTATTATTTTACTTAATTATCTTTTAAATTTATTCACTTTTATCATTTAACACTTTGTAGTTTTTGAGCAAATTTCACTTTTTAGTACATTTATTTTCCATTGTTCAGTTTATTAAGACATTAATTAAATTTTATCAATAATTCGGTTTCTCTAAACTTTCACCAATAATATCATTAATTGATCTAAATTAAATATTTTGTTTAAATGAGGAACTAAACAATTTTCTTTATGTTTCAAACTTTTTTCCCAAAAACAAGTAAAAAAGTAAGTGAAAAAAAAAAAATCAAGTTTTGGGGAAGACAGTTGAAAAAAGAAAGCATTTAAAAAATAAAAAAACAATAAAAAAGTAGGGGAAATACTGGGATGTCTTTCCACAGTTTGCTTGATCGGAGAGAATGGCGGGGAAACTTTCTACCACTCTTTTTTCCCCTTGTTTTTTATTGTTTTCATTTTCCCCTACTATTTTACTAATTTCTTTGTTTTAAACGTTTCCCCCTTTTATCCTCTCCTTTTTTATACGTCTAAAAAGTTTGATATAAAAAACTGTAAAAAAGTTGGAAAAGTGAAATTAATTAAGCTGGATAGTGGAAGCTTTTTATCGGAGAAAAATGCACGAAAGCAATGTATGGGCATAGATTTTTGTGGGATGGGAATAAAGCATTTTACCGGCGAAAAAAGCTCAAGAGCGGATTATTTTTTAATGGGAAAACAGTTGTGAAATGTGAAATAAAGATATTTTTCGATGCGGAAAACCTAAAAAGCAATAACTTACTTGGCAATGGCAAAAATGTATAAGAATAGAACATTTTATCACTCGAAGAGTGATTTATTTTTTAGTAAGAAAAAAAACTCCAAAGTGAATCCATTTTTAAGCGAGATTATCATATTTTTCGATCAGAAAAACAGTTTTATGCTCAGTGAGAGAATAAAGAATTTAATTGTTGAGAAACGCTCAAAAGAGAAAAAATTATGCTAAAAAGCTAGAGACTGAACTGTGTTTTAGTAAAAAAATCGACATTTTACAGAAAAAAATTTGCTCGACGAAGCATTTTTTCAACAAGAAAAATTCAAAAAGAAGCTTGAAATTGGGACCTTGTTCAATAAAAAAAAACCCAAGAGCAAAACATTTGAAAAGCTCAAAAACGCGGTGTAATTTATTGAGAAAAATTTCAAGAATAAATATGCTTGGTGAAAAATGTTATCAATACAAACAAACTCTGCTAGGAGAAAGTTAATTTAGCTCGAGAAATACGTGCATCTAATTTTTATATGATTTTCCTCAAACTATTTCCCCCCCACTCGTTTTCCCTTTCTAAAAAAAACTTTTTTTATTTTTTAAAGAAGGGGAACGAATAGGAGAAAGATACCTAAAAGGGAGTCATAAAAAAATTAGATACACGGATTTCTTGAGCTTGATCGGTTTAATTGCTCCGGACAGTGGGAGAAAATTTTCTTCCTCATTCTTTATGACTGCTCTTCCATCATTCTCTTAAATCCTGTAATTTTTTTATGAAGAAAGTGTAATTTTATGTTCATATTTGCAATAAAATATTAGAAACATAAAGGAGAATTACGATTATGTTAGATATTAAATCCGACTATTAGATATTATTACACACTGTATGTATATATATAGATTATTGAGAAGCGAATTTTTGTATATTTTATTTTTATTTAATCCCCCATAATTCTAGTTAACGTCTCTGCGTGTAATGTACGTGTATTATGTATTTTGTATGAGATGGATTCATATGACATTTTTTCTCACAACTACGAGGCATCTACTGCTTTTATTTTTAAATGAAAATAAAACACATTGAATAACGCTGTTTCTACAATAGCACAGGCTCAAATCGGAAGTGCCTTAGGCAAAAGAAAAATGAGAATGTATAGAGAGAGGAGAAATAAAAGAAATATTCTATCTAGTTTACGTACCTTTAGTTCCTCCTCCATCTCACTTAGTTTTCTCTCCATAGCTCTCCTTTCTCGTTTTTCTAGCTCTGATAAAGAATTTTTACTTGTCTGTAATAAGAAAATTTCGTCATGTAACCAATTTATTTCGATAATTAAAACTGCGATTTTTTAACCTTCTTGTCCAATATATAATGTGGTTAGATAATTAAAAAAAGCCTATCCGAAGCGAAAAAGTAGCTATTAGAAATAAAAAAAAATTATACATACGACCAAATTGATTTTTTCCAATGTCTGTTTAGTCTCTCTAAGTTCTTCATCGTTTTTCCTGAGTTTATCTTTCAGTCTATCATTTTCCGTTAGTTGTTGTTCGTACAATTTTTTGTAATCGATTTCTCCATTTTCATTCCGGATATCCGACGAACTTCCTATTCTAGATCTGCTACTTCGGTCTGTGCCACTCTGAAAATAAATTTATAATTAAATCAAAATTGTTACCAATCTATGTCTTATGTCTATTTATTCTGTTTTTTAAGTGTTGTCTCTTACAACTTACAACATATCCTTCAGAGTTTAACGAAGTCAAACTAATAGATCTCGATCCCATTGAACTCCTGGACCTCGACAATGATCTATCTCTATAACTCCCGGTTCTAGTCAAGTCTCTGTCTCTTCTCGAAGAATGTCCCCCATCCCTACTCAAACTATCACTAGTACTGTCATATTTTTTTCCATAATTCGGTGTAACTATATTCAACAACCCCTTGGTCGGTATCTTTAAGCTGGCGTAGCCACTAGAACTCGGGGAACCCCTATAGCCGTTAGGAAAATAAGGACTTTGATAATTTGAAGAAGGAGAAGTGTAATTTGTGAAAGAGGAATAAGGATTGGTAGTGGATCCGGAATAGGGACTGGTAGTGGATCCGGAATAAGGAGAATTGTAATTGGTAAAATGTCCCATACTTCTGGGACGGTTGTAGGATGAGGTGGATGAACCGCTACGGACGGCAGAAGAGGATCGTCTCCTGGGACTAACGGTTTGTTTATTGAAGAAAGACATTGTTTTTGGTTCACTTTGCACTTCACATTTAATTTAGATCCTATTTGAATTTGAGTGTGCTTCAGAATTGTTTTCCTACCAAAAGGAAAATTTTTATTTGAAAAAAAATTGCAATAAATGAACCTTAAGGATGAAATACTGTTTAGCCCGGTCCCCCAGTTGCTACGATTGTAATTTATTTGTCCTTTTAAATCAAAACTATTGGCCTGTCTAGAAGTTTCTGATAGAAACTTTAAAATCATAGATTCTGAAGATGGTTATTTGTCCATCTAGAATTTTATTAACTATCTGGTAAAAATTTTAAGATGCCTAGATGCCCCGAGAATCAATAAATCTGTCACTGTCCTAGAAACTTTAAGAATGTAATTTATAGGGCCTGAAGATGTCCTTTTAAGTCGAAACTAGTGGCTTGTCTAGAATTTTCTGATAGAAACTTTAAAAGTATAGATTCTGAAGATGGTTAATTGTCTATCTAGATTTTTATTAAATATCTGGTAGAAATTTTAAGATTGTAATTTATAGTCTGAAGATGGTTTTTTAAGCCGAAACTTTATGATATTGCTATAATTTTCTTATGTAATAATATAGTTACTACACAGATTTTTAAAAATGTTGAAAGTAAAACATTTTCAGAAAACAACAAAAAATAATCGTTTAGGTTTTGTATTAAAAAATAAAAATAAGTCTATACCATGAAAAACATTAAAAATATGTATAATATTTGTTTAAAAAAATGACTTATTAAAAAAAAAACACAAAACCCAAACTCACCGATTAAAAAAAAAATTATCCTATAAACTACCACTAAACAACAATTAAAAAAAAAACACCCAATAATTAATTAGGAGAACATTTCTGAAGCAAAAACCTTGTAAAAAAAAACGGATATTTTCGTCTATTGTTTATGTTGGAAGTTTTTTTTAATGCACGTGAAACTGTACACAAACAGTCTAAAACTCTGTCTATTTTCAAACACAAGTAATTTGGTCTTTCATTATATTTACGCGCATGCCGATGTAGTGTTAACCGTGTTTACAGCGGTCCCAAAAAAGTGATATAGCGTCTAAAAATAATTTTAAAAGTATATGAACCGCACAGGTGGTTGGCTGGCTTTAAGGAAGTTAAAATCTGCCAAAAATTTTTCAATTTTATTTTATTTATTTTTCACTAAAAATATTCTTAAAGAGCAAGAAAATTCGTAAAAAAGTCCGACCAACACTTATAATTTTAATTTAGTGATAAAAAAATGAGGATAGTAAAACTCTAAATCCAGTACCACAATTATTTAAAGAAAAGCTTCTAGTTACGTTGATTGAAAAATGAGGAGCGGCGACTAGTTTCGGCAATATGCCATCATCAGGCCAAACTAATTACAAATGAGAGAATTAGTTACAAAATAGGTTAATGAAGAAATAAAAATTAAATTAAATTGTGGTACATATAAAAAAAATATTAGTATCAGTAATCAATAAATTTAAAAAAAATCTAGTTGGAAATAAAAAAAAAACAAGAAAAAAATAAACAGTTTTGTTTTTTGAGATGTTTTAGAAGACATGTAAAAAAATTAGATGTTAAAAAAAGAATTTATTGAATGGTTTTTATAAAGATAATGGAAGTTGTATTCTAGAAAAATATAAAAATTATATATAAATAAAGGTTTATTAATAAAAAAAATATTACAAGAAAAAAAAAATAAAAATATATCAAAGAAGAAAAAGAACAAATGGCTCTGTAGGAAAACGAGGCAGATTAGATTAGACGGAAAGACAGAAATAGAGATAGATTAAAAAATACAGAAGACAGAAAAGGAAATAAACTAAGAGGTGATACAGAAAAAGAAAAGAAAGAAACTGATTAAAAGAAGACATGAGAGAGAGAGAGAGAGAGAAAAAAGCAAATGAAGAATTTTAAGGCGTCTAAATTATAATTTTTTTTTGTAATGTTTATTTTTTTTAATCGAAGGAACCCAACAAAAAAAGGAGATGAGTTTATTAGATTTCAAGTAATCTAATTTAAATGTCGCTAGCCATTTAATATAATTCTTTTTAAAAAAGCTTCAAAAATTAAATTGAATTAGGTGTGCACGGGTACATATAGGAAACAAAGTGGATTAAGTGGTACTAGGAAACAATTATGGAAATTTATAAGGGTGCGCACTTAATTTAATTTTTATTTCTTCGTTAACCTGTTTTGTAGCTGATTTTTCGTCTTATTTGTAACTAGTTTGTCCTGATGATGGCATATTGCCGAAACTACTCGCCGCCACTCTATTTTCATTCAATAGTGGTAATTCTATAACGAATATGTTAAAATTTAACGGACGTTAAAAATATAACGTATGTTAAATATGGAAAGCAATTCTGCACAATCATGTTTAATTTTAACATGTTACAATTTACGTATTAGTTCATTTATACCGCAAAAATCTATTCCGCAAGCAGAAATATGTTAAAAATTTAACATAAATGTGTTAATTTGACGTTCTAAATTTTGGAAATTAACGGGTACCCTATTAGTAGGCTTTAAAACTTAACGTATAAGAAAATATGGCTTTTGATGGATTAATTAATCTGTTATTACAAAGAAAATCATGTAAATAAGTTGAGAATATAAATCAAATAAGTTATCCATATCTCAAATGTGGTCAATCATAAACCACAATAACATTTAATTAATTAAATTAAAAAAATTTTTCTTAAAGGCAACTAGTTTCGGTTAAATAACCATCTTTAGGCCAAGAGATTAACAGGAATTAAATGTTAAATAAAAATTAGCATATTATAGGATACCGGAGGTAGGATAGTAATGAGGGAAAGGGAGGTACATGAAAAAGTAAAAAATTAAACCCAGGTGGGCAAAAACACTAATTAAAACAAAAATTGAGTGGTAGGGGAGTTGTGAACTTAGTCACAGCCCAGTTTTTTCTGAACGCCCTAAAAGGCGTCCCATTGTGACTAAGTTCACAACCCCCCTTTAAAACTCAATTTTTATTTTTATTATGTTTTACTTTAATTAGTGTTTTTACCCACATGGGTTTAATTTTTTACTTTTTCATGTACCCCCCTTTCCCTCATTACTATCCTACCTCCTCCTTCAATTAGTAGCAGCACACCCTGTTATAATATGCTAATTTTTATTTAACATTTAATTCCTGTTAATCTCTTGGCCTGAAAGAAAAAAAAAATAATAAATGTTATTGTGGTACATGATTTTGGGGTTTTCATATATGATTTGAGAATATAAGTTTAAATAAGGGAAGATAAGTTTAAATAAGGGTTTTACAATAAGTAATTTGAATAGTTAAGAAATGATATTGTATTTGTAGCCCATGTAAATCTTTTGTCAATAGGTAGTAAGTATGGGTTTGTTGTAGAAGGCGAAATAATCAATTAACCAGGAATTTGCGAGACGCCAGCAATCCATTTTAATTTGTGACCTTCCAAGTAGTTTAACATAAACTCTTTTTGAAATTTGGTCATTTGACCGCTTCTTTTTTCCATATGTTGTATTTATTTATATAAACAATAAATAATAGAATGGATGAAATCGATGGAATCCCGAAAGCACAGATTGAATGACATTCAATTGACATATCATAAACCTTAACCAATTATTCTTTGCCTTAACCTTACTTTTCTTCTTTTTATTATTAATTTGAACTACTTTTAACGTATGTTTATTCGATTGAAAATTTAACGCATATGTTAATTTTATTTTTACAGAATTACAATTTATGTTAAAATTATAAAATTTAACACCCGTTAAAAATAAACATACTAGTTATAGAATTACCACTAATGTCACTTAAGCTTTTTTTTAAATAATTATATTAAATGTGGTAATGGATTAAGAATTTTACTACCTCATCATTCGACCATATTCGAGACTATGGATAATCTTTAATTTAATTAAAAAAAATGATTTCGTTCGTCGCCAATATCTTAAAAAATGTCGCAGATATCGTAAATTTACAAAAATATCCTTAAAGGAAAATAAGTAGAGCAGGAAAAAAAGTAGAGAAATTGGGGAAAAAAAAGAAAAAGTGGAAAAAAATTGTAACAAAACGAGCCAGTGTTGTAATTTGTTTGAATTAAAGAATATATTATTTAAATATGGAAATCCTTGATATAAATAAATATTTATTTATTTAACAGTGTCAAACAGGTGAATGTATCATTATTTTTATTATTTTTCTATTTAATAAAAAAAATGATTTCGTTCGTCGCTAATATCTTAAAAATGGTTGCATATATCGTAAATTTACAAAAATATCCTTAGAAGAGCAGGAAAATAAGTAGAGGAGGGAAAAAAGTAGAGAAATTGGAAAAAAAGTAGAATAATTGAGAAAAAGTAGAAAAAAATTGAAACGAAACAAGCCAGTGTTGTAATTTGTTTGAATTAAAGAATAAATATGGTTTTCAGTCCAATAAAATTTGGAAATCCTTGATATAAATAAATATTTATTTATTTAACAATGTCAAACAAGTGAATATCATTATTATTATTATTTTTTTAATTTAATAAAAAAAATGATTTCGTTCGTCGCTAATATCTTAAAAATTGTTGCAGATATTGTAAATTTACAAAAATATCCTTAAAGAGCAGGAAAATAAGTAAAGAGCAGGAAAAACAGGAGAGAAATTGGGGAAAAAAGAAAAAGTGGAAAAAAATTGTAACAAAACGAGCCAGTGTTGTAATTTGTTTGAATTAAAGAATAAATATGGTTTTCAGTCCAATAAAATTTGGAAATCCTTGATATAAATAAATATTTATTTATTTAACCCTGTCAAACAGGTGAATGTATCATTATTCTTATTATTTTTCTATGTGTAGTAAATCCTTTGCGACCTTGTAAAAAAATATATATTTTATATTGGCAAGGATTGTTTCATAATTTTTTTTAATCTGACACTTTTCACAACAACATTAATAAAATTAATAGGTAATAGTTTATTTGATTTATTTTGAGTTCAAAAATAAAAATAATTTATAAAGCATATCCACAACGGAAGGCTATTGACCTAAATTGTTTCAACGATTTTATGTCCCAAATAGACTAGAAATAAATGTAGCAGGTGAAATTTTTCGACGCATATAGATGTACTTATTGCATAATAAAAGGTAAGTAAGTATAATTTTATATCTACTATAAATACACGGAAATTAATTGTATCTGTTCAATTTTTACTCTACACGAATAGATACCAATCTAATTATAGTTTTATTTTTCAGAATCAACAGACTGAAAACCATAAAAAATACAACAAATAAGCTCTATGAGAAGTTTTTTTTGATATTTATTCCCGATTTACAAACTTATTGAATTTAACTACAAAATGTTATAGGAGCAGAACCATGTTAGTTGTGTAATTGCAAACTATTGAAAATTGTTATCGATAAACTCGAACGGGATTTTAACAGAATTTAATTTAATTTTTTTTAGGGGGTTTCTATAACCACTCTGCAAAACACGCGTTTCTACACAAATTTTTATACACAAAACAGGCCTTTTCTTAATCTCTTTGATATCTGTGTAGAAAAAGTAATAATTTAGAGTGCGAACAGTACACACTATAATAATAATAATAATTTATTCATCCTTTTTGATCATAATACATCATATAGGACAGGTCAAACACAAAAGTACATTGTAAATTTGAACAGCACAGATACAAGGTGTTGCACTATTACATATAGATATTTAAGTTAAAAACCGTTGTTTAAAAACTCTGAAACATCATAAAAACATTCGTCAATTAAAAATCTTTTTAGTTTTTGTTTGAAAACATTAAAGTTGTTCTCATCTCTTATACAGCTAGGCAAATGATTAATAAATTGAATTCTTTTATCGACAGGACTTTTTTCAAATAATGAAGTTTCATGTTTGGGAGGCCGGATAAGCTTGCCAGACCTAGTGGGATAATCATGGAAATCAGAATTGATATTAAAATCTTTAAAATTGCTTTTTGTGTACAAAATACACTTGTAAATATAAATAGAAACAAACGAGAGAATGTTGAATTGTTTAAAGTGATTTCTACATGTTTCTCTATAATCTAGATTAAAAATTAACCGTATAATCCTTTTCTGAGAAATAAAAACCCTGGAGGCATTGACCGCATTTCCCCAAAGCACCACATTATAGGAAATATGGGAGTATACTATTGCATAATAGACATTAATCAACTGTTTAGTTGTAAAAATATTTTTTAACTGTAATATTGCAAAGTAACTGCAATTTAACTTTTGACAAATTTGATTAACATTAGTATTCCAGCTCATATTACTATCAAGGTAGGTACCTAAAAATTTTGTAGAGTTCGAAAACAGAACATCTGTATCCTTTACTGAGACCTTGCAATTTTTAGGAATTTCTGTTCTTGTAAAAAATTGCATGCAGACAGTTTTAGTAGAATTTAATATATGGCACTTTTCCCCACGGAAAGATCAAACACAGCTATGACCTGTTACTGTTTTTTTTTTAATTAATAAATGTGCTTGTAGAATAGTATATTGTTTAACGAGCAAGGAATGATAGTTATTTCCCACGAGTATGAAGTTTGCAGCATGAGCCGCAGGCGAATGCTGCAAATCATACGAGTGGGAAATTAGCATTCCATGCGAGTTAAACACTATACTTTTTCTACGGCTGTAATAGATAATAGCGAAATGATTTAACAAATAACATGAATTTCAAATTTAACGTCATTCAAAATTTCTAATTAGGTACAATTAAAATATCAATTACACTTAGAATAAATGAGAAGTTTTGAAAAAAATATTGTGTACAACTTGTATGCAAAGCACTTTTCCCACTCGTTGCTAGATTTGCGACATTCGCCTTGCCGCTAGTGCCACAAACTTCTGAGCTCGTGAGAAAAGTGACGCTACTATTACTAATAATTTATTTTAACTCGTATTTTTTCCCTCTTTTATTTCAAACTGTTTTTCGTCCCATTTATTGCCTCCTATATTGATTTAAGTCCCAATTTTGGAACTAAGTTCCGTAACGCGGCTTTCGGTACGATTTAACAATCGGAAATTGGAACGTAACGAAGGATAGAGATGTTGAAAAAGTAACTGTTTTAGTAACGATTATTAATTTCAAATGTGAATAGGTACAAAAGAATCAATAAGTGTTCCTGTAACTGTAAGTGAATTTTGTAAATCATTGTAAATTTTCTTAATTGTAAAGTGACGAATCCTACACAATCTAGTGGTATCAAGAATTATTATTATTAGCTGAATTTTTAGATTTGTAGACTTTTAATGTGTTTGTAGCGTCTAGTACAATTTTAGTATAGGATCAAGTTTTACTATTATATTTCTTTTTCTGTTTATATTGACGAGTCCTAATGAAAATAAAGAATTATTTTTATTACATACTTACATTAATATGGCTATTTTTTTAATGGTCGGTAGAATTGTAGATTCGATAGACTGGATGAATATTGAATAAGACGCCAACGCGTACGAAGAAATTATTTTATAATGGAAAAATAAGAAACAATATCGAAATTTACGAAAAAATAGGTAGAATAGGGAAAAATGAGGAAAAGTAAAGAAAAAAATAAAATAAAATAAAGTGCAATAGGGAAAATAGAGTGAAATAGGGAAAATAAAGCAAAATAGTGAAAAGTAGAGAAAAATAAAGAAAAACGGGGAAAATAAAGGAAATAATGAAGAAATAGAAAAAAGTTATGAAAAACAATGTGGAAAAATAGTGAAAAATAAAGAAAAAATAGTGAACAATAGGACAGAAATTGGAAAACCGGTAAAAAAAGCGCAAAATAGGAAAATATAGTAGCAAAAGGAACAGGGAAATAGAGAAGAAAATAAAGTAAAATAGAAAACAATAATGAAAATAATAAAAAATTAGGAAGAATAAGAAAAAAGTAGGAAAAAATATGGGGAAATGGAAAAAATAGTGAAAAATAAAGAAAAATAGTAAAAAAATCGAAAAACTATGAATAAATAATGAAAAATGGGGAAAAGTAGGTTAAAATAGGAAAAATAGAAATAAACAGTAAATAAATAGGTCAAGTGCGTGTCGGACTTCGCACATTTAAGGTTCCGTACCAAATGTAGAATATAAGCCAGCTGTGCAGTGGCTGGATTCTTAAACGACTTTTTAAAATTTTAATCGAACTAATAAGTCAAAAATAATTGGTAAAAAGATTTAAAGAAGTGAAAAGAAAAATAACCTGCCGCATGTGTATTCGACAAAGAAAAAAAAATTATGAATATCACAATCCGCATATATACTTAGATATATTAACAAATTTTGAAATGCAACGAACAAATTTGTTAATATCAGCGTAACCGACAAAGATAGAAAAAAAATTATAAAATGAAAAATGCGTTTTTTAATAAAACTAATATGATTGCACAGATAAAAAAATAAAATATCGAATATCATAAATCGCATAAATACAAAGGTACGGAACCCTGAAAATGAGGGAATGTTAATGAAAAAATTATATTTATTAATATATTTGTAGTTGTTAGTAAAATATACATAACAATAAACATTATCACCAAATTTCAAGTTCGTAGTTCAATGGAAAGTTAAAAAATACTTCGGAACAAAATTTTGTAAAAAATACTGACTTTGGCGGCTTCTCATGCCTACATTTTCCAATATTTTTTAAAACAAAAAATATGGCTTTTATCTACTCAATCAGCTCTATTCAACGATGCTTCACTCGATGGGGTAGGCCAAAATTTTTTTTCAGCGTCCCCCTTTAGCTGTATGGGAGCCCCCTTGAAAACATTAAAAAATATTTTTTATAGTTCATATGGCTTTGGGTCAACAAGACGCATATACTGTGAAAATTTGAAGAGTCTAGCTAGAACGGTTTAGCTCCTAGACCGGTGTGACAGACGGATGGACGGACCCGCGAGTGAGAGCAATAGGGTTCCGTTTCGACCCTTTGGGTTACGGAACCCTAAAAAGGGAAACGATAGGGAGTGAAAGCTATCTTAAAACACGTTTTAGAGTTGAAAAAATAACGTAAGAAACTGACAAGATCCCCCCACCGCACAACTTTTTTTTAAACTTGTGATTTTTGCCACATTTTGAACCCTTTTTAGGGTTCCGTACCCCAAATGACCCATCCGTCTGTCACAACGGTCTAGCAGCTCAACCGTTGGAGCTACAGTCTTCAGATTTCCACAGTATATAAGTCTTATTGACCTAAAGCCACATAAATTGTAAAAAATATTTTTAAATGTTTTTATACAGCTAAAGGGGGCGCTGGAAAAAATTTGGCCTACCCCATCGAGTGAGGTATCGTTGTTTAGAGCTCATTGAGTAGATAAAAGCTGTATTTTTTGTTTTAAAAAATATTGCAAAACGTAGGAATGAAAAGCCGCCAAAGTCAGCATTTTTTACAAATTTTTGTTCCCTATTAATAAAGTTGTTTGTTGCATTTCAAAATTTGTTAATATATCTTAAGTATATATGCGAATTAGCGGATTGTGATATACGATATTTTATTATTTTTATCTGTGCTATTATTAGTTTTGTTAAAAAATGCATTTTTCGTCTCATAATTTTTTTTTCTTCGTCGAACACACATCCGCCAGGTTATTTTTCTTTTCAGTTTTTTAATTTTTTTTACCAAGTATTTTTAACTTTTTAGTTCGATTAAAATTTTAAATTCAGTCGGCTTATATTCTACATTTGGTACGGAACCCTAAATGTGCGAAGCCTGACACGCACTTGACCGATTTATTTTGAAATATTGTTTTATGCCCTTATTTTGTTACAACTATTATATTTTTGCACCATTTTTTCCTCTTTTTTTAACTTGTTTTTAGCTCGTTTACCCCATTTTTTTAATGCCCCATATTTTTGTCCCCCTTTTTTTAATAATTGTTTCTGTCCCGCTTTTTCCATTACTTTTTCATCACACCTTTTCCCCCTCTTTTTACTTTTCTTTCTCACTTTATTTTTCCCCATCTTTTTTTTTCTGTTTTACCCTAACTCCAAATTTATTATACAACTATACTACTTTCTTTTCATATTTTTTCTTTCCCCCTTTTTTTCTTTCTTTTATTCCCATTTTTTTTTTAATTTTTTTGTGTTATCCGAAGCTTCCATACCCTAAGCTAGCCGCCTCTTCTCTAAGCTAAGTTAATCCACCCTGAGCAAAATAATTCTACCCTGAAAAAAATGACTCTACCCTAAGCAAATCATATTGTCATGTACTCATGGACGTGCCCAACCCTTAAATCGTTTTTTTGCTAGAAAATAGTAAAGATGGCGTATAGATTCGGCCTCGCGCTCTCTTTCATTACACAAGAGTCTCGGGAGAGGAGTGATTTGGCTGACAACTTTGCCAAATCTACCGCATCACGGCAGGCGGGAAATTGAAAGTTCGTACAAAAATATTGCTTCTAGTCGACACTTTGATTATTTTTAATATAAATAAGGTAGCATTTAAAAACTAACAAAGAAATTCTTAATTGAAATAACTTAAATTTAATTTTACCAAATAATATACATGTACTAAAATTTAATAATTTTATTTCATTTTTATTTTTGTCCTCTTGATTGTGTGTGTAAATATTTTGCACCATTCTTTAGTAATTTTATTTTGTGTTTTGCTACGATATGATTGTCGAAGTTATTATAGTTTTAATTTTTGATTATCTCTCTACTACTTTGATATAATGTTATTATTAGAGTGAGACACAGCCCTAAAATTCATATATTTCATATTAGTGTTAGTCAATTTTGAACAGTTTATCATAAACTCGTTTATGTGCTAAGGAGAATACATAATTATTATTTTTCGTCCTGCCAGTTAAGATGGATTGATAGGTATTTATATACGTATTTTATGTAATTTTCTAAGTAAATTCATAAAATATTCTTACCAAGTTTTGTCATGATTTTTACGCAACTGCGCATACAAGTTTTTCTTGTACTTAAATATGATTATTACAGTGAGGGCAACGTATTTCAGTCTCAGAGGGCGTAGACTGTAAGGACGTAGACGGTAAACTCATAGTAGAGTACAGAGAAAAAAAGCAATTTTAAATATATCTTCTTCGGCCATGACAAAAAAACGTTTACAACGAGACGACACAGGCTTCTTTCTTCTGAAAAAAACTAGAGAAAAATAATCAACGAACTAATAACTAATGAAATACAACTTAATAAACTTAACCCAATATATACGATTTATCTTTAAACTGAACCAGATTGAAGGATATAAAAAATCTGACAAAAAAAAACAAGGCGATTGGCTCTCGGTTTTCGTGACATGAGATGACAGGAACGAACTATGAATTTTTACACTGTGTCGTCTGTGTCTCTCTGTACAGTGACGTCTATTCGTCTAGTATTATTACTACGTGTGTTTCGTGTGAAATGAATTCATTTTTAAAATAATAAAAAATGTAAAAAATGGTTCAATATTGTTTTATATGCCGCATCCCATTAAAATTTCGATTTTTTTTTAAAACGTCTCTAAAGATAGTGGCAAGGCGTCCAAACTGCTATACTGTTTTAAAAGAAATAGAGATTGACTGAATCTTCGTTTCATCTTTCTCTACAAATAGTACATTTCTCACCGCTGGGCATGTCCATGAGTATATGTCAATCAATTAAGCAAATTTACTTACATTTATCAAAATTACTCTACCCTGAGCAAAATTACTCTACACTGACCAAAATTACACTACTTTAAGCAAAGTTACTCTAACCTGAAAGAAATTACTCTACCCTGAGCACAGTTATCAACCCTAAGCGAACTTCGTTTATCTTCATCTCCCTTTGATTCTCAATATTATTCTTCTTTTTTTTTTGTTGGTGATGAAATTATTCAACAATAATTAATATCTTTTTCATTATATTTAATTGTAAAAACTATACTTCCTACTTTGGTACTATATCTAACACGTATTTGACTAAATATTTTAAACATTTAAAATAGATGCCAACAAACAAATTTTCTAAAGCAGAAAAATTAACACGTTAAAATTGTAAATGAACGAGAATAAACAGTTTAAAATAATTTTCTGGATGAAATAATGCATTTAAGTACTTGAAAAATGAATCATAAACGAAAATAAAATTAGCGATGAGTTCAGGTATGTTTTGGGAACCGCTGACCGAGCTATTTAAAAGTGTACATGTGTGTTCCTTAATATACTAAAATATATATTAAAAGACGCCCACTGATTTTCACGAGTTAGAAAATTTTGGGTATAACAAACACCATTACAGACGCTCTGTGCCGATTTAGACATGAACAATGAAACTAAAATAGAAATTTTGGGAGTAAGTAAATGCGTTGAAAGTTCAATGCTAGCACTTTTGTTGCCAAATTGTAATTTCGTTGAAAATTTTTTAATTACGCTAATTGGAACAATATAAATATAACGCTAGAATACAACCAACATTTTTGATCAAACCTGCTAAATCCGATAATGTAGAATCGATTATAAACCGCATAATGTATTTCTTAACAGCTCATTTTTATAATAAAACGTTAGAAGATCAAGAAAAAGTAAAAAATTGACTGAAATAAAACGAACTTTTCATCATTATAAGTATTAAATCACTCACCTCCAAATGATTTAATTTAGTAGTTTCATCACAGTCTTTTCCACTTGAAGAATCTTTTTCTTGGTCTAAATCCTGTAGAAAAAATTGCATTTAGTCTTTAAATATAGGGATATTTTCCTTATTACTAAAATTTTAAAACATTTTTCTTTCTTGTTTGTATAAATAATACAAAAACTAAAAATTAACTAAAAATTCTGGCGCGTTAAGAATAAGTTAAATAAAGAAAAACAAACCGTAAATTTCTTTTAACATCACAACTGAAAGATAAGTCTAAAAGATATTGAAAATTTTTGGTTATTGAAAAAAAAATGAAACTTACATCAACATTGTCGAAGGAAACAACGCCAGTGGATCTTCTTTTAGGCCGCCTTCTCCTTTGAATAGCTGCTTGTGTAGCCAAAGTCGCTTGCACGTTTCTAATATCATTTTCTTTATCTTGGTCTATAAATAAATATAATAATTTTAAAAATATATAATAGAAAAATTAAAATGTCGATCTTCATGTATCAATTAGCAAAATATCATTTTAAATTTATTAGGAATTTCTCTCAACTTTCGTTTTTTTCCTATAAAGCAAATCTTTTTTCTTCCATTAGTAAACATGAAAAAATACCTCAATAATGAAATGAAATAACTCGGAAAATTATTAACTAATCCATAAAAAAAACTTTCAACAAAGTCTAGCATGCCCCACTCTTAAATTCTTTTCAAACAAATCTGGTTTTGAAATTTGATTTTTATAAACAATCTAGTCGCCACCTTTTATAATAATTATTCATTCAAAAGTTATAAACATTTTTATTTGCAAACATTTTTTAAAAATCCAATTTTCTTTATAACTAAAAAAGTTAAAGAAAAACTTATTTATTTATTGCAATCTACGCTCCTTAAACTATCTTTTTGCCTATTTTTATTTTTTAATAATTATTCATTCAAAAGTTATAAACATTTTTATTTGCAAACTCTATATAGAATTTTCACTCTCACCATTTTTTAAAAATTAAATTTTCTCTATAACTAAAAAAGTTAAAGAAAAACTTTTTTATTTATTGCATTCTACGTCCCTTAAATTATCCTTTTGTCCATTTTTATTTTTTAATAATTATTCATTAAAAAGTTATAAACATTTTTATTTGCAAACTATATAAAATTTGCGCTCTCACCATTTTTTAAAAATCCAATTTTCTCTATAACTAAAAAAGTTCAAGAAAAGTTCATTTTTTTTTTGCAATCTATCCTTTTGCTAATTTTTATTTTTTAATAATTATTCATTCAAAAGTTATAAATATTTTTATTTGCAAACTCTATATACAATTTCCACTCTGACCATTTTTTAAAAATCGAATTTTATTTTTTGCAATCTACGACCCTTTAACTATCCTTTTGCTAATTTTTGTTTTATAATAATTATTCATTCAAAAGTTATGAACATTTTTATTAACAAATTATGTAGAATTTGCGCTCTCACCATTTTTTAAAAATCTGATTTTCTCGATAACTAAAAAAGTTAAAGGAGAACTTATTTATTTTTTGCAATCTACGCCCCTTAAATTATCTTTTTGCCAATTTTTATTTTTTAATAATTATTCAATCAAAAGTTATAAACATTTGTATTTGCAAACTATATAGAATTTGGGCTTTCGCCATTTTTAAAAAATCCAATTTTCTCTATAACTAAAAAGTTAAAGAAAAACTTATTTATTTATTTCAATCTACGCCAATTAAACTATCGTTTTCCCAATTTTTATTTTTAATAATCGTTCATTCAAAAGTTATAAGCATTTTTATTTACTAATGAAGGTAACCAAAAGTTACTAGTTAGGTGTGTACACACTTGGTAAATGAAGAAAAGAAACGCCGATTTGTACTCTTTTAAGTGTGTATTGTAATTAAGGGAAAAAATGTCGAGCGCTTTCGGCTGATTAATCAGCCATCTTCGGGACAACTAAAATAGACATGAAGTAAAGTTAAAAAAATAATTAACAATAATGAAAAATACTAAGTTAAAATTTTTCTAATATTGAAGAGTAAAAAAAGGGGGGGAAGAACAAGTCAGACTAAAACATATTCATCAAAAGCCGCAAAATACAACAAATTGACATAGGGCATTACTCAATTGGTTGTATTTTGCCGAAAGCGCTCGACATTTTTTCCCTTAATTACAATACACACTTAAAAGAGTACAAATCTGCGTTTCTTTTCTTTCTTTTTTATTTACGCTCTCACCATTTTTTATTAAATTAAATTTTCTTTGAAACAATAAACTGATCTATTTTTTGGAATCTACGTCTAATACCTTTTTCTTCAACTGATTTGGGTTTCCTCAACGGAAGAGTTATAGTAGTATCAGCTGTTTCCAATGGTGCTGACGAAGGTCTTTGGATGGCATTGGAAGGATTAATCCTACGAATAAACGATGGGGTGCTGGGAGGATCCGTTGCAGGCTTAGAAGCGTCTTCCAACAAAAACTGAAATTAAAAAATAAACAAATTTAATCGCAAATTAGTTTTCCGTAAATCACAGGATAAGTTGTCCAATACCACGATAGAAATATAGGTGAGCCATGATAGAAATATAGGGTGGCGAAAATTGTATTGCAATAGCGATAATTGTATAACTAGTATGTTTATTTTTAACGGCTGTTAAATTTTATAATTTTAACGTAAATTGTAATTCTGTAAAAATAAAATTAACATATGCGCTAAATTTTCAATCGAATAAACATACGTTAAAAGTAGTTCAAATTAATAATAAAAAGAAGAAAAAGTAGGGTTAAGGTTTATGATATGTCAATTGAATGTCATTCAATCTGTGCTTTCGTGATTCCATCGATTTCATCCATTCTATTATTTATTGTTTATATAAATAAATACAACATATGGAAAAAAGAAGCGGTCAAATGACCAAATTTCAAAAAGAGTTTATGGTAAACTACTTGGAAGGTCACAAATTAAAATGGATTGCTGGCGTCTCGCAAATTCCTGGTTAATTGATTATTTCGCCTTCTACAACAAACCCATACTTACTACCTATTGACAAAAGATTTACATGGGCTACAAATAAAATATTTCTTAACTATTCAAATTACTTATTGCAAAACCCTTATTTAAACTTATATTCTCAAATCATAAATGAAAACTCCAAAATCATGTACAATAACATTTATTAAAAAATTTTTTTTTTCTTTAAGGCAACTAGTTTCGGTTAAATAAACATCTTCAGGCCAAGAGATTAACAGGAATTAAATGTTAAATCAAAATTAGCATATTATAACAGGGTGTGCTGCTACTAATTGAAGGATCGAAGAGGTAGGATAGTAATGAGGGAAAGGGAGGTACATGAAAAAGTAAAAAATTAAACCCAGGTGGGTAAAAACACTAATTAAAGTAAAACATAATTAAAATAAAAATTGAGTGGTAAAGGGGGGTTGTGAACTTAATCACAATGGGACGCCTTTTAGGGCGTTCAGAAAAAACTGGACTGTGACCAAGTTCACAACTCCCCTTTACCACTCAATTTTTATTTTAATTATGTTTTACTTTAATTAGTGTTTTTACCCACCTGGGTTTAATTTTTTACTTTTTCATGTACCCCCCTTTCCCTCATTACTATCCTACCTCCTCCTTCAATTAGTAGCAGCACACCCTGTTATAATATGCTAATTTTGATTTAACATTTAATTCCTGTTAATCTCTTGGCCTGAAGATGGTTATTAAACCGAAACTATAGTTGCCTTTAAGAAAAAAATTTTTAATTAAATGTTATTGTGGTACATGATTTTGGGGTTTTCATTTATGATTAACATTTGACCACATTTGAGATATGGATAACTTATTTGATTTATATTCTCAACTTATTTACATGATTTTCTTTGTAATAACAGATTAATTAATCCATCAAAAGCCATATTTTCTTATACGTTAAGTTTTAAAGCCTACTAATAGGGTACCCGTTAATTTCCAAAATTTAGAACGTCAAATTAACACATTTATGTTAAATTTGTAACATATTTCTGCTTGCGGAATAGATTTTTGCGGTATAAATGAACTAATGCGTAAATTGTAACATGTTAAAATTAAACATGAATGTGCAGAATTGCTTTCCATATTTAACATACGTTATAGAATTACCACTAATCTATTGTAATCTCGGAAACTGTAAGAGATACGAAGTCGGTTAACTGGAACAAAAGTTTCTCAACTAATCGACTGAGGCTTTGATATCAGGGACGGTTTTCATAATAAATGATAAAACCCAAAATAGCACATTTTCAATTTTTTGCACCAGTGCTTTAATTTTGAACAGCAGAAAAACAGTGCATGAAACTTTTTTGTCTGAAAACAAGAATTATTAACTATTAACTAAGGACCCAAAGAACCCTATCTTACCATGTGACATATGCAGAACTTACATATGCGGTGAGTGCTCAGAATTATCAGCATCTGAATTAAAATGTATAGTTCTACAGAGACGTATATTGAAGTACCATTGTGAAAACTGCAAAAAATGGAATATCAATGATTTTTTTGAAAATACAATAAAGGACAAAGAAGAGATAATAGAAAATAAAAATGCAATTATTCAAATACTATAGGAGCGAATTAAAGATATGGAAGAAAAGCAAAAACAACTTCAAATAGCAGGAACAAATAATATTTCATACGCAGAAATGACGAAGAAAAATGCGTTAGAGAAAATAAATATGATACACAATAAAATTATAATTCGACCCAAAAATGTACAAACATCGGCAGACACAAAAAAAGATATTAACAAATCTATTAATCCCACAGAATTTAAAATAAACATTGAAAATATAAAGACTACAAATAATGGCGGTATATTCATTAAATGTAAAACAAGACAACAAGTTGAATTATTGATGAAATCAGCACAAGAAAAACTACGAAATAAATATGATATATCCATATCGAAAATGAGAAAACCAAGAATAAAGATTACAAATTTCAATGAAGACATGACAATAGAAGAAATTGGTAAATCTCTACAAGACCAGATTAACATCAGTGGAGATGTTAAAATCACTTATAGCAGAACCTAATAGAAAAGGAAAAGTACACATTGGATGGGAGCGCTACACAGAGGAATTGGATGTAATACGTTGTTTTAAATGCCAAGCATTCCATCACAAACAACAAGAGTGTCGGAACAAAGTGGTGTGTCCTAATTGTAGTGGAAATCATACTGAAGATAATTGCAACAATCAGCAAAAATGCTGTCATAACTGTAAAAATGCTAACGATAAGTATAAAAAAAAATTACAACATGGAATACTCGTCAAACGATTCAAACTGTCCTTCTTTAAAATATTTCAGATGTACTAAAAAGTAAAACAAATTACCTAAATGACGACTGATCCTATTGTAAACATCCTAGACAGTTTGGAAAGTGAGGAGGGTGATCCATGGGATATAAAAAATGTTGACTACGTAACTAAATCAGTTGAAGATATAAAAACAAAAATTAACATCTTACATATAAATATTAGAAGTATTAAGAAGGTCTACAATTATACTTAGAAACATATCACTTGAAACATACTGACATTATTGTACTGCGTGAATGCTGGAATGTTGAATCAGTTGACAATTTCAGTATCACAGACCACACTTTATAATAACAGCAAAAACAACCAGAATGATGGAGTCCTTATTTATGTGAAATCCAATCTAGGCTTTTCTTTTGATAATACAATTTTACCTCATTGCAAAATCACCATTAGTCAAATTTGATGCACAATAAATAACATTAATATATCCATACATGCCTGCTACAGAGCACCTTCTACAAATGTGGATCTTTTTGTAAATGAACTTGATAATTTTTTACTAACTATAGTAACCAATCAAATTACTTAATTTAGAGTCATGTGTCAAATTTCATCCAATCAGCTATGGATTACAGCGATAACACCCTACATGTGGTGTTTTCAACAAGTCAAGTTTTTGATTAAAAATTAATTAAACGTCAAACTGACAACTAGTTTAAAAATGTCGCTAAGATTTGGTAATGCATCTGACGATGCAATTAATGATATTATATCAAGTAATATACTAAAAAATACAACCAAATCAAAAAAATATATATGGAAAATATTTCTCGAGTTTTGTGAGACCAGAGAATACGAACTGAATGCTGAAACGAGTTTGCCTAATTTGGAAAAAATTTTGAAATCTACAAAGTATAAAATTATCTTATCGAATACCCCTCGGGCCTTGATAAATCCTCAAAATTTTGTCATAGAGAATCCTTCAAGCGTGTTGCTTAAGGATAATTATCAAGCAACGCGCTTTCAGCATTCTCTATGACAAAATTATCTCGGTATTATCAAGGCCCTATTGGTATTACTACTGATAATTATTTGCAAAACATTTCTCAAAATCAAATAGACATATTTGTTGGAGATATAAATATTGATATACTGGAGAAAAAAGATCTTGTTTCAAATAATTATTTTGCAGTTATGTCATCTTTAGGCTATAAGTCATATAAACGCTTACACGAGGGTAACACCTACAATATCAACTTGTATAGACCATATGTTTATGAAAGAAAATCTACAATATGCCAACCTAAAATATAAGTCATTCGTCATCAATGCAGATGTTACTGATCACTATCCTATATTTCTGGGACTGTATTATGACGATTTATCTGTTTAAAACCCAAAAAAAATAAAGTTATTGAAGTCTTGGATGATAATACATTTTTGAGTCTAACAAAATTGCAGGACTGGGGTGTTATAAATAACTGTAATAACCCAAATGTAGCTTTTTCAACATTTTTAGATATATTTTTAGAAATATATAATTATATAGTTTAAACAAAAAAGTGATAACTATGAAATACTCTAAAAATATAAAACCATGGATATCACAGGCCATTATTAACTCTATAAAAATATAATATTATGGAATGAATATAAATCATATCGAAATCAACTCAACAAAATAATACATGCAGCGAAAAATAAGGTGGAAGTTAGAGATCTTGGAATCACTTATAACACTCAAATGTCTTTCATTACGCATATCCAAAAAACTAAAAATCAGTTAGAAGTTAAGGATGAATACTTTGAGGTATTGGTACTCAAGAAGGCAAATTCAAAAGTACTCTTATAAATATATGAAAGAACCGTCAGCAATCATGATTATTATGTTCATGTTTTAATTTTTACGTTTATAAAATAAAAATATTAAACAATTTTTTGGGTATTTCTATTATATCGCTTTTTATTTTCGATATCTATATATGCCCAGTATTATTACTCGTATTCTATTACATTCTATTCATAAATTATATCTTTTGGTATAAAAACATTATTTTAAATCACTTTACAGTTGGACCAGCGAATGATTACACATTATTGTCTATGCCATCTAAGAAGTACGTTGTTGGAATTTGCTATAGATCAACTTCACACAATAAAGTGAGACAGAAACATAAGATGAAGTTACTTATTAATTCATGCTGTAATATTTATAGCTTTTCTTTGACTAATTTAGTAGCAGTCAATGCTGTCATTTTTAGTTGTTATTGTACTTTTATTTCTGAATTTTTGTGTCTTTATTGCGTTTTTAATTCATATTTCCTAATAAAAAACAGTTCTTATACAGGGATAATTTAGTTGTTTAACTGTGTCGGCTTTTACTTGATGAAAATCCAATATTAAATTTAAATAAATAAAACAACGTTTTAAGATTTCCACAAAAATAATAACAAACGTTATTAATTTAATAGTGACTAGTTTCGTTACATAGTAACTTCATCAGACTAATATTATTTACAAGAAAGTCAAGAAATTTATACTAAAAGAACATTTGTCGAAAAGGCTTAAGGTATTAAAAGAGATTTAAAAGTGGTGAATTGTTAAGGTCAAGTTGGTCATTTAATAATAAATCCGTTTGTTTGAGTTTATTGATTTCTAATGTTTCTAAGTAATTTAACCGAATGCCTTTACTTTGCGTATGTAAAATTTCAAAATTATCATTAAAAATATGATCTTCATTAATTAAATGATTGGAATAGTTTGAATCTAATTTATTATGTTGAAAAGATTTTTTATGTTCATTAACCCTTTTGACAAATGTTCTCCCTGTTTGAGCTTTATACCTTTTTGGACAAGACCCACAAGTTAGTGAATAAACTCCCGATTGAAAATCTTTATTATTTTATCTTTATTATTTTTAATTCAATTCAATTCAATTCTTTATTGGTCCATAAAACACAATCACTAGGACATTGGACAAGTCAGATAAAAGTTACATAAAATATACATTAAAAATAGAAAATTAGAGTAAGAAATAATATAAACAATACAAATAATTGTTAAAATAGAATCACAGATTATGGTTTAAAATGGTCACAAAACTCCTGCACCCAGTAAGGAGTTAGTTCAAGTAAGATTAACTTTACTTTTTTTTTGAATAAGTGATTAGGTGTAATGCTTTTTACGGGCGTGGGTAACACATTATATAGACGCGACCCCAGAATATTAAAAGATTTCATAGAAAGCGAAAGTCTTACATTCGGAATATGAATGTCAGTTTTTTCCTAGTATTATAGTTATGCAGGGTAGAATTTACTTTAAAGTTTTCTTTATTTTTGTGAATATATGTAACCAGTTCTAGTAAGTATTTGATGTTTTTTAAATAAACTTCTATAGCTAAAGCTATAGGTGGCGCATTGCCATGCCTAAAGTATTGATCGTTTTATATGCAACATTCATGTCTAAATTTCTTAAGAAAGAGGATAAATTTTGATTTGGCAAACCTAAATACATAAAAGATTTAAAATTAGATTTATTTGGTTTAGGTGATGGGTAAATTAAATGAATAGCTTGTTTTGGTAACTTCTTTTTTAAAATATTATCAAATCAATGAACACTTAGTGTGAATTCATGCAGCACAAAATAACAATTTCACTACTTGTAATAAGTAGTGAAAAAGTTACCATTTATACACACCAAATTAACAATTAGCGGGTTGTAACACAACTGGTTAACCTCTGGTTTTCTTTAACCATTGGTTAGCCTTGGCTAGGTTGTTGTAACATTGAATTATTAAGGTTTACCAACTGGTTAACTACCTGATAATGTTACCAACCAATTTCGACAGGTTAACTAGAGTTTAGTATTGTTCTGATCACGGAACAATAAATAAATATGTGTTTTATGATATCGCTTAGGACTTTTGACAGCATAACAAATAACAACCTATAGGAATATGAGCTAATCTAAAAAATTATAATTTTTTTTTGAGAAATATTTTACAATAATTGCTCTAAAGATGAATTTATTAAGAGGGAATCTTCAAGAATTAGAATTAACTGACGATGAAGATTTTATGGAACTTGTTGACTTGGTGCTGTTTCCAAGACCACAGCGAAATTTTAGATTGAGGGAAAATCATTTTGTCAAATGGAATGATGAGGAATTTAGAGCTAGATTTAGGATATCTAGAGAAACAGTGCTTTTATTAATTGAAGAAATAAGAGAAAGTATTTCATTTATTAGACACGAATAAGTAGTATTAAGTAATTGACTTTCAACCTACTACAAACATAATTTTTTTCTAGAATCACAGCTGTAAAAACTCTTTTGCAATTTAAACCCAAGTTGCAGCTTTTTTTGGTTCATACAGCTATCAGTTTTTTTATTGGCAATTATACCGGAATATTTTTTAATTAATAAAATAAGCACATTTTCTTCACTTGTCGTAAAATTCGCAGTACGCTTATTACGCTCTAAAAAATTTAAACCATAAAACACAATTCATTAACACAATACATTTACGTACCCATAGTTATTAAATATAAAATATTTCACTTTATCAAATATTCAAAATCTCCCACTTTAATCAGGTGTGTATATACCGAACCACGACAGACAACTGAATAAACTTTTTGCAGTTTTCACCGATTTCAGTGTGACCAATTCCTTAAAACTAGTTGTTTCCTGACCACCACCCAATATTGAATGATACAACAGAAAATGAATTGAACCATGATAAGAGGTTAACCATTGGTCAGTTGACCAGTCAGTTAACTATGCGAGTTACAACGCGCCCTAAAATGGTACGCAGACGCAAAACTAATAATATATTTGTTCGAAACAAAACCCTTGATAGAAGCAAACACAAAACATAAATAAAATCATTTGTTTTGATAGAAGTTAGATTAAATTTCTTCACTGGACAGGCCAATCAATGGTCACCTGTGTACGTGTTGCGCGCAATAAGTAAATCACGTTCAATTAACGTAGAGATAAAGGTAGCCAACTTCTTATTTGTTAATTGATATTTGATACTTGGCTGCATAAACACTGTCATTGAAAAATAAGAACTTTAATTAATACTATTTGTTACATGATATTTATTATTTTGTGCTGCATAAATCCACACATACATTTGGACATTGTGACTAATCTTACAGTTACGAGTCGTTTTAAAATGAATTAGATGAAATATAATATCAAGCACGCTGAATAATAATACGATAAAACTGGTATTGCAAAATGTTTTTATCGTTACTTATTTTTAGAATATGCCTGGAAAAACTCTTAAGACACAAGCGCAGCAGTTTGTCTTAAACTTATGTGAGTACTTTGAAATGGAGGACCTTTAGAACCACTGTCATATATTCAAAAGGTAAATAAAAATATTTAACTCATAAAATAAGAAAAATCTAACTCTAATTATATTTTAGCAAGTAGCAGCTGCACTTAAAATATCAAGAAAAACAGTGTGGAAAAGGAAAGAGAATAATCCCATTTTATCTTCCCCTGAAAAAAATAGGCTTCGTTTGAAACTAAAGACCACAGATTTACCTGAAGGAAATAAAATGGCAGTACGAAATACATTATATACTGTGTATGAGGAAAGTTAGTAATCTCACTTAATATTAAACACATAAAACTAAATTAATTTTTTTCCAGAAAAACATGTTACTCTCAAAAGATTAAATAATGAACTAAGGAATAAGGAAATAGTTTCTACTGCATCACAAAAATCATGTTTTTTTCGTAAATATATGGAAAACCGTGAAAGTATTTATGCAAAGGAATTATTTTTTTTACATGAAATGTGGATTTATTCTAAAGGAAACAAAACAATGTCTTGGCAAGATAATAATATCAAAAACGTTCGTAAACCAGAAGGTTATGATGGTAAACGATTTATTATTGTTTATGCTGGTCAAAAGGATTTGTTCAAGGAGCAAGTTTACAATTTTGTTCAAAATCTTTACCTTTAGATTATTATGGAGAAATGAACAGTACGATTTTTAGCAAATGGATTGCTACAGTTAATTCCCAATTTAGAGGAACCATCTTTAATAATAATGGACAATGCATCGTACCACAGCGAAATACAAAATAAACAACCTTCGACTTCTACAAAAAAAAAGATGAAATAATATCTTGGCTTAAAGATAATTATATTAATTTTGATAAAAAAAGTGTGACTAAATGTGTGAGACACAGTGACAAACTCATTGAAAAATGGTATGAGCATGAGCAACATTTATGTGACACAGATGTTAAACAAATAATCATAAACATAGATGACCAATCGGATTCTGAAAGTGACGATGAAGAATAATTTGTATTTTTTAAGTTGTACATGTAAAAAATGTATTTTTCTTTGTACTCAAATAATAAAAATAGTAAAAATAACACTTTCTTTATTGAATTGCTAGATGACAGGGTATCGATAAAGTTCTTGAACCCTAAATATTTTGTATAATCACCTTGTGTAGCTGCTATTAGCACGCTTTGTTTATTAATAATACAAGTGCAACATTAAAATTATGTATTGTATCTTACATCTTGCCAAGAGAAAATTCATATTTAACTCTTTTTTTCTTTGATATTTTATGTTAAACGATTGTTAAATCGGAGTTTAGCTCTTATACCTCCTTAAAATCCACATATTTTTTAATCGTATACTTAAAACATCTTCCAACTATTTAGTAATTTATTGTAAAATCCAATATTTACACGTACGTGGTGGCAGTAGGCACGTTCATTATGAACACAATACAGTTTTTGTTTTGACTAAAACTTTTCGACTAATTTCGTATAAATATTGTTGACGACGCACGGGTAATCATTCGCTGGTCCGACTGTAGTCTCCAAAAAAAAGATCCCGATACTTGTATCTGATTACATTTTTAGGTCAAAGTATTTATACTCTTTTAAAAAGTATCCAGATACATTGTATGTATCCGTATCCAGTATTCAGATACTTTTTTTCTGTATCCTTATACATTCCTTTATGGTTATTATCTGCAGATAATGTACAGGACCGCATTTAAAAGCTGTTATACTAAATAGTTAATAATTCATTCATTCAGAATTAAAAAAAAAACATTGTCTAATATTGATTGGTCGAAATTGTATAAATTTGATAACTTCGCGACATCATTTAAACATTTTTATACCACAATCTTATATCTCTTTGAACAACATTTTCCTAAGCGAAAAGTCTGTGTAAATCATAGATAAAAACTGGATTGATGCAGATGTTATCGAATCAAGTCGAAAATTAAAAGATCCTTTGTCGAAATTTTGAGGAAATTTATAAGAATAGTAAAAAGATCCATTCGGCATTAATGACTGAGAAGAAAAAGTTGTATTATTAGAATAGTATATTTAATTCAAATAACACAGTTAAGGCATTTTGGAATGTAGTGTTCGAATTAACCAATAAAATTAAAACACATGAAAATATTCATATTAAGAAAAATGATGTATTCTTAAAAAATTCACATGAAATAACTTTTTTTTTAAATACACCACTTGAACTTGTAAATAACATAAAAGTAGACAAGGTACTTTTTCAAAAAAATAATCTTTATATTTAACACTTTTTGGGGCAACTGAATTATTACAACTAATTCTTCTTAAACTTTGGAAATAAAAAATCTTGTAGTGTCGATGATATTCCAAATTTCTTAATAAAAAAAGTCCTCGATAATATTATTGACCCTTTAACAATACTTGATAAATATGTTTTTTGAATGTGGTTCTTTTCCTTCTAATTTAAAAACAGGAAAAATAATTCCAATATTAAAAAAATAGGATCGAACGTCAATTGAAAATTATAGGCCAGTAACTATTCCTAGTATTTTTTCCAAAATTTTCGAATATGCATTTCTTGATAAGACTTCTCTCGTTTTTCAGTAAATTTAACATCATTACCGAAAATCAACATGGATTTTGTCAAAACAAATCTACTTCTACTGCAATGGTCTCATTTTACAATCAAATTATAGAGTATTTTGAAACAGTCGAGGACCCTGTTGGTATTTTTTGTGATCTCAGTAGAGCATTTGATTGTGTCAATCATGATATCTTATTATCAATATTAGAAAATTTTGGAATTTGTGGTGTGTCGCTGGACTGGATATCATCCTTTCTAAGTGATCGTAAACAATATGTCTCATTAACTAACAGAGAATGTAACTTAGTGAGAACCATCAACTCGGACTGTAAATATGGGTGTTCCTTAAGGATCCATACTGGGTCCTATTTTATTTGTACTAAGTATCAATAATATAAGTTTGTGTATAAAGAACTCGGAGTATGTTTCGTATGCAGATGATGTTTCTATTTTGGTTTCAGCCAAGGAATCTGAAGAATTGGTTGTGAAGAGCGCTACACTAATTACAGATATTTTTAACTATTTTAATAACCTTGACCTATTCTATAATCCTGATAAAACAAATTTGGTTCTATTTATTACTAGGGGGACAGTTCAAGACTTCTCTATCAATATCAATAATAACAATATTAATATTAGTGTAACGCATGAACCCATTCGCTTTTTAGGAATTTTGGTTGACGAAAAGTTAGACTGGAAAACACACTGTAATCAACTTGTTTCCAAAGTTAATACGTTCAAATTTCTTTTTCTCAATCTTCGATCAGTATTAGAAGTTCATCAACTTGTAATTGTTTATTTCGCACAGGTTGACTCTCGGATTAGGTATGGTATATGTTTAAGGGGAAATTGGACCAACGCATCTCAAGTATTTATTGCACAGAAAAGAGTTCTGCGATGTATATCAAGAATAAGTCAGAGAGAAACATGCATACATCATTTTAAAGAATATGGTATTTTACCTCTTCCGTCTTTGTTCATCTTTGAAATGTGTATATATATTTATAAGAACAAAAAACTGTTTGCAAAGGTAGAAAATATACACAGATACCATATGCGGCAAGTTGGTGAACTTCATATTCCATTTTGCCGTCTAAAAATAAGTTCAAATGCTCCTAATTTTTGGGCCCGAAAATGTTCAATAAATTGCCCAGTACTGTAAAAGAAGCAGCCAATATCAATATTTTCAAAAGGAGATTAAAGAGGTTTTTATTGGAGTATTGTTTTTAATCAGTGGACGAATTTTTTTAATTTTAATTGATTTATTTTTTATTGTATTAGTTTTATTGTAAATATTTTTTTTTATATTGAAAAAAATGACGAATCCTATACAAATTGTCAAATGGAAAATAAAGAATATTATTATATTATTAAATAATTAAAAATGAATTAAGTGGAAGAATTCAGGAGATAAAATGCTGTAAAAAAATTCATATAAAAAGTGCAGGTCCGTATTTGAGAAAAAAAAAGTTGGGCGGGTAACACGTTTTCAGACAAAAAAGTTTCATGAACTTTTTTTCTATTGTTAAAAAAGCACTGGAGCAAAAATCAGAAAATATGCAATTTTGTTTTTTTATCAATTATTATAAAAATCGTCCGATATTTTTGGGTGGAAAACACCAATTAATTAGCCCTAAAATTAAAAAACTTTTGTTCCATTTAACCGACGTCGTATCTCTTACGGATTCCGAGATTACAATACAATTTGTACATAAGTTTTTAAAAGAACAAATTTTTATTATTTTACCTATTGATAAACCTAGACCAGTACATATAAAAATTTTAGACATGCAGTATACTAAATTTTTGAATTTTAAACAATAAAAACTTTTCAAACATTTAATAGATAAAAAAAAATTCTTTATGTTTGACGATAATCAAAAATATTTATATTAGAAATAATAACATAGATACATCATGCATCATTCTAGTCATTCCGAAATTTTTCGTGAATCCTTCGATTATATTGTCATAAATTTTAAACAGCGTTTAATATTTCTTACTAAGTTCCAAATTAATTGGTAAGTAAAGTAAAGTTATAATCATTTGTTTTACCTTGCTAGAGCCGTTATCCACCCTTAACCTCCAAGATGGTCTCCTTTCGTGTATAGCGGGTGGTTCTTCTGTTTCTCTTGTAGTTATAACTGTAGGAGTACCAGTTGTTATGGTTGCTGTTACTACCACTCCGTTAGGAGAATCCCCAGGCTGTTAGAAAAAAATGGATGATGTTAAAACCGTACGCCTTGTTTTGTTAGAATGAAATATTAAAATGATAAAGAAAAGCAGGTTAAATTAGTATTAAAGGTAAGATATAAAACAATTAAATTTAAAAAAAATAATCTAATTTCTTGGGCTCCTTTAGAAAAGATCTTTTAATGAAAACAAATACACTGCAGTCTTTATAAGATTTTTAACATAAAATTTTGCTCTGATTAATTAAGAGTTTTAGTAGTTAGAACTAGTTTTAATAAATTGTTAAAAAAAAACAGTTTAAGACTTAAGAAATAGTGAAAAAATATTTTACCTTTGCTTCGTTAGTAGTACCACCGTTCGGTTGATTTTTCTGTTTCACCAACTGTTCTGCGGATTTAATTTCTTCTAACGTCACTCCTTGTGTTGATCGACGTGTTTCTCTTACCCTTTTGGCGTGAGCTTTTCTCTGCGTTTCACTCTCTTCGTCTCTTACAGGAGGCACGAATGATCTATTAAAATAGTAATTTTGATAAGTTTTCACGATACTTTCGACAAACACTAAAAAGCTTGAACTTTTTCACTAATTTGTGCAGGATATTTGGGAGGAAGAAAGCTCCAGCTTGACTCACAAATCACAAAAGATGTTATATACAAGATGTCCCAAAAGTATGATAGTAGCTTTTATTAAATTATAACCATCATCGATGAGTTCAAAATATCTCCAAGCTACTATCACTTTATTTGACACCATGTATATATAAAAAATGAAATTTTAAGCTTTTTGGGATTTTTTTTGGGTAAAACCCATGCAAACATATTGATTAAATATGCAAAACACGCCTGAAAAATATGGTTTTACCCCAATTTTTTTGTAATTGAGTTAAAACCGACTTATATTTTTCAGAAAACTTGGCCACACAAAAAAACGGTTGAAGACCTACTTAAAGAAGTTTTTGAGCATCTGTAGCCTGGTTCCGCCTGGAGTTGTAGGAGTTGTAGGCGTATTACTAACAGGACTTGGCGGAGTTGTGGCTTTAGGCGGCGGAATTCCTAATTGTAACTTTAGACCGCTGACAAATGTTAAAAAAAATATTGTATTTTCTTTAATTATGTAAAACAATATGAATGTTTTTATACCTTTTAGTAATTGAGACAATAGAGCTGCTTTTGATAAGAGAAATTTATTAAATAGTAGTTAATAATCCATTGATTATTGTCTCTTTTTAAAGTAGCTCTTTGTTTCTTTTCAAGATCTTTAATCAATTTAAATTAAGGGTATGGTCTTGTATGGTTCTCTAAAAGTCTACACAATTAGGAATTAGAAAAATCACTATGGGCGAACCAAAAAAAGCAACATAGGAGAGAAATAAATGGAAAAAAGTAAAGAAAAGACAATTACAGGGACCTAAAAAAGAAACCATACGTTTGTAAATTAATTAGTTCAGGACCGTACCCTTAATATCATCATTTATTGAAAATAATTTTATTAGATTCGTAAAATATATACCTTCTTAATTGTTGATTATTAGTAGGCTGCGGACTAGTCACTGGTGAAATCGTTTCTTGTGATATGTTCGTTGTGGTTGTGGTAGGACTGGCAGGAATGATGACGCTTTCTTTTTTGTCTTCTTTCTTTGCCCTAAAAAAATTAACTTTCATATTCAAAATCCGCAATGTTGTATTAAGTTATTTACTTACAATCTTTCCGATTGTACAATTGGGGGTTTTCTTAAAGTAACTTCAGCATCAACTTTTACGTCCGTTGTATTCGTCAAATCTAAAAAAAAACAACACAAGATATAGATAATTGATATATTAATCAAAGCTGATTCAAAGGTATTCGAAAAATAATTAAAATTAGGCTAAAATGATTCGAATCAGCAAAAAATTATGATTATACAATGTTGATTGGCTAATCAGATCGACAAATGAGACCCGAAAACGAATATTACCTAACAATAATAATAGATTTGTTCGTTTTTTTGTCTAAAGAACGGCTGGAGTGATTTTTTTTTAAATTTTGCCCAGACTCCCCTTGAGCTCCTGAGAAAAAACGAGTTATCGCACATGTCTGGGAAAATTTTGTACTCCGAGATATTTGGTAAGGTATCCGTTCGCATCATATTAAAACAGGTTTGTTCGTTTTTTCGTTTGTCTATGCGATCTCTAAAACTAACAGAGAGATTTTCTTAAAATTTAGCCCATAGACTCCCCATGAGTCCCTGAGAAAAACAAGCTGTCACATATCCGGGAATATAATGAAGATATAGGGCAAATTGTGAAAAATTGAGAAATTCGCAAAAAAACAGTTAAAAATAGGGGAATATTGGGTAAAATAGGAAAATTTGGCAAAAATAGTGAAAAGTTGGGAAAGCCGGGAAAGCAATAAAAAAATGGGAAAAAACATGGAAATTAGAGAATAAATATGGAGACATGGCAAAACAGTAAAAAATAAATATCGAAAAACAGGAAACAATAATGAAAAATAGGACAATATGAAGAAATAAAAAAAAAGGGAATAATAGCAAAAATTGGGAGAAAATAGTAAAATTTGCGAAAAAAAGGAAAAAACATGGAAAAATAGGGACAAATAGGAAAAAATTAGAAAAAGATGGATAAAATAGGGAAACTAGATATAAATACAGAAAAATCAAGAAAAATAGGGAAATATATAGTAAAATAAAAAATAAGAAAAAATAGTAAAAATAAGAAAAAATAGTAAAAATAGGAAAAAATAAATAATAATAGGGACAAATACGGACAAGTAGGGGAAAACAGAAAAAAGAAGAAAAATTGGGGGAAATGGGAAAAATAGAGAAATTAGACAAAAATAGGGAAAAACAGGATAAAATATGGAAAAGCAGGGAAAAATGGGATGAAAAAATTGGCAAAAATATTAAAAAATAAGAAGAAATGGTGAAAAATATAGAAAATAGGAAATAAATAGAAAAAACAGATAAAAACATTAAATAATAGAAAATAATAGGAATATATGGGAGAAAAGGTCCAAATGGGGACATATAGAACAAAATAAGAAAGAAAATGGGATAAAATAATAGAAAAAGAAAAACTAGTAAAAATGAGAAACATTTCGAAAAAATAGAGAAAATAGGTGAAAAATAGTGAAAAATTTGAGAAAAATTGGGTAAAACAGGGAAATTTTGGGAAAATAGAACAAAATAGATAAAAATAGGAACAAATAGGGAAAAACAGGAAAATAGGAAAAAATCCAGCAAAGTTCGGTCGTCCAGGTACTCTTAAAGAGACTCTGTAGAAAAGCACAGGTATTCAGCTAGTTTCATATAAATAGTTTTGTTAGTTTTTTGTTTACGCGATCTCAAGGACGGCTTGAGGGATTTTCTTGAAATTTGGCCCAAAGACTCCCCTTGAGCCTATGAGAAAAATGAGCTATGGCACATATCTGGGAAAATTATATTGGGTGGGGGTACTCGTTCAGATCATATAGTTTTGTTTCATTTGTTTATGTGATCTCAAAAACTAACAGAGGTTTTCTTGACATTTAGATCATAGACGCCCCTTGGGTTCTTGAGAAAAATGAGATATCACACATATCTGTGAAAATTCCGTACGAGGTGGGGGTTGTGAATGTGCTCGGTACCCGTTTATGACATTTAATTCATTTAAGGTTTAAGGTTTGTCACTAACATTGTCAGTGACAGTTTAAATGTATTTTTCAAGAAATAATTGTGTTTTTGTGATTCTTATACTATCTATTCCACTTTTCTTCTACCAATTCTTCCTCTACCTTCTACAAACTTTAAAAAAAATTGTCGGAGTTGATTTTTTTGCGTTTAATACTATTTATTACTTAGGAATAAATAATCTTCTATGATGTAGGTCAAAAAAAGAAAAACTAGTTTTGCCATGTAGACTTACGTTACGATTTAACATAGGAAGTCTTTAGTTCGCAGTTTCTAATTATGGGGGACAAAAAATTAAATCTGTAGAGATGCTGACTAGCTCTTATTCCTGCGACTATGCCATTGTGAAGTTAAGTGAAACCTGGCTCAATGATAATTTTCACAATTCTGAATTTTTTGGTGACAGATATACAATTTTTAGAAAAGGCAGAAACTACACCATGCTTAACTGTGAACGCTACTCTATCTCATTCTTGTCGATATTTCTGTGTTTTTTTATGTTATTTATTATTCTTATTGTTTTTTTATATTTTTAATGTATTTTCTTCTTTGATGTTGAACTTTAGCTCTTACTAAATCCAATCTATTTAGGATTTGTTTCCTGTATGTATGTATGTCCATTAATAAATAAATAAATACATTTATTTAATGGACCTTTTTATGAACCATGTAAGAATACTGTATTTTTTTTGGAATTTTCTGATAGCTAATTTTGGCGAAATCAGGAAAAAAGAGGGTTGGTGGCGTCACGTTCACTAAAACTAAATTTGGCATCGTTGTGTAAGGTGCGCACCATATAACCTCAATTTGCCGTTATATCTGAATTGTGACGTATGAAATTTTTATCTCTCTTCATCTCTTTTTGTAGCAAATATCAGATACGGAAATTACTGTAAAGTGCGATTCGCAATTACCCGATATAAAGACATTCAAATAAAAATACAAGAAAAACCAAAATTCAGTACTTGTTAAGCGATTCCCCGAAATTATTTTACAATTTTAATAACCGTGAAAACATCTAAAAAATGCTTTTTTGAGTACATTACGTCATAATTTTCTTTGACGAACGTTATAATTATATTTAAGAAACTGTCTTTAGGATTTGCAGTGTTGCCAATGATCGCTCTTCGTCAAAAGGAAGACCCGTTCAGAAACTTTGAATGTTTTCAGTAAAGAAAACAGTATATTAAGTAGCTAGAACGTGATGTTCTTGAATAAGTTGATCAAATGAGAAAGTTCTATTATATATCAAATGTGTATATCAAGCCTTGAGCTATATTTGTGGGAAAAACAGTAATTCGTGTTTCGGAACGTAAATAATGGAGGGGGATGTTTCCGATGAACGTGACGTCATGGGAACTTTATAAAATACGATATTTTTTGGAAATGAAAAATCTATCGTGGAAGTCCAAGTGAAATGGACGTTTCGTATAAAATACGATCAACTTATATAAGTTTTAGAATTTATTTTTCGTAAATGAAAAGGTCCATTGTCAGAGTAATTGCAGCTAATGTTTGAATCGAAAATAACCACCGAATTTTGGGTTTATCACCCGTTAATTTTTCTCTTTAATTTATTTCCCTCTTTCCGGTCATCTTGTAGCTGGAAGACCAAGATTTTCCTTCCTTATGGATATTTTCAATTATCTTTTAAAAATGGTCAATGATGTTTCCACTTTGGTTCTTATATCTAAGAGAACCTTTAATTACTTGTCTTTTGGACAGCAATATTAATTTGTTTAAAAATTTTCTTTGGTCAATTTTCAGGTACCTCCTCTCCCAACCGCACCCCTTAAATAATATATAATTGTGTTGAACGTTTTTTTTTTACCTCTCGCCCTTCAGATAAGAGAGGTATAGGAATCATGCTAAAAATTGGGTAGTGAGTTTTCAATGAATAAACACGTTTTGGGGTTCCTAGAATACGATTTTGATATTTTCGCGATGTCTGTGTGTGTGTGTGTTTGGATGGATGTTGTAGTAACGATAACTCAAAAACTACTGAATAAAAAAATTTGAAATTTTGCATACAGGATTCTGATACCCTAGATTAGATCTGATTAGATTTTGGTGCTAATCGCACAATCGGAAGTGGCAGTTGCTATGGGTGATGACGCCATTATTATACAAAACGGCAATAAAGTTTTACACATATATTTTGTATACCCTATAGTTTATTTTCATCTCATTAAGATTTTCGAAACTTTTGCCATTGTTGCCAGATTTACAAAAAAATAATTTTTTTTCATACTTTTTTGTGTCAACCTGTAAATTTTTGATTCAAAAATGGCGAGAGGTCATGTGCTGGCCACATCAGATTTTTAATTTTAATAATAATTCTTGTCAAATAATATATATAGCCTGAAGATGGCTCATTAGCCGAAACTAATTGCCCCTAAACCATTGTTTAATTAATACATTATGGTACATGACTTGTAGTTTTATTTCTACTAAATAATAATTAATGAGTGCTTTCTATAGATGGCGTTTGTTATTTATAGTTTTCTATAGTAATAATAATTATTTTATTAAATATAGTGAAATACAATTTTACATAATGAATTACTTACTATTGGTGGCATTTAATTTAGTCGGGCTTAAATCAGAATTTTGTTGAAGATTTTTTCTTCTAGCTGTAATTTGTTCTTTGTTGTCGACTATTTTCTGACCAATTGCTGTATTGCTAGTGATTTCGTTATTGGCACTGATGGCGTTCATTTTGTTTTTCTTTTCTGGAAATTCAATATTAATCAATAAATAAATAAATGTATAGTAATAATTTCATGCATAAAATTATATTCTTTTGCAACCTGATGTACCACGTAGTGCAAATTTGGATATTTAGGAAAAAATGTTTCCCACATCTGATATAATTTTAAAATGTTAGTTATTTAATATAAATTTAATAATATAAAAAAATTCCAATGAAACTTTTTGTGACATTTACTACATTAGGTATATATTCCTGTAGATTCAAATAATTTAAAACAAAATCCGACAAATGTATTAAAGACAAATATTAGTATTTAAAAAAAATCTAACGTTTAGTTACAAGACATGTTAGTGATTTTTTATAATTAATCTAATATTAACATTTTATCTTGCAACTTAACATAAGAGTAATTTATTTCATACATATAGGGAATAATTCTGGAAAAAATGACCACACTTATTTTATCAGTTTCATTCTAAAAAATCTTTTAGTATGAGTCATTTTTTGTGATTCACCCTATATGATATTTAATTCGTTATGTTGTACATATAGAAACATTAGTTTTAGCAACTGTACATTTATTAAATTTACCCTCATCCGAGCTTTCTGATTCAGACTCAGAGCTGCTTTCAGTTGTTTCTGAATCCGATTCATTTTCGCTTGATACATCCATATCTTTATAGCGGCCAGAAAACCAAAAGAATAATCAATTAGCTATTTTGTCGACTATTTAAAATCAGAATAATTTTCTCTATACATAAGACACTTACCCGTATTTTCAACAATTTTAGATTCATCTTCAGAACCAATGTCAACTTTCTTAACTTTACTAGGCGTTTCCGATTCCAAATTTCTATCGTTGATATCCACCCTCTTTTTGGCCATTCTTCTGTTAAATACATCTTCTTTATTTTGTTTTTTCCTAAGTTCTTCAACATAAGGTAACATGTCACTATCGCATAAATCAAATGCTGTTTGTCCCACGAAATTTTTACATTCCATATCTGCTAAATTTTCAGCCAATATTTGGCAAACCTCTTTTTGGCCCCAATGCGCCGCTGCGTGCAACGGCGACCATCCATCGATATCTTGAGCGTCAATATCCGCCCCGCATTGGAGCAGTATTCTAAAAATTAAAAGGAAAAATAGCTAACAAACTTTTTATACTAGATTAGGTAAACATTTTGACATCACTAAACAACAAGAAAGAATAAGAATTGTTTTTGTGGATGTATATCCGTCCTTTAGTGACAAGAATAAAAATATTAATCTACACAAATACATTTTTTTTTGGTGTGATAAAGGCTTACAGATTTCAATAATGAACTTATGTGTTACTTACTTAATAACGTCGCTATATCCTTTGGCACTTGCTACATGTAGGGGTGTAGCTCCGTTTTTGGGGTGCGGTACATTTACCAATGAACTTTTAGTAGCTAACCAATCTTTGGCGTCCCTTAACATGATCATTTCTTCTTCGTTTCTAGCTGCCTCACAATCAATACCTACACAATTTAAATAATACCACTTTTTGATATTCAACATTTTGAAGTAATCAGAATATAAATAAGAAAAATATTTGTTACTTACTTCTTTCGTCAATTTCTTCTTTGAGCAACTCTTCCATCTTCTGACATTCGGCAAGATCGATGGCAAGTTGTCCGTCATTGTTAACGGCCGCTACGTGCGCCCCTTTTTCTATTAGGTACTTCGCTATAGAAAGGAAACCGCAACTGGCGGTGGCATGTAAAGGAGTCCAACCTTCGTTGTCTCCTCTGTTCACGTCCGCCCCATTTTCCACAAGGAATTCCACCATATCCAAGTTGTCGTCGATACATGCCTATAAAAGAAATAAACCTATAAAGATATATAACTCTTATTGTCAGTAGATAGAACGTTAGTTAACTTTAACGGTTCTGTAACTAATGACAATGACGTTTAGATTGTGACAATTGTACCAGAAATCAACTTGTAAAGTTTTATTCTAAACGTCATCGCCTTTACTTACTGAACCTTTAAAGTTAATGGACGTTCTATCTACTGACAGTTAAATTGTTTGAATTGACATATGTAGTGTTTCCCTTATGTTTTACTACTGTTAAAGTTCAAAATACAAGTCATAACAGGTATCAGGAATAAGCTAAAAACGGAGAGAAGCTATTAGTGTTGTCATCAGTGTCATCATTATAAATGAAATAATTGCATTTAAAGTCAAAATCAGCTTATTTATGGTTCTCTAATAAAAACTAAGGCTGATAAGTTACATTTATGGTACTGGCTACTGGGACAATTTAACGGATATTCATCTGTATCTATAAAGGCTCGTACAGACTTGCATACTCAAGCCATTCACGCTCAGAGCATTCGTTGAAACTAAAAATCGTCGCATATACATGCTTGCTCAAGTCGCTCCATCCATTCGTTAAAAATGTCGGAAGAGTTGCTTATGCTAATGGATGATGCATTTATTTAACCCTTTGACGGACACGAAGAGTTAGTGGGTGTATAGCTTGTATGACATCAACGTCTAAGGACGTTCGGACCATTGTGCGTGATGTGACATCTTAATTTTACGACGTTCTGAGAGGTCCTCAAAACAAACTCGCTTTCTGTAGCCACGACGTTTTTGGACGCCGAATAAACGCGATATTTTGTTAATGTGTCACATTAAACGCACTAATATTGTATATAACTCTCAAAACTGTCGCTTTTTTTCGGGGAATCCCTGTCTAAGCTATAGTACGATATTTCCTAGAAGTAGAATCAGTTGTTGATGGAGGAGTTTTTGTAAACCAAAATGCTATAAAAAAGACACCAAATGCAGCAAACAAAGATCAACATTTTTTAGAAGAAATACCCTTTGCCTGAAAACTATAGGAAATCACATTTATTCTTAAAATGCAGACAGTGTACAAGGGATACTAAAAGAAAAGAAACAAGATATAGGTGTGAAGTATGTCCCGATAAACCTCCATTATGTCCTGCACCATGTTTTAAATTGTGGCATAGCTAAATAGTAGATGTACTAGAAACCAACAAAACATCAATTTTTTATTGTGTTGCGATAAATATATGTTTTTTCTAATATTATGGAGACGTATATGGACGTCTATGGCACAAACTGTATAAAAAAATTTTTGTAATGTGAAAACAACGTCCATAGCCGTTGCCCTTTTTTCCTTCATTTATAAGCCGTTTACTTCTTCTTGAACCCTTGGATATATTTTTTTTTGTAATTGTTTGACCATTAACAAAATTACGGATGGGCGTCATTACTCACACCCATCATTTTACCAGTGTCGTACAAACTAACAATGGCTCAGACATCTATAGACGTCTTTGTCCGTCAAAGTGTTAAAAGAAGAAAACTGACAAATGAGGTCTGATTTATTAATAGATTTATCTTTAGAACCTAATGCCGGACAATTTAAAAACTTTGCACGTAAACTGCTCATTTTTGTTTTCACCGCCCCTATCCCATATTTAGTTCTTTTGAAATCGACTTTCGAACACATAATATAAAGTTTTTTTCCAACCTGTTCATTTGACCACTCCATTTTTCTAGTGACTAGCCACAAATACATATAAATTAAATTAATGAAATCGGTACTAGTCTCGCGAACGTCACAAAAACGCGTCTAAATTGAGCGTGAACGTATACGTATTTTTCTTTGTTGTGGGCCAAAAAACCGACCCTACTATATATGTATACTGTGTACTATCTAGTGTTTGTTATTGTACTATTGGATTGTTTTTCTTAAAATATTGTGAAACTTTAATAAAGATTTTGCATGTATTAAATTTGCTTTTCTTTTAACTGTTTGTACGTTATGCTAAAAAATTTTACAAGTTTACAATAAATAAACAAACGGCCGATATTATTTAAGTAATCTTAATTTAAATAGGCCAAAAAGGTTGAACGGCCAAAATGCAACTTTAATCTTAATTTAAATATGCCAAAAGGGGCGACCGGCCGAAATGGGAACGGCCAAAGTGATACTAAACCGTGAAAAAACACTAAACGTCACTGAAATTAAATTTAATAATAAGTGATACAAAAATCTAGGTCCGTTTTTTCAACATTGTAGTTGAAGTTTGGTTCTCCGAATTCGAAACGTCGTATTAAAATTTTAATTATGTAAAAATGTTTGTCAGCAATATTAAGTCGATGTGCGTAATTTCAGCTCGATCGGATGACGGGAAATTTGTTAATTTGCAAGTCCACTTTAAACAGGAAAAATAATAAGAAAAAAGAGAAAATCTGAAAAACCCAGAAAAAAAATTTGTGCGGTCGGAGGCCCCCATCAGGAACCAATTCCTTGCGTGATTTAATATTTCCCAATTTTTCTCTATAATTCCCCATTTTTACCAATTTTTTTCCTAATTTCTCTATTTTTTCTAATTTATTTCCCTATTTTTCATTATTTTTTCCTATTTTCCGGTATTTGTCCCTATTTGTATCTATTTTTCTGTTTTCATTATTTTTTACTAGTTTTCACTAATCACTATTTTCCCAAAGTTTTCCTTTTTTCCCTATTTTGCATCATTTTTCAATAATTTTTTATATTTTCCCCGTTTCCTACATTTTTCTTTGTTTTCTCTATTTTCCCTGTTTATCCCTATTTTGTCTTATTTCCCCTATTTTTTTTATATTTATCCAGTCTATCATTCTACTGACCATGTAAAAATAACCATAGTAAACAAAAGTAACTATTCACATTTAAAATTAATAAACGTTATTAAAGAACGAATAGTTACTTTTTCAACATCTCTATTTTGCATTTTACGTTACGTTACAATATCTGCCGGAAATTAACAATTTTTTTTATTTGATTTAATAGTTTCAATATTTTTTTAAGCTATGGAACACATTTATATATTAAGAATTAATCGGCTTATAAATAAACTATTTTGTTTTAAACCACATTTAAATTTAATTTTTTTTGTTGGGACACCCTGTATAGTCTAAATTCAGAATCCAGTGGAGTAAGTAGGAACACTGGTTATATGTAGAAGTCGGTAAGTTATTATTATTTTTGGCCAGCAGATTGGACAGCTGACGCGAGTGTCGAATGAATTCTCTCTCGATGGTTTTCATTTTTACATCGTTAAAAATCGAATTATCAATATGATTTAATGTTAAAAAAAAACTGTAAAAATAATTCAATATTTTAGATCCAAAATTAAATATTCATAAAAAATAATTATAGCTATAAACAATTTTATAAATACTAAAACCGAATTTATAATATAAACGAAAATCCTATGATTTTACCCAATTAAAAATCGCAAAATAGCGTTTGGTGCTGGAGCGAGGATAAATACGGCTATATAATAGAATAGCTGACGTCAATGACATAAAAATAGCAAAGATAGTCAAGACCAATGGATATTCAACAGCTGAAATGTGCTTGTGGAACAGCCAGTCGACGTTACGTACAAGGACTCGCTATTTTTTAAAAAAATGTTTATCATTTTTCGCAACGCACGTGAACAATTAATTCTATAATTGGCTTATAATTTCTAGATTCTAATTAAATCTATATTAAATAAATTATCTCTGCGATGATACGAAAAAAAATTGTAAAATAAAAGATGAGGCGATTTTACCTCAGGACAAAAATAAGTTAATCATTCCCAAAATTGCGACTGCCAACCATCTCTTTTGTTTATATACATACTTAAAATTCGTCCTGGCAATTCTAACTTGCGCTATATCAATTGTTTTTATACAAATCGTATTTTACGTGGTGGGGGATGGAAACAATCCACTGTATATTATGGTTCTGACCTACCAGAGTTAAATAAAGTTAGATAACAATTATAGCACAATCTATCCAAACCTTTTAGCTCCCTGAAGTTAGCCCCCAAAGTGTTAATTTTTTTCGGAAATTTCCCGTTATTGCTTTTTCCGTTTTCTGCATATTAAGGATTTTTTAATTTCAAGGTCAAGGATATTTTAACTTTTAATTTTAAAGTTGATTCTTGATGCATCATTATTGCTTTTTAGTAGTTTTCTTAATGCTTTTTCCGTTTTCTGATTGTTCAGTATTTTTTGTTTAAAAATTTGCACCCAAATTCTTTTGTTGTTGATGTTGTTGTTATTGTTGTTATTATAAGGGGAAGTGGCATCTTATTTTGGACACTATGAATAGGGTGGCCCGTTTATAAGGGACACTACCTTATATCAGAAACTAAAAAGTTATTGGCCTGATATAGATTTTATTTTTAAGTGTGCAAGGCATAGATAAATAAAAATAGTACAAGGCGAATCATGTCGCCGTGGTCACTAACCTTTTTTTATTTTTAAAGAAACATCCCGTATATTTTTCAATTTTTGATTTCTGCTCGTATTTCTAAATATTTTTGTAAGTACATTTGAAAAGAATTTGGGTGCAAATTTGGAAGCAAAAAATACGTAATCAGGAAACGGAAAATGCTTTAAGAAAACTATCTAAAGCACTAAAAAACACTATCTCGAAAAGGAAAGAATCGTGATTGCAACTGTTTGAAAGCACTAACGAAGCACTAAAAACTGATACCAAAATTGAGTCAATAGAAAAATGTTGACGTTGAAATTAAAATCTAAAATATCTAAAAAAATAGTAGTAGTTTCGAAACTATTTGAAGCACTAACGAAGTACTAAATCAAAGTACCAAATTTCGTGCATTTTGGTAGATTGTCAGGGCTGACCTTGAAATAAAAAAATCCTTAATATGCAGAAAACGGAAAAAGCGCTAACGAAAATAGTTAAAGCACTAATGGCCGATTGCAACAATCTTTTTAAGCAATCCTTACCGCTAAGGAACCCGTAAAATCCAAATTACAGTTGTACCAACATTAAGTAATGCTTATATTCACCTTAAAGGTTATCTTTACCAAGTCTCTGCCAGCGACCACTTAAAGTACCCTTAAGTTTTAGATTATGTTTTGTCCGTTTTTAACATAAACAAAGAAGTTTTCGGCATTTTTATTTGTCAATATTTGGTTTAAAGTTATTTATTTTTGGAAAATATAGTAAAAATGGACTACCTAGAGTATATCGGCGAGGAGCCAGACTTAATTGGAGACGATTTAGAACTTATAGATTTAATTGAAGTAGGTTTTTCTAGGAAAATATATATGGGATTCTTTAGGAGGATCAGACTAACTAAGGAAACCGTTTTACATTGAGAGCCAACTAGAATTTCTTCCTCATAATAGGTATTGTATTCGCCACTTAGGATGAGATAATTTCGCGCACTTACGAGGGTACTGGCCTCTCCCTACAAGAAAACGATTGGTCAGACAAACTGGTAACACAGTGGCATGGAGTACTATTTTCACTTTCACTCATAGTGAAAAAGTAAAAAAAGTCACTTTTAGGTATGCTGGTATAGTATGTATATTTATTATATTTTGCGCAGTTAAATAATCGTAAAAGTGAGGTTAATTCGATTATTTTTGACTTCAACTTAGTGTTCCCAACATACAATTTAAAATACTGAAAATTCACAAAATTTTTACAACGTTGCCAAATGAAATAAATACTTAGTTAAGTAACTGCCGAGTGCACCGAAGTTTTAACCAGGATTATATTTTAATCAAGAATTAAAATGTTAAGTTGGGTTGCGCCGTGTTTTAATCTAGCATTAAGTAACCTTAATACGTGATTAAAACAATCCTTCAAAATTGAGGGATTAAAGTATGAATTACGTTAATCTTTTATTTATATGTCATTTTTCACAACAATTCTAACCTTTATTTCTATATAATTCATTGTTCTTGGCAAGGTTTGCAAAGTATTGTTCGTGAAAAGTAGATTATAAAATTGATTTAAATATGTTAGATCTTCAAGATGAGGATATATTCGAAGATGATTTGGAATTACTGGAAATCATTGACTTCGGTTTTTTCTACGAGAAGACATACCATATCAAATTTGTTTGAAACATATGATGAATTTACTTTTTTCGGCATTTCAAGCTCTATAAACAAACAGCATTAAATGTACTTACATATATTGAAATTGATCTAGAATATGCTACTACGTTCATTAAAGAATGCACCAATTCTTCCGTTTGGTCCCTCTGAAAAACTTGGCGGTTAACTCTATCCGTACAGGAAAAAGAAATCGAAGAAAACCAACATTTAAACACAAAATTTACTAGGATTTGCAATGTTGCCACTTACATTTGTGGATTAACTAATCTGATCAGGGTACATCGACGGAGCACAAGTTATAATTATAATCGAGGATTAAAATATAATCCTGGATTACTAAATCCTGTATTAAACGAAAGTCGGCGCACTCGGCTGTAAGAGTCATAAAATGATGATGCAAACAAATAAAAATTTAAGGGAGACTTAAATTTACTCCTTTACTATTCTTTCCTCAAATAGATCTTGGTGCAACCGGCCATAAGAAGCACTAACAAATGGGAAATTTACGACAAAAAATTGACAGTTTGGGGGCTAACTTCACGGAGCTAAACCTTTTTCACATTTTTGGGCAAATGATGTAAAATTATTGTGCGCTATTCGCAATTTTTGTGCATTTATACCAGAGCTCTGACGACCACTGAGAAAAGTGCTCGCGAGCATTAAGCACTTAAAAAAAGTGTTTAAAAATTACGAGTACTAAGCACTTTTACAGGAAAGTGCTCGCAAGCACCAAGCACTCTAAAATTATTGAAATGGAAGTGTTTAACAAAATATTAAATATTGGCGGGTAAACTAAATTAATGTCTTATGAAACTTGTATTTTAATATACTAATAAACGCAGTAAGCTAACAGTATCTAAGTAGCTGAGCCATGGACAGACAGGTGGCTGTAGTTGATTTAGGCCACTGAAAAAAGTAGGTGGGCAAGCTAAGGTGACGAGTTATCGATTGCAGAACTCCAAAAATTGGAGGGCTCGGGAGACTTTTTGAATACTCGCGAGCCTTTTGACGAGCACTAAGCCCTTTAGTAAAGTGTTTTAAGCACTATGTACCAATTATAAAAAGTGCTTGTAAGCACTGCGCTCCTGAGCACAAAAGTACTTAATATACGAAGGTACGGAACCCTAAAAATGAGGGAATGTTAATGAAAAAATCATGTATATTAATATATTGGTATTTGTTGGTAAAATATACGTAACAATAAACAGTATCACCAAATTTCAAGTTGATAAGTCAATGGAAAGTTAAAAAATACTTCGGAACAAAATTTTGTAAAAAATACTGACTTTGGCGGCTTCTCATGCCTACGTTTTGCAATATTTTTTAAAACAAATAATATAGATTTTATCCACTCAATGAGCTCTATTCAACGAGACCTCACTCGATAGGGTAGGGGAAAATTTTTTCAGCGCCTCCATTTAGCTGTATGGGAGCCCCCCTTGAAAACATTTAAAAATATTTTTTTATAATTTATGTGACTTTGGGTCAACAAGACGCATATACTGTGAAAATTTGAAGACTCTAGCTTGTACGGTTTAGCTGCTAGACCGGTGTGACAGATGGACGGACGGACGGACACGCGAGTGAGAGCAATAGGGTTCCCTTTCGACCCTTTGGGGTACGGAACCCTAAAAATAGGACAAATGGTGAAATGGTGAAATAGTGAAAAATAGGGGAAAACATGGAAATAAATTGACACAAAATAGGGGAAAACATGGAAATAAATTGAAAAAAAAATAGGGAAAACTACGAGCAAATAGGCAAATTTTGGGAAAAATAGGGACTAAATAGAGCAAAATAGGGAAAAATAGGGCAAAATAAGGAAAAGTATCAAAATATGGGAAAAATAGTGAGAAATAGGGAAAAGGAGGAAATAGGAAATTGGGGAAAATTAGAAAAATAAAAAGTGAAAAATACAGAAACATAGAGAAAAATGGGCAAAATATTGATAAACAGGTACATATAGGATAAAATAATGAAAACCAGGAAAAAATTGAAAGAAATAGGAAAAATGGAGAAAAGAATAGAGAAAATAGGTGAAAAATAGGAAAATTTGCAAATAATAGTGAAAAAATATTAAAAACATGGAAAAATAAGAAAAAAATTGAAAAAGATAAAATAGAGAAATTTGAGAAAAATACAGAAAAATTGGCAAATATATGGGAAAATAGCGAAAAATATGGAAAAAAAATGAGTAAAATAGGGAAAAATAAGTACAAATAAGGACAAATGGGAAAAAAAACAGAAAGAAATAGGAAAAATGGGGAAAAAGATAAAAACTAATGGAAACCAAGGAAAAATTGAAAGATATAGGAAAAAATAGGACAAATAGAGAAAATAGTGCAAAATAAGGAAAAGTCGGGAAAAATGGGAAAAATAGTGAGAAATAGAGAAAAAGAGATAATAGGAAATTGGGGAAAATAAGAAAAATAGGAAGAAAATATAAAAAAAATGGCTTTTTATACATTTCAAAGAGATGAAAGGAAAATAATGTACATGTACTGCCAGTTGGTTTTTAATTGGACCTTCCAACAATTCAACACTTTTGTTAATAATTATTTGATTATTACTTACCTTTATAAAAAATTAGTAAAAAAAAAAAGAAAAATTAAAAACCTATGGGGAGTTTGAACTTGGGTCCTTTTGTTTACAAGTTGGGCACAGAGATCATTAAATATTATTAAACGTTTTAGTCCCAAGGAAGTAAAAGTGGCATTTTAGTCCCTACATAGAGATGTCAAGGGATTAAAAGTGGAAGTTTAGTCCTTAAAATGAGGGAGTGAAATGCATGTTTTGATCCTTCCTATTTATAGACTCATTAATTGATACTATGTGTGTAAATTTTTCTTCTATAGATTTTGATAGCGTATTGATAAATATTTAAAATTTATAACAGAAGTATGTAGATTTCCCAAATGGGCGAGTATGATGGCATTTTGTAGATTGTTTAACAAGTTTATCAAAGGTTATTTGATCCAATGCGTTTATATAATTACATAATTAAAAATAGTGTTTCCTAAATTTGACGATTGGCAGAAAAAAATTAAAGATGTAATTTGAAAAAAATCACATGTCAATTAATAAAATATGTGCTAGCTTTATGTGAAATATAGCACAATATATTATTAAAAAAAAAATACTATTTAACCAAATTAATTTTTGATTACACACATAATTTTCACAAAAAAACGCACAAAATTTTAGTGATATTTTGAAAAAAATCCCATGATAATTAACAAAAAGTTGTGCTAGCTTTCAGTTAAGCTGACACAACTTTTAATATAAAAAAAGGATAAATACACAAAAATTGCACATAATTTGCACAAAAATATGAAAAAGGTTCGAATAGATTGTGCTAAATGGCTAACAGAGTTCTGATACTTTTTAAGTTAAATCAGATTATGGGTTATTAAATATGGTCCATAATTAAAATCTGGTTAGAAAATCATTATTTTGAGATATACAGTATGTCTCATATATTCAAATGTTGGGATTGCTCATCAAATATACTAGGAAACAGGAGGGGAGTAGGGGTATTGCTTAGCGTCATGATAAGGGAAAATGGGTATAACAAAACATGACATTCACAGTTCATTATTTTATTTTTCTTTGCCCGATAATAAGTGACAAGGAGGGAAAATGGGTCTAAGGAAACGTGACATTCACAGTTAATTATTTTATTTTTTATACCGCGGGGAGCGAAACTAGTACTTTAGTCCCATATTTGCGGGTCCAAAGTGCCACTTTTACTCCCTTGGGACTAAATTTTTTTAGTCCCGCAAATAAAAAACAATTGAAACAAGCTATCTTGTTTATTCTAATTTAATTCAGAACTGTCAAATACTTCCACAAAGGAGTATGGGAAATAATTTTTGGTAGTACAGTTTTCAATTTTCTTTTCTCCAACACCATTTTACGAGATCGTCGTAAGCTTTATTATATATTTTTTACGATTTTATTCTAAAATATCTTAAATGTGACAAGTCGCAATCTTCTGAAATTATAGATTTGAATGCTGATCGAAATTGGTTTGAGTTCGAGCCTCCTCGGGAACCCCAATTTTTTTATAATTTTTTTAAGGCCGGTATTTTATAAAAAAATACATAATTAAATATCAAACATGATTACCTAATCAGAAGTAGGAAACTTAAAAATAATAGAATTAATTATTACGTTTAAATATTTACAAAATTAACAGATAAATAATTATTTTTAAATTATCCTTTTTTTCACATTTTTGTCAAATTTTTCTAAAATTACCCTTTTTACTCATTTTTACTACTTTTTCGATTTAAATTTTCTCTTTTCCTCAAAAACTTCTCGTTTCTCTAAAGTTTTGTCACTTTTTGGTCTCAAATTTCCTATCCTTTCTCTCAAATTTTCTCACTTTTTTACTGAAATTACTCCATTCTCTCTCATTTTTGTCATTTTTTTTTATTTAAAATTTCCTCTCGTTTTTCCTAGGTTTTTTCCCTTTTTTGTCTCAAATTTTAGCACTTTTGTCCTGAAATTTTCTCTCTCGAACATTACTTTTTTTTATAAAATTACCTCTTTTCTCTTATTTTTGTCGAATTACCCTTCTTTGCTCTTAAAAATTCTTACTTTTTTGCAGAAATACACGTTTTTAAAAAAAACTACCTATTTTTTCTAAAATTGCCCCTTTTTTCTCACTTTTGTGACTTTTTGGCCTTAAATTTTCCCTCTTCCTATAAAATTTCCTTGTTTCTCTCAACTTTTGTTACTTTTTGCCTCAAATTTCCTTTCTTTTTTCCCTAAAATTACTTTTTTTCTCTCATTCAAAGTAGTTTTTTCATTTTTGTCGAATTTCGCTTCTTTTCTCTCAAATTTTGTTACTTTTTTGAGTAAATTACACGTTTTTTAAAAAATTCCCTCTTTTCGAAAATTACCCTTTTTTCTCATTTTGTTCATATTTTTGCCTTAAATTTTCGTTCTTCCTCCAAAATTTACTCTTGTTTCTCTAAGCTTTTTTAATATTTAATCTGAAATTTCCTTTTTCCCTAAAATTACCTCTTTTCTCTCATTAAAAAAACCCCTTTTTTAAATTAAACCTTTCTTTTTCATTTTTGTCAAATTTCCTTTCTTTTGTCTCAAATTTTATCACTTGTTTCTGAAATTACCCCTTTTTTAGATTACCTCTTTTTACTTATTTTTGTCTCAATTTTCCTCTCTTTCTTCAAAATGTCCCCGTTTCTCTCCAATTTTGTGTTCCCCTCAAGAGTATACTTTATATATCAAATTATTAAGTTTTTTAAATTGTGCAAAAACATATTTTAACCGACTAAAATTCTTTAAACGAAGTTTTAGAACAAAGTTAAATTAAAAAAAAATTATATTTAAAAAAAATTGTATTTAAATAATTATTTGAATTTTAACGGGGCTTGGGTACCACGGTGTAAAAATAGCGTATATACCACAGGACTAGTGTCTTTTAGGTCGCTATGCTCGGGAAACAATCTTCACCCTCGGGATTAAAAGATGCACTTTAGTCCCTTGGTATATAATATTTCTTTACCCAACAGTTTCACAGTTATAGGGTAAAATACAAAATGAGAGTACAGTACTGTACATAGAAGTAAGTTATAACTAAACCAGGAAAACTTACTTCAGAGTAACCCAAATATCTCTGGTCCACTTTGACCTACAGGGCTCAAATTTAAACTCAACTGAGGTATGACACATACAAAGTTTAAAGCAAATCGGTTTAGTAGAACAGCCGTGAGAGCTCTCACAGACACACTAACAGGATGATCTCAATAACTTACTTCTCTAAAGGTTTTGAAGTAAGTTAATAAGTATTAAAATTAGAAAAAAATTTTCAGTCGTCTCTCTCTCTTTCATTCTGTAAGGTAAATCAATAATATTTTGAAAATAAATCATAAGTAAAGCTCCAAAAACGCTAATTTAGCACTGATATTGTTTAAATTTGGTGTATTGTATTTATTCTTAAAATTTATTATCTCTTGACTTATGGTTTAAGATTTAATTACATTTTAACAATTATCGAATTTGATATATAATTTCACTTGTTTATATGCAATTTATTATTAATGAATAATTAAATCCAGCTTTAAGCATATTGACAATTTAAAGTTTGTTTTTATAAATGTATAAGATAAAGATGAACACATTATATTTATTTTTTGTTTATTTATTTTGTATTATTTACAATCGTTTAACCCAGATTGAACCTCTTGATGGACTTGGTGTTAGTAATCAACGAATAAATAAAAAATGAGTATCCTAGATAACTTAAAATTAATATTTTTAGAACATTAAGCAGTAACCTTACTTATTTTTTTATATTGGTTTACTTTAGCAATGATTGATACTCGTTTTGTTTCAATGGAACACACTAAACGATGTGTAGCTATAAATACACAACACTTGAGAATATTTTTGCCAATTTGTGTTTTTTTTTACCGGTATTGGACAATATAAATCATAGAGTTGCATGCATTTTTGTCAGCTGTAGTAGCCATATTGATGTCATTAAATTCAGGGCACTTTCTGCCACAGGTGGATGTTTAAAACTATATTCTTACCTGATGCAAAGCAGTCAGTCCATCCACATTTGCAGTGTTAATGTCTGCTCCCTTATGTAACAGTTCCAACACTTCCTTTTTATCACCAGCGGCACAAGCAGCCAGAAAAACACACCCCGAAGAGAATTTTATTTTACGAGTTTTTTGTTTCGGTGTCACTGGTTCCCGATTTGTATCCGATTCTTCCCAACGTTTCAGCTGTTCTGCCCTTTTGAAAATAGCTGAACTAGATCGAGTCTCTAACGACATGATTATTTAATAGTTTTAGATTACACACGGTCAGACACCATTACGAATACGAATAATTGTAGCGATAAATTTCTAAATTCTTGAAGCACATAACAGAGGGTGCGGTTGGCAAAATGCAAAATAAACTTCATAAACTTGAAAACACTCCTGCCACCTTTTAAAAACTTACTGTACTAAACAGTAGCCGATTTCCATTGTAGGACCGGTTATAATTCCTATGCGATTTGATTGGTCGAGCCCCCTAACGGGATAATTTTAAAACATGAAGTAACATAGGCGGCACTATGCGACTACCACAAGGTTCTAATAAGAGAAAATTAAAGTGATTTAAAGCGAAAATTTATTTACTATATGCTTTTAAGGTTCTTTAAACTGATAAGACGGGAATATTTACAGATACACCAAACTGGCAACACTAAAATTTCAAGCACCGTGTGCAAAATGTTAGTTATGTTGTATTACTCAAGTTTTCTGTGTCGTCAGTCCATCACTATCTTTCAGTAATAATAAAAGAGATGTACTATGTTCTATATATAATAAGAGCAATCTTTTTAAAATTATACCAGTAAACACATCAGTAAAATGATTATATAACAGTATTTGTACTCCGGTGCTGGCACGTGATGTTCAATTGGTTCTTTTTACTAGAGCCTTTTTCGATTTAGACTGCGCGAGCGGTTGCGGTTGACAGATAAATGACAGCGGTCCTGTTTAAATTTGACAGCGGTTGCTATTTGTGACGTATTTGTGACGTCACTTAAGATTTTAAATCGAATGAGTTGGTTGCAAAGTTTGGTTGACATTTGTTAGCACGTGGTAGTGTTTACTTTTTTATTTTTATATAATTTTAGGTTACAAGATTATTATAAGATGTTTATGTTTCTGAATTGTAAAATTTAACTAAATAGTTATTAAATATTGGTCATACAACTAATTGAATTCGTAAGTACTTAATTTTTAACCAAATAATGATTTTGTATATGTATAATTAAAATGTTTATAAAACAATAGCTAAGTTGTTATTATTATAACTAGTGTGGTTTTAATAATTTTTGAAAAGGTAATTGATTTCCAGGGTGAGCAATATTAAATTTATTTAAGAAAAGTGGAGGATCAATTATATTTTATTGCATTATACCTAATCAATAAGTCTGCCACTTTATATAGATCTCTTAAGTTCCTGTATATTCTTTGTAATCCTCGACAAATCAAACCATGACTAGGTAGAACTCAAACTCATTATTTGATTGAAATTAATAACTAAAATACCTTCCCTTTCTTTTTTTTCCATTAACATATAATTTCCTTCTCTGTACATATTATAATATCATTATCTATAGAAGTAGTCGCATACCATCATCAACTTAAAAAAAACCAATTTCTAGTCCATGCACAACCTTTTTGGTTTCAATGGAATATTTATTTCCTTTCATTGTTTATGTAGACGCCTTTACAGGATGTTAAAATTTAAGATATGTATGCAATTGTCAAAAATAAACTATATTATTATTACTATATATGACATTTTTTAATTATTTCTGTTTTTAGGCATTAAAATATTTTACTATACAAACAAGTAATACAAATTGATCGCAAGAAAATCTTTTTTAACCTAGTAGGTAACTCTGCATATCCCTGCAGACAGTCGCAAGGTAATCTGCACTTCATTAATTGTTTAATTCAATGAAAATTTATGTATATTTTTAGGGACACAGGCAGATTGAAGATCCAGCATAGAAAATACAATACATAATTAAGCTAGGCCAGAATTAGTAGTGAACACACATTTGGGATTTTAATGCACATTACAGTATCTAAATGCAATAAAGGAGGAATTAGAAATCTGAAATTTTAATAAGTTTCAATAAATACATAATGCAGTTAAGGAAATAATAAATTATTCAAATCTGAATTTTAAATGTTATTTTTAATTATAATTAATAGGGCATATTTTATAACGTTTAAATAAACATTTATTTTGTAAGTATGTGTTTTGATTTATATTTTAATTTATAAAAAATAACCAATTATTGAAGTAAAAAATATAGATTGGGAATTTTTATTATATAATATATTAATTCCACATTACAAAATACACTGAAGTTTTCTCGTAAACTAATAATAGGTACCTAGACCTAGTTATTAATTTTTTTAATTGTACGCTCAACGATATTTTTCAGATGTTAGCATAATTTTCAATAAACACAAATACCTATTTTATGCGATCCTAGTATTTCGTCTCCTATATTTACAACAAAAAAAGGATGACATTATTGTGCGATAAAGATAAGTATATACCAACTCTTGCAACCACTGTAAAAGGCTGGTCCATGTTGCGAGCGGTTGCGGTTGGTATATGACGTCACGCTTTCTAAATCGAAAACGACTGGTCCTGATTTTGACAGCAACCGCGATCAGGACCACTAAATCGAAAAAGGCTTAGGCGACGTTAATTGTCGCAGTTCTCTTTCAGTGTAGCCAACCTAAGTTTTTAAAACAAAAACTTTTACATTGTTGCGCATGCTCGGTGCTGAATTAGTTTCTCTTTTCAATAATAAAAATGAGAAATTTAGTAAACATAACTACTACAGTACGATTTTCAGCAAATTATAAATCAATTGAATTTATTTTGTTTAATCGGTTTGCTAAAATTGATCAAGGATGGTAAACTAATGTCCATGTGGGAAGTATATAAAAATATAAACTTTTATAAGTTACATTTGAAAAACATTATGTAGGGGAACAGAATTTTATTATACTCTTTTCTCTAGCGTTTATTTTCGAGGACTCGACTAAACAATACATTCGATAGAGCTCCGAACTGAGGTTTGGAAACTGTACAATTCATGCTAATGTAATATTTAATTCTGACATGTAGGTACCTAAGATATATTGCATTTTCTAAGGAAAGTACCATGAGAACCCTTTATTTGCTATTTAATATAAATAGTAGAGAAATGAAATGGTTCTAATAAATTTTTGATAGTTAGAACGTTATAAAAACTTTGTTAAAGCAACAATTTATATACATTTTATTAGAGATACATCAGTTTTTAAGTTATAAGACAAACTCATATTTTGCGACTGAAAATAAATTGCTAGAAATAAAACCAGAAATACATTCCCAAGAAATTTATTTTTACTGTTTGAAAAACAACTTTCTGTTTGAAAATAAAAAATAATTATAAGTTTTCATTAGTATTTTATGTTCAATTACTACTATTAACCTAAAAGACACTTACGAGAAAAAATAAATAATAAAAAGTAAAACATTACAAGAACATATTGTTAACAAAATTTAAAATATGAAGTATTCTATTTATTCGACATACAAATCTTTTTGATTTCTTTGTAAAATAATAAGATTGTTTCTCAAATTTTTCTTTTGCTGCTTGCTTTGTTTTCAATTTTCATACCCAATTTATTCGTTTGCTTTTTGAATGCACCTTCATCTAATGCTAATGTCATCGAATAACTATTTGTTTTCTATGAATATTTTCCTGTCTCAAAATTTTCATGTTCGCATTTTTTCTAATTGTTTCTTTCAGGATTTATACAATTTTTTCTTCACAATTTCATTCGGCCCACCTAGTGAACTTTTGTCTGAAACTTCTGCTAAAAAATAAACTCCCTCTCTCCTGCACGTTTTAACTGCATTACTGTTAAAATTCACATATAACGATGAACACATGTTACATATTTGAAAAAATAACATACGACAATCAGAATCCATTTTATGAAACTTTATAATCATTATTATCTGTTGATGAATTTTCCAACAGTTTCAGCTTATGGGCATTTATCACAATTTTGTCTTTATAGCTATTTGAATGTGGTCTTTCCATTGAAAAAATCCTTTGCCACATTCTTCCCTCTTTTTAATTGTAACATTAGATTTTCTGTTTAACTGCAGTTTCAATAAATGATTTAAGTTTTCTAACACCCCATATTTAATATTTAACTTCATAACAGTGAGCCCATATTTGTAACCTATCTTCATTTTGGAAATAATATCGACAAATAATAATTTACATTTCTTTTATTTTTTTATAACTTTTTTGTTGTAAAATTTTGAAATTGTTTATGTAATTTAAAAAATCTATTTAATTTTTGTCTTTCAAAAATTCCAGGTCATTATTTGCCACTTCCATCTACAAATATTTCTTCTTTAGTTTCTGTTAAAATCCTCGTTTCATTTTTTCCATGGGAATTCCATTCCTGAACTTTTAATGCTCTTGCTATCATGTCTCTTCTAATAAAGTCAAGGATACATTTGATAAATCTTGATTGCTTATAATAAATTATAGTGCTTTACGCAACTTTCCATTTTTCTTTTGCATCCTTTGGAATGCCCATTTTCAACTTTTCTACAACTGTATTTTTTTCATTCTTTGATAAATGGGTAAATCTCAACTTTTCTTTATGTCCAACATGTATCATGACATATTTAGCAGCGACGATTATTTCAATTCGAAATTTAGAAAATAATTCTATAAGGATAATTTCCATTTATTTTAATTAGACCACCTGCTTTGGGTGTTCTTGTCAAACAAGCTCAAATTTAATAGTTTCTTACAATAATTTTTAAATATATAAATAAAATATGTTATTTGTAATATATACCTTTTAAGCTGCTTCTGTTACAATTATAATAAAAGAACTTCATTATATTCTTCCTTCTATAATTTTGCAAACATTTCCAAATTTCGAAACCTTTGCTAAAAAAGCTAAAAATTGTTTTTAATACTACTTCCTGGTGTATAGCTGGATTTATAAACTCTTGAACAGCAACTGCAACCTCAACTGCAACGTTAAAAGTATTTTATCTTTGTGCGAACGGCAAATGATGATGAATACCATTATAATAATATATAATTTTCAAGTTAACACATTCGCTTTCTTAGATTTTATAGATATAAGTTAATACATTCGTTTTCTTTGGACTTGTAAATAAAAAAACTAAAGGTGTATCTCAGGCAGGTGTATGACATTTGACGTATGTCAAAACTGTCAATTTTCTAAATTGGTAGCACTGGGGAGAACTGCGACAATTAACGTCGCCTCTTTTTACTACCTACCAGAAAAGCATAGTTGCCAAACGTGGGATAATTATCAGAGTTACGGATATTCAGGAGAGTTGTGATTTTCCCGCTGCTAACGCATCGCAGCGATTGGGCAATACAAGAATTAACCTGCTAGGGGGTGTGCTGAGATACTGGGGAAAGTCGCACAATGCAAATACTGTATATAATCACAGTACATATATTCTATCTAGTTGCAAAAAATGTTTAAATAAAATATTAACAAAAACGCGCCACTGTCTCAACGTTTCACGAAAAAAATGTCTAAACTATGGAAGGAAAACTAGGACGCAATGTAGTCCAAGTTGCATAACTTTTTTTTCTAGATTACAAATCTCAAATATTATAAAGTTTTGAGTATTTGCGGATATTAATTATGTATATTTGATTTAGGACATCTCCTTTCCCCGTAAAAATTGGTAATCACAAATTATCAAAAACACACCTACACTAAATGATTGATATCTTTATTACTGCTTCGATTTAGTTCAAAAATATATTCTCCAATGTGTTATTACAGATACAAATATTTCGTTCTCGAGATTTGTAGTCTACAAAATCGTCCATTTTTCTTACAATTTCAGTATTGCCAACTGAAATCATGACAGTTCGTGTCTACGCCTTTATTATACAACGTTGCCAAATGTATTGAAAGCTGTTATAGTATATGGGCACTTAATTATTATCGTACGTTGAATAAAAATATAGTACAAGAAACAAGAAATATGTAACGACACCAACAATAACATAGAACTGCACCAAAAATACTAATTATCTCAATTAGGTATGTGAGTTCAATAAACTCTTTCTGGATTATAAATTATACTTCCTCTGCTCTTGAAATAATAAATACTTAAAAATCCCTTCAAATTCTGAAAAAAATCCTTAAATGACATAAAACTACTTAAAAATCTTAAGCAATTAAAGATTCTAAAATAATCCTTAAAAATAGTTTAAAAATTCCCAAAAATCCTTAAAAATTCTGAACAAAATTTAAAAATCCTTAAAAATTTTAAGTAAATCTTAAAAATTTTTAAAAACACTTTAAAAATTCTTGAAAATCTTTAAGATACCTTAAAATTCTGAAAAAAAAATAAAAATCCTTAATAATCATAAGAAAATCTTCGAAATTCTTAAAAATCCCTAAAAACCCTTAAAAATTACTTCAAAATCTTATGAAATTCTTAGATCCTAAAATAATCCTTAAAATCTGTTAAAAAAACTTACAAAACCCCTTAACATTCTGAAAAAATTTTAAAAATCTTAGAAATTCTTAAAAATACTTTTAAATCCTTAAATAATCCTTTAAAATCCCTAAAAACCCTTAAAATTACTTAAAAATCTTAAGCAATCCTTTAAGCTCCTAATCCTTAAAAAACATAAAAATCCCTAAAAATAATTTAAAAATACCCAAAAATCCTTTAAAATATTGAAATTTTTTAAAATCCATTACAAGTCCTTGAAAATCCTAAAAAAATCAAAAAATGCTTAAAACCTAAAAATCCCTTCTGAAAAAAATATTTAAAAATCCAAAAATCTTGGAAATTCTTAAAAATCCTTAAACGTCCTTGAAAATCCCTTAAAATTCTGAAAAAAATTAAAAAATCCCAAGAAAATCTTGAACATTCTTAAATAATCCTTAAAAATCCCTATAAACCGTAAGCAATTCTAAAAGATCCTAAAATAATCCTTAAAAATCATTAAAATACCTAAAAATAGTTTAAAAATCCCGTAACATTCTGAAAAAATTTTAAAAATCTTCAAAAATCTTACGCAAATTCTCAAGATCCTAAAATAATCCTTAAAAAACATTAAAATCCCTAAAAATAGTTTAAAAATACCCAAAAATCCCTTCAAATTGTGAAAAAAAAATTAAAAATCCTTAAAAATATTGGAAATTTTTAAAAATCCTTAAAAATACTTTTAAATCGCTAAAAACCCTTAAAAAACTTAAGCAATTCTGAAAGATCCTTAAAAAACATTAAAATCCCTAAAAATACCCAAAAATCCTTAAAAATCTTGGATTTTTTTTAAATTCATTAAAAGTCCTTAAAACCCTTAAAAATTCTGAAAAAAAAATTTAAAAATCGAAAGAAAATCTTGGAAATTCTTAAAAATCCTTTAAAAGTTCTTGAAAATCCTTAAAAATTCGAAAAATCCTTGAAAATCCCTTAAAAAAATTTAAAAATCCTGGAAATTCTTAAATAATCCTTAAGCAATTCAAAGATCCTAAAACAATCCTTAAAAATCATTAAAATTTCCAAAAATGGTTTAAAAATCCTTAAAAATCTCTAAAAATCCCGTAAGATTCTGAAATTTTTTTAAAAATCTTCAAAATACTTAAAAATCCCTAAAAACCCTTAAAAATCTTTCGCAAAATTCTCAAAGATCCCAAAATAATCCTTAAAAAACATTAAAATCCCTAAAAATAGTTTAAAAATCCCTTAAAATTTAAAAATCTTGGTCCTTAAATTCTGAAAAAAATCTTAAGAATCCCTAAAAACCTTATGCAATTCTTAGATCCTAAAATAATCCTTAAAAAAACATTAAAATCCCTAAAAGTAGTTTAAAATTCTTAAAAATCCTGAAATAATCCTCAAGATTCTAAAAAATGCTTAATAGTTCTTCAAAATCGATCCTTCGCCTGCGACGGAATTACTAGCAAATTACAGTTGGGTGGACGACTGTCCTAAAAGGTGCTACTTATTTTTTGCGTTTTACTGCTGTAAAAAATTACAATTTCAGCTAGTCCTACTAAAATTCACTCTTCATCTTTTTTTACTGGTTTTTTCTGTTATATTACTACATTTTTTTAAATTCTAAATTAAATTTGCAATAAGTTAGTTTTAATTCTACGTTTCATATTCGAAGAATCACATTTAGTTTACTGAACTAAAATTTTATAAATTATGCAGTATTTTTCAATTATAGATTGAATGAATATATTATGATTTACAGATCAATTTTATTCTAAACTATTAGAGATCGCTGCAAGTGCTATTTCAGATTATTCAAATGTTTTTGAATTTGTCAGTATATTGCAAAAACCTTTGGTATATTGTTTGATTTGTGAAAATATAAAATTATAGTATAAAGTACGTACTACATTTGAAATTTTCTAGTTGTAATTATCGTACAAATACTATAATTATAGTACGGTTCGCAACGCTACTAGTATAATACCGCACTAGCTAATCTAATTTTGGTAGTGACCTTTTGATATATAGCGTTCTTAAAATGCTTAATGGCCTCATCTAACAAAGTATTCGGATAAACTATTGCTTAGTTAAGCAACCATTTACTCAGCGTTATATAGGAAACCCAATATAAATTGTATCTAGTTAATACTATAAAAGTATTTATTGAGGTAGGTAATTCTTCTTTAAATTAAATTACAATTTATATTTATTTTTTTATACATTTAGGTATGTTATACATTTAGTCATAATAAACGACACAAACGAGAACTAAACTTATTATTTTTAACTACTAAAGTTAATTTACCATAATTATTAGGTACTACAAACAAAATAGTCCATTAATTGCTAAGGAACAAATTTCCTTAAATAGTATAACTAAAATTACAAAATACGAATATTAATTTTTCTCTTCGCTTTCTTTTATCACTAATTTGTTATCCAATATTCCTTCTTCATCGACTCCCATTAATTTCTCTTCTCCATTTTTCTCACTCAACTTAAACCTAAAACAAACAAAAAATCCAAATTATAACACAAGATTTAACAATTTAAAGAAAACATTTCTAAACAAACGAAAAATTGTTTTTATCATTTTTAGGTAGTTTTCCCTTAAGGAAAAAAACACTAATGATAGGGCTCTGTCCGTCCGTCTGTCTGAATCTATTTCTCAGAAACTAACAATTTCAAAACCGGTTTTAAAAATAAACATTTCGACGTTAAATTGAACGCTGAATCAAGAATCAATTCAGATTTGCGCCACTTTCTAATACTCTTTTGAGATAATCGTAAATGTTATGGGTCAAAAGTTGCCCGTGACAACACGTACTACTTTTTTAATGTGTATTTAAAATGGGAGTGAGTGAGCCAACAGCTGATTAGTAGGAAAAACTACCCCAACAGACTTGTTTAGCTCGGAAAATTGACAAATTAGCTACTTTCCCGAGAACTAATGACAAAAGTTGCATTGAAAACAAAATATTCTGTTCCTACTATTGTCACAGTATTGATGGCTGCACAAAAAATAATGTAGGCATGACACTCGGGAAAATGTATTAATAGGGTTCCCAGCTTAACAAATATAATATATAAAAAAAACATGTTACCTCGCCATGAATCAGATAAGCAATTTTTTATTTACAGTCTGGGATTAAACGAGGTTTTTATATAGCCTTGTATGATTAAGAGTCTTTAGTTAAAATATATATAAAGCTCTTTGCCCAAGTAACAAGGCAAAATCTTACAATTTTTTTATATAAAAATAAACTTACCTATCATATCGTTCTCCATTAACATGAGAATCCTCATCTTCATCTGAACTTTTATTACCCGATTCAGCTTCAGCCAAAATATCACCCAAATCTTTATCGACATCAGCCCATAACTTATCATCCTTAGTTTCCTCATCTTCTCCCTTAGCAGTCTTTTCTTTATCGGGCTCTTCTGTACCGTCTTTCTTTTTTTCTTCCTTTTCTGCGAGTTCTTTACGTTGCAATTTTTCAGCACGTTTTTCCAAATCTTGGGCTTCTTTCATACGAACGTATCTATGCATATGGACTCGTTGTTTACAATGACGGGTTAAAATTATCGGAATTTCAATATCGTCTCCTCTTTGTAGGTACATTTTGCATAGATCGCAGTAGTAAGCTTCGATTTTACGAATCTTTTCGATACCCACATTAATCGGAGTTTCTTTGTCGTCTTCTTTTTTTATCTCAGTCTCAGAAACTACAAAAAAATATTATATATAAGTACAACGTTTAAACAAACAAAACAAATGTAAAGTTAAAAATTATTTAATGTAACCTCGCCATGAATCGGATAAGAAATTTTATTACAGTCCGGGATTAAACGAGGTTATTCTATTGCCTTGTGTGATTAAGAGTTTTTAGAACATTTCTAAAGCTCTTTGCCCAATTAACAAGGCTTTTATAACAGATTTGTATCAAATTTTTTCCCGATGAGGCATAAAATCGCCTATTCGGGAAGAACTTGCAAAATAAATATTTGTATGTGGAATAAAATGTGGTTATTAAATCTAGATTATTTGTACATACCTTCGCCATCGACATCTCCAACGGAATCAATGGTAGTGAAATTTTCTAGATTATCTTCTTCTCCAGACGCATCACTACTGTTTTCCATGCGTTGTTTACGCTTTAAAATAATTAAAAAAAAATCATTAATAACGCAAATAAAATATTTTAAAGTATGTAATAAAAAAATTATTTTATCAGTAAGGATATGTTGTCGTTCAGAATAAATCTCAGACCCGAAAGATGGTTAAACATCATGTAAAAGTTGTTATTCTTCAATTTAAGGTTGCGTTTAACAGTCGTTCTTTTATAGATTCATAGATAACGCTAGCATACTAATTTAATGGTTCAAACTATTCTACAGTGGTCCAACTACAAAGTCGACACCACCTCGTTATGTTTCAGAACAAAAATATTCTGGCCCACTATCTGAAGCGTGCATCTCGGCAGATTTTTAGTAAATTTTAATATTTGTGTGTACTGAATTTCGTCATCCAGGCAACATCGCCAAATACAAGAAATGAAAAAAATATTGTCAATAATTAGAAATAAATTATAATTTTTTAAATGACACTTGAAAAAGAAAAAAAAATTTATATGGTATACGGGAATTCATTTTCTCAACAGAACTGACCGCGTCGCTTCTATGACCGAGGATTCGGGTATACCTATAAAGGGCTTAGCGCAATTATTATGAACAGATGACAATGCCCTTTTTAGAATTGCCATACAACAAATACACCATATTTTTCTGACGTTACAGTGCGGTTGAAGATCACTTCGCTATATAGAAACAAACTTTTGGATTATGGCAGATTACATTGGTAGCTTTTTTGATCCTGTTATTTTTAGAACATTGTAGTTGTTAAAATAAGTATTGTTATAGTTAAGTGTTAGTTTTAGTTAAATTTGGTCTATATAAATTCATCTTAAGGCGGCGTTAGCAAATGGATAAGCGTAGGGAAATTTTTGAACATATAAGACGCACTATCATGGCAATAAATATATGCGATTTGCTTTTGAAATATTCTATTGGTATTAAATTAGTTCCTCAATATATTAAAAAGTGAAAGAAAATTCGGAAAATAGAAAAAAAAACAATGGAATTGTGAAAATTTAACCAAAAAAAAGTCATCAAAAATCGCTATAAAAACTATTTCAAGAACTACATTATATTCCCATTAGAGACTGTACATAGAGATTTCATTTTTTGCTTTCATTTACAAGTCATATATGTTCAAAAATTTATAATTTGAACCATACACATCAGAGACCTGTTATTCTGGCAATTTTACAGTTCACGTACTTTTTTATAGATAGCCACCAGCTAAATAATTATTTTGGAGTACATAATCTAACGCAGTGTTGAGGTCTTATTTTTAAGTAGCAGAAAAAAGGAAATTTATCTTTTTTCCAATATTTTTAAAATGCTGCTAAAATTACTATTTAATTATAATACCTAATGAAAATTAAGTTTCTTTTAGAATTATGGTGACTAGATTTCAAAGTTTGAAATTCGGGAAGCTATTTTTAATATTTTTTACAAATAAGAAACAGAAAAAAAAAAATGCACAGAAATCCCAAAACAAAGTCGCAAATATTTATAATACAGAAAGAATAAACAAAGAATATAAAAACAGAACACTGAGAAAAAATCAGAAAAAAGCGGAAAAAAAACTTCGAAAACAATTGAAAGAGAAAATTTTGGGAAAAAAATGGAATATAAAATTGAAAAAAAAAACCGCAAGAAATCGACAAATATCACAAAAATCGTAAAATTATCGCAACAAAATCACAAATCAAAAGAATAAGAAAAAATTAGAAAGCGAAAAAGCCTGAAACAGAAATAAATTAGAAAAAAACGAAAAGAAAAAAAATCAGAAAAATAAACCAACGAACAACCAAAAAACCTGAAACAACTGTATCCATTAAAAAATTGAAATAAATTTCAAAACATCGCAAAGAAATCCCAAAAAAGTCGGAAATAATTTCAAAAAATCAGAAGAATAAGAAAAACGAGATAAAATTAAAAAACAAAAGAAAAACAGAACAACGATGATCAATTAGAAAAAATCGCAAAGAACAAAAAGTAGAAAAAACTAAAAAAAAGAACAAAAAGTAGAAAAAATAAAAAAAACCTCATAAAATAATTACAAATTATTTATAAAAAAAATTCTAAATATGAAAAAATTCATACTGTAAAAATAGACAAGAGAGTAAGAGAAAGAGAGGGGAAGAAACATACAGTGTTCCATTTAAAATAATATAACTATGGTGTAGATCTTTTTATTGAGGCAACCTGTATAGATCAAAATAATTTAAAATTGTACCTTCAGTAAACATTTTTTGCACAATCTTACCGTTTTCCATACCAAGACCAACGCGACGAGTTTATGATGCCCGCCCTGTATATTTCATTATAGGGTTTTAAAATTTAAATAGAGATTAACAATATAATTATTTTTTAAACATTTTTCTAATTTTAGTTGGTGTATTTATATCGATATTGAAGCTCAAAAGTAATCTGTTCTTTCCATATGAGATATGAGACAATATAATAGTACTAAAACAAATTTTAACACTCCGTGGAGGTCAAACCACTCATAGCAGAAATTTAAACGTAATTGTTTTTACTTTTAGTAACACAAACATAAAAATTTTCATTAACTTTCACAGAGAGCCAATTTCTTACAATTGTGTGTGGGGTTCTTTGTTTTGTCATTTTACGGAGAAAGTACTGACATTATCAAACATTTAGTTCATTAAGTTTATGTTATGAAAATCATGGGGTCCTAATTCCGTCTTAATCACTAAAATGTCCCAAAAAACTACACAAAAATTAAAAAATACGAAATAAAACACTCTCAACGTAAACTTCCATAAGCAAAAAGTTTGTTTGGATAAATTGCCAGGACCTATCCAACAAAATTGCCGATGATGACGTTTCTAGAAATGTGGCGTATTAAATAAAGGTTATCTTTTACCTCGAACTTAATGTCATATTCAAAAATTTGATTTTTTTTAGTATTGATTATATATTATACAAACATTAAACCTTAATTTATTTTTAAATAATATTAAAACTTTTATTATTAACATTTTAAAGATATAATATAAGAAATGTAAGTCCAAATAATATAAGAATTCCAGTAAAAGTTGGCAACTGGTTTTAATAATCCTTTTTTGACAATATTTATAAGCAACATTGTTATATCAGTTATTACGATGAAGAAGATTAGTTACATAATTATAAAATGTCACTGAATAAACCATTCCCAAAAAATTTGTTTGTTTAGCATTGTATTATAATGAAAATTTCTCATAGTAAAGCTTAATTTATACAAACTTTAAAAAGTTATCCAATCTTTTTACTTTTTTAATTACTGTCTTGGCAATGGCTGATACTTTTGCATTGCATGTTATTTTGTCGCCATTTTTGTGGTAAACGCAGCCTTAAATCCGATAAAACAAATAACTTATTTCAAAAACTTAACTTACCTTGATGTGATCAACTGAGCAGCAATGGTTCTCGAAAATCATCGGACTCTTGAATGAAATGTTACAGATTTTACAGAACGGCATCAAAAATTTCTTCATATTCTTGTGAGATTCGGACAACTGATGGACAGCCTTTTTCTGTTTATAATTCAACTTACAAAGCGGACAAAAATTAGTTCTACTACCCAAATCATCGCTGCTTTTTTCCAATTCATTCTGAGTATTCCTTTGAGCTTGTCTCATCTGAGCCAAAATAGCTTTTTGTTTCAAAGCCACTTTTCTCATAGCAAATAGATGAGTTTGACTGTGTAAATGAACCTCGTATTTTCTGAATGTTAATAATCTCATACCGCATTGGGGACATTGGAGTTTGATAAAGGATTTACGTCTCTTCTTGTCAGCATCTACTTCAACTTTCTCTTTATCATTGGTTTCTCCTTCATTTTCAGTTTTAACTTCTTTTTCGTTATCTTCAGCATCTTTTTCAGTATCTGATACTTCTTTAGATTTTGGCGATCTTTTGATACCTCCTCCACGTCTAGCCACGATAGCACTGTTTAAGAAAAAATTTATGATGAATTATGAGAAAGTAATTAAAATATATTTTACGATATAAAAAAATGTTTGCTGAAGACAAAAAGTTTTGAAATTTGGATAATTCGGAGTTAATGCTTCTATCTTGCTACTTACTGTATATAATCTGAAATTATGTAACAAATTTAAGTTTGAACACTCTGGAAGTCTGCAGATAAGGTAATTTTATTTGCTGCCATTTGATTTTCAAATTTTTACATTTTACTTATAAAGTTTATTTTATTTTCTTCATGTTTGGATATTTCTATATTTTTGAGGATTTGTAAAATGTAAAATTTGTAATGTTTAAATTAAATATTTTCTTCTTTAAGTTGTCACAAAAATAATTCTTTTTACCTCTTTGGTATATTTTAAAATATTTTGAGGTGAATAAAACCTTTAAAATCAGTTAAAAATGTTATAATTAAATTTAAACAAAAAGATCATAATATATATGTGTGGTAAAAATCACCTCAAAATATTAATTCTTTTTATGATTCTTTTTAACATCATCTGCAACTTTTTTTCAAAGCATTTTCTATGCAATAGATTTTTAATTAATATAAATATTAACAGAAACTACTCTCCATCTGATGCATCTTCTTCGTGTATCAAGAACAATATCTGATTGTCAAATTAAAAATAAAAAAAATCAAAAGTTTTGGACTCGAACACCAAATCCAATGCTCCTTTGTCTCTAGGATACAAATCACAAAAAACTAAACATACATTTTTTTTTCTGTAATAAAATCGAGTGTTTATTTATTTATTTATTTACCTCCTCATCTTAGATATCTTTAACCTCCTAGAGTAGTCAGACACGCGTGGTATGAATCTCTTGCGAACCATATATGAGCTATCGACTAGCCGTCGTCTCATTGGGCGATCTTGTAGTCGCAGACCTCTGGACCCCCTTGAGTTGATCCTGCCGCGGTATGTGCCGCGTTTAGGGGGACCCAAAGGTCTACGGAATTCTTCCCTTCTGGAAAACGGAGAGGATTGGTGTCGTTCAGTCGAAAGTCTTCGTTCTGAATACGATGATGGTGGTTCGTGTCTGCTTGATCCATAGTAACTTTCTTGTCTGGAACTATGAGCCTGAACAACATAGATTAAAGAGCAAACATCAGTTCGTGAGTGGTCGGCGCCCTTGACAATTTTTTGTCAAACCTCGGATAAATAATGTTTTAGAATACTTTCTATTTGTGCATTTTTTTATTTAGATATTTTATAATTGTTTAATCGACTGCTTAATATAGTCTCATTATAAAAACACATATTCTATTGTGTTTTCAAAATCAATTCACATTCATGCCTTTTTGAAACTAAAAGATTCAGGTTTTCACTGATTATTATTTTCCTCCTTTCATTTCAGGCTTTTATCAATATTTTTCCGAAGATATTTATTTCTTGGACAAATCTTTATAATTCGATTTAAATTATTAATCCTTTTCTTTTTTTAACACCCTGTGAAAAAGAAATATTTTTAAATTACTACTTACATCTATCCTCATTCTTTTGCGATCAGGAGATCTCCTATCTCGACCAAAACTGCTTCCATAATCCTAGAAATTAAATTATTTAAATATTTATTTCAAATTTTATACAAAAATAAACTTACAGATCGATATGAAGGTTTATGGTAATCATCTGATTTGGAAAATCGGTCTGATGAGTTGGGATATTTGTTGTATTTAGAATCGTAAGGACTCCTAGAATCGAACGAAGTGGAAAATGAATTGTATCTAGACGAGCCGGAATATCCTCCTCGACCAGAGTTGCCATTCCATGACGAATTCCCTCTATTTGAACTACCGCGGTAGTTGTTTCTGGGAGTTGACGTGTAGCCTCGACTTACTCGTGGCATAACTAGATCCAGCTACTAAGCTACATAATAAAAGGGCATAATTTTAAAATGATCTTTATAGTTGAAATAAGGTTATCCCGGAAAATTTGGTAAAAAATAAAAATAAAATGAGTTTAGTTGGGAAGCGCATAACTTGAGAATGGAATGGCCGATTTGGCTAATTTTTGTTTTAAATGTTCGTAATAGTTCAAATAAGGTTTTTAGATAGGCTGTGGATAAACGTCCGACAGTCAGACGTTTATCTCAGAAACAAATGTCCGGCAGTCGGAGTTTTTTAATAATAAGTTTTAACATATTTAAACAAGAGCTTCAGTAGCAGCGTGGCATAGTGCCCGCTAGTGGTGCAGTGTATCCGGGGATCGAATCCCACATGGCACAATTTTTTTTTTAACACAGATTAGGTTTAGATAGTCAAGACTTCTTTTAATAAAATAAATAATTTTTTTATGGGTAAATTGCCTAAGGAAAAAGAAGAAGAAGAAATATTTTTTTAGGTTAGATTTCAGGACCAACTTCATGTAAGTTATAATAACTCGTATTGCTTTTAGCCACATCTAGTTTGATTAGTCCCTTGGTCCATTTTCGAAATTTTTAAAATTAGATTTTTTTTTGCTTAAATTGGTTAGATTTCAGGACTGTCGGACGTTTTGTAATTGAGATAAACGTCCGACTCCACGGCCTTTTAGATAAAGAAAAATTAGAAAATATTCCCGGAAAATTTGAAAAAATAAAAATAGATTCGTTGGAACTGATTTGGCAATTTTTTTTTAAATGAAAAGTTCAAATAAGGTTTTTACATAAAGATAAATCTGAAAAAATCGTGGAAACTTTGGTAAAAAATAAAGCTGATTTGGCAATTTTTTTTTAAATGAAAAGTTCAAATAAGGTTTTTACATAAAGAAAAATCTGAAAAAATCGTGGAAACTTTGGTAAAAAATAAAGAAGTTTGCTGGAAAGCGCAAAACTTAAGAATGGATGAACTGATTTGCCAATTTTTTTTAAATGTTCGTAATAGTTCAAATAGGGTTTTAACATAAAGAAAAATCTGAAAAAAATCGTGGAAAATTTGATAAAAAATAAAAAGAGGTTTGTTGGGAAGTGCATTTTACTTGAGAATGGATTGACCGATTTGACCAATTTTTGTTTCAAATGTTCGTTATAGTTCAAATAACGTTTTTACATGGAGAAAAATTAGAAATTTCCCGGAAAATGTGGAAAAAAAACAAAAATAAAATGAAGTCCTTTGTGAAGCACATAACTTGAGAATGGATGGACCGATTTGGCCAATTTTTGTTTCAAATGTTCGTTATAGTTCAAATTACATTTTTAGATAGAGAAAAATTAGACATTTCCCGGAAAATGTGGGAAAAAATAAAAATAAAATGAAGGTCTTCGTGAAGCACATAACTTGGGAACGGATGGACCGATTTGGCCAATTTTTGTTATAGTTCAAATAAGGTTTTTAGATACAAGAATGTTTGGGAAAAAATAAAAATGAGGTTCGTTGTAATGCCCATTCGTAATAGTCCGAATAAGGTTTTAGAAAATTTAGAAAACTTGCCCGAAAAAAAAATAAAATATTTTTAAAGTTCGAAAAATTGAACGAAAAATTCGAGAAAAACAAAATATACTTAACGTCAATGTGATTTTTGTCTAAATTTAAAACCATAATTTATGATTAGAACGATAGATATACGTAACTCAAGTACCTTTTCACAAATTTAGAAAACAATCACAAATTTACTCAAAATTAAACAGGACAACGTCTATCAGGTCAGCCAATACAATACAATGAAAATAATCGTTCATATTTTGAATTTATGATTACAAAAATTTGTATTCGCTTCTAAATAAAAACAAAATGGATGACCTACAACGCACATTGCATCTAAACTAATATTTTACGAATTGTAACGAAAATTAAGGAAAATTATAATTAAAATCATTTAATAACACTTACCTAATCAATAATATTTGAAGAATTGCTATAATTTACAAAAATGCTTTAAATAATACACTGCCGGTTAAAGCAACGTGGACTCAAACGAAAACACAACTTCATCCGTTTATAGCAAAACTCAAAATGGCAGAATTAAAGGAAACGACGAAGTGAGTGACATATGAGAATGTTAAATACAGGAATTTACCTCCTTTCCTTATTGGTCAATTTTAATTACATGGAGGTGGTTTCCGTTTGTACAATTTAAAATTTAGCGGGAATTTATATCAGAAATTGAATGTGATTGTTATTATTTTATTTTTTACAATTATATGAAAATAATTATAGGAATAAATACAATATTTGTATGATTGTATAACAATAATGTTTATTACTGTAATCTAAAACATATTCCGCAATCGCGATATTTAACGCTAGGCGAAGAGACGAATGCAGGAAACGGAAAAAGTATTATGCCATATGATAAGAGGACATATCTATCTCCCGACAGGGTTGGACTTGGCTGCGGAATATTATTTATTTACGTATACAATAATTTCATTTTATACTAAACGTCTAGTTTTGCCTTATTTTATTGTTTAGATGATATTAATTCTTTTGAATTTCCCGCTAAAGATAAACAAGTACACTTGACAACGTGGGCTTTGCAAGTTAATTGTTATTAAATCGAGGGAAATTCAAATTACAATCGCAACCGGTCTCGATTTTCTAAATTTAAACCAAACTAGCAGAAGTCACCTACAAATCTAAAAATATACTTACATTTTCTTCTCGCACCACGCGTTTAACATTTTTAGTACTTACGCATTAACTTACAGAATGGCAGAATCACAGGTAATTATTTTTATTTAAAAAAAATCCTTGTTTAAATTTAAATTATTTATAGGCTGCACCGAGTTTTAACCCTGCAGAACTTATTAGGAGGGTAGAAGATACAGAAAAAAGGTTACAGGTATGTAGGATATTTTTGTATGTGCGCTAATAAAATTCTACAATGATAAAAAAAAATTGGTGTCGCGTTTTTACTTCTGGATACTAAAAATAGAGATTTTTTTAATGCAAATTATATTCCTGATTTAGTTTTTAAAATGAACAACATAAGAATATTTTTAGAAATTATGTGATTAAATATTGAAAAATATAGAAAATTAAAAATAGAAATGATACCCCTTTCCAATTACGGGCAGATCGCCAAAAATTAATTAGGCCTATCACACATGAATTTAAAGTTGTTATTTTCACATATTTTTTAGACAAAAGATGCAGAAATTCAAGTTTATAAAATGCTTATGTCCCAAATGGAAGAAGAACTAGCACAAGCGAAGAAAATCAAAGTAATGCACGAAAAACAAGCACAAGATGTTGATTCTATTAAATCTGATTCGGAGAAAACATTGACAAAAGCGAAAAGTTTATTATTTGAAAGGACTAAAATTATAAAGAATCAAGAACTTCAAATCGAAGCTTTTGTGCAACAAATTGAGTCTCTAAAAGAAGTAAGAATTATTTTTATGTTTGTTTTCTTTATATATATTTAATTCAAATATTTAACAATGGGATTTCGTAAACTGTTTGGCAAAATAAGTACTAAAAAATGTTATCGAAATTTGTTTGAACTTAACACAAATCTAATTCATTTTCTTATAGAAACCACTTTAATTTCATTTTTATGAAGTTTATGAAGTTTATGAAGTCTAATTTAATTTTTTTAAATGCAAAAAAATCAAATATCTAATATTTGACTTTTGTTTAAATACCTGGGTACAATCCTGTATATTCGACGAAAATTGGTAACCCTGATTATGGGGATACCAACCTTTGCTATAGATTCTAAAATCAACACCAGCCAATTTTTGGCAACGTCGCAAAGGGTAGAAAACATAATAACATAAAATTTTACTAGTTCATCAATATTTGGATCCATTTAACATTGGGAAATACAATTTTTAATATTGGTAATAAAAAACTAACCTAAAAATATAACCGTTTATTATATTTAAAATTCACCAAGATTAAATTTAATTTTGTTGAAATATAGGTGGTACGCATCACGAAAGAACTTTTAGAAATTCGTAATTTGGAAATAAAACAGCTCGAAATCAAAATATCAGCCATCGAAGGTAAAACGAAAGCCGAACATGAACGTTACGATCTAATGCACAAAAAATTGGAACAAATGATAAGACACAACGGTGAACTGAAGAGGGAATACGAAACGCAACTCTGCCTATTTTCAGCTTTACGCGATAGATATAACGAAAGAGAACTTGCCAAGGATGTTGTAGATGATTTAAAGGAAGAACTAAAACAAGCAAATGATAATAATAAGTCAGTTAGTAATGAAGATAATAAAAATGAAGAACAAGTAGTGGTAGTTGATGATAATGGTAAGTTTTAAGGTGAAGATTATTTGACATTGACATACTTACTGAAATTGTCAATTTAAATAATATTGCTATGTTTATTTTAGATAAAATTAATCAAGTTGAAGAAACTAAATCAAATGTGGAGAATACACAAAATAATGTAGAAAATGCACTAATAGATGCTAAAACTAGACTAGATAATACTCTTTCTGCACTAGAAAATACATTATCCATAAATCCTACTGAATTAAAACCTAGTTTAAATATGGAAGAAGATTTAACACAAGAAAAAAACGAACCACAAACTGTTGAGAGCACCGATAAAAAAGAAAATACACCGAACGAAAATTCTGCAACAGAAAATGTAGTTGCAGAAAGTGGAACGCAACCTGAAGCCAGCAGTACTTTAGGTATAATAATGTCAGCCCTAAAAACTACAATCGGTTTAAGCCCTCCTACTGACAACGAAACACAAATCGAGTCAAAGGCAATTCCAGAAAATTCAACTAATGCTTCCGAAATTGGCGAAAAAAAATAATATTGTCAACAAATGTAGTCCTGCACTTGTAATTTATGGACCAGTAAAATAAACTTTTGTGAAATAAATCTGGTGCTCTATTTATTTAATTTAATCATATTTACCATAGGTTTTTTTTCAGACTGAAGCAGTTTTTCTTTCTCTTAAGTTTATGTTATTTTTGGATTTCTTCATATTGTGACAGTTTCTAAGTATTCTGTTATTATTTTATATACTGAGTCTTGGATTACTTCTCTATGTACTAGCACCTAAGCCCAAGACCAGACTTAAACTTATACTAAAATTATATTTGTATGAGTAAAACCTACTCACCTTTATAATTTTTCTTCAGCTGATGAATACGAAATTTGACACAATAGTAAAAACCGAATGAAATTTATTTCCGGGCTGTTATGAGATGTTCTTCTTTGGTTATTACTTCCAAACGTTTCGACTGCAACTGCGGCAGCCATCTTCAGTGGCGTAGACGAAATACTCTTCGTGACGTATCAACTAAAACTAAATCCCAAAGAATATAAAGGATTATTTCATAATTTTTGATGAAGCCACCTTCGCTTCGACTGTGACATTTATATATGCGTGTCTATGCGCCCTATTTTGGCGGTTTTATTTTCGCAGATCATATGTAATGTTGTTTCTTCCTTTCTATTATAATAATAATAATAAATGGCTATTATTTGTATTTAAAAAAAAAAGTACATTTGATTTAGGCAAGGCCTATTCTTGCATCTAACCCATCGAAATACAAAATATATCAAATAATAAATAAATACAAAAATTCTACTTGTGTTTTATACCTAATAACAAATTAAATACAAAATTCTAAAACTATGGATCGAACGAAACATAGAGGAATACTTTTTATCGAGAACTCAAGAGTTCCAAGTGTATTTTTAAAAGCAGTGAGAGTACGTTCGATAAATTTGTTTGATTTCTTATATTAAGAGGCGCCAATACCATATGTTATCTTGCCTGAAATCGTTTATGGACGTGCGCTCCGTTAATATTAAAAATAGGAAGCTGCGGTTTTCACCAATCAACCAAATCTGGCAGAGAATTATCATTACTGTGGTTAAACCAAAGTCCAAACCGTACCATATTGTTTGTAAAACGTACGTTACGAAAACGGGACCCAACACTCGTGAAAGACAACCAGCACCAGTCATTAAACCCATCCAAACTCTCTAAACATTTGAATAAAGAATAGTCATAAAATGACAGAAATTGTATCTAAAGATTGCAATTATTTCTATTTAGAAACAAAAAGTGTGCGAGTCAAGGAATAATAAAAACGATGATAATAATAATAATAAAATGTGGCAAATATCTTAGTTATTATTTGTTCTCCTCTTTTTACTTTACACTTATGTTTTATATCTAACTTTTTCTTTCCCCCCAACCGAACAAAGAAAAGTTATTTTCTTAGTAATAATATGTTTTCCCCTTTTTTCTTCCCAGTTATGTTTTACCCACCACTGTTCTTTCCCCCGTTTTTCTTCCCACTCTTGTTTTTTGGTCCATTGTTTTATATCTCCTAACCGAGCGAAGCGATAGGTTCTTTTCTTAGTAATTATTTGTTTTTCCCCTTTTGTGTTTAATTTGATGTTGGTGAGGGTGGATATTAATTGATTTTTTCTTCATTTATCTACCTTTATCCCCTTTTCTTTGATCCACTTTTATTTCCCTACCTTGAGTACTCAACTATGAGCAAAGTTATTCTACCCTGAGCTAACTTTTTTTTTTCATGTTTACCCCTCTTTCCCATTTTTTTCCATTTTTCCCCATTTTTACACCTTTTTTGTAGTTTTGGACTAATCGTATAGATGGCGATATCAGCATGTGTTTTCGCTGAAATTTCAAAATTCTGTAGTTAATTCTTTAGAGCGCTTCTGTGGCACTTTTTTTAAATTATTTTTAGTAAAAGTGATACGACTATCAATTTTTTTTTCTAGAAAAATTTGAAAAAAACCGCATATTTTTAGTTGCTATATTAAGCGAGTTTTAGTCCAAAAACGAATAATTATGTTTTATGGCGCTCTACTATGTTCTGCGCACAAAATATTGGATTAGAGGGTATGATTACTTAACATTAACCGGAAAATACTAAAAAAGTAATTTTTACACCCAATTTATTAGAATACAAGAACATTTTCCTAGGATAATTCTCTAACCGGTAACCACAAAAGTCACGTGGTGTGCGGGCCTCTTAACGTTATGCGTAGTTTTATTTCGAAGATAAAGAGGTGTTGATGTAAGTATTATTTTATAAATTAACGAAAGAAATAAATATTTAAACAAATTTTTAATATTTAACCATCTAGTTAGAAGAAAATAATAAAAAAATGTGATCAAACTTTCAAAGTCCATTGACGAATCTACTACATCTTTTCTGCATGATTTGAATTCGATTTAATGCAGTTAAGCAGGGATAATAAATGACAATACCGTAGAGTAATTTAGATATTACTAAACTTTGGCAAATATTAGCTTTCAGACTTGTTGCAAAGTAAGGATTTATGAGAATAAAGCAATCTGAGTGCGTTATCTCATATGTTCATCCAAGAATGGTCCAAGATTTTAGCCTCAAGATTTGTGTGGCATAGTTTCTCCAGTACATTTGATGTAACAAAATCTTTACTTTTATTGCTGAAAAAAATTAAATATTGAGATTTAGTGGCATTTATATTCAAACTGTGACTTGAAGAGTATTCGTTTAGCTGATTTAAATCTTGATTTATTTTCTCTACTGCATGCTCACATTGACGTGAAAATCTAAAAACAATTGTGTGTGTCGTATGCAAAAAATTGGGCTGCACAGTTGAGTATCTGCTTGTATATATCAGATGAATAGAGTAAAAACAATAATACTGAGCCCTGTGGTACACCGGACGTTATCTGAATTGGAGTAGACATCTGACTATCAATCATCACTAACTGCGAACGATTATATAAATAAGATCTTATGAATTTAAGTAGTACAATTCCATCAAATCCATAATAAGAGCATTTTGCCAGTAGAAGCTTATGGTTAATAATGCTTTGCTAAAATCCAATAGCACCAAAATACTTGCCATTTTTTTTATTGAAATTCCCTTTGTGTTTATATATTTGTACTATGTTCAATTTGGTTGAGTAATGTCTTGATCGTGCTAGTATATTGATGTTTTCAAAAAGGATCTTGTCTTCTCCGTCGGATAATATGTGTTCGACGACTGCAGACTTTTCAGTTTGCCCTAAACGACAGCTTCGTTTTTGTCCTGTTATTCGTGTGCTAATGAGTCTCTTTGTTTGTCCTACATACAGAACTGAACGGAATTCTATAGACTCCTGTTGATGCTGTTTTTAGATACTCTGCAATTTTCTTTGTTGGTTTGTAGCTAGTGCTGTTTTTCTTTTTTCTTTAAGATTTTTCCAATCCGGTCAGTGACATCTTCTATATATGGTAGATAGACAGTTTCTTAGTATTATTCTTCACCAAGATTTATTTTCTTCTTCCTTGGGCGGACAGCACGAGTTCTGACTTCTTTGCTGTATCCGTTTGCTTGTAGCACTGTTGACATGTATTTTATTTCAGCGTTGACGTATCTTGGTTTGGTTTACATATCCTTAACGTTCTGTTTACTAAGATGTTAATAACAGTCAGTTTTTGTTTTGGATGATGGTTGGATCCATGTTATTGTAGGTATCGATCAATGTGTGTTTTATTTCTATATATTCTGTGGGCTAGTTTATTATCTTCTCGATTGACTAATACATCTAGAAAAGGAATTTGTTTTCTTCTATTTCCATAGTGAACTGGACTTTAGGATGAAAACTGTTCAAATGGTTTAGAAAGTTCTTCAGGTCTTCTGTTCAATGACTCCTAGACTAAAAATGTGTCATCTACATACCTCAGCCAATGTTTTGGTTGTTTTTCAACAGTGCGGATGGCTTTCTTCAAATTTTTCAGTGTAAAAATTGGCCACAACTGGGCTTCCCATGGCGACTCCTTCCATTTGTTCATAGAATGTTTGGTTCCACTGAAAATATGTTGTGAGCGAGTGTCTGAAAATTGAAAAAGTTAAAGCGCTTTGGAAAAATCTCCCCTATGACTACTTCTCCGAGTGGCACATTTGTAAATAATGAGATGACTAGTATGTCGTTAGGACTTAAGGCGATGTTCCTTGGTGTTTTATGAAGTACATAGAATCTGGGACGTACGATGTTGTTTTACCCACGTGTATTTGCAAAATTTTCGCCAAATGCTTGTAAGTTGTGGCACTTGATATTAGTCTTTACGAATTTTTTGTAGTCCATATAGTCTAGGCGGTAGATCTTAAGTACTGCATATTTTGTTTGTCTCCTATGGTAACGACGATTGTAAAACATTTTAAAATTGCATGTATTAAATTATAGTGATAAAAGTAAAATTGTATTAATAAAAGTATAAAATCATTAATCATTAAAAATTGAGTTTTTATCTAAAGTTTTTTATTTGAATTCAATAAGGATATTTTTTTGTAAAATCTCATTGATTGTACAGTATTGGTCACTCATCACTTACAGCTTCCCTGATGATGAGTATAAACATACTCGAAAGCTTGGAAATAAAGCCTTGAAAGAGTACACTTTGTTCTTTATTCTTGCTGCTTCCCAATATTCTACGCAACTAGATAGAAATATATAAAATATAGAAACACAAAGTGAATTTAAATAGAAATGAAAAAACAATATTATCTAGGATCTGACACACAGCATAACGAACGCGATAATAAAACCGCCAAATACCAGTCGCGCCAAAAAAACGCGTGTAGACACGCATATAAACGGCACAGTCGAAGCGATGGAGGTTTCAGAGATTAAATTGATACGTCGCGAAGAGTACTTCGTCCACGCCACTGAAGATGGCTGTCGCAGTTGCAGTCAAAACGGTTGGGAGTAATAACCAAAGGCGTAATAGCCCGGAAATAAACAAATTTAATAACGCCAGCCGCGAAAGCCTACATTTTTAAAGTAAAAATCCTTTTTAAAAATATAACTTATTTATTAAAACATATTGCTATAGGATATAGACAATTCAATAAACAATTTAAATAAATTAATAACCAAATTGGTATATTTTGAAATTCACTCATTTTAGAAACAAGTATGTAGGGGAGGTCGTGGTAATAGCGTGCGGTAATCTTTTGACGCTACTGTACTTTTTACCATTTCCAGTCGAGTATCTAAAGATCGCTTTGTTATTACACTACAGTTTCAAAGACAGTGTTTGTCAGAGCAAAAAGATAAGCTGACATGTGTGAGATGGATCTATCTAAAATATATTGAAACTTAACTATATTCATCTTTATATCTCATCAAATTAAATTTACTGCAAAGGACTAAAAATTATTTGTAAAGGACAACAAGTTCTTTAAAATTGAAAAATATTGCTTAAAAGGACGAAAAATCATTATAATAGATAAAAATCTCTATACAGGACAAAAATCGTTATAAATGACTAAAAATTCTAATAAATTAACTAAATATTCATTACGAAGGAATAAAAATCGTTTGGAATTTGTAAAAAGTTACTTTAAAGACCAAAAATCAATATCAGGGATAAACATTTCTATACAGGATTAAATATTCACTACAAAGGATTAATTCTACAAAATCGAAAAACATTGCTTTAAAGGACGAAAAATTATAATAGATAAAAAATCCTTATAAATTATAATAATGTACTAAAAAGGCCTAAAATCGTTTTATATTGCTTTAAAGGACTAAAAATCACTATAAAGGACAAAAATCATTATAAATGACTAAAAACCACCATAAAGGACTAAAAATTCATTGAAAAGGACAAAAAATCGTAATTGTAAAATATTAGTTGAAAATGTATGGAATTATGATGACGATGCAAGGGTTTTGGACCAGACAACTTGAATGGCGTCATAAATCAATAGGTGTTGATAGCTTTAGTTCTCTAAGATACCATTAAGAGGCAAAATGGAAAAATATATATTCAGATAGAATTAGTACCAGTGGGAACAAATGTCGGAATATTGTTCAAATAAAGTTTAAGTTAATTAATCGCTTAGACTCTTACAAACACTTGTTTCAAATTCTATAAAGAACTCTATAAGAACATGAAAGTTATTATTTTATAAATATTTATAAACACAATGTACATTTCTCAATTATCCCGTTCTGTATGGTATTAGTTTCTCTATGGTAATCTTGACGCTAGTGGAGATTATTTTACAAAGTGAATATGATATTTAACTCATTTCTTCTACTGTAATATAAAAAATATATGGTATATGTCTAGTTGATGACAAAAAACTATTTGATGTAGTGAGTTTTAGAGTAATTTTTTTCTCACAATGTAGAAAGTGTTGTTTGGGGCAATATAGTTCATAGTTAACAAGGGTAATAGCGCTCGCACGCTATTGCTCCAATACAACGATATAGAACTTTCTATTGGTTGCAGATGGTTAGAAAATTGGATCATGTGAAGGGTAGGACTCGCAATGTATTAAAAACTCTAGTGGTGCCTAAAAAGGTCGGAAGAAAAATAATTTTTTCTGAAGAACAGGAAGGGTTATTGGAAAAATATTGCATTGAGATATCTCAAATATTCTTCGGATTAATAATTATGAAATTTCGTGATATTGCTTACCAATTCAGAAAAAATAGGTGTACACAGCAGATTCCACAATAAAAATAATAAAGAACTGGATAGGATTTATATAATAGTTTTATGAAATATCATTCAAAAATTTCCTTGAGGTCTCCAGAACCTACAAGTTTAAGTATAGTAATTGGTTTTAATAAGGAAGAGATTAATAGGTTTTATTTAAATTTGTGTCAGTTTGAAAAACATAATTATATTCCTAATAATATCTACAATGTTGACGAAAGTGGCAGTTACACTGTTCATAAACCGTCAAAAATTATTGCTCAAAATGGTGTGAAACAAATAGGAAAAAATACGTGCTGAACGAAGAGACATGGTTACCACAATATGTTGTTTTACTCAGAGCTGAAAGTATCATTAGTAAAAAGATAAAAAGTATCTAAGATACTAAAAGTATCTTGGGACACTTTTATTTAAGATAGTTTTTGGTTCATTTAAAAGTTACTTTTACTTTAGATACCGTCAAGTTGGGTGACTTGAGACAAAACTTTTGGGGTTTCAGAGAAGGGTTGGCGTCCGTTCGCAACAGGTCTATATTATTGATTTTTATCGTTTAGGTGTCTTTTAAGAAGGTAAGTCTTTTTTTAGTATTTTATTGTAAAAATAGGGTTTGTGAGATATATCAGTATGTTGCAACACTTCATGTGTGTAGCCCAAACTAACAAATTTATGGAAATAGTCTTATTTTATTATTATGTTAGTATATATGGGCAGTATTTATCAGTACATACATTTTTATGAACAAAACAGTATATTTGATTTATGTAAAAAACAAAAAGTGTCATTTCTGTGGGCGAGATGAGATGTCATGTCTCAAGTCGCCCGAGGTATTTTATAAGTATTGTTAGGTATTTACAAGAATTAGGTATTTACAAGAATTAGCCGATACAAGAAAATAGTAGGGGTAGAAGATATGATGAAAAAAAATTAGAACTTGCAGTAGTCGTGTTTCATTGAGAAAACTTCAATATGGTATTCCAAAGGATACAATAGATCGAAGAGCGGAAAAACGTTTTATACTAAAGCCAGGTGGACAAACTATTTTCAAGTCAGAAGAAGAAAAGAAGATGGTAGACAACAGTCAGTTAGCCAGTGTCTGGGGGTTCCCCCTAACATCCATTGATGTGAGATATTTGATTAAGACGTACTTAGATAATTCTGGTAGACAGGTATCGAAATTTAAAAATAATTTTCCAGGGAGAAAATTTATGAGAAATTTTATTAAAAGGCGTAAGGAAATACTTTCAGAACGCTGGTGTGAAAATATAAAAAGGACACGGGCAAGTGTTAATAAGGAGGTGATAAATAAAATTTTGACGAGTGGGAAGTAAGTTTGCAACGGGTTGAACCAAATGCAATAATCAACTACGATGAGACAAATATAACTAACAATCCTGAAAAAGCCAAGGTACTTGTCAGAAGAGGTGCAAAACACGCACATCGTATAGTGGACAACTCTAGAAGCAGCCATTCCATCATGTTTGTAGGTTCAGCAACCGGTTATCTTTTGCCGCCTTATATAGTTTATAAGGCCGAAAATTTATATAAAACCTGGACAGAAAATAGCCCAGTTGATGATAGATACAATAGGTCAAAAAGTTCTTGTTGTAATGAGGCGTTTTTTGACGATTGGTTTAAAACTTTGGCTTTACCATATTTCAATAAACTTCCCATTGAGTAGCCAAAAGCTCTAATAGGCGACAATCTAGCCAGCCATATCTCACAATCGGTAATTGATTTATGCAGAGAATATAACATTCGATTTATCCTGCTACCTCCAAACAGTACCCGCATTTGTCAACACTTAGATGTAGCATATTTCAGGCCACTCAAAAGCGCATGGAGAGATGTTCTTTTACATTTGAAATTGAAACATCAGGAGGTAGTACTGAAATATACTTTTCCCAGGCTGCTAAAGAATTGTTTGGATTAACTTGATGTAGACAACAAGACGTCAACAAATCTCATTTTCCGTGGAAGTGGAATTCATCCAATTGACAGAAAAAAAGTACTGGATAAGTTACCACCGAGCTTAGAACAGCCAAATAAAGAAAACAATTTTGTAGTATCGATAGATAACGCCTTTCAAATATTTCTAAGCAACCTATATGCGAAGGAAACTGTAACCTGTAAAAGGAAAAGAAAAAAACTTCTAATCGAGCCTGGAAAGAGTGTTGAAAATACCATTTTAGGACAAGCAGAACAGACGGTTAATGAAACTACTGGCAATGGAAACCAGGATGTGCTACCTGATTTTTCTCAATTTAATAACCCGATATCGTCAACGTCAAAAAAAATCTATAATTTCCCGAAAAAGTAAAAAAAATGTAGACTCGTCAAGTGAAAGTAATGATTCGTTTTCCACGCAATGTTAGTATTGAGGAATACGTGGATATGGTTGATTGTTCGGACTTAAATATTAAAGACTTTATTTTAGTGCAATTTCCATATGAGGCTCCCCACAAGCCAATTATTTTGAAAAGTTCATTGGACAAATTATTGAACTAAAGCCGGATATGATGTTATGTAGTTTTATGCGCAAATTACCCCAAGTACAAAATATTTACGTATTTCCTGACATTGGGGACATCGCAGATATTAATAAAACTCAAATTTTGTCAAAGTTGCTTCCTGTGTTTGTTCGACGAGGAACATACACTTTTTCTGTTGAACTGTAAAAATATGACTTGTTTTGTCAAATGGAATTTTTTAGTTGTTTTTTAAGTTATGTGTTGTTTGGTTAAGTTTTACTATTTTTCGCCAAAGATTTTTGAAGTTACCTGCCTACTTTTTTAAGTTTAAACCCATAAGTTTTGTTGTTCGGTTATATAATGTTTCTTAGAAACGTACAATAAATAAATAATAGAAAAATAAATATATATTTTCAAAATAAATGGTGTTTTAATAAAACAATATATTTTATTACGTTTTTAAAAAAATATTAAAGTCTCAAGTCAGCATTCTGACGGTCTGATTTGAGTTTATAATGAAAATAAATTACTGTATAAAGTCACCCCCCCTGTGAAGGTGACTTGAGACACCCTTTAAAAAAATATATAAAATTTTCTGAAAACTTTTGGCTCATTTTTACTATTGAATATACCTAGACTCAAAAATGTGTTCTCGTGTCATAATACTAACTTAATGAGATACATTTTGACAGTTCTTTGAATTTTAAAATTGTCTCAACTCACCCAACTTGACGGTACTTCTTAAAAGATCTCGTATCTTTAGATACTAAAAGTATCTTAGATGCTCAAAGTATCTTATATACAAAAAAGTATCTTAGATACTCAGAACCTGAGAAATAGATACTTTTTCATGATCCGACAAGCTTAATTATGTTGAATGTTCTATTTTTAATGCATAATGCATCTTATGCTGTTTTTAACACTTTGTAATTTTGTAATAACTTAAAGTTTTTTATTTCTTATCTACTCCAAAGCCCAAAGTATATGATTTCAAAGTACCTGTTGGCTTAAACTAAAATTGTACTATAATTTATAGAGTTAAAATCATGTTTTTAAAACAAAAATATCGTAGACACAGTAAAGTACCTTTATAGCCTAAAAGTATCTTAGATACTTGAAAGTATCTAAGATATTTTTACTCAAATACTTTTCCGGTATTTTTTATCTTTAGATACTTTCACAAAAAAGTTTCTTAGATACTTATAGTATCTTAAGAAACTTTTTGCCTCAAGTATCTTAAAAGTATCTAGATACTTTTAAAAAGTATCATTTACAGCTCTGAGTTTTACTGCAGGGACCCAATTCTTGAAATCGTAGGAATCGATTCTCGTGAGAAATTTACGTCATTTTCTCTAGATTTTGTAATATGTCTATTCTTGAAATATTTCGTAGGAAAAAATTCTCCAAAAATTATGAGAATTAATTCCTAATGTCATTGTCTGGAGAAACTTCAAATTCTCATGAGAATTTAAGAAATTAAGAGTGTGAATTGTACGTATTTGACGTATTTTGTGGGAATTGAAATTGAACATTATTGTTTTTTTGTTGTTACCTCCATAAATATTGTTAAAATGAATAATTTTTTACTTCAAGCTATCGTTTTAGATAATTTAGAAAGTTGTTTAGACAGCATTTTCGTCTATCCAAACAAGCCTTTGACGATCTAATGGAGTATATTGAGCTTTTTCTGCTACCAACAATCAGAGTTGGAGATTAACCAAAAGAGAAAAAGTTTTAGTAGGTGAACGAAGAGTAGGAAGCCCTAGTTCCTAGTCTGCGTCGTTGTGTCGTTTAATTAACACAAATTTTATTTGGTTCTGAGATTTAATTAATGCTTGAATACATATATTTTTCTTTTTAAAATACAATATCAAAAAAAAACGACATATAAAAATTTCGTATCTATCATCTCGACATATAACAAAACTTCAACTCTTTATTTTTTCGCTATCTTAATTTTTATTAAAAGGTTTTTGGCTAGCCACAATAGCTAGCCACAAGTAAGCTAGTAACAAGTATAATAAGTATAATTTCAACAAGTAAAATTATAAAATATATTATAAGGAAGAGAATTCTTTCCTCTAAGAAGTTCCTTATCATTTTCTAAGAATTCTACAAGGATTTTTTTTGCGCTTCACTCACGAAATTTCGTTTGGCCATCGCAAATAAAAAATGAACAAATAACAAATAACCCACAGTCAATAATAAACGATAATGCACAAAAATAGGATAATAATTATGTAAATTGTTTCAATTTGTTTTCCTCAAAAATGTAAAATGTCAAACATATGATATCAATGGCAACTGATATTCATTTCTGCGAACGTATTAATATAATATTTGAGCACAGAACTAATAGTTCTGAGTATTTGATTGGTTGAGTTCATGAAATACTTGGATTTAGTAAAGACATACGTCACTTTTTTTAATTCACTAGAATTTCAGTTCAGACTTATTCAAGAATAGGACTGGCGATTCTCAAGAGAATTTTTTTTGGGGAATCAATTCTCTGGAGAATTAATTCCTACGATTTCAAGAATTGGGTCCCAGCAGGGAACTACATACAGCTGTTTTTGGTATTCCCTAGAAAATTACTAAACGACAGACTTATGAAAAATGCATCATCTGGATAAGGAGCAATTACCTCAAATATCTGGAGCAATACGGACATCTTTTATAATTGGTTGCAGCACTTTATACAAATCGCTCGTCCATCAAAAAACCACTACGTTTACTTAATAGTAGACAAACGAGTCACATATCGTTACCAATATATGATTTAGCAAAAGAAAATCCCTCATATAAGCCACAGGATTCAATCACTTGACTTGGTATTTTTTGGGCCACTTAATGGATTTAATGATTATTGTGCAAGCTGGATGAAAATAAATCCCGGAAAACGCATAATAATTTATGAAATAGCAAAATTATTTGGAAAGTCGTATCAAAAAGTTGAAAAAGCTGTAAATGCTTTAAAAGTGCTGGTATCTATCCATATGATTGTAACGTGTTTTCTGGTGAAGATTTTATTACCTACAAATCATTAACAAAAAAACGCATAAAATTGACGACAGTGACAAAGCTTCTACTTCTTGAATTCAAGCAAAAAATGAAAAAAACTCCACTTAAAGTTCAAATAGTTCAAGACACTTCTCTGGTTCCTGAGTCTGATAAAGAAAACTTGTTTACCGATATATTTTCTGCTCCTCACGTTAGAAAGAAACACTCAGAACTACTAACTTCCACTCCGTTACGACAAGAATTGGAAGAAAAAGAAAAGAAAACGGTTGAAAAGGAAAAAAAGCAGCAAGTGATAAAAAAATGATAAATGTGTTAAGAAAAGAAAAGTGGAGAGACAAATTAACGGCGACGAATCTGATACTGACATCTCATTTAAAAAAGACGAAACAGACAACGAAATTAGTGAAATTCTTGAAGTTAACGTCGATTCAGAATTAGATGACAAAAGACTGGATTATGTTTTAGGGCAATTTTAGCTAAACAATTCCAATAAAATGTAGGTCGTGGATAATGGAGAATATGATTTTTTTTCCTAAAAAGTACGAAATTAGAAATTGTTTTTTACCTTCCCTTGTATTAGACATATCGGTTGTATCTAAACATGATATCAGAACGAGGTTACCGGAACCAAAATTATATGGTAAGGCAACAATCATATTTATCGTTTAGCTTTTCCTTTGGTAACTTAAGAGTTGGATAATGCAGAGGATTTTTTACATTATTTTACTAAGGCTTTGTTTGCATTTTGTTATTTTAAATAAACTTCTAACTGAACTGTTAAATTGTAATTATTAGAAATTAAAGTTTGTTTTGTCTTAAAAAATTATTGATGTTTCATTATTTTATAGCTTAAAAAGGTACTGATACGTATCCTCACGATATTGCCCTAATGTAAACATGCTATTGTCCCAAATAATTGGGGTCATAGCGCTCATAGTGTGAAACATGTGTATCCTAATAAAAATTACCATGTTTAAAATACACAGATACCTAACTTTTTAGTTAAATAAAATCATGCTTTGATTACTGCTCGAATATAAGAAATAGATTCTCTATATCAATTTGGTGTGCTATTACCTCGACCTCCTTTATTATGTTTTCCAGTTTTAGTGATAAAACTGCCTAAATAAATAATTAAAAAAAGCTATAGATTTTATAAAAATAGCTTTTCAAATTTTAAAATTGTACCTATTATTTGTTAGTTTAAACTTGGGAAAAAGTTGTTCTAGTTTTTAAGAAATTTAACAAGTTAACAAGCAGAGAAATATTTGAACTTTCTAATTTTATTAGTAAATATGTTGTACTTAGCAGTTTTTTTTTTTCAAAATTATCACAACATTTTAAAATTGATTTGATAACTATTAAACTAGGAATAATCCGAAATTTGAAATAAAAAAATGAGAATCAAATAGATATTTTGAACGATTTAAGTCTAAAATAATCACATTTTTACATATATAAATAGAACCTGTTCAAAATATCCAAAAACTCAGTATGTTTTATTTGATCTGTAACCAAATCATATTAACGACAAACAAAAATATAATCAATGTTCCTAACAGTGATAAAAGCTTCATTTTTTTCGAATAGTAAGTGCCAATATGTTCTTATAATTGCCATTATCACTGCTTTAACATAAAATTTTATACACCAAAAATCCAACAAACTACTTGTCCATCCTATTTGATCAATGAAAATTAAAACAATTCTAAATTAGATTTTAGATGAAGATATTTCCTTTTGAAGAATTTTTAAGAACGATGAATAATTTCATGACATTTAATGCCTCGTTAACAAATTTGGTTATAGTAACATTTTTTACTACATTTCCAGATCTAAATTCACCTAAAACCCCTATTTTTTTTATTATATACATCAAATTTTTACCTACATATTTCTCTTGCCTAAATTATCGAAAAGATACGAAAAAATTGTGCAAGAAAACCAAAAAGTCTAATGGCAGTGTAAGATTTGCTGGTCTCGACAATGACGTAGATATGTCTGGCTAGATGTCAAACAAGTACCTCCATTTTATTCGCTTTCCGTAACACTCTTATTTGACCAGGTTGAACTTCCGGTTGGCCGCATTTAAACGTGAAGGTAACTGTTTGGGAACCAAAATTAGCTTCAAATCTAAAAAAAAAACACAAGAAAACATAAATATCTATTAAAAATAGAATTTTAGTTACTTACTCTGTGGTGATGTTAACTTCTGGTGGTTTTCCAGTAGCATTTTGGACGACCAAAAACAATTTGGTAACGATTTCGATAACGTGACCAGTTTGAAAAACGAAGTCTCCTTTTTTCTTGCTCAAATCGCTCTGAAATAAACAGCTCGTCTGGTCAGATGAGGCACTAGACGTTTCGGGATTTGCTAAGGATGACTGAAGAAGAAGAAGAAATAACAAGCTAATCTAGCGCTACGAAAAATACTTATAAAATAATTAAGATTTTTTTTTATCAAGTATCTAGAAAAGTAGATTTAGATCATATTATTTCAAGCTACGTGATTAATAGATATCAGCAAATAATAGATTAAGAAAATAGGATTTGGAAATTCACTAGCAATAGAGAAAAATTTATCTATAAGGCTGGATATTATAGATACTAGTTAATAATATACTTACTGCTTTCACATGGACTACAGCTACATCATCGAGAAACGGCGACAGGGACATCCTGTAAATTTCAGTAGCAGGCACTCGATATTTAATTTGCAATGTCCTTTGATCCAATACCAACATCGATCTCGTTGATATGACCAGAAGAATTGGAACAAACTAATGTAATAAAATAAACATTACATTTTTTCTAGATATAACAAATTTTACTTACTTTTCCACTGGATCTGGTAATATTGTTAATAATATCAGCAAAAACTACGTATTGGTCGTTATTTTCCAAAGACATTTTTTTCCACTGCACATTTTGTCTTAAACGAACATAATCTCCCACAAAAGGATGAGAGACACTAGAAAATAATAATTAAGGCGGCGTTAGCAAATGGATAAGCATAGGGAAATTTTTGAACATATAAGACGGACTATCCTATAAATATATGCGGATTTGCTTTTATATTGTTCTAATGGTATTAAATTAGTTCCTGAATGTATTAAAAAGTGAAAAAAAAATTAAGAAAATGGAAAAAACAATGAAATTGTGAAAATTTAAGCTCAAAAAAGGCATCAAAAATCGCTATAAAAACTATTTCAAGAATTACATTATATTCCCATTAGAGACGGTACATAAGAGATATTTCATTTTTTGCTTTCATTAACAAGTCTTATATGTTCAAAAATGTATATTTTGAACCATAGAACATCACCAAAAATACATCAGATACCTGTTATTCTGTCAATTTTACAGTTCACGTACTTTTATTTTGGGGTATATAATTCATGTCTTCGTAACGCAATGTTGCCGTTATATTTTTAAGTAGCAGAAAAAAAAAGAAATGCGATATTTTAATAGAAAATGTATGTATTTGTTCCAATATTTTTAAAATGCTGCTAAAATTACTATTTTAGTATAATACCTAATGAAAACTAGGTTTCTTTTAGAATTAAAATTATGGTGACTAGATTTGAAAGTACGAAATTCGGGACGCTATTTTTAATATTTTTTTTTACAAAAATATTAAGAAACAAAATTAAAAAAACAACCAAAAAATTTCAAAAAAATTGAGAAAAATTCGAAAATATTGGGAAAAAATGAAAAATAAAATTGTAAAATAAGGAAAAAATGAAGAAATCACAAAACCGAAAAAAACCGCTAAAATACGTTAAAAATCGCAAAAAAAACGAAAAAAAATCCTAAAAAAACGAAAGAAAAAGCCTAAAAAACGCAAGAAATCAAAACATTTCACAAAAAATCAATGAAACAAAAAAAAATGAGAGAAAAAAAATAGAAAAGAAAAACAGAATGAGAAAAATGAGATTATAAAAAATTGAAAAAAAAGTAAAAAAACAAAAAATCATAAAAATGAAAACAAAAAACGAGAAATAATTAAAACAATCGTCGAAAAAATCTGAAAAAAAAAACAGAAAAAATCGGAAAAAATAAAAAAAAAAGAAAAGCTTTGAAAAAATGAAAAAATTGAGAGAAATTTCAAAATATTGGGAAAAAATGAAAAATAAAAATGTAAAATATAATATAAATATTATCATAAAAAATCAAAGGAATAACAAAAAATGAGAAAAAATTAGAAAACAAAAAAAAAACAGAACAATGAGGAAAAAAACGAGGAAAAATTAGGAAAAATCGAAAAAAATCAGAAAAAAAAACTGAAAAAAAAAATCAAAACAATGAGAAAAAAGCGAGAAAAATCAAAACATCACAAAAACTAAAGAACAACCAAGAAACCGGAAACAACTGTAACCATAAAAAATGAAAAAAATCAAATTAATTGATATAAATTGCAAAAAAACAGAAAAAAATCGAAAAAAAAGTGGAAAAATTTGAAAGATATTAGAAAATATTGGGAAAAAATGAAAAATAAAATTGTAAAATACGGAAAAAATGAAGAAATCACAAAACCGAAAAAAAAACCCGCTAAAATTCGCTAAAAATCGCAAAAAAAAACGAAAAAAAAGCAAGAAATCGAAACATTTCACAAAAAATCGCAAAACAATGGCAAAAAACAGCAACAAAATCACAAAAAAATGACAAAAACATCGCAAAAAATCAATGAAATAAAAAAAATGAGAGAAAAAAAAACCAAAAAAAAAAGAATAGAAAAACAGAATGAGAAAAAAAGAGAGATAATTAAAACAATCGAAAAAATCTGATAAAAAAAAAACGAAAAAATCGGAAAAACAAAAAAAAAACAAAAAACTTCGAAAAAAAGAAAAGAATTAAGAGAGAAATTAGAAAATATAGGGAAAAAATGAAAAATAAAATTGTAAAATATAATATAAATATTATAAAAAATCAAAGAAATAAAAAAAAATTAGAAAACGAAAAAAAAAACTGAAAAAAAAATCAGAAAAATCAGTAAAAAGCGAGAAAAATCGAAAAACATCGTAAAAACCAAAGAACAACCAAAAAACAACTGTAACCATAAAAAATGAAAAAATTAAAAAAAAACTGATATAAATTGCAAAAATACGCAAAGAAATTCCAAAAAAATCGCAAATAATTGCAATAATCAGAAGAATGACAAAAATAAGCAAAGATTAAAAAACGAAAGAAAAAACCACAAAAACAGAAAAAACCACAAAAACAGAAAAAAACAAAAATACAGAAAAATGACAAAAACTAGATCAAATAAAAAACCTCTCTATAAAATGATATATAAAAAAAATTTCTAAATAAGAAAAAAATCATACTGTAGAAAAAGACAGAGATTAAGAGAAAGAGAGGGAAGGAAAAATACTGAGTGTTTCATTTTAAATAATATAACTATGGTGCAGATCTGTTTATTGAGGCAATCTGTATAGATCAAAATAATTTAAAATTGTACCTATAGTAAACATTTTTTACCCATTCTTTCCATATAAAGACCAACGTGACGCGTTTATAGTGCCCCTCCCTGTATATTTCATTATAGGGTTTTAAATAGAGATTAACAATATATAAATATTTTTTAAACAAAAGTAATCTGTTCTTTCCATATAAATGAGACATCCTGTATAATAGTACTAAATTGTTTTTATTAGTTGTACTTATTTTCCATATTGGGTTTATTCATTTTTTTTAGTTCGTTTTTCTGGTTTCAGCTCAGAAATATAAATAAATTAAACTTAGTATCATTCGAGTTACTAAAACAGTATTAATTTTAACACCCTGTAGAGGCTACACCAGTCATAGCAGAAATTTTAACTTGACAATCTTTTTTTACTTTTAGTAACACAAACAACATAAAATTTTCATTTACCCATGAAACATTTACACTCGGTATACCACCATAATAACAACAATAATAAAATATTTTTTTTGCAAAAAAAAATATTAAAAATAGCGTCCCGAATTTCGAACTTTAAAATCTGGTCACCTAATTAAAAGCAGAAAAAATTGAAAAATTGGGAAAGTAAATAATAAATTTTAAAACAAAATTTTAATTTTATTTTTGGGATCTTTACAATTTAACCCTTTTTGGAGATTAGTTCTGAAATAATAATTAACTAATATCTCAATTCACTCAAAATTAAAACCCTTCCGCAGTCGTTACATCTAGCAACTAAGCAAGATTATTGGAGGATAATAAACATTTAAATTTTTACGCAGAAAGTACATCTAATCGCCATCTATCGAATATTTAGTTAATTAATAGTTTGTGTTATCATGTCTTAATTAATATCTAGAATTTAGTGAATGATTTAAATTTCCAGTTTTTTGCTTACCTTCTTGGATATGAACACTTTCTGTCTTTAAATATGAAGCTAGCGGTGACCTTTTCTCGCATGCGGTTTTTCGCCGTTTGATCGAATTTCATTCTGAACTTGTGACATCGCCATCTGTGGTGAATTTTATTTAATAATGCACTACATTCGATCAATCTATTCGTCACTTGAGGCCACTCCCTGCACACAGGTGAATCAGCATCTTCTGGTAATATTCTACAGAGGTTCAACAAAAATTGTCGACGCTAAAAAATAATTTATTTCAAATTGAATTATAGATTGATAATTTTATATTACCTTCCATTGAATATAACGTCTTTGAATAATCCTAGTTGCCCATTCGACTTCTTTTCTATGTTTCAATATTCTAAATTCTTCTCTAGCCTGGAAAATTAATAATTTGTTGTAAAATCATGAATATATTAACTGGAAAAAACTAATTTGTTGACCAATTTAAGTTCAGGAGATAATAAGCATATAAATTGTGATTTATAAGAACTATTCTAGCCTAATGTAAATTAATAAATCTGTTACTCTTTCCTTCTCTGCTTTTTTTTACCCTTTAAACTTACAATGTTTACTAAATACTTATTTTTCATATTTACTTTTAAATAATTAAAAAAATCCTACAATTAAATTTAAATACAAAATTAATATTGTTAGCGATACTTTTTTTAAGCTTTTAGGCATACCACATTATAAAGACACCATAAATGTTTTCGACCTTGCAATGGTATACCACATTTCAATTCCTGAAATATTTTTTACATATTATTAATCATTCTTCAATCATTCTAATTGATACAAAAATATTTTTTGTTTACCCTCCAACTTCTCCAAGCAGATGCAATTATGACTTGGCTGTGTTTCATTTTTCTATATTTTTTCTTATCCCTGTAGCCTCTCCAAATTTTTTGTATCAGCATCGCTAAATCGTGCAAACGGGCTTTTCTAAAATCTTCTAATTCGAACACTGTTCTCGGACTTCTAACGAATAATTTTGTTCTACCAAAAGTGAACTCAGCACTAGGAATTGGCAGTGACCTAAAAAAAAAATATAGTGATCACAAATCGAAAAAATATAACAAATATAAATAGATAAATAAGTTTTAAGGAAATAAAGCACAAAGTCCGGTACCACAAGAATTAAGAGCGTAGATATTTTTTTTCTGGGAGGGGGGTACTTTTTTCCTGGGGGGGGGTAACCAAACATTTAGACAAATATGTTTGTTGGTTTCTACATTTTTTATATTTTATTTCTTCTTTTTGTGCTATTTTTTGGTATTCTGAGGAGAGTAATTACCCCCTTTACTCTTCCCATACCTACGCCAATGACAAGAATTTAATTGTATAAAGGAGGCAACTAGTTTCGGTAACAAATCATCATCAGGCCATTATTGAAAACTTTAATCAGTGAAAAATAAAGAGAATAGGAAAAACTAATGAAAAACAAGAAAAATTAAAAAAGAATTAGAAAAAATTGGAAAAAAATAGTAAAAACACTTGAGAAAAATAGAGGAAAATGGTGAAAAAAAATGAAAATTAGGCAAAATAGGGAAAATGGTGAAACGCTGGAAAGATTAGAAGAAAAAAGGGCAAAATACAGAAATTACGGAAATTAGAGAAAAATAGGGGAAAAGGGGGAAAATCACGGGAAATGGTAATAAAAAGTAGCGAAAAATAAGAAAAAATAGGGAAATAAAAGTAATCTACGAAAAAATAGAGAATAATAGTGACAAATACGGGCATATCTGGAAAACAGGAAAAAATGACAAACAGGCAAAAAATTAGGAAAATAGGACAAACTAGGGAAAAATAAATAGAAAAGGACAAATGGGAAAAATAGAGAAAATAGTGCAAACTAGGGGAAAATATGAAAAAAAAATAGAGAAAAATATGGAAAAATAAAGTAAATAGAAAAAATTAATGGAAAACAGGAAAATATAGAAATATATCGGAAACATGGAAAAAAATTGGAAAAAAGAGAGAATAGTAAAAAATACGGGAAAATATTGAAAAAATAGTGAAAACAAAATAAAAATAAAGAAAATGGAAAAAAAAATAATGGAAAACAGGAAAAATTATGATATTGGAAAAATAAAGAAAATTGTGGAAAATAAGGGAAAATATAGAAGAAAATAAAGAAAAATAGTAAAAAAAATTGGGAAATGCAGCGAAAAATATGGAAAAGCAGAAACAAATGGGGCAAATTTGGAGAAATAGTGAAAAATAGGCAAAGTAGGGAAAAAACAGAGAAAAATTGGGAAAATAAAAAAAATATGGCAAAATAGGAAAAATTGGGGAATAGTGAAAAATAGAGAAATATAGGAAAAAATAGGGAAAATACGGAAAAAATAGGGAAATTTGGGAAAAACACAGAAAAAGTAGGAAAAAAATGTGGAAACAGGGAAATTAGAAAATAAATGGTAAACATATGGGATAATAGTGAAAAATTGAGAAACATAGTGGGAAATAAGGAAAATTGAGAAATAATGGGAAAAATACGGATATGCAATAAACAGAAAAAGAACAAATTTGAAACGTTAAATTAATTGCATTATGGTCCTTGAAAAAACTAACTCTAATAAACGAGTAAACAAATTTAATATTAAAAAATTAAAGTTATTAATATCAATAGAACTGTTGCTTTTTTGAAACATTTCTCTCATAATTAATTAATCTCCAAGACTCTTTGGATCGATTATTAAAATTTACCAAAAGTTATCATAAGTTTTCTTTTTTGTTTCGATTACATTTTGTTGATACACCAGCCTCAATAATTTATATTTGTCATTCTCAAAAAAGACGAAAACCTACACTTTTAGGCCTCTAATTCTTTTTTTTCAATCCTTATGTTTATATTTATTTTTTAAATATTTATTTATCATTAATCTAAATGTATAAACTACAATTTGCAAAATAAATACTACCATTAAATTTTTAGAAAAAAAGCATTACCGTGTCCCAGTCTTGTGACAAATTTTTAGTAAACGAATGTACATCATGATTAGTTATATTTTAATAAACAATTACTACAGTTCAATGTTTTTATACATAAGAACAACCTTATTTGATATTTAGCATCTATTCAAACTTTTGATCTTCTCATTTCATTCACTTTTAAATTGTTAACAAGAGATATGCTCATTACCGTGTTACCAATATTTTATCACAATCTGGCAATATCTAAGAGTATTTGGTTAACCTTCACCGGATGTCAAGCATTTCCTCACCAACATTTATGAAACCAGAAAAGAAAATTCTCGAAGCAGTTGCTTATTAGATGCGAAATAGGCCAGTCGTTCGACTATTTGATGAAATGTAACCGGTTTGACGACATTACCGTGACCTTCAGATTTTTTTGTACTGTTGCATAGGAAATTTTGAAATACCTCGGATTATTAGGAGCAATATTACTGCGAGGTAGGAATAATTGGACTTTTATATTATTGTGCAATACTTACAAAAATATTTGGTATTTTGCTCATTACCATGTCAGAATTGCTTGACATGGTATTGTTGTTATGACACGGTAATGTTTAAGGTAGTCGTTATATATACATTTTATTTATTTCAGATGGCCAAGAAAACCACAAAACAATCTAGGGAAGATATGTTGAGTAAGAAAAAAGGGGAAGACAAAAAGTTAAGAACAATCCGGACAAATATGAAAAGCAAAGACAGAAAGAAAAGGAGCGTTACCAAAGAAGGAAAAGCGAAGGAAAAATAAAACTTATTGGCGATTTAAGTGACAGAGATAAACGAAAAAACCGGAAAACATGGGTACATTATAACAGAACATACAAGGAAAAAGTTGACCGATATTAAAAACTAAGTTCTTTGCACTAACACTGGTTGACATAAATGAAGAATTGCAGAGAATGCCTTTCCACAAACCGAAATTAATTTGAGAAGGAAAATATCCCGTCTAAAGATGAGGGCACGCCGTGAAAAACTTCGACAAAAACAAGAAACAGAAAGGCTTAAAAATGAGAATAGGAGGCTAAGATAGAGGGCATTAAAAGAAAAAATTACAGCACAATGCAGAAGTCCAAATGACAAAACTACTACGGAAGAATGTCCTTTGCCAGATTTGACTCCTAATACAAAAATTGATGTTGCTCTTGAAAATGCTGGAGATGTAGTACCCAATAGTAATAAAGGCCATTGTTCAAAACAAGTATTTGATCAAGTAGTATGAGGAAGCATTCTTAAAAAATAGGGAGTAACATGTAAACTTAATATGTAATTTTTCGAAAATGATGATAACAGTCGTCTGTGTGCGGGAAAGAAAGAGTGTATTACATACAGCTTTTCTACGCCTTTGATAGATACCATCTATTTCCTTTCGGATATAGCCCTAGTACCCAATATCGCAACAAGACGATGTTTAATATCATTGGGTATTACTTGCCAATCAAATTTAGAAATATTAACAAGATTTCCTTGTCGTACAGTGAGGCTGAGCATGGCAAAGGTGGCCCGGACGGCATTGGGGCAACCTTAAAACGTACAGCGGACCGATTGGTAGCGGAAAATACAGATATACCCTGTTACGAAAAACTTGTTAATGTAGTTAATGAAAATGTATCTAACATACACACTAATACAGTGAGCGATTTGGATATACAAAATGTAGATAACGAAATTCACGAAACTTTTGATAAGTTTAAAGGTACAATGATAGTGCATAATGTAACATGTTGTAGAGAAAAGGAAGAACTACACTTTAACACATTGACTTGTTTATCTTGCAATATTGGCAAATTTTGCATCCATTACGACCTTGGACACATAAAATTACACACTGATCCAATTAGATCATCAAGATAATGATGGTCCAATACCCGACGATAAACTTTTAAGCGTCACTGATAAACCTGATCCTGATACTCCTGAAAAGGACAAAGATAATCAGTCGATCATTAAACCTAATGAATGGGTGGCTGTTCTGTTTAGCGATTTCTGGTATACGGGAGTAGTTTCATTTGTAAAGCGTAAGTGTTTGAAAATTCAATTTATGGACAGAGGTGAGCAATTTTTTTGGCAAAAAAAGCGTGACTGTCCAAGCCACTTGTGCAAAGCTTTGCCCGACTGATTGTTGTTCCGGAGTCTAAAATTATAGACGAATTGGTATAATTTTATTTTGCATATTTAGTAGTTTTCCATGTGTGTTAGTGTTATCTATATGTGCAATTTTTATTTTTTTATTATTTGACTGAAATTATGTTTTTTAGTTTTTGATAACGCACTTGTTTTGATGTGTTAGTAGTTTTTTACTTTTTTAATGAAAAAAATACTTACTGCTATTATCTGAAAAATAATTGTTTAAAAACATGGGTTTTTGATGGGCAAAAAAACCGCATTTCCATTTTTTTTATCTTTTGACATTACCATGACACCAATTTAACATTACCATGTCTTCTGTACATTACCATGTTTGACAAATCTCATTACCATATCATTTTTTAATTTTTTTTTTGAAAAATATGAGGGGTACATAATTTTTTTTTATAACTTGAATATAATTTGTATATTTCCACCAAAATAAATTAGGAAACCCAAATTTTTTTTAAACTTCCAAATGTAATGCTCAGTTTTCGTTATTTTTGAAAATGATCCATGGTCTTCCTGATCTAAATTATTTACCTGAGAATTAAAGAAACTCCTTCAATCGGAGAACCACGCCATCTTGGCCAAGTACTTCCGGAAATCATTTTGTACCTTGAAACAAACTGAATATAAGACAGACGAAAACAATATCCAGTACGCCATAACTGCACGGTAGGAAGCAAACATAAATATCGGACCTAAAAGAAAAAATTATAAACCCATTTTTTTTTTTAGTTCAAAATTTTATACACACCTGATGTTGCATAAGTGCTATCTCGAATATCCGAGGTTGCTTCAACTCGTTAGGTTTTAGACACCTGATGTAGTGAGCCTGTCTGCCACCTAATTCTTTTAGAAGAGAATTTAGCGATACTTGAAGTTGAAATGATTTAGAAACCGGTTTCCTAGGATTACATCTTTTAGGATTACCTTCTGGGAATAACATGGGTATTATCGGGTGATCACAGCGAAACATTGCTCTTGAGATTTCTCTCGATAGAGCATCACGATTTTTTTCAAGAAAACCATGAATACTGTAAGTAACAGCACCTGCGTAATGTTTAATCCTAAAAGAGAAAAAAATATTATACTATTTTTATAATTATAAAGCGACTTACTGGAAACTATGTAATGGCAGTAGAGATTCAGCTGCTAAACAATGTGAATGACCAGCACAACATTGTTCTACTCTAGTTAGATATGCAGCATCACATTGAACATGAGGTTCTTCTAATAACGACAATATACCGTGACTCTCATGTTCCAACAATTGACATATGGCACTGAAATAAAAAACAATTAAATAAAGTAAACAAAGAAAATTTGTTTCATGTATGTTTATTTTGTAGTAAATAAACAAAAAATAAGAATAGCTGCGTTTAGTTTAGTAGATGGATTTTTTTTTTATTAACAAATAAACAAATCTGAAAATTACGTTTTTCGATTGGGTCTAAAATTGGGCCTAAAGGGCGACCAATAGTCTACAAATGTTTGTATGATTTATAAAAAGTTGTATTTCAAGTGGTTGCATTTTTGTTTTATTTTAAGCTAATGAGAACTCGAAAATATCGATTCCAGAGAAAAATGGTAGTTGTAGAGCATTAAATTCCCCACAATATTTCGTTAAAGAAAATTTTGCTTAACAAAGTTTGGAAGTCAAAGCTAAATTTTTCTATTTTTGAAAAATTTTTAGAACAAATATGTATTATTTTCCTTAATTTAACTGAAGAAAAATGCATTGTTGCTCATGAACGTGTATATTCAGCAAACGAAGCGTTTCTGGGTATAACTACTAAAGTAGTAAATATATGCACTGGCCAATTTTCAACACGCCCCCCATTTTCCAACGCTTCCCAGAGCACATAGAGGACTTTTCCGGCGATAAATCACAGGGGAAACAACGGGACGCCTCGAAATGTGTGTGACATCTTATAAAGTAGTTAATATATGCACTGGCCAATTTTCAGCGCCTCCCCCATTTTCCAACGCTTCCCAGACCACAGAGAGAACTTTTCCAGCGATAACTCACAATGGAAATAACGGGACGCCTCGAAATTTAGGCGACATCTTATAAAGTAGTAAATATACGTCCTGGCCAATTTTCAGCGCGCCCCCCATTTATCAATGAACTCCCAGAGTACAGAGACGACTTTTCCGGCGATAACTCACAGTGGAAATAACGGGACGCCTCGAAATTTGTGTGACATCTTATAAAGTAGTTAATATATGCACCGGCCAATTTTCAACACGGTCCCCTTTTATCAACGCATTCCCAGAGCACAGAGAGGACTTTTCCGGCGATAAATCACAGGGGAAACAACGGGACGCCTCGAAATTTTTGTGACATCTTATAAAGTAGTCAATTTTCAGCGCGTCCCCCATTTTCCAACGCTTCTCAGAACGCAGAAAGGACTTTTCCGGCGATAACTCACAGCAGAAGTGAAAAAATGCATTTTCGCTTTTTTCTACATTCGTCTGGGAAAAAATACTTTTCAATTTTTTTTGTGGAATAATGTGTTTTTTTTTTAAATTGTTGTAAAAAAATTTAGGTTTTTATGTTTTTTCAAATTCGAGTGTGGAAAATTGTATCAAATTTTTTCCCTAACTCCCAATAGTTTTCACCCATGATTTTAGGATATCCTAATTATAGCTATATAATGTACCGTTTTTGTTTTTTTGTGATGTTTATTTTGCCTTTACTCCAGAAAATCAAAGAAATAAACGACGAAAAATATGTTTCCGCAGAAAATCAGAGAAAAATGATATAGAAATGTCCACAGTTTCCAATCGGGAAGTTTTTCCTAAAATTCTTTCAAAAAATAAATAACGGGACGCCTCGAAATTTGGGTGGCATCTTATAAGGTAGTCAATATATGCACTGGAAAATTTTCAGCGCGTCCCCCATTTTCCAACGCTTCCCAGAGCGCAGAGAGGACTTTTCCGGCGATAACTCACAGCAAAAATAACGGGACGCCAAGAAATTTGGCTGATATCTTCAAAGGTAGTCAAATTTTCAGCGCGTCCCGCATTTTCCATCGCTTTCCCGGAGAGCAGAGCAGTTTTTCATCCATAACTCCCAGCAGAAACTATGGGACGGCTCAAAACTTGGGTAACGTCTTCAAAAGTAGTCAATATTCACACTGACCAATTTTCAAAGCGTCCTGTATTTTTCAACGCTTTGCCTGGGCAGAGAGGACTTTTTCGGCGATAACTCCCAGTAAAAATAACATTTTTAGATTCGTCCTGAGAAGCTGATTTCAAAAACCTATTACACCAAATTATCAATACGGTCCAATCTTCTTCTCTCAAAATTATGCCCAGGAAATAGTGATGGGGTTCTCGAATACCAAGAATCGAAAAGTATTCGATTCTTTAAAGTTCTCGAGAACTATGTTCGAAAGTTCTCGGGTCTCGAGAATCGGTGATCAGATAAAGAGTTTTCGACTGATATCTGTTATCATTCTCAATTTTTGATTATAGCTCGGGTTACGTAAGAAAAAATAACTACAAGAAATGAATCGCGCAATACAAAACTTAAATTTTAAAATTTGAGAATTCCAAGTGTCGATAATTAGAAAATCCGAGCACCGAGCCGACCATGGTACCGAGAACTGACAATTTCTAATCAAAATCTAATCTGAATACTGAGTTGAATATATTCGACACTCGGTTCTCAGTCAAATTCTCGATCACTATTCGAGAACTGAGTTCTCGATTCTTTAAAGTATTCAATTCTTCCCATAGCTACCAGGAAAGCGACCGAAAATGCGGAACATGTTAAAAATTTTACAATGAGAATGTAAACCAAGTTTCTCTACGAGTTATACCCAGAAACGCTTCGTTTGCTAAATATACTTTCATTGTTGCTCTTTTCTAAATTTAATTGTGAAAATTCACATTTCTCCACGTCTATCAACTTAGCAAGACAACTTCGGGAAATTACAATGGTACCTTGTTAGTAATTTGCCGCTTTTTTGCTGCTAATTAGTTGTGGAAAAAGAAATTTTGCCGCTCTTTTTTTTATTAAAAATTAAACATCTTGGTAACTTGATATCAACTGCATAAATAATGACGATATCAAAAAACTAAAAGTTGGAAAATTAGCCGCTTTTTTGACGTTAATTAGTGGTGGAAAACAAATTTTGCCGCTCTTTTATTATTATTAAAAATTAAACATCTTGCTAACTTGCGTTACTTCATTTTCAGTAACGCACCAGCTCTGGAACCAACGTTATATATTTTTGTTTTTCTTAACAAACTTCCAAATGCAAATTCTAGAACCTTTTTGATCAATGGAAAAATCGAATTTTGCGCCCAACTAAATTAATACTTACATATTATTAAAGTAATCTATCTTGACCCATTCTAGGCCCTCCTTAACTATTTCCGCTTGTTCTTCTTTTAGAGTCGAATTAATGATAAATTGTTGTAATTTTTCATTGCAATAATTTATCATGAATTGTTCAAAATTGTTGTGTTCTAAAATTTCGAAACCGAAAATATCCAAAACGCCTAATTGTTTCCGTTTCCCCAATGTTTTTGCCTTAATAATATCATTAATTTTGTTTATTAGCCATGTAAAAAGGCGACTATATAAAGTTCTACACAGTGTACCCCTGATTTTTGCAGCATCTATGGCACTGAGATCAGTTATAATACCATCTTCTATTTGATGAGTAGTTAAAGCCCTTTGGAGCCATCTGGTTTCTGCTCCCAAAAGTTCACAAACATCAAACAACTCTAAAAATGCGTTAAATCTTTAAAACTATTAAAAAAAATTTAATTCACTTACCATAATCATTATTAATGGAACATCCTTCGGTACCATCAATGTTATTACAAGGCACATAGTGCAAATTACCTAATTTCAAAATAATCGCTATAACACGAAAAATATCTACAATTTCGCTATCACTAAATCCTAAACCTTCTAGAGCGCCTCTCGTATAAATAAACAACGTTTTATCTTCATCATCGGATAAAGTAGGTTGATTATTTTCTGTTAACAAAATGGTATACAGCTCTACGTTACGTTGTAACTTCAGAGTTTCTAAAAAGTTAATAGTAATAGTATAAATTTTTAAAACATAATTTTACTTACTTAATAAATGGATATCAGCCCCCGATAAAAGTTGGTAAAAGATGTGAAAATTTCTGTCGGATGATGCAAGATGTGTAACTCGTGACTAAATCAAAACAAAAATTATTTTCTATTACAAATGTTGCCAAAATTGTTATTAACTCACTTTGTCAAGAAAATCTGTTTGCATGAAAGTAACATATATTTTAATGGATTTTTAAAGATAAGAAAAAATAATTTAAAAAAAGCTTTAGTTGGGAAATAAACCAGTGGTTATAAATTGGATTTTGATGTCAAAAATACCTGCCAGTAGTGCATTTGTCATGAAAAAATATCTGGAAATCATACATTTTTCATCAATAAAATGCCCCACTTTTAAGCTTCTTTTTATTTCAAATAATGCTTTATTCTCACAATTTTGTTATCGTGGAAAATATGCAAGTTAGTCGTGCGTTTTTTAAAAACAAAATGCCTGCTAATAGTGCATTTTTCATGAAAAAAATTACCTGCCAATTGTACATTTTTCATCAATAAAATGCCCCACTTTTAAGCTTCTTTTTATTTCAAATAACACTTTATTCCCACAATTTTGTTATCTTGGAAAATATTCAAGTTAGTCGTGCGTTTTTTAAAAACAAAATGCCTGCTAATAGTGCATTTTTCATTAAAAATTTCCTGCCAATTGTACATTTTTCATCGATAAAATGCCCCACTTTTAAGCTTCTTTTTATTTCAAATAACGCACAATTTTGTTATCATGGAAAATATGCAAGTTAGTCGTGCGTTTTTTAAGAACAAAATGCCTGCCAATTGTGCATTTTTTGTAGATAAAACGCCCTACTTTTAAATTTTAATTTTGTTTCAAATGACGCTTTATTTTTAATGTTTTGTTATCCTGCGAATCCTATATTTTTCGCGAAGAAAATGCCTACAAGTAGTGCATTTTTCGTGGAATAAAACCCTAGTTATGCATTTTACTGTAAATTGTGCATTTTTCGTCACTTTTAAGCAATACAGTAATTCTTCCCTGAATTAATTCTAAATTCTTTTAATATCTTCAAAAAAATTTTAGAAAAACCGACCCTGATTGTAGTAGAAATTAATATAAACGATTATACTTACAGTGTGTAAGGTGACCTCCTTTAGGATCTCCTCTAAAATTAAATTCAATATCTAGAAATTTTCCCTGAAAATTAAAAAATTAATACATCTGGAATTATATATACTAAATGGACTTACAAATCTTGAGGCATTATCATTTTTCATGGTTCTGGCATTTCCGAATGCTTCCAAAAGCGTATTAGCCTGCACTAAACGGTCCTTGATGATTTTAATATCGGGACTATCTCCGGATACCAGCACTAAAAACTGTAGAACTATTCTAGCGGATTCCGTTTTTCCAGATCCACTTTCACCTAAAGAAAATTGTTCATAGTGATAATTTGTACATAAAACAAGTCTTATATTATTTTTCTGAATAACCAATATTTTACCTGTTACTATTATACATTGGTCCTCATTTCTCTCATTAAGCCATCTATAAGCTGTGCCAGCACTGGCATATCTAGAAAAATATTAAAATATAAAAAGTACAATTTAAAAAAGAACAAATTTTTGTTTGCAAAAAAACTTACATGTGAGGTGGCAACTGAAACGGTCCTCTTTTAACATAAGCCTCAACAAGATCTGCAGAATAAAGAGCAAGCTTTTTATAAGGATTAACGGAAAGTAGTACATTTCCTATATACGTATAGATGTGGTCTCTCTTAAATCGTTGTTGCAAATTTGCTACAAAAGAATCTTCAGTTAAGGGTTCAAGTAGGACAGAATCCCAAGCTCCTATTTCCTTTTCTAGGTTGAGCATCCTGGCCAAGGTTCTGGCTGGAGTGCCGCCAGGGCGGCATCTAGTCTTCAAATTGCTTTTCAGTGTGTCCCAAGGTATCAATCAAAAATCAAATTTATTATAATATATAGAAGATATATATAAATACAAGACGGTCATTATTAAGTTGTTGATAAATAGAAGTTACCTATTAAAACCATTTTTAATTAAGTTAATAAATTAAATGGAGTTAAATTGGCTAAATCTGTATATCTTTTAATTTTTTTAACACAACTGTCATTTTTGACTTACCATTGACATTAGTGACAGTGTCTAGGGTTTTTGGAATTGTACTCTTTTAGGAACGAATATACAGCCACTAATTTTTCTTCTTTTTAAATTAGTAATTTTTTAACAAATCACAGAATTTATTTTATAGAACGCGTATAGTCTATGCGCACCAAAATTTTGTAGCACCCCTATGTGTAAGGCAAGGAGGACACCCAAAGAATAAAGAAAAGTATGGCTTTATAATGATTTTTCCTCGAGGCTAACCACTCAAACTAGGTTACGTAAAAGCGTTGTCTGAATAAAGAATAGTCACTCAACCTCATGAGTAAAACAGAGAAATAAAAGATGAGACGGATATATATCGGTACGTGGCGACACACCAGATTTATGGCGGCAATATTTGCAACTTCTCAGCTAGATTATTTTTTCTTTCTAGTAAACACTAGATGGCTCTCTAGCAAGTAATTCGTAAAACAAAAAAATACCGCAAGATGTCTTACTCTGAAAAGGTGTATTAGTAGAGACATTGTATAAAGAAGTCTATATACAATGGTTGAGGTATTTTTGATGTTAGAACATTGTTTGAAAAAACTTTCACTTTTTAAACTTAATTTTTTTTTGTAAGAGGAAAAAATCTGTATATAGTTGGAATTGAATATGTACACAAAAACGAAATAACAAAAAAATCTAGTGAAATGAATGCGCTTCAGATATTATTCTTCCAAAAATAAGTATATAATTAAATATAAACTTTGCGAATAATTTTTCAATTCTTAAAATATTTTTAAAATATACAGTTTGCAAAATAACAGAAAACGCTTTATTGGTGGTGGTAAATTTTAGACTTCCTAAACCCTAAAGTGTATAGAGAGAAGCCTTATACGGCTCTGTCTGGTCTGTCTGTCCGCGTTTATAACTCAAAACCGAAAAGAGAAAAAGACAAACGGTCAAGATAATAAACTCAGCATACCTTGTATAGCTTCCAAATAGATTTTCAGATTTTTGTTTTCCTATTTTCCAATGTTTTTTTCCTCTTTTCCATTATTTATTTCCCTATTTTACATTATTTATTTCCCTATTTTACATTATTTGTTTCCCTATTTTTCATTCTTTTTTTTTCCTATTTTCCAATATTTTTTCCCTATTTTTTAATATTGTTTTTATTGTTTTTTTTTCCCAATTTTTTCATTATTTTTTTTCCCATTTTCCAATATTTTTTCCCTATTTTTTAATATTTTTTTTATTGTTTTTTTTTTCCTAATTTTTTCATTATTTTTTTTACCATTTTTCATTATTTTTTCCGTATTTTTCAGTATTTGTTTCCCTATTTTTTTACCTATTTTTCATTATTGTTTTGACTATTTTTCATAATTTTTTTCCCAATTTTCCAATATTTTTTTCCAATTTTCCAATTTTTTTTTCTATTTTTCATAATTTTTTTCCTTATTTTTTCATATTTTTTTTAACAATTTTTTATTTTTTCTCCATTTTTTTATTCTTTTTTTCCCATCTTCCAATATTTTTTTCCCTATTTTTCATAATTTTTTTCATTAAATAGGATTTTTTCAAGTACAGCAAAAAAGTACTCCTGACATTTTTCGGTATTCCCGTCGTTTTCGAAATTTTCGGAATTCAATTTCGAAAAATTTCTTTTTTTTTATTTTATTTTTTTTCCAACTTTCTCAACAAATTTCGGAAAAATACTTCAAATAATACTTGTTGAGCCATTTCAGTCCTACATTTACGTATTTTTATTTTTTGAATATCTTTTACGGTTTCAGAGATATCGATCTTTTAAAATGATGACATTTTCGGGAAAACCTACCAGAAATTTTCCGATTATTTCGATTTTCAATAGGCGTCGTAACAGTACTTCAAGGATTTTTTTTTCCAAATTTTGTTTAAAAATTACCCTCGAAATTATCTACCTACCACATTTTGTTTGTTTGGGTGAATATAATTTCAGTAAATTGAGGCCGATAATTTATTAAATGATCTAAAATATATATGCAGACTCTAAAAAACTAAAAATCATGTTTGTTTACAAAATCTGTAGATACCAAGTTTTTTGTTTATTTATTTATTCTAAAAATAGATCTTTTAAAAACAAAAACCAGATAGCTAGGTTGTCAACTCTCATTTGTCAAATTCAATGTTTTTTTAACAAAATCTTTAAAATCCTCACAAAACAGTTTTAAATTTCATTTTATTCGATCCTGAATAGATGCAAATGTAAAATGAAAATTTCTCATATATATTACCTACAAAGTCTCATTTATTTAACGTCTTCTCGTTTGTAAAAAATTGCCCAATTTCACAGATAATCCATATAAAATGGGAATTTTTTTATATTTTGGCAACCTTGTTAGTCATCAGAAAACAGCCAGCCAACCAACAAAATGCTAAAAATTGTCTCGAAAACAGTTTTCTTCTTTTTAAATTTGAGCGAAAACAGTTTTCTTCTTAAATTTCATCAAAAACACCAGCGGTCAGCGCCATCTGAACGTTTGGTCCAAAACTTGTATTTGCCATCTATACGTTTGGTCCAACACTACAAAAAAGTGTTAAATTTTTAGTCCATAAGGTTACATGACTATTCTTTATTCAGACAACGGTAAAAGTTAACCACTCAAATTTATACGATGCGAATTCAAACTATGACGTCATAGTTAACCAACTTCTTAAACCATCTCGCTGAGGTAGTTTTCAGAGTAGTTATGTTGTCAGTTGTCATTATTGCTGTATTTTACTGGTTTTATTAGGTTTTACTGTTATTTATAAAATATTAAAGAATGTATAAATACGAAGTTTATGTAAATGAAACGTCATTTAGGATTATTAATAGTGAAGTACAATTATTAAGAGAAGGTACGAAGACAATTAATACAAAAAAGCATTAGATTCAAACAATATTGTTTATTATAGATGATGAATTCCTTATTAGATATATCCTTAACAGGATAAAAAGAGACACTGGTCCATCTGGTTGTCATGGGTCAAATAGTAAAATGTCATGTCGTGCGCGCTAGCTTGTCAAAATTCGAAAACCACTCCTTAACCATGACGTCATTATTTTGCTAAACCTGGTTTGAGTAGTCATAGCGAATTCCATTGGTAAAACTAGTTTTGCACTTGTTTTGCTGCAGTGTTGCATTGAAACCTAAAGCAGTTCCCAATGGAATTCAAATCCCTCCACCAGTTTTCCCAATAGAATACAAATTATGCACTCAGTTTAACCAATGGAATTCGCTATTAGTCTCGAGAAAAAATCATTAATGTTTTGCAGGGAATATTTTTGTGTTTTAAAAAATATACGAGGTTACGTACAGGGTCTTTCAGAAGTCTGGAAACGGTTCTGGTATTCCAAAATAGGAAGTGGTCCTGCGTGTTCCAGAATAGGAACCGGTCTTGGAATTCAAGAACTACTAAAAACAAATGGTCAAAATTCGGGAATTAGTAAGGATTGTCTTTTTTCACATTTTTATGCACTTAAAATTCAAAAATATACATTTGCTTTTGCTACAGGAGGCCATTTTGAATTATTTTAAAAACAAATATGATGGTAAGACCGTTTTCAGACTTTTGGAAGATCCTGTATACATATAATGAAATGTTTCATTAGTATGCCAATACTAGGAGAAAAGGAAAAAACGAAAAATATATGATTTCATGTATAACGTTTCTTATATATCTTCATATAGTAGATAGGTGAAAGAGTAAACATTTTTTACATAGGTGTAAAACATTTATATATTCACAATTCTCTCTATACCATTTACTAAAAAACGTTTTTATTATTATAATATACCCTATATCCCATTACAAGCAATGCCACTGGAATTACTCCGCTACTGCGAAGAGGACATAAACAACAATGGCGACCAAGTGCTTTGAACCCATTTTTAGCAACTAAGCGAGTTCTAGTCAGTACATTATAAAATACTTTTCTGTGGTTCAAAAATGGTAAAAACCTCAGATAAAGGAACTACTAGATATGCCCTGTATATCTAATGTCATTTACAAAATTTAAGCCAACATCTAGCCCTCTCTCTCGGCAAAGTTTGTGTGTGAGGGACGTGAGACGCGTAGAAAAATCTCATGCAGAGGACGAAATCAACAATAAAAATTGACGTGATGTATTAGACAGTGGCGACGCGAAAAATTATAACTTTTTATTTATTTTAGCAATAAAATAGAAAATTAAAATTGGGTATTTTACATGTTATTAATATATCACATTTGAATTAAATATGTCGTGAGAAATTATATAATTTCGATAAAGTTGTATTTTCTGTAATACTGATAAATAATAACATTAAAACATAGCAAATGCTTGTAAATTTATATTAAATGTACGTATTTAATAATGGAATCAAATAAATAATATTTTTTATTGTTTCTAAAACCTTAGTAGGAGTACCTAAATGACATAAAAAAATGTGAATGGTATATAACATAAAAAAGAAAGGAAGCAAAATAAAAAATTATCAAATCTTATCAACTTATATTATATTTTAAATTATTCAAAAACTACTTTCCTAACTTACTTGTGAAGTGTAAGATTGATTATCTAATGGCTTGAGAAAAGCACCACATTTTTCACATTTCTTTCTCATGGTTAACAACCTCTCAAGAAAATCGCTTAAAATAGTTCAAAATGTTTACTAAAATATTAAAAAAATAAACTATTTAATGTAGGATTTTAAATTATCCTGCTTGAAAGTACGCTTATGGAATCTCTAGAGGACGATGTCAACAAAAGTTAACTAGATGTTGGCTTAATAAAAAAGGATAGAATGCCCTCTCTATATATATTTACTCTGAGGCATGTACCCTCAGAGTAAATATATATAGAGAGGGCATTCTATCCTTTTTTATTAAGCCAACATCTAGTTAACTTTTGTTGACATCGTCCTCTAGAGATTCCATAAGCGTACTTTCAAGCAGGATAATTTAAAATCATACATTAAATAGTTTACAGTTTGTGAATTGATTTGTATTATTTTTTAGTGTTATAGGTTGTACTAAATATTTTTGTAAACATTTTGAACTATTTTAAGTGATTTTCTTGAGAGGTTGTTAACCATGAGAAAGAAATGTGAAAAATGTGGTGCTTTTCTCAAGCCATTAGATAATCAATCTTACACTTCACAAGTAAGTTAGGAAAGTAGTTATATATACCATTCACATTTTTTTATGTTATTCGCATTTACTCCTTACTGTAAACAAGGTTTTAGAAACAATAAAAAATATTATTTATTTGATTCCATTATTAAATACGTACATTTAATATAAATTTACAAGAATTTGCTATGTTTTAATGTTAATATTTATCAGTATTACAGAAAATACAACTTTATCGAAATTATATAACTTCTCACGACATATTTAATTCAAATGTGATATATTAATAACATGTAAAATATCCAATTTTAATTTTCTTTTTTTTTGCTAAAATAAATAAAAAGTTATAATTCTTCGCGTCGCCACTGTCTAATACATCACGTCAATTTTTATTGTTGATTTCGTCCTCTGCACGAGATTTTTCTGCGCGTCTCACGTCCCTCGCCCACAAACTTTGCCGAGAGAGAGGGCTAGATGTTGGCTTAAATTTTGTAAATGACATTAGATATACAGGGCATATCTAGTAGTTCCTTTATCTGAGGTACATGCCACTAAACTAAAAAGAGAAGAATTTTGACAGTGACATTTAATAAGTGTAGTTTTAAAAAGTTTGTGAATACATTTTATTTGAAAAATATGGATTTTGGATGAAGAATTAATAGAAAATATGAATAAAGCAATTCAAAATTTGTTACTTGAACGATTTTAAAAGTGCATTACGAGAAATATACACAGAAAAAAGCAAAAACATCTTCCCCAGACCAACTTTAATATTGAAGCTCCCAGATGCAACGTATAAGGTAAGAACAGCTTTTACAAAAACCATTTAGACGGAAATAAAGTATAATATTCAACTCACTGTAATTATAATAATTCATTTGATGAATTATCACAGCACGAGCCGTAAGCGAGTGCTGTAAATTTCATCGGCGAGTTACGGCCGGTTCTCTGACTTCATCAAGCGTTAAAATGTCGCTTGAATCAGTTTTCGTGATATCTTATGTAGCGGTTGTCACTAGTCGCTGAACTTCAAGCAGCTTGACGCTTCGAATTGTAGTCAGGCTTTAAAATTAGAGAACAGAACAAAGTGAAGCGTCGCTCGATAAAAATGTACAAATGTGAATTGTGAATCCCCGAAGGAATATTATATGCGCGCGAATGGCAGTGATATTTTTATTACTTTATTAGTTATGTGGAGATATTTTTACTACATTAGTTATGTGGAAACATTCTGAAATATTTATAAAATTTGTTTTATCTTCTCTCAGTCGTTTAAAAAGTGTATGAAATTATTCCCTTATTTGTAATTATAGCTCGGAAAATATCGTGTACCCAATATCTACGCCTATATTGCTTTTCTTATTTCCACGCGGGTAAAATCTGCTTTCCCTAAAATTGTTACTTTTTAACTTTCTTTACTCATGTAATCCCAAAAATAAATAAGTAAACTTTTCACACTTAGTTGGCATAAATTGATGCCCTATAACGCTTCGATTTGAAGCTTTATATGTGAATTTGACTGGCTGGCAATTTTGGTGCATTGTCGCGATCCCAGGCGAAGCCCTATGAAATGAGAGAAAGCCTAAATGAGAATCTGCCTTTATTCTTTAAATTACCGCTGAGAAATGATATAGTAATTCCACATATATAAAATTAAAAAATTAATCGACTTACCTTAAGGAAGATTAATCATAATTTTCCGAGCTTGTTCGAAGATATAATTACATATTTTGTAGTTTCCATGAAACATACTCTCAGCACTAATTTTTATAGTAAACAAAAAGAACCCCGTATTCACCGCTCCTTATCGCATATCACCTCATATCCCTTAAAGCTAGCAGAGCAAAGTCAGCAGAACACGTTTATTGTTTTATTTCATAATTAAGTGTAAATAAAACGCAAATTTAATGTATAGTAATTAAACAACTATGTTCTGCTAGCTTATTATAAAGCTAGCACTGATTCAAAAATTGATGAATAATAAAGTAATTAATATAAATAAAAAGATCGAGATAATTAAACGCAAATTAATTGTAGTAAATAAAAATTTAAGGCTCATTTAGAAAAGTAAAAAAAATTATGTTATATGCTCGCTTAAGATAAAGTTAGCAGAACAATTGTTCAAAAATCGTTGAATAATTACGTAATTATCTCATTCTTTTTATATTAATTACGTAATTATTCATCGACTTTTGAATCAGTGTTCTGCTAGCTTTACATATTAAGCTAGCAGATCAGTTTTTTTTTGTTCTAAAGGAGCGTTAAATTTTTAATTATTACATTAAATTTGCATTTTATTTACACTTAATTATGTATTAATAATCATCGTGTTCTGCTGTCTTTGCTCTGCCAGCTTAAGGGGACATTATCACCTCATTCCATTATAATGCGAGTTAGGAAAATCGCCTAAAACCTGGGAACTACATAATATCATTCATATTTAACATTTTTGCGACTTTTTGAATGATGTTTAAATGTGGAATTATTTTGAATTTTTTGTAACCTAATAGAAATTTAAGTTTTATTTCGTCTCGTTTTCCCCAGAGATTCCATACAAGACAACTGATTTTCTAATCAGAATAGTTTTATCCAATTAGTGGGTTTTTATATATACTATGAGAAACATGTTAAAACAAAAAACCAAACGTGTTTTTGTACTGATTTGGATTTTTCAAGATCGAATAAAACGCAAATACAAATAAAGTTATTTAATATTATAATTTATACAGATATGAAAAATTGGTTTATTTGGTAACAAAAATTGAAAAATATATTCGTACAGTATGAGCAAAAATATCTATTATCAGAACTTTATTGTAAAATTAACAATTATATAGAATAATTTAAAAAATAAAAACAATTATAAAAATGAATAAAACTTAATATGGCTTATTAAAATAAATAAATTATATTTGGAAGAAATTAAATGCACTAAATTTTACAAATTCCTCATTTTTTTAATGATAATTCAACATAGTAATTTCTATTTTACAATTCTCGTAATTGTACAGTTAATTCCCTATTTGCCAAAAAAATGTTATTGCAACCGTTTTTGGAATAAAATTTAAATAACGTTAACTGTTTTCTCAACGTTTATCATTACTATATAAAACGTGTTATTGTTGTAATTATTTTTTGCTATAAATCCAATTTTTTTACACTTCTATTTTGATGCATAATACATTTTTTTGGCAGATAATTACGAGATTCATTTATATTTCTAATTATCAAACGTAGCTTTCGTTTTGAGATGAATAAGCTAAAAATGAGTCAAGTAGTTTCGGTTCTACCAATTCCTGGGCATCTTGAGCGCTTAAAACGTCACTTCCGCACATATCAGAGATCTTTCTAAGTGTTGCCTGAAATAAATTTAAAACAATTTCGTTAAGTGTTAATAATTTTGGATTATTTTCAAGTGTGGTTTTAGTTAATTGAATTTATAGTAACATCTGGGTAATTCATTATTTATAAGTTGCATGTGAACACAAAGAAGCAATCTACCATAATTGGTTTTTTCTGAAGGTTTTAAACTATTGGAATTACCTACAAATTTGGATATAAATACGTAACGTTATGATTGTCATTTCTTCGAATTTTATTTAGAATAAAAAGAAACAAAAATGGCTACAAAGTTACAAATTTTCATAATAAATTCAAAAACGTCTCCATTGTGACTTTAAAACATAACATTTTAACATGAATGTTAAAAAACGATTAGATGTTGTTTTTATCGTAGGATTTAAAAACGTCTGAGTACTGTAGGGTAAAAAACGTTTTGTTTTTAATTTATGACGGAACATATTTTGGACGTTTGTTTATGTTCATTTTAAAATATCTCGAGTGTAGCGAGGGAAACAATCTTCACCCTCGGGATTAAAAGATGCACTTTAGTCCCTTGGTATATAATATACTATAATATTTTATTCACCCTCGTGATTAAAAGATGCACTTTAGTCCCTTGGTATATAATATACTATAATATTTCATTCACCCTCGGAATTAAAAGATGCACTTTAGTACCTTGGTATATAATATACTATAATATTTTATTCACCCTCGTGATTAAAAGATGAACTTTAGTCCGCGCCCTTGGTATATAATATACTATAATATTTCATTCACCCTCGGGATTAAAAGATGCACTTTAGTCCCTTGGTATATATATAATATACTATAGTATTTTATTCAGGTGATTGTTTCCCTTGCTACGCTCGGAAAACAATCTTTACCCTCGGGATTAAAAGATGCACTTTAGTCCCTTGGTATATAATATACTATAATATTTCATTCACCCTCGTGATTAAAAGATGCACTTTAGTCCCTTGGTATATAATATACTATAATATTTCATTCACCCTCGGGATTAAAAGATGCACTTTAGTCCCTTGGTATATATATAATAAACTATAGTATTTTATTCAGGTGATTGTTTCCCTTGCTACGCTCGGAAAACAATCTTTACCCTCGGGATTAAAAGATGCACTTTAGTCCCTTGGTATATAATATACTATAATATTTCATTCACCCTCGTGATTAAAAGATGCACTTTAGTCCCTTGGTATATAATATACTATAATATTTCATTCACCCTCGGGATTAAAAGATGCACTTTAGTCCCTTGGTATATATATAATATACTATAGTATTTCATTCAGGTGATTGCTTCCCTTGCTACGCTCGGAAAACAATATTTACCCTCGGGATTAAAAGATGCACTTTAGTCCCTTGGTATATAATATACTATAATATTTCATTCACCCTCGTGATTAAAAGATGCACTTTAGTCCCTTGGTATATAATATACTATAATATTTCATTCACCCTCGTGATTAAAAGATGCACTTTAGTCCCTTGGTATATAATATACTATAATATTTCATTCACCCTCGGGATTAAAAGATGCACTTTAGTCCCTTGGTATATAATATACGATTGTGGTACTGGACTTATTCATAATTAATATTATTATAGGTTATTTATAATCTGTATTTTGTGACTTACCAAAGCTGCCACTAACACAGCATCGCTATCGTATCTTTCCTCCTTTTCTCTACACATTTTGACTAGTTTTTCAACACCTCCCAACTCCACAATTTGTAAAGCAGCGTCCTTTTCACCACATAACCTAGAAAGCGCGATTATCGTTTTTTGTTGCAGTCTTTTTTCTACATCATGTCCACCACAATCCTGTACAAAAAAAAATTATTATTTATAATTGATTTCAAAAATTATAATAGTTACCGTTCCAAAATTCAATTTCAAGAAATATAGCAACGTTGCTGGGGCTTTAACTTCAGTCATTTGTTTTCTAGCAATATCCAAAGCGGACATATTAGCTAATAAAGTTGATAATTGTTCTAAAAGATATATAGAAGCACCTGGACCTCTAGATTGTACACTTTCTATAAGAACTTTGGTCGTGTTACTATTAATCATATATTTAATAGATTTGGAATCCATTGTGCTTAAATTAGCAAGAGCAGCTGTACAAAGTAGAAGATTTTGACAACATCTTGAAGTAGCTGCAAATTTTGTTAAAGAACGTACTAATTTCCTGGAATAATCTTGTAAACCTTTAACAGAATGATTATCTTCTAACCAAGGTGCAGTAACTTGTGCTAATAACGCAACAGCTTCAGATCGTTCAGGTTCCGGTCTGGAAGATTCCTCTAAAGTATCAGCGATAATTTGAACACCGGAAAATTTCTCGAATTGTCTAACAGCTGTTGAACTACTACACATCGTAGCTAAAGCCCTTAATAGTAAACTTCTCATTGAAGAACCTTCACATTTTTCGCATAGTATTAATAGAATCGGTACCACGTCAGCTTTGGTAAAAAGATCTACGATTTCTTCGTTTCTTAAAGCTATGGAAGTTACACCTGTTATGGAAGCTCTGAGATCTAGATCTGACGTGGGATATTCTAATTTGTTGACTAGATTTTTTATTTCTTTGAAAATAATTTCTTCGCGAATTTCTTGCCAATGTGTGTAGAGGATCGAGATTAATTTTAACGAATCTTCTGTTTTTGCTGAACGTATTTGGTCACATAATTGTAGGGTGTTTAGTGACATCTGGTGGGTGTGGGTTTTTATAAATTCTGTTATGTTTCCTGTTAGACTTTGGATTAGAGGATTTATGTTTTTGGAATCGCTAAAAAAAATAGTAATAATTATAGAAATTGTAACGTAACGAAAAATAGAGATGTTGAAATAGTAACTATTCGTTCTTTAGTAACGATTATTAATTTAAAATGTGAATAGTTACTTTGATTACTATAGTTATTTTCCTAACAAGTGCGGAAAGTTATACTTTTCCGCACGCAATTGCAGTTGCCCGAACGACGCGAAGCGGGGTTCGGGCATGCAATTAAGTGGGGAAAAGATACTTTACGCAAGTGTTAGGAACAATATTTTTTCTACAAGCGCCTAGAATTAAAAAAAAAATTAGCAAAAAGTATTTTTTCTACAAGCGCCTAGAATGAATTAAAAAAAAATTTAGCAAAAAGTATTTTTTTCTACAAGCGTGCGGAAAAGTACAACTTTCCGCACGCTTGTAGAAAATAGTTATTTTTGCATGGCCAGTAGAATCGTATAAAAATAAGGAAAAGTAGGGGAAAATAGGTAAAATTAAAGTAAAATAGGGAAAAATAAAGTGAAATAGGGGAATAAAGCAAAATAGGGGCAGAAAAAAATAGAGAGAATGGAGAAAAATATAGAAAAATTGGAAAAATACAAGAAATAGGGAAAAATTGGAAAAAATATGAAAAAATGCAGAACAATAGTGACAAAATGGTGAAAAATTGGAAAAAAATAGGAAAAAAATAGGAAAAAACAGGGAAAAATAAGGAAAATAGGAAGAAATAGAAAAAAACGTGGAAAAAGATGGTAAAATAATGTAAAATTGGATAAAATGAAAAATAGGAAAAAATTGGGAAAAGTAGGAAAAAATATGAAAAATAAAAAAAAACAGTGAAAAATTGGAAAAACTAGGAAAAATGGAAAATGGGAAAAACTAGGGAAAATTGAAAAACTAGGGAAAATCGTAAAAAATAAATAAAAATGGGGACATATAGGAAAAAATAATGAAAAATAGGAAAAAATAGCAGAAATATAGATAAAATAGACTAAAACTGGAAAACATGGAGAAATTAGGGAAAAATTGGGAAATATAGGAAAATAGGGAATAATAGAAAAAGTAGGGAAAAATAGGAACAATGGTGAAAAATAGATACAAATAGCGAAAATAGGGGGTATATAAAAAAGTAATGAAAAACAGGGAAAAAAAGAGAAGATACAAAAATAGGGAAATATAGGGACAAATGGGGAATAGAAAAAATAGGGAAAACAGGAAAAATAGAGAAAATTAAAGTAAAATAGATAAAAATAAAGTGAAATGGGGAAAATGGGGAAATAAAGCAAAATAGCGACAAATAGGGAGAAATATAAGAGAATGGAGAAAAATATAGAAAAATTGGGAAAAACACAGAAAATTGTGAAAATTAGGAAAATAGGGAAAATAGGATAAAAATATGAAAAAAATGCGGAAAAATAGTAAAAAAATTACATTATTGGAAAAAGAAAAAATAGGGAGAAAAAAAACAAAAATAAAAAAATCAAAAATAGAAAAAAACAAAAATAAAAAAAAATACAAATAGAAAAAAACAAAATTAGGAAAAAACAAAAATTGGAAAAAACAAAAATAGAAAAAAACAAAGTAAAATGGGAAAAAATTATGAAAAATAGGAAAAAATTGACAAAACTAGAAAAAAATATAGGAAAATGGGAAAAAATAGTGAAAAATGGAGGAAAATAGTGAAAAAATAGGGAATAATAGGAAAAAGTAGAGAAAAATAGGGACAATGGTGGAAAATAGATACAAATAGGGACAAATAGGGAAAAATAAGGGAGAATATAAAAAAGTAATGAAAAACAGGGAAAATAGAGAAGATAGTCAAAAATAGAGAAAAACAGGGCAAATTTTGAATAAAAGAAAAAATGTGGAAAACAGAAAAAAGCAGGGTAAAATAGGTAAAATTAAAGTGAAATAGGGAAAATAAAGTGGAATAGGGGAATAAACCAAATAGGAGCAAATAGGGAAAAATACAAAAAATGGAAAAAATATAGAAAAATTGGGAAAATTACAGGAAATAGTGAAAAATATGAAAAACAATGAAAAAAAAATATGAAAAAATGAAAATGAAAAATAGTAAAAAAATAGGAAAAAACGGTGGAAAATAGGCAAAAATAGAAAAAACAAAAACAAAAAAAAACGTGGAAAATTAAGTTAAATGGGAAAAAAACAATAAAAAATAAGAAAAAATTGCGAAAACTAAAAAAAATAGTTAAAAATAGTGAAAAATAGAGAAAAATAGGGAATAAGGAAAAATTAGGGAAAAATTGGAACAATTGTGAAAAATAGATACAAATAGAGACAAATAGGGGAAATATAAAAAAATGAAAAATAGCGAAAAATAGAGAAAAGAGGCAAAAATAGGGAAAACAGGAAAAAGTGGGGTAAAATAGGGAAAATTAAAGTAAAATAGGTAAAAATAAAGTGAAATAAGGAAAATAAATTGAAAGAGGGGATATAAAGTAAAATAGAGGCAAATAGGGAGAAATAGAGAGAATGGAGAAAAACTCAGAAAATAGTGAAAAATAGGAAAAATAGGTTAAAACATGAAAAAATGCGTAAAATGGTAAAAAAAAATGGAAATGGAAAAAAATTGAAAAAAACAAAAATAGAAAAAAAACAAAAATAGAAAAAAACAAAAATTGAAAAAAACAAAAATAGAAAAAAATAAGAATAGAAAAAAACGTGGAAAATAAAAAAAATAATGAGAATTAGGAAAAAATTGCGAAAACTATAAAAAATTGCGAAAACTATAAAAAATTGCGAAAACCAGAAAAAATAGGAAAAATATGGGAAAATCGGAAAAAATAGAGAAAAATAGGGAATAAAGAAAAAGGAGGGAAAAATAGGAACAATGGGAATAATAGGAAAAGTAGGGAAAAATATGGAAAATGGTGATAAATAGATACAAATAGGGAAAATAGGAAAAAGAAATGAAAAACTGTAAAATTAGAGAAAAGGGACAAAAATAGAGAAAAATGGGGAAATATTGGAACAAATAGTAAAAAAAGGAAAAAAAGGAAAAGAGAGTGAGAGAGAGTTATATTAATTAACACGTTTATTGTTGAAAAAATGACGTAAGGAACTCCGTTCCTGACGAAAAAATAGTTAAAAATAGGGAATAAAGAGGAAAAAAACGGAGGAAAGTTGCGGGAAATTGGAAAAAATTTTAAAAAAACTAAAATAGAACAAAATGTGGAAAAGGTGGGAAAATAAAGTAAAATAGGAAAAAATTGCGAAAACTAGGAAAAAAGGAAAAAATATAATAAAATTGGAAAAAATAGTGAAAAATTGGAAAACCTGAAAAATAATGAAAAATAGGGAATAATAGGGAAAATGATGAAAAATATCGAGTAATAGAAAAAAGTAGGGAAAAATAGATAAAAATAGGGGAAAATTGGGAAATATAGGAGAAAATAGGAATAGGAAAAGTAGGGAAAAATATGAAAAATGGTAAAAAATAGATACAAATAGGGAAAAAAGGAAAAAGTAATGAAAAACAAAATAGAGAAAAGAGGTAAAAATAGAGAAAAATGGGGAAATATAAGGACAAATAGAAAAAATAATAAAAATAATAAGTAAACGTAGGGAAAGAAATAGTAAAAAAAGGAAAAGAGTGAGAGAGATATATAAATTACCAGTTTTAGAGCTGAAAAAAAAACGTAAAGAACTTCGTTGCTGATGAAAAAATTGGAAAAACTATGAAAAAATAATGAAAAACAGGGAATAATAGGAAAAAGGAGGGGAAATGGGGAAAATGTTGAAAAATAGGGAATTATATTAAAAAGTAGGTAAAAATAGTGAAAAATAGATAAAAATAGGGACAAATACTGGAAAATTGGAAAATATAGGAAAAAAGGGAGTATCAGGAAAAAGTAGGGAAAAATATGGAAAATGGTGAAAAATAGATACAAATAGAGAAAAATAGGAAAAGTAGGAAAAAGTAATGAAAATCACTGAAAAATAGAGAAAAGCAAAAATAGAGAAACACGAGGAAATATAGGAACAAATACGGAATAATATAAAAAATAAAGAAAACAAGAAAATGTAGGAAAAAGTAGTGATAATAGGAAAAAATTATGAAAAATAGAAAGAAATAGTAAAAAAATGAAAAAAAAGGGAGAGAGAGATATATTAATTAACAAGTTTAGAGTTCAAAAAATAACGTAAAGAATGTAACGGCTGTCCCTCACCCGTACTTTTTTCTTTTTTGTAACAAAAAAATTTTTTTTTACCTATTATTCAAATTGCTATATTCCATTTCGATACATCGTGCATGAGATATCACACCTCGGACTATAATTGTAGAACAAGCAGCCAGGTGCGATACTTTTTGATTCAAATCCCCGACTATAGATTTGCACTGGAGGGTAGTCATGCATTCTTGATCGTAATTCTGTCTCGCTTCTTTCATCCACATTTCTATGGCTTTATTATCCAGGTCACAGAGGGCCTCGGTGGGAATCGGCGGAACCCTAGAAATACACGAAAACCCATAAACTATTGTCATAGAAGAGGGATGATTTTAAAACGAATGAATAATCTTGCGCAGTAGTAATAACAAAATTAGCATGTATGTCCGTTATTTGGGATAAAAGGATGATGTAAGGGTGCGTGGGTTCGAATCCTATTTATGTAAAAAATTATATATAAATACCTTTCTTGTTGAAACTTTAAAAATAATCTCAAGGGTAATTTTTCTTTCTTATTCCTCATATCAACACCATTATTAGGTTTAGGGGTAGAAGTATGTTTAGGAGATTCTAAACCACCATTAAATAAACATTCCAACTCACTTTCACAATCACTAGATAAAGAATTATTAAAATTAGTCACACCTTCGTATTCATCATTTTTTAAAACCGCCGGGGCTGATTTATTATTGATATCGTTTATTAAAAAATCCGGTGATGTTGAAAATTCCGGTAATGATTGTGTTTTGTATTGAAAAGAATCTTCGGTTGTTGTTTGATGTGTTTTGTAGGAATAACTATCATCAACTGTCACTTCTTCGCTAGTATTAAGATATGTGTTAGCGTCTTGGACATTCTCGGAATATTGATTAGTACCTGCATTTATTTTCGAATTAAATAAATTTCTACTGACTTTAGGTGAATTTTTAGTATACCGGATTTTCCGTATAGGTTCTGTTTTTACTAAATTACTTTCCCTATCTTTCGGTATTACTTTTACTTCCGTTTTTACTAATCTCTTTATCAGATTATCTTTTTCCGGTGTAGATTTTTCTTTGAAGTTTGAATTGAAATTTTTTTTTAAATTTTCTGTTTCTTTAAATATATCTTTAGGAATCATTTGAGTTGGAGTGTTTTTATTAGTTTCTTGATTTTGTGGTGAATTTTCTGTGTCTGAGAAACCGGAATCTTGGCTACCCGGACTTGTTGATATTTCCCGCCATTCCATATCGCTACCCCACCATACTTTACTTGAACTTCGCTTAAAATCTGATGGCATTTTCACAGCTGTTGTCTGAAATCAAAAAAAAAATATATATACAGGGTGTATAAACAAAAGAGTTATAATTTACATCATCATGTATATTTTTAATATTTATTTTCTAATTTTCTACAGCCTGTTATCTCTTCGGTATTTTCTCTCATTTGAGTATTTAGAAAAAAATGGGTAAAACGGAAAAAACATGGGAAAAAATAGGAAAACCAGAGTTGAAATAATAGGGAAACATTGCGCAAAATAGAGAAAATAGTAGAAAAATGGGAAAAAATTGGGAAACATAGGAAAATAATAGGGCAAATTAGGGAAATTTCCGAAAACAGGGAAATATTTGAAAAATAAAAAAAATAGAAACTAGATAAAATCCGCAAAATTAGCAAAACATATGGGAAAATAGTGGGAAATAGGGAAAAATAAGGCAAATTAAAAAAAAATCGGAAAAATAGTGAAAATAGGAGAAAATGGGAAAAAATATGGATATAGGAAAAAATAGATAATAATAGGGATAAATACAGACAAATGGGGAAAAATAGGAAGAAATAAGAAAAATAGGAAAATTAGAGAATAGTAGGTAAAAGTAGGAAAAATGGGGAGAAATATAAAAAAAATTGGGAAAGCAGGAAATACAGGAAAAGATAAGTATGAAAAGTAGGTAAAACTAGGAAAAATTTAGAAAAATATAGGTAAGAGAATAGGGGAAAACAGGAAAAAATATGAAAATAGAGAAAAGTAGGTAAAACTAGGAAAAATATAGATAAAAGAATAGAGAAAAAGAGGAAAAAATAATGAAAATCTAGAGAAAGTACATAAAACTATAAAAAATGTAGAATATGGCAAACAGAAGAATATTTGGAAAAATAGAGACAAATAGAGAAAACCAGGTTAAACTAAGAAAAATAGATACAAATATAAAATAATAGAGAAAAACAGGAAAAAATATGGAAAAACACAAATTAGAAAAACACAGCAACAATGCATTTCTTCACACACAATTTTTTAAAATAAAGCAATAGTACATTTTTTCATACACAAATTTAAAAACAAATCAAATAATACATTTTTCTCCACCCGAATTAGAAAAACAAAGCAACAATGCATTTCTTCATACACAATTTTCAAAAATAAAGCGAGTGTACATTTTTTCATACACAAATTTAAAAACAAATCAAATAATACATTTTTCTCCACCCGAATTAGAAAAACAAAGCAACAATGCATTTCTTCATACACAATTTTCAAAAATAAAGCGAGTGTACATTTTTTCATACACAAATTTAAAAACAAATCAAATAATACATTTTTCTCCACCCGAATTAGAAAAACAAAGCAACAATGCATTTCTTCATACACAATTTTCAAAAATAAAGCGAGTGTACATTTTTTCATACACAAATTTAAAAACAAATCAAATAATACATTTTTCTCCACCCGAATTAGAAAAACAAAGCAACAATGCATTTCTTCATACACAATTTTCAAAAATAAAGCGAGTGTACATTTTTTCATACACAAATTTAAAAACAAATCAAATAATACATTTTTCTCCACCCGAATTAGAAAAACAAAGCAACAATGCATTTCTTCATACACAATTTTCAAAAATAAAGCGAGTGTACATTTTTTCATACACAAATTTAAAAACAAATCAAATAATACATTTTTCTCCACCCGAATTAGAAAAACAAAGCAACAATGCATTTCTTCATACACAATTTTCAAAAATAAAGCGAGTGTACATTTTTTCATACACAAATTTAAAAACAAATCAAATAATACATTTTTCTCCACCCCAATTAGAAAAACAAAGCAACAATGCATTTCTTCATACACAATTTTCAAAAATAAAGCGAGTGTACATTTTTTCATACACAAATTTAAAAACAAATCAAATAATACATTTTTCTCCACCCGAATTAGAAAAACAAAGCAACAATGCATTTCTTCATACACAATTTTCAAAAATAAAGCGAGTGTACATTTTTTCATACACAAATTTAAAAACAAATCAAATAATACATTTTTCTCCACCCGAATTAGAAAAACAAAGCAACAATGCATTTCTTCATACACAATTTTCAAAAATAAAGCGAGTGTACATTTTTTCATACACAAATTTAAAAACAAATCAAATAATACATTTTTCTCCACCCGAATTAGAAAAACAAAGCAACAATGCATTTCTTCATACACAATTTTCAAAAATAAAGCGAGTGTACATTTTTTCATACACAAATTTAAAAACAAATCAAATAATACATTTTTCTCCACCCGAATTAGAAAAACAAAGCAACAATGCATTTCTTCATACACAATTTTCAAAAATAAAGCGAGTGTACATTTTTTCATACACAAATTTAAAAACAAATCAAATAATACATTTTTCTCCACCCGAATTAGAAAAACAAAGCAACAATGCATTTCTTTATACACAATTTTTTAAAATAAAGCAATAGTACATTTTTTTATACACAAATTTAAAAACAAAGCAACAATGCATTTTCATCACACACGATTTTGAAAAATATAAAGTAAGAGTACATTATTTCATACACAAACTTAAAAATAAACCAACAATGCATTTTTCTCCACACGAATTAGAAAAACAAAGCAACAATGCATTTCTTCACACACGAATTTGAAAAACAAGACACTGATGCATTTTTTCACTTTCTAATTTGGAAAATAGACAAGAACTTCAGTTAAAAAAAATCAATGATACATTTTTCCATTCTAGAAAAAAAACTATTTTAAAATGATATAAAATCGTCACCACTTATTCAGTTATTGAACCAAATTGGTGAGTCATCAAATTCCAAATTGTCTAATTGGCTTATAGCAATAGTCCTTACTAAGAAAATTTAAATTCATTTCATTGTTGGATCCGGAATGCTTTATTGTTGAATGCCGTTATATCAATAATTGATTGTAGGTGTGTAAAAAAACAACTATTTGCACAGGTAACAATTTGTTTATATAATTTGTATTGAATTGATTTCGATCGTTATTTAATAACGATTTGGTTAGATTGATTTTGATCTAAAAAAAAATACTCAAATCCAGTTCACGATAATAATATAAATCAAAAGACAATTAAGAAATTATATAGTACATGATGTAGATTAAATATTAAAAAATATTCATTAAATAATAATTTATTCATAAATCGAACTGTTAAGACCATAAATGGAAGTTCCAACGCCCAGACAACGCGACGTCCCTCAAGCTTTTATTTTGTACACCCCTGTATTCATTTGACAGGTAATTTCATTCTTAATAAAAATTTATAAATTCAATAAGATTTATAATATTGGAAAATATATATTAAAAATATACAGGATGATGTCAAAAATGAGTAAATTATGATTATGAAGTAACACCTTATTTTTACACACCCTGTATTAATTTGACAGGTAATTTTACTCTTAATAAATGTTTATAAATTCAATAAGATTTATAAAATTGGAAAATACATATTAAAAATATACAGGATGATGCCAAAAATGAGTAAATTACGATTATGGAATAACTCTTTATTTTTACACACCCTGTATTCATTTGACAGGAAATTTTACTGTTACTAAAAGTCTCTAAATCCAATAGGTTTTATAAAATTGGAAAATAGATATTCAAAATATACAGGATGATGTCAAAAATGCCTAAATTATGATTATGTAATAACTTTATAATACCCTGTATTGATTTGACAGGTAATTTCACTCTTAATAAAAGTTTATAAATTCAACAAGATTTATGAAATTGGAGAATAAATACTAAAAATATACAGTATGATGTCAAAAATATGTAAATTATGATTCTAGAATAACTCTTTATTATTACACACCCTGTATTAATTTCATAGGAAATTTCTTTATTAATAAAAGTTTCTAAATTTAATAAGATTTATAAAATTGGAGAATAAATATTAAAAATATACAGGATGATGCCAAAAATGAGTAACTTATGATTATGTAATAACTCTTTATTTTTACACACCCTGTATTAATTTCATAGGAAATTTCTTTATTAATAAAAGTTTCTAAATTTAATAAGATTTATAAAATTGGAGAATAAATATTAAAAATATACAGGATGATGCCAAAAATGAGTAACTTATGATTATGTAATAACTTTTTATTTTTACACACCCTGTATTAATTTGACAGGAAATTTCACTCTTAATAAAAGTTTCTAAATTTAATAAAATTGGAAAATAAATGTTGAAAATATACAGGATGAAAATGAGTAAATTATGATTATAAAATTTTGGGAGAAATAGGGACAAATAGGAAAAAATTGGAAAAATGTAAAAAAATTGAGAAAATGGGAAAAATAAAGTAAAATAGGAAAAATACAGTAAAATAGGAAAAATAAAGTAAAATAGGAAAAATAGCGAAAAATAGCGAAAAAATTGTGAGAAATAAGGACAAATTGGAAAAAATAAGAAAAAATTGGAAAAATCAGAAAAAATTAAGAAAATTATGAAAATAGGAAAAAAATTGGAAAATGGGAAAAAACAGAAAAAATGGAGAAATTAGAAAAAATAAAGTAAAATAAGAAAAAATGGATAAAAATAGGAAAAAAGAGAAAAATAGGAAAAATGGAATAAAATAGAAAAAATAAAAAAAAATAAGGAAAAAATATGGAAAGATGGGAAACATGAGAAAAATAGGAAAAATATAAAAAATTGGAAAAAGTAATGAAAAAATGGTCAAAAATAGGAAAAATGATAAAAATCGAGCAAAATAAGGGAAAATTTGGGAGAAATTGGGACAAATAGGGAAAAATAAGAAAAAAATTGGAAAAATGGGAAGAAATTGAGAAAATTAGAAAAAATAAAGTTAAATAAGAATAAAAAAGGAAAAAACAGATAAAAACTGGAAAATTACAAAAAAAACGGGAAAATTTGGGAAAATTGCGAAAAATAGGAATTAGGAAAAATGAAAAATGGAAAGAATAATGAAAATAGGAAAAATGAGAACAATGGGAAAAATACATAAAAAAGGGAAATTTTAGGAGAAAAAGGGACAAAAATAAAAAAATTAGAAAAATGGGAAAAAACGGAGAAAATAGGAAAAAAATAAGGAAAAAACAGGAAAAATGGAAAAAAAATGAGATATGAAAAAATAAAGTAAAAAAAAAAAAAATAAGGAAAAATAGGGAAAAATAGGAAAAATGATAAAAATGGAGAAAAATATTGAAATATTTGGGAGAAACAGAGACAAATAGGAAAAAATAAGGAAAAAATTGGAAAAAGGGAAAAAATAGATTAAATGGGGAAAAATAGGAAAAATGGGAAAAATATAGAAAATATCAAAATGATGGAAAATAAATATTAAAAATATACAGGATGATGTCAAAAATGAGTAAATTATGATTATAAAATAACTCTTTTTTTTTACACACCTTGTATTAATTTGACAAGTAATTTCACCCTTCACAAAAGTTTATAAATTCAATAAGATTTAAAAAATGGAAAAATAAATATTAAAAATATACAGGATGATGCCAAAAATGAGTAATTTTGATTATGTAATAAATCTTTATTTTCACACACCCTGTATTAATTTGACAGGAAATTTAACTCTAAATAAAAGTTTATAAATTCAATAAGCTTTATAAAATTGGAAAATAAATAATAAAAATATACAGGATGATGCCAAAAATGGGTAATTTTGATTATGTAATAAATCTTTATTTTCACACACCCTGTATTAATTTGACAGGTAATTTCACTCTTCATAAAAGTTTCTAAACTCAATAAGATTTATAAAATTGAAAAATAAATATTGAAGATATACAGGGTGATGTCAAAAATGAGTAAAATATTATTATGTAATAACTCTATTTTTACACACCCTGTATTAATTTGACGGGAAATTTCACTCTTAAAAAAAGTTTATAAATTCTATAAGCGTTATAAATTTATAAAATAAAAATAAAAAATATACAGGATGATGTCAAAAATGCGTAAATTATGATTATGAAATAAATCTTTATTTTACACACCCTGTATTCATTTGACAGGTAATTTCACTCTTCATAAAAGTTTCTAAATTAAATAAGATTTATAAAATTGAAAAATAAATATTGAAGATATACAGGGTGATGTCAAAAATGAGTAAAATATTATTATGTAATAACTCTATTTTTACACACCCTGTATTAATTTGACAGGAAATTTCATTCTTAAAAAAAGTTTATAGATTCAATAAGCATTATAAATTTATAAAATAAAAATAAAAAATATACAGGATGATGTCAAAAATGCGTAAATTATGATTATGAAATAAATCTTTATTTTACATACCCTGTATTCATTTGACAGGTAATTTCACTCTTCATAAAAGTTTCTAAATTAAATAAGATTTATAAAATTGATAAATAAATATTGAAAATATACAGGGTGACGTCAAAAATGAGTAAAATATTATTATGTAATAACTCTATTTTTACACACCCTGTATTAATTTGACAGGAAATTTCACTCTTAAAAAAAGTTTTTAAATTAAATAAGATTTATAAAATTGATAAATAAATATTGAAAATATACAGGGTGATGTCAAAAATGAGTAAAATATTATTATGTAATAACTCTATTTTTACACACCCTGTATTAATTTGACAGGAAATTTTACTGTTACTAAAAGTCTCTAAATACAATACAATAAGTTTTATAAAATTGGAAAATAAATGTTTAAAATATACAGGATGATAAAATGAGTAAATTATTATTATGAAATAACACTTTATTTTTACACCCCCTGTATTAACTTGACAGGAAATTCAACTTTTAATAATAAAAGTTTCTAAATTCAATAAGATTTATAAAATTTGAAAATAAATATTAAAAACATACAGGGTGATGTCAAAAATGCCTAAATTATGATTATAAAATAACTCTTTATTTTTATACACCCAGTATTAATTTGACAGGTAATTTCAGTCTTATGATGTGTTTTTTTTTTAAATTGACAATTTGACTAAAACAAGTTGAATATTTTAATTGTTACTCCATGTATAATTATTTAAATTGAAAAAAATTACAATAACCTTAAATGATTCAATTCATAGTAAAAAATAAAAATTTTAATATATAGTTTCCACATTCCTTGCAGGTAACTCATGAGATCATTATCATGAAATTATCAATACAAATAAGATAGTAAACAGGGTTGCCACGTTTAAAGAAATTTCGATATTTTAAGAAAATTAACAATTATTTTTGTTCTCAATAAAACTTTATTTTCTGTAATTTTTTAATAATGAAAATTAGCAACAGTGTATCCGGTTATATTTACTCAATATTTTTTTATTTATATATTTCTTAATATGACCTAAAACGATAAGATTATCTATATTTACTTACCAAAAGTTAATTTATTATATGTCCCATATTTAATAACAATTTTAGATTTATCTATTAATGTCAGTTGATTATTTTAAAAATTGTTTTTGAAAATGGACGCACTGTATAAACTACTAATAGCCAACAATTGATAAAATTCCTGGGTAATATTCTTATATCTCATCTTCAGGAAGTCGTTATTTTTACAATACAGAAAAATATACAGTTTCAAGCTTTGATAAATTACAAACCTATTGTGCAGTTGAGTATTTGTGGGATTTCAACAGATTGGTAATAAGCATCAGAATAGTTCGATTAAAAAAAAAAAAAAATTATTCGTGAACTAATAGCTACTTTATATTATTTTTATAATTATGTGAATGTAATTATTATAATATTAAAAAATAACTGTGGTTTGTTCAAATTTAATACATAATAATATTATATTATTTCCTTTGAAGAATTAGTACCTACCTGAAGTAATTTCTTTTTCTTCAGAAAATAAAAAATGAAACATAAATTAAAATATTACACGGGGTAAAAACATATAACAATAAACACAAAAACTATACGCAACACGAAATTTATGGACATTTTTTTTCGATTGTTTCTAATTTACTCGCGTTTTTCGATCTATTCCGATATTACCCCTTTTTTTCGTTTGTTCCAGATTTTTTCAGTTTTTTCGGTTTTAACGGTTTATTATAGATTTTCACGATTTTTCACGATGTTTTACAATTTTGTATATTTTACGATTTTTAAAAAAATTTTTACGATTTTTTACAATTTTTTAGGTTTTTAACGATTTTTTACGGGTTTTTACGGTTTTTTTTTATGTTTTTTAACGTTTTTTTATGATATTTTACGGTTTTTTACGATTTTTTACATTTTTTTACGATATTTACGGTTTATTACGGTATTTTACGATTTTTTTACGATTTTTTACAATTTTTATAATTATACCCTACAACTTTTGTTTTATGTTCTAATTATTACGAAATTAATTCTCTAATTTTTAAGATTTTTAACGATTTCTTACGGATTTTTAAATAATTAAGAAAGAGGAAAAAATGTAAAAAATCGTAAAACACAGTAAAAAATCGTAAAACACAGTAAAAAATCGTAAAAACCGTAAACAATCCTAAAAAATTGTTAAAAACTTAAAAAATCATGAAAAATCGTAAAAAATCGTAAAAAAAGTGTAAGAAATCCTAAAAAATTGTTAAAAACCTAAAAAATCATGAAAAATCGTAAAAAATCGTAAAAAAAGTGTAAAAAATCGTAAAAAACCGTAAAAACTTGTAAAAGATCGTAAAAAAATCTTAAAAAACCGTAATAAAATCCTAAAAAATTGTTAAAAAACCTGAAAAATCGTAAAATACCGTAATAAATCGTTAAAAATCGTAAAAAAGTGTAAAAACCCGTAAAAAATCTGTAAAAAACCTAAAAAATCGTAAAAATTGTAATAAAATCGTAAAACAAAATACAAAATTGTAAAACATCGGGAAAAATCGTAAACTATCTAAAAAAAACGTAAAAACCCGTAAAAAATCTGTAAAAAACCTAAAAAATCGTAAAAATTGTAATAAAATCGTAAAACAAAATACATAATTGTAAAACATCGGGAAAAATCGTAAACTATCTAAAAAAAACGTAAAAATCCGTAAAAAATCGTAAAATACCGTTATAAACCGTAAAAATCGTAAAAACCGTAAAAACTCGTAAAAAATCGTAAAAAACCGTAAAAAATCCTAATAAATTGTTAAAAAACCTAAAAAATCGTAAAAAACCGTAAAAAATCGTAAAAAGTCGTAAAAAAAATCTTAAAAATCGTAAAAAATCCTAACAAATTGTTAATAAACCTAAAAAAACGTAAAAAATCGTTAAAAAGCCTAAAAAATCGAAAATAAATAGTAAAAATCGTAAAAACCGTAAAAAACCGTTAAAAACCCTAAAAAATTGTAAAAAACTGTAAAATACCGTAATAAATCGTAAAAAATAGTATAAAATCGTAAAAAATCATAAAAACCTGTAAAAAATCGTTAAAAAACTTAAAAAATTGCAAAAAGATTGTAAAAAAATCGTAAAACCTCATACAAAACTGTAAAACATTGTAAAAAAATCGTAAAAAACCGTAAAAAATCGTAAAACATCATACAAAGTTGTAAAAAATCGTGAAAAATCGTAAAAATCCGTAATAAACTGTTAAAACCCGAAAAAACTGGAAACATCTGGAACAAACGAAAAAAAGGGGGTAATATGATCGAAAAATGCGAGTAAATTAGAAATAATCGAAAAAATGTCGATAAATTTCGTGTTGTGTATAGTTCTTGTGTTTATTGTTTCGGGCCGAAAATTGGAAAAACAGCGATTAACCCCAAAATGTTATACAGGGGGCGCGAATTTAATTGAATTGAGAGGGGACAAAGGACAAATATTTTTTCATTGACATGTTTGAGTGGTAAGAGATAAATATTTTTACATGGACAGGTTTAAAGCGAATAATTAAAAAAAAAACGAACATTGTAAAAAAATCAAAAATTTCGATTTTAAAAAATTAAAAAAAAAATCTAAGATTAAATAAATCTAAAATGGTAAAATGAACAAATATTTTCACATGGGCAGGTTTAAGGGACAAAAGTTTAAAAAATTCCAAACAAAAAAAAAATCAAAAGTTTCAAAACCAAAAAGTTCAAAATATTCAAAAAACTAAAAAGATTCAAATATTTGAAAGATCAGAACTTCAAAAATTTCCAAATATTTAAAAAATTTCAATAATTCTAATTAAAAATTATTTCAATGTTTTTACGGTTTTTACTATTTTTTTTACGATTTTTTACGATTTTTTGCAATTTTTTACGATTTTTTAAGATATTTACGATTTTTTCCATTTTTTTCCATCTTTCTTAATTTTTTAAAAATCCGTAAAAAATATAGTTAATATTAGCGATTTGATTTTATAATAATAATAATAATTTTATAATAATTTATAACATAAAAAAAGTCTTTTGAGCTGTTTCGATATTTTAAGCAAAAAAAAAACTCCAAAAACATTGAGTTGGGTTAAAAAAACTTATTAAATCTAAGACGGTAGACGTTTTAACATCAACCATCATCAGATCGAAGGACCAAATCAGTTAGCAAACTGATTAATTATTATTTTAACACAAATAAATCATTTAAGGACTATTTATTCACCGTTTTACAATTAAACAAAAACATTAATTTTACATTTTTTTACAAATTATTATTTTTATAGAGCAACTCTGCTCACTCAATAACTGTGAAATTAAAATGCATTGTTGCTCTGTTTTAAATTTAATTGTGGAAAATCACTTTTGGTTTGGAAAAATGCATTGTGGCTTTGAATTCTAAATTAAAAATTGGGAAAAAATGGGGAAAATAGAGAAAAATAAGTACAAATAGGGGGGACAAATAGAAAAAATAAGAAAAAGAAAGAAACTAGGATAAAAAATGGAAAACAGGAAAAAAAAATCTGATGTGGCCAGCACATGACCTCTCGCCATTTTTGAATCAAAAATTTACACGGTGGCACAAAAAAGTATGGAAAAAATTTACTTTTTTGTAAATCTGGCAACAATGGCAAAAGTTTTGAAAATTTTAATGATACGAAAATAAACTATAGTGTATACAAAATATATGTGTAAAACCTAATTGCCATTTTGTTTAGTAATGGCGTCATCACTCATAGCAACTGTCACTTCCGGTTGTCCGATTGCCACCAAAATATAATCAGATCTAATCTAGGGTATAAGAATCGTGTATGCAAAATTTCAAGTTTTTTAATTCAGTAGTTTTTGAGTTATCGTTACTACAACATCCATCCAAACACACACACACACACACACACACACACACACACTAACACACACTCACACACACACTAACACACACACACACACACACACACACACACACACACACACACACACACACACACACACACACACACACACACACACACACACACACACACACACACACACACACACACACACACACACACACACACACACACAGACGTCATCGCGAAAATATCAAAATCGTATTCTAGGGACCCCAAAACGTGTTTATCAATTGAAAACTCAGTACCCAATTTTTAGCATGATTCCTATACCTCTCTTATCTGAAGGGCGAGAGGTAATAGAAAGAAATAGAAAAAATACAAGAAAAAGAGATAAATAGCGAAAAATAGAGAAAACAGGGGCAATATAGGGAAATACAGGGAAATTTGGAAAAATAGTGAAAAATAGGAATGCATAGGAAAAAATTGCGAAAAACTTGGAAAAATTGGGAAATTTAGGAAAATGAAAATAGCAATGAATAGGAATGGGAAAAATTGTGAAAAATTTTGAAGAATAGAAAAAAATGGGAACAATTTGGAAAAATTGAAAAAAATAGGGAAAAATTGAGAAAAATAGGGCAAAATTGGATTTTTTGCAAAAAATAATGTAAAACATGGAAAAAATAATAAAAACCGCGAAAACCAGAAAAAATGAGAAAAAATTTGGGTAAAACAGGCAAAAATAGAAAATAATAGGGATAAATGGGGGAAAACAGAAAAATAATGTATAACAAGAAAAATATGAATAAATAAAAAAGGAGAAAAATAGCGAAAAATGGAGAAAATAGAGGCCAACTAGATAAAAAAAGGGAAATCTGGGAAAATAGTAAAAAAAAAATAGAAAAAATTGGTATAAATTTGAAAAAATTGGGAAAAATAGGGAAAATAGGGATATTTAGGAAAAATGAAAATAGTAAAGAATAGAAAAAAATTGAGAAAAATAGTGAAAAATTGTGAAAAATAGAAAAAAATAGGAAATAATAGAAAATAATGGGGATAACTGGGAAAAAACAGAAATAGCTATTTGTGTATTAAGAGCGGAAAGTGATACTTTGCTGCTTGAGGCAGAGAGTTGCCCGCGCGACGCGTAGCGGAGCGCGGGCAATCTGCCGAAAGCGGCAAAGCACTTTCTGCTCGAATTGCACACAAGATTTTTTCTACGATCACATTATTTTTAGACAAATAATTAAAAAAAACATGAAAATACACTTCATAACCTAAAAATGAAATAATGACGTTTCATTAATTTCATAGTCTACTATTTGCACAAAACAGTAAGTAGATACTTAAATATGCAATCACTATTGCATATAGGTGTACCTAGGTGTATCTAGGTGTACCTTCTGACTGTTATATTTTTACTAGATAAATTTTATAAAATAAAGTTTAATTTCGTTCGAAATATCTTCAAATAGTAATATTTCAACTAAAATATTCAGACTGCCCTACATTTTGTTTTAATATACCTGTTATTTACTACCTTTCTTTAGTTTATTGTAAATGAAAACAGGCGAGCGGAAAAGTACGCGCTAGAGCGACAATAATGTCAAATTATTACAGATCACGGAAAACGTCAACTTTGCGGTTAGATTTGAGTGTGCAAAAGCCTACTTTGGGTAGTGATCGTAGGAAAAATAATGAATAACAGGAAAAATATGAATAAATAAAAAAAAATGGGGAAAATTGAGGAAAACGGGGAAAACGGAGAAAAATAAGTACAAATAGAGACAAATAGAAAAAAATTGAAAAGAAAGAAACTAGGATAAAAAATGGAAAACAGGAACAAATAGGAAAAATGGAAAAAAGAAGAAAAATAAAGAAAATGGGGATACACTAGGGTAAAATAGGAAAATTTGGGAAAATAGTGAAAAATAGGAAAAAATCGGGAAAATAGTGAAAAAGAGGAAAAAATTAGGAAAAACTGGACAAACAATGGAAAAATAGGAAAATTTGGAAAAATAGTGATAAATGGGAAAAAATAAGAAAAAATTTGGAAAAATTGGGAAAAATAGAGCAAAATCAGGCAATTTAGGAAAAATGAAAATAGTAAAGAATCGTAAAAAATTGGAAAAAATAGTGAAAAATTATGAACAATAGAAAAAAATAGTACAAAAATTCATTATTTTGCTTTTTTCCTAATTTAAGTGTGATAATATGCATTGTTACTTTTCCCTAATTTAATTAAAGAAAAATGTATTTTGGCTCTGTTTTAAATATAATTGTGGAAAATCACTTTTGATTTGGAAAAATGCATTGTAGCTTTGAATTCTAAATTAAAAACTGGAAAAATGCATTATTGGGTTTTCCCAATTTTAGTGTAAAAATATGCATTGTTACATTTCCTTAATTTAATTAAAGAAAAATGCATTTTGGCTCTGTTTTAAATATAATTGTGGAAAATCACTTTTGGTTTGGAAAAATGCATTGTAGCATTGATTTCTAAAATTTCTAAATTCAAGTGAAAAAATGCAATGTTATGATTTTTTTCCAATTTAAGTGTGAAATTTCAGACAATTTAACCATTTTAGCAACAGTGTTTTATTTATTATTATTATTATTATTATTTCACTATTACAATAATGTATGTAGGGATTATTATTATTATTTTTTCATACTCTGGTAATTTAATCAGTGTAGAAAATTTCTATCCGCTATCTTTTACTTAGATCGAAGACTTTTGTGTATGAAATCTTATTTGAATAATTGTTCAGGCAGCTGTGTTTATTTCGCAACGGTTCCAATCAAATCAGAGTTTTATTGAAAATTGATAGGAAACGAACGAGTTAATGTAACGGTTTTCCGATCTCAAGTTTTACTACATTTTAAGAAAATAAAATAATTAATTGAATGTGAAAAATATTTCGCTGTTACGATAAAAATGCAAGTTTTATTGCTTCATTTACATAATGGTATTTTTTTTAATTTTATGATTTAATAAATACGCACAGGGTGAATTTTTACTTTCCGAACACAATAAAGTTGTGTATATAAGGAAAGTATGTTTTTTTGGACATATTTTTTGAAAGTGCCAAAATTATGCATTTTTATGAAAAATTACAAGATATGAAAGTTATAGAACATAAAATTTCCTACAAATTTTGTCTGTACTTTTTTTTCTGATTCCGCATAGTTTCATCGCTAGAGGGCGTGAAAGAAATATATATAGACTTTCGCGCCTTTTTTTAGATTTTGAGTCAAAATTATGGATTTTTATGAAATACTACAAGGAATCAAAAGTGTAGAACATAAAATTTCCTACAAATATTGTCTTCACTTTTTTTTCGAATTCCGCATAGTTTGGCCGCTAGAGGGCGTGAAAGAAATATATATACTTTTCCACCTTTTTTTAGATTTTGAGCCAAAATAATTGATTTTTCTGAAATATTACAGGAAATCAAAATTCTAGGACATAAAATTTCCTACAAATTTTGTCTTTACTTTTTTTCGAATTCCACATAGTTTCGCCGCTAGAGGGCGCAAAATAAATATATATAGATTTTTGCGCTTTTTTTTAGATTTTGAGCCACAATTATGGATTTTTATGAAAAATTACAAGGAATCAAAATTGTAGAACATAAAATTTCCTACAAATTTTATCTGTATTTTTTTTTTTCGAATTCCGCATTGTTTTGCTGCTAGAGGGCGTGAAAGAAATTTATATAGATTTTTGGCATTTTTTAGATTTTGAGCTAAAATTATGGATTTTTATAAAAAATTGGAGGAAATCAAAATTGTAGAATATAAAATTTCCTACAAATTTTGTCTGTACTTTTTTTTCGAATTCCGTATAGTTTGGCCGCTAGAGAGCGTGAAAGAAATATATATATACTTTTCCACCTTTTTTTAGATTTTGAGCCAAAATAATTGATTTTTGTGAAATATTACAGGAAATCAAAATTCTAGGACATAAAATTTCCTACAAATTTTGTCTTTACTTTTTTTTTGAATTCCACATAGTTTCGCCGCTAGAGGGCGCAAAAGAAATATATATAGATTTTTGCGCTTTTTTTTAGATTTTGAGCCACAGGTATGGATTTTTATGAAAAATTACAAGGAATCAAAATTGTAGAATTTAAAATTTCCTACAAATTTTGTGTTTACTTTTTTTTTGAACTCCACATAGTTTTGTCGCTAGAGGGCGTGAAAGAAATATATAGACTTTTTCGGATTTTTTTAGATTTTGAGCCAAAATAATGGATTTTTATGAAAAATTACGGGATATTAAAATTGTAGAACATACAATTTCCTGCAAATTTTGTCTTTACTTTTTTTTCGAATTTCTCATGGTTTCGCCGCTAGAGGGCGTGAAAGACAGAAATATACTTTTGCGCTTTTTTTTGAGATTTTGAGCCACAATTATGGATTTTTATGAAACATTACAGGATATCAAAATTGTAAAACATACAATTTCCTGCAAATTTTGTCTTTACTTTTTTTTCAAATTTCTCATAGTTTCGCCGCTAGAGGGCGTGAAAGAAAGAAATATACTTTTGCGCCTTTTTTTAGATATTGAGCCACAATTATGGATTTTTATGAAAAATTACGGGATATTAAAATTGTAAAACATACAATTTCCTGCAAATTTTGTCTTTACTTTTTTTTCAAATTTCTCATAGTTTCGCAGCTAGAGGGCGTGAAAGAAAGAAATATACTTTTGCGCTTTTTTTTGAGATTTTGAGCCACAATTATGGATTTTTATGAAAAATTATAGGATATCAAAATTGTAGAACATACAATTTCCTGCAAATTTTGTCTTCACTTTTTTTTCGAATTTTTCATAGTTTCGCCGCTAGAGGGCGTGAAAGAAAGAAATATACTTTTGCGCCTTTTTTTAGATTTTGAGCCACAATTATGGATTTTTATGAAAAATTATAGGATATCAAAATTGTAGAACATACAATTTCCTGCAAATTTTGTCTTTACTTTTTTTTCAAATTTCTCATAGTTTCGCCGCTAGAGGGCGTGAAAGAAAGAAATATACTTTTGCGCCTTTTTTTAGATATTGAGCCACAATTATGGATTTTTATGAAAAATTACGGGATATTAAAATTGTAAAACATACAATTTCCTGCAAATTTTGTCTTTACTTTTTTTTCAAATTTCTCATAGTTTCGCAGCTAGAGGGCGTGAAAGAAAGAAATATACTTTTGCGCCTTTTTTTAGATATTGAGCCACAATTATGGATTTTTATGAAAAATTACGGGATATTAAAATTGTAAAACATACAATTTCCTGCAAATTTTGTCTTTACTTTTTTTTCAAATTTCTCATAGTTTCGCAGCTAGAGGGCGTGAAAGAAAGAAATATACTTTTGCGCTTTTTTTTGAGATTTTGAGCCACAATTATGGATTTTTATGAAAAATTACAGGATATCAAAATTGTAAAACATACAATTTCCTGCAAATTTTGTCTTTACTTTTTTTTCAAATTTCTCATAGTTTCGCAGCTAGAGGGCGTGAAAGAAAGAAATATACTTTTGCGCTTTTTTTTGAGATTTTGAGCCACAATTATGGATTTTTATGAAACATTACAGGATATCAAAATTGTAAAACATACAATTTCCTGCAAATTTTGTCTTTACTTTTTTTTCAAATTTCTCATAGTTTCGCCGCTAGAGGGCGTGAAAGAAAGAAATATACTTTTGCGCCTTTTTTTAGATATTGAGCCACAATTATGGATTTTTATGAAAAATTACGGGATATTAAAATTGTAAAACATACAATTTCCTGCAAATTTTGTCTTTACTTTTTTTTCAAATTTCTCATAGTTTCGCAGCTAGAGGGCGTGAAAGAAAGAAATATACTTTTGCGCTTTTTTTTGAGATTTTGAGCCACAATTATGGATTTTTATGAAAAATTATAGGATATCAAAATTGTAGAACATACAATTTCCTGCAAATTTTGTCTTCACTTTTTTTTCGAATTTTTCATAGTTTCGCCGCTAGAGGGCGTGAAAGAAAGAAATATACTTTTGCGCCTTTTTTTAGATTTTGAGCCACAATTATGGATTTTTATGAAAAATTATAGGATATCAAAATTGTAGAACATACAATTTCCTGCAAATTTTGTCTTTACTTTTTTTTCAAATTTCTCATAGTTTCGCCGCTAGAGGGCGTGAAAGAAAGAAATATACTTTTGCGCCTTTTTTTAGATATTGAGCCACAATTATGGATTTTTATGAAAAATTACGGGATATTAAAATTGTAAAACATACAATTTCCTGCAAATTTTGTCTTTACTTTTTTTTCAAATTTCTCATAGTTTCGCAGCTAGAGGGCGTGAAAGAAAGAAATATACTTTTGCGCTTTTTTTTGAGATTTTGAGCCACAATTATGGATTTTTATGAAAAATTATAGGAAATCAAAATTGTAGAACATACAATTTCCTGCAAATTTTGTCTTCACTTTTTTTTCGAATTTTTCATAGTTTCGCCGCTAGAGGGCGTGAAAGAAAGAAATATACTTTTGCGCCTTTTTTTAGATTTTGAGCCACAATTATGGATTTTTATGAAAAATTATAGGATATCAAAATTGTAGAACATACAATTTCCTGCAAATTTTGTCTTTACTTTTTTTTCGAATTTCTCATAGTTTCGCCGCTAGAGGGCGTGAAAGAAAGAAATATACTTTTGCACCTTTTATTAGATTTCGAGCCACTATTATGGATTTTTATGAAAAATTATAGGATATCAAAATTGTAAAACATACAATTTCCTGCAAATTTTGTCTTTACTTTTTTTTCAAATTTCTCATAGTTTCGCCGCTAGAGGGCGTGAAAGACAGAAATATACTTTTGCGCCTTTTTTTGAGATTTTGAGCCACAATTATGGATTTTTATGAAAAATTATAGGATATCAAAATTGTAGAACATACAATTTCCTGCAAATTTTGTCTTTACTTTTTTTTCAAATTTCTCATAGTTTCGCCGTTAGAGGGCGTGAAAGAAAGAAATATACTTTTGCGGCTTTTTTTAGATTTTGAGCCACTATTATGGATTTTTATGAAAAATTATAGGATATCAAAATTGTAAAACATACAATTTCCTGCAAATTTTGTCTTTACTTTTTTTTCAAATTTCTCATAGTTTCGCCGCTAGAGGGCGTGAAAGACAGAAATATACTTTTGCGCCTTTTTTTGAGATTTTGAGCCACAATTATGGATTTTTATGAAAAATTATAGGATATCAAAATTGTAGAAAATACAATTTCCTGCAAATTTTGTCTTTACTTTTTTTTCGAATTTCTCATAGTTTCGCCGCTAGAGGGCGTGAAAGAAAGAAATATACTTTTGCGCTTTTTTTAGATTTTGAGCCACTATTATGGATTTTTATGAAAAATTATAGGATATCAAAATTGTAGAATATACAATTTCCTGCAAATTTTGTCTTTACTTTTTTTTCGAATTTCTCATAGTTTCGCCGCTAGAGGGCGTGAAAGAAAGAAATATACTTTTGCGCTTTTTTTTAGATTTTGAGCCACAATTATGGATTTTTATGAAAAATTACGGGATATTAAAATTGTAGAACATACAATTTCCTACAAATTTTGTCTTCACTTTTTTGTCGATTTTTTCATAATTTCACCGCTAGAGGGCGTGAAAGAAAGAAATATACTTTTGCGCCTTTTTTTAGATTTTGAGCCACTATTATGGATTTTTATGAAAAATTATAGGATATCAAAATTGTAGAAAATACAATTTCCTGCAAATTTTGTCTTTACTTTTTTTTCGAATTTCTCATAGTTTCGCCGCTAGAGGGCGTGAAAGAAAGAAATATACTTTTGCGCCTTTTTTTTAGATTTTGAGCCACAATTATGGATTTTTATGAAAAATTACGGGAAATTAAAATTGTAGAACATACAATTTCCTACAAATTTTGTCTTCACTTTTTTGTCGATTTTTTCATAATTTCACCGCTAGAGGGCGTGAAAGAAAGAAATATACTTTTGCGCCTTTTTTTAGATTTTGAGCCACTATTATGGATTTTTATGAAAAATTATAGGATATCAAAATTGTAGAACATACAATTTCCTGCAAATTTTGTCTTTACTTTTTTTTCGAATTTCTCATAGTTTCGCCGCTAGAGGGCGTGAAAGAAAGAAATATACTTTTGCGCCTTTTTTAGATTTTGAGCCACTATTATGGATTTTTATGAAAAATTATAGGATATCAAAATTGTAGAATATACAATTTCCTGCAAATTTTGTCTTTACTTTTTTTTCGAATTTCTCATAGTTTCGCCGCTAGAGGGCGTGAAAGAAAGAAATATACTTTTGCGAATTTTTTTAGATTTTGAGCCAAAATTATGGATTTTTATGAAAAATTACAGAAAAACAAAATTGTATAACATAAAATTTTCTAGAAATTTTATCCATACTTTTTTTTCGAATTCCGCATAGTTTCACCGTTAGAGGGCGTGAAAGAAATGTGTATATAGACTTTTGCGCTTTTTTTTAGATTTTGTGAAAAATTATGGATTTTTATGAAAAATTACAAGAAATCAGAGTAGTAGAACATAAAATTTTACACAAATTTTGTCGGTACTTTTTTCCGAATTCCGTATAGTTTGACCGGTAGAGGGCGTGAAAGCAATAAATATACTTTTGCGCATTTTTATGAATTTTTGTGAAAAATTGCACGAAATCAAAATTGCAGAACATAAAATTTCCTACAAATTTTGTCTGAACTTTTTTTTCGAATTCCTCATATTTTCACCGCTAGAGGGCGCAAGCGAAATTTTTCTTATAGACATTTATGATTACTTTTTAGAGAAAATTAAAAATATCTTTCTAACAAATAAATATGCTTAATTAAAAAAAGTTCTTTTATTAGACATATTAAACAATTACTATACTAGGATTGTTCGGAAAGTTGAGTGGGATTACTCCTTCTTTATTTATTTTATTTTTGTTCTATTTAATTCAATATTAAATATTATTACAATAAATAAAATATTTATAAAATTACATAATTGTTGCTTATTAAAAAATTTCATTGCGTTGAAATGTATTAATTTTTTTTTAATTCAGACATGTTTGTACGACATAAAATAATTATTCGAAATTAAAATTACAGGTGTTAATATTTTTTTAATATAAATCCGGACCTTGATTTCAATTTTGGTTACACACGCCTACCAAAAATAAAAAAATATACACAAGAAAAATTATCAACAACATTGCTAAAATATGTTACATGTTTTATTACCGGAGTTGTTAATATCACATTAGTTATGATAAATTACTTCTAAATCATTTTGCAATAACTCACAATCTTGGAAAAGGGAAATTATATAATTTAAGATTGCCATTAAATGCTCATTACACAAAATTATAAAATTAACAAAAATTGACCAGAAAGTTATAAAAATGTATGTTCGATTTAAATCATTATATTCAAAAAAATATAATCAATATTAATTCTTTAATACAAAAAAATAATACCCAAAAATTAAATTATATTCAAATTTTATGATATACTATAATAATTTTGTTTTAATCAATTTTGATAAAAAAAATTCAGATTTGTAATTCATTTTTGTTTACAAACGAATAACGACCAAAAATAAAAAAAAATAATATAATATTGTCTTATTCCAAATATTTTCTGTTTCTTCTTTATAAAAAAATTGAATTTTTATTAAAAATTTAATTTCTTTCTTTTTTGTCTTCTGTTCGTATTCAATTTCTATATCTCGTTCCCTTCCTTGAATTTTTCCTTTTACTCCTCCATTTTTACCATTAAATATTCATTTCTCTCCATCTATTTTCCTTAGATTCCATATTTTATTAAATAATTTCTTAATTTATATGATTTTTTTTATAATTCTTTATATAGATAATAAGACATCAAAATTAATTCTCTTTTCAAAATTTTTTTTATTTATCTTACAAAAGAAAATCGCCACGTACTTAATTTTAGTCTCCAAAACAAAATAAAATCTATACTCAAACTAAATTTTATTTTATAACCTTCAAGGGCGTAGATACTTTTTTTTCCCTGGGGGGGGGTACGTTTTTTCCTGAGGGTAGAGGTACTTTTTTGGGGCAGGTAATTAAACTTTTGTGCTTTTGTCCGTTTCTACATTTCATATATTTTATTTCTTCTTTTCGTGATATTTTTTGAGAGGCGGCAATTCCCTCCTTACCCCCTTGCGTGTAAATGCGCCAGATTTCTTTTCTCTTTTTGTCCAAGATGTAGAAAAATGCATTGTTGCCTTATTTTTCTTTTTTGTATAAAAAAATGCATTGTTGCTTCGTTTTTTTAATTTCCTGTGTTGGAAAAATGCATTGTTGCTTTGATTTTTTAATTTTCTGTGGGGAAAAATGCATTGTTGCTTTCTTTTCAATTTTTTGTATGGAAAATGCATTTTTGCTTTGAATTTAAAATTCATGTGTAAAAAATGATTGTTGTTTTGTTTTTAATTTCCTGTGTGGAAAATGCATTGTTGCTTTGATTTTTTAATTCCCAGTGAGGAAAAATGCATTGTTGCTTTGTTTTTTTTTTTAATATCATGTATGAAAAAAATGCATTCTTGCTTTGAATTTCAACTTCATGTGTAAAAAAATTCATTGTTGCTTTGTTTTTTTAATTTCCAGTGAGGAAAAATGAATTATTGATTTGTTTTTTTAATATCCTGTATGGAAAAATACATTCTTGCTTTGAATTTAAAATTCATGTGTAAAAAAATGATTGTTGTTTTGTTGTTTTTTTTAATTTCCTGTGTGGAAAAATGCATTGTTGCTTTATTTTTCATTTTCTTTGTATGGAAAAATTCATTGTTGCTTTGTTTTTCATTTTTTGAATGGAAAAATTTATTGTTACTTTGTTTTTTTAATTTCCAGTGAGAAAAAAATGCATTGTTGCTTTATTTTTCATTTTTTTTTGTATGGAAAAATGCATTCTTACTTTGAATTTAAAATTCATGTGTAAAAAAATGATTGTTGTTTTGTTTTTTTTTTTTTAATTTGCTGTGTGGAAAAATGCATTGTTGCTTTATTTTTCATTTTCTTTGTATGGAAAAATATATTGTTGCTTTGTTTTTCATTTTTTGTATGGAAAAATATATTGTTACTTTGTTTTTTTAATTTCCAGTGAGAAAAAATGCATTGTTGCTTTATTTTTCATTTTTTTTGTATGGAAAAATGCATTCTTACTTTGAATTTAAGATTCATGTGTAAAAAAATGATTGTTGTTTTGTTTTTTTTTTTTAATTTCTTGTGTGGAAAAATGCATTGTTGCTTTATTTTTCATTTTCTTTGTATGGAAAAATGTATTGTTGTTTTGTTTTTTTTTAATTTCTTGTATGGAAAAATGCATTCTTACTTTGAATTTAAAATTCATGTGTAAAAAAATGATTGTTGTTTTGTTTTGTTTTTTTTTTTTAATTTGCTGTGTGGAAAAATGCATTGTTGCTTTATTTTTCATTTTCTTTGTATGGAAAAATGTATTGTTGCTTTGTTTTTCATTTTTTGTATGGAAAAATATATTGTTACTTTGTTTTTTTAATTTCCAGTGAGAAAAAATGCATTGTTGCTTTATTTTTCATTTTTTTTTGTATGGAAAAATGCATTCTTACTTTGAATTTAAGATTCATGTGTAAAAAAATGATTGTTGTTTTGTTTTTTTTTTTTAATTTCTTGTGTGGAAAAATGCATTGTTGCTTTATTTTTCATTTTCTTTGTATGGAAAAATATATTGTTGCTTTGTTTTTCATTTTTTGTATGGAAAAATATATTGTTACTTTGTTTTTTTAATTTCCAGTGAGAAAAAATGCATTGTTGCTTTATTTTTCATTTTTTTTTGTATGGAAAAATGCATTCTTACTTTGAATTTAAGATTCATGTGTAAAAAAATGATTGTTGCTTTGATTTTTTAATTCCCAGTGAGGAAAAATGCATTGTTGCTTTGTTTTTTTTTTTAATATCATGTATGAAAAAAATGCATTCTTGCTTTGAATTTCAACTTCATGTGTAAAAAAATTCATTGTTGCTTTGTTTTTTTAATTTCCAGTGAGGAAAAATGAATTATTGCTTTGTTTTTTTAATATCCTATATGGAAAAATACATTCTTGCTTTGAATTTAAAATTCATGTGTAAAAAAATGATTGTTGTTTTGTTTTTTTTTTAATTTCCTGTGTGGAAAAATGCATTGTTGCTTTATTTTTCATTTTCTTTGTATGGAAAAATGTATTGTTGCTTTGTTTTTCATTTTTTGTATGGAAAAATATATTGTTACTTTGTTTTTTTAATTTTCAGTGAGAAAAAAATGCATTGTTGCTTTAATTTTCATTTTTTTTTGTATGGAAAAATGCATTCTTACTTTGAATTTAAAATTCATGTGTAAAAAAATGATTGTTGTTTTGTTTTTTTTTTTTTTTTTTTAATTTCCTGTGTGGAAAAATGGATTGTTGCTTTATTTTTCATTTTCTTTGTATGGAAAAATGTATTGTTGCTTTGTTTTTCATTTTTTGTATGGAAAAATATATTGTTACTTTGTTTTTTTAATTTCCAGTGAGAAAAAATGCATTGTTGCTTTATTTTTCATTTTTTTTTGTATGGAAAAATGCATTCTTACTTTGAATTTAAAATTCATGTGTAAAAAATGATTGTTGTTTTGTTTTTTTTTTTAATTTCTTGTGTGGAAAAATGCATTCTTACTTTGAATTTAAAATTCATGTGTAAAAAAATGATTGTTGTTTTGTTTTTTTTTTTTTAATTTCCTGTGTGGAAAAATGCATTGTTGCTTTATTTTTCATTTTCTTTGTATGGAAAAATGTATTGTTGCTTTGTTTTTCATTTTTTGTATGGAAAAATATATTGTTACTTTGTTTTTTTAATTTCCAGTGAGAAAAAATGCATTGTTGCTTTATTTTTCATTTTTTTTTGTATGGAAAAATGCATTCTTACTTTGAATTTAAGATTCATGTGTAAAAAAATGATTGTTGTTTTGTTTTTTTTAATTTCCAGTGAGGAAAAATGCATTGTTGCTTTGTTTTTCATTTTTTATATGGAAAAATGCATTCTTGCTTTGAATTTCAAATTCATGTGTAAAAAAATTCATTGTTGCTTTGGTTTTTAATTTCCTTTGTGGAAAAATGCATTGTTGCTTTCTTTTCAATTTTTTGTATGGAAAAATGCATTCTTGCTTTGAATTTAAAATTCATGTGTAAATAAAAATGATTGTTGTTTTGTTTGTTTTTTTAATTTCCAGTGAGGAAAATGCATTGTTGCTTTGTTTTTCATTTTTTGTATGGAAAAATTCATTGTTGCTTTGTTTTTCTAATTTCCAGTCAGCAAAAATGCATTGTTGCTTTATTTTTCATTTTTTTTGGTATGGAAAAATGCATTCTTGCTTTGAATTAAAGATTCATGTGTAAAAAAATGATTGTTGTTTTGTTTTTTTAATTTCTAGTGTGGAAAAATGCATTGTTGCTTTGTTTTTCATTTTTTGTATGGAAAAATATATGTTGCTTTGTTTTTTTAATTTCCAGTGAGGAAAAATGCATTGTTGATTTGTTTTTTTAATTTCCCGAGGAAAAATACATTGTTGCTTTGTTTTCAATTTTTTGTATGGAAAAATGCATTGTTGCTTTGTTTTTCAATTTTGCTTGTGGAAAAATGCACTTTTGCTGTTAATTTTAAATTTTTATGTAAAAAAATGTGTCTCCTGTGGGGAAAAATGTATGTTGCTTTGTTTTATAAGTTTCTGTGGGAAAAAATGCATTGTTGCTTCCGTTTTTTTCAAATTTGTGTGTGAAAAATGCATTTTTGTTCTTTTTTGTCGTTTGCTTGTAAAACGGACTATAGCAACTCAAAAATTTACAGAAAAATTAGTAATTCTAAATTTTAATCTGTGAAATTTAACTGTGAGAAATGTATTCTTGCTTCTTTTTTTCAAATTCGGGTGTAGAAAAATGCATTCTTACTGCTTTTTTTTCAAATTCTTTGTAGTTAAATGCATTCTTGCTTCTTTTCTTTAAATTAACAGTGGAAAAATGCATTCATGCTCATTTTTTCAAATTTAACAATGGAAAAATGCATTTTTTTGCTTTTTTTTCAAATTCGACTGTAGAAAAATGCATTCTTGCTTTTTTTCAAGTTTAACTGGAAAAATGCATTCTTGTTTCTTTTTTCAAATTCGGGTGTAGAAAAATGCATTCTTGCTTCTTTTTATTCAACTTGAACTGTGGAAAAATGTATTCACGTGTGATTTTTTCTAGAACTTTTTAGAATTTTCTCCTTACTTTCGTGAAAAAAATTATTTATTATGTGTTTTTTTTTGTTTTCATTGGAAGAATTTTAGGAAAAAAATTCCCCATTGGAAACCGTGGGCATTTCTATATCATTTTTCCCTGATTTCTTGCAGAAAAATACTTTTTCCCGATTATTTCTTTGATTTTCTAGAATTTCGGTGAGTTTTCCTTCACTTTTTCCGGATCTGTAATTCTATAATTGTGATTATCTGATTGATTATTTTCTTCTAACCCTCGCGATGAAACCATATTGGGAAACAAGCTGTATACAAAGGTGTAGATAGCTTTTTTTTCATGGGGGGGGGGGTAATCAAACTTTTAGATAAATATGTTTGTCCATTTCAACCTTTCATATATTTTATTTCTTTTTTTAGTGCATTTTTTTGGTATCGGGGGGGGGGTAATTACCTCCTTTACCCTCCCCATATTTACGCCCTTGAAAACCTTATTTTCATTCGTATCATATAACAATTACTTATTACCTTTCATTTTCGTTCAACCATACAATGGATAAAACAGCAAAAAAATTATACATAAGAACAAACCATTTTAAAATATATTAAAAAAATACAGGGTAGGTATGTTAAAATATACGACATCAATCGATCTAACTTTTTGACTTACCCTGTATAAAAGCATTTTTTACAATTTTAGTATACTCCTAACCCAATGGGGTTAGATAAGTTTGGTTTCGGTTATTATTAACCAAACTATACAGTATTATATACAGTTGAAACTCGCAAGGGCGTAGATTTGGGTGGGTAAAGGGGGTATTTACTCCCCAGGATACCAAAAAATAGCACGAAAAAACGAAAAAAAATATATGGAATGTAGAAACGGACAAGCATATTTGTTTACAAGTTTGATTATTCGCCCCCCCCCCCCCCCTCAAGAAAAAAAAGTATCTACGGCCTTGTGAAACTGTCTCTTTTATTTTGAATACGATTCACCCTGTATAGTAGTAATTTAAATGTATTGTTAATATATTTTTGAACTCTTATATACTCACTCAAATGAAAATATAATGCTGATTAATTCAAACAAATGAGAGTCATTGCAATTTGTTAAAATTTTAAAATTATGAAAAATTGATTTTTTAACACACTGTATCTCAGAAACTTATCATTATTTTTTGTTGCTTCGATTTAAGATTTTCAACATATGCAAAAATTAGCAAATTTGAATGAAAGCAATTTTCCATTTAAAAAGTGCGGGGTCCTTTAGATTTATTCTAAATTTTTCATAATTAAAATTGAAATTTATATAGCCCAAATAAAAAAGAATCTTTTAATAATAAAAAATGTTTCATTTGACCATAATATTTTTTGAATTTCGTTCCTGTTTATTTGTTATAATTTTTACATTTTACCAACTCCTGATGATGAATTTCAATTATACCGAAACTAGTAGAATATTATATTTTTACTTACCATAATTAAATTTAATCTCTAATTAATCATCATTAAGCACAATATTAATTTCTTGGTAACCCCACCGAATCGCGCGTTAAATGTTCACGAATACCGCGGAGAGTCGAGTCACTAATCACGAATTCACGAACACGACGCGCCTACTCGATGTCGGATTGAAGAATGAAGTGAAAAGTGAAGAAGAATAAAGGAATAACCGAAACGCGGCGCTCTTGATTGTTCGGTGCATCGTGCATCGGAAGTAGGAAGGAGTGGAAACGGTAAAGATCCTTGTGGTGATTTTAATATGGGCACTGTGTATTATGGGGAAGGAGATTGAAATTGTTATAAAAACAGAAACGTTCGTTGGACAAAATTGATGAAAACCATTGAAAACTGTCCAATAATTCAAAAATTCAATGAATAATAAAACTCAAAGTCATAGGTACCACATACATTTATTATACCAGGTTAAACGGGGGGCGATATGTTTAGGTTATAATTTCTACAAGTATTATTTTAAAATTATGAAATATTTCACACATAATGTACTTTTTGATCCCTTCCAGATTTACTATTTACTTTTTTCATTTGTTTTACCATTTTCGATAAATCAAAAGGACAAAAAAATTTAATTTTTGTTTTATTTTGGTTATAATAATTACAATGTTAAATTTGAAGAGACTAAATTATTTTCTAAATTTAGAGTTTTATATTACCTATCGAATGGTATAAATCCCATTTTAATATCTTTAATATTTTTAAATTAATTCAATTTTTTTTTAAACTTATATTAAATTTAAAAAAAAAATTATGAATTCTACAATTTTTTGAATAAAATTTTGAAAAAAATCACAAATATAGAGTTTTTTACTATCAATTTAATGGTATTTTTTTAAATTTGTAATATTAATATTAATCTTAAAAAGAAATAAAACCTTTTTTGAATAATTTTAAAATCAATAAATAATTAATTTCTCATTCAATTTTATTCAAAATGGGAAACAGACCTTTTTTTAGGTTTTTTGAATCAAAATGCATTAATAAAGTTAGTTTAAAAAACTAAAAAAAAAAAAAAAATTGTCAAAAATTCATGGGTAAACCCATTGAATTGTTTAAACTTTTTTCATTTTTTGCTATAACTTTTACAAATACTATGTTAAAATTATGAAATAATTTACACACATAGTACTTTTGGATCCTTTTCGGATATGCTATTTACTTTTTTCATTTATTTTATACTTATTGATAAAACGAAATTACAAAAAAATTATAAAAAAATCTTTATTTTGGTTATAAAAGTTACAATTCTTAATACTAAGAAACTAAAATACATTTTAAATTTAGAGTTTTATTTTATCTTTAGAATGGCGCAAATCCCAGTTCAATAACTTTAATATTGTAGAAGTTATTCAATTTAGTTTAAAATCATAATATAATTTTAAATGCTTCTCAGCTAATTTTTAAAAAAAATCACAATTTTTGTAATAAAATTTTGAAAAAAATTATAATAAAATTAATTATTACAAATTTAAAGATATTTTTTTTTAATTTTTGATATAAAGATTTAACTAAAAAATAATAATTTAATAAGGATAAAATTGCTTAAAAATTAAAATAAAAACTAGCGGCGAAACTATGCAGAACTCGAAAAAAAATTAAAGAAAAAATTTGTAGAAAATTTTATGTTCTACAATTTTCATTTTTTGTAAATTTTCATAAAAATCAATAATTTTGTCTCAAAATCTAAAAAAAGTCGCAAATGTCTATATACATTATTTTTCACGCCCTCTAGCGACGAAACTGTGAGGAATTCAAAAAAACAGTAATGACAAAATGTGTAGAAAATTTTATATTCTACATCTTTCATATCATGTAATTTTTCATAAAAATGCATAATTTTGGTTATTTAAGAAAAATATGAAAAAAAAATTACTTTTTGATAAATCTGGCAACAATGGCAAAAGTTTTTGAAAATTTTAATTATTCGAAATTAAACTATAACGTATAAAAAATATATGTGTAAAACTTTATTGTCATCTTGTTTAGTAATGACGTCATCACTTATAGCAACTGTCACTTCCGGTTGTCCGATTAACTCCAAAATCTATGCAGGTCGTCTCATTGCTACCCTAAATATGTATATAAAATTTCATCTAAATCGGTTCAGCCGTTTAGACGCTATCGTGTTCACAGACACACAGACACACAGACACACACACATACACACACAGACAGACATCATGCTAAAAATGGTATAAATGGATTCAGGTGACCTCAAAACGTAAAGATCCGTTAAAATCTGGGTATGGTCAAAATATCATGATCGCAATACTTTCCTTCTATACAACTCTGTTGTTCGGAAAGTAAAAATTGGATTACAATTTGACAATTAATACAGATCGAAAACTTTCCCGACGAGTATCCACGAATACACTTTTCAGATATTTAATGTTAAAGTTTCTAATTTTGACATTTTTTTTATTGTTCACAGGTGACAGTTGGAGAAATAATTTTGACTGTGATATATTGCATCTGTCATTTTTTGATAGTGACACTTCCGTTTGACAGATATCGTATACAAAAACTAATGGGTTCTTCCACATCCCCAACGACTCATTCATAATTTACTATTTGTTTACACGACAACATTAAACATGGCCAGGTGAGGTGAGAGGAAAGGAGAAATTAGGAGTGGGGATGTTTGGGAGTGAGTATGACGTCACTTTTAAAAGTATATACATAGGCGTAACGGTAAAGGGTAAATTTCTTCGATATGGCGAAAATTAATACTTAAAATTGCAGACAATAAAAAATTAATCTCTTGGTAGGTAGAATGAAAAGGAAATTACTTAAAAAGTAATAATAAAATAGAAAAAATAAAGATTTATTAAAAATTCATCAAAATACTAATTATAGCTAACAGTTAAAAGAAAGAAACTTTTATATTATACAGTAAAATTTCCAATATTTGCTTTAATTAGGTTTGTTTTGGTTTCGTATTTACAACTGTTCGCAAATTATTTGAGAACTGCGCAGAACAAGTTGCGTAGTGGTATATATTTATTAAACCGATTCCGAACTGATTCTAGGAACCGAAAACTAAAACACTAATTAAAATGTTCTTTTTTATTATCTTGCCTCTGTTAAGTTAGTTTATTTTATATTACAAAAATGGAAGAATATTTTATATTTATAGGTTATCCAGCATTTATAGCATAAAATTCTCTCTATTATTTTAGCATATAAAAAAATACTAACTTAATATGGAAACCGGTAAGTTATTCAAAATGTTAATATTTTGGAAAAATACAATTGGTTTAAAAAGCAATGGTTAAATTCCAAAGTATTTGCTTTTTATTTTTGTTTGATAATTTATAAATATATACTTTAATAATTTATAATTATATATTTAAATAGTTTTTAAATATCAGTTTTTGCGCGGTAGTATATTTCACAATCTCAATCACAATACGCATGTGTGCACTGAAAATCCTAAAAATATTCTTATCGTCGACATAAGGTTTGTTTTGGTTCTAACTTAAGAACAGTTCGACCATGCGCATTAAGTTCGGAGTGTTTTGGTTTTATGAAAATCGATTCGGAACCACTCATTACAAATAATTTCGTGTTTTGGTTCGTGTGTAAATTTATTCCAGAACGGTTATCGAACCATACAAACAGTACTTGGTCGACGATAAGAATATTTTTAGGATTTTCAGTGCACACATGCGTATTGTGATTGTGATTATGAAATATACTACCGCGCAAAAACTGATATTTAAAAACTATTTAAATATATAATTATAAATTATTAAAATATATATTTATAAATTATCAAACAAAAATAAAAAGCATATAATTGGGAATTAAATCATTGCTTTTTAAACCAATTGTATTTTTCCAAAATATTAACATTCTGAATAACTTCCCGGTTTCCATATTAAGTTAGTATTTTTTTATATGCTAAAATAATGGAGAATTTTATGCTATAAATGCTGGATAACCTATAAATATAAAATATTCTTCTATTTTTGTAATATAAAATAAACTAACTCAACAGAGGCCAGATAATAAAAAAGAAGATTTTAATTAGTGTTTTAGTTTTCGGTTCGTAGAATCAGTTCGGAATCGGTTTAATAAATATATACCACTACGCAACTTGTTCTGCGCAGTTCTCAAATAATTTGGAAACAGTTTTAAATACGAAACCAAAACAAACCTCAAGTATATACTGTTTGTATGGTTCGATAACCGTTCTGGAATAAATTTACACACGAACCAAAACACAAAATTATTTGTAATGACTGGTTCCGAATCGATTTTCATAAAACCAAAACACTCCGAACTTAAAGCGCATGATCGAACTGTTCTTAAATTAGAACCAAAACAAACCTACTATTAACTAGAATTATCTATACCTAGAGGACATGTAATATCTTAAAAACAACAGTTTAAGTTAGTCTTTAAAAATACCAATAATTACATTCATACAAAAAAATAATAATCTAAGCAAATGGAAATGGTAGAAATGTTCTTCATTCTTTTTGTAGTAACGAAACAAAAAGGAATATATAGTTCATAAATATCAGTTATGCTGTTTAATTGTATAGGCATTTAATTAATGAAAATTCATTATAATATCTTAATATCTTCAACACTGCAGACTATCGAGGAGGAACCATAAAATAAGGGAAACATTTCTTAAAAAATTGATTTTATTCATGAATATATTATAAAATTATGTACATGTGTATATACTTATTTTGATACATTTTACCTTGAAATGGATTCTTGAAAAATTTGTGGTTGCAGTAGTTTTTTTTCTCAAAAACATGTACGAACGCCCATGGTTCAGAAATATAACCTTAAATAAACTTACTTGTAAAACGATAAAACTTGATTTAAATAGTCCAATTTTTTGCTCACTTGGCCTGTTTAACCATATTTATCTAACGTAAGTCTCTAAATCACTAATGAACTCCAAAAACACTAATTATTCGATAATTCCAAAGGACATATAATGACATATAGTGTAAGATGGCCTTAATATTTTACTATTAAACTTATAAATCTGACATTTTGAATGAAACCCTAGTGCGCGCAGTTGCCAAATGGGAAATTAAATTATATATGAATTGAGAAACTAAACTATAAATAGTAATGTATTACTGTTATGGATTATTAAATTTGTCACTGTTAGCATCGATTTAAAAATTAAACTTTTATAAATTTAAAACAATCATTTAAGCGACTTAAAGAGTCTTTCTGATCCTTTATTGAAATATACTTTAGTAAATACTCAAATTTAAAAATAAGTTTGGCAACAATGAACGATCATTGTGACTTTATACCTCTCGGTGGTTTAGACTGTGAGGTATTGTTGGCGTCCAGAATTTTGTAAACAATGATATCTCTATTTTTATTTATCTATGGGTTCTTCCGACATGTAACCAAAACCCATATACCAAATTTCAGCTTAATCAGATTAAACGCCTGGCTTATATCGTGGAAGAATACACACAGACAGACAGACAAGCAGACAGACAGACAAACAAACAGATATACTTTCATCTGGAAATGGTATTAATCATCTCAGGTGACCTCAAAATGGATAATTCCATCTTTATCTCGAAATTTGTTTTTAGCTCGTTCAAACTTTCTTGGAGGTGGGTCGGGAAAGTAAAAATCAAACAAATTAATCAAAATTTTTAAAAAAAAAATTACTAACACATTTAAAACTCCAGCTTGGACTCATATTAACAATGCATCACATCGAAGTGCATCCTACGATGCACTAATAATAGTTATTTGTTTAACTAGGCAGATAAGTAACAGATTTACTGCTGTGTGAAATATATAATTTTTTCTCCGATTGTTTATACAGTGTGATTAAAAAAAAATCAAATTAAAATGAAAACTTTTTTATAACGGATACAACTCACAATTTTTAATATTTTTACTGATCGTATATTATAAGTAATAATTAAATCGTATTTTTTAATTATTATTGTCGATTAGACTTTAAATTGTATACATAATAATATCTGCCGAAAAATAAGACACCACTGTTACATTCAATTTGCTTTAATTTTCTTTATCAATTGATTGTCCATGAGGTGGATTCCATGTGCCTGCTTAAATCACATTACCATTGCCGTTGCTAAGTAAAGTCTGGGTTTTTATGTACCTTTTCTGAATTGTTTAGATGAAAATCGCCATTTTTTATCCGTTTCTAAAGATTAAGTTGTTTGGAGAAGAGATTAATCTGTGTTTAGAGATATAAAATTTTTTTTTTAATGCCTGGGCATTAAAAATTACTGCCTGGGCAGTAAAAGTGTTACTTATATTGTTGAAAATGAACAATTAAACATAAGTATTTTGTATCCTTAGGTTTAAGTTAGCATTGTTGATTATGTCAAATGTAAGTTGTCAGTTGTCGTTAAGTAGTTGAAACATAAAATGTAAATGTACCTGTTGTTCCTGTTGAATTAAATAAATTACTCGTCATCGGTGCTTTTATTGAGTAATTTATCAGGTTATGTTCCCAGCAGTCACTAGTTGATGTCGAGGAAAAATACAGGAATAAAATTTACTACGAAATCTTCATTTGTAAGAATTGGGAAATACTTTACAACTAAAATGTCGTCCAAAGACCTATCCGAAAAATTTGGAATTGTTCAATTTAATGGAAAAGGGTATGATCACTGGAAATTTCGTATGGAAATCATGTTGGATAAGCAAAATGTTATTAAGTGTATTAAAGAAGAAAATTCAACGCTAAACGATGAATTTACTAAAAATGACAAGAAGTGCAAATCATTGATAATACAGTGCATAGCAGACACTCAATTACAATATGTAAAAGATAAAGTTAGTGCTTTTCAAATGTGGCAAGCTTTGGAAAAGATTTTTCAAAGAAAATTTGTAGCTTCACAGTTGTATTTAAGGAAAAAGCTTCTGACCATGAAGCTAAATGAAGATGAAAATCTTGAAAGTTACTATGTTAAATTTGAAGAAATAGTAAGAGAATTAAAATCTGTTGGTGCAAAGCTAGAGGAAACTGATATAGTCTGTCATCTATTACTGTCATTACCGAAAAGCTATGATGCTATTGTAACAGCTCTTGAAACTGTGGATCCTGATAAGTTAACGTTGGAATTTGTCAAAGGAAAATTGTTAGATCATGAGATGAAAAGAAATCATGATAAGTTTGAGTCTCCGAATTCAGCAGCATTTTTTAATGATTCAAAAAAAGATTATGGAAGTTCCAAGAAATCAGGGTCATCTGGAAATTTCAAACAATTCAAATGCCATCATTGCGGAAAAAAAGGCCATACAAAATCAGAATGCTGGTTCCGAAGGCAGGCAAATGAAGCAGACAATCATTTATCTGATGAAGAGCATGTTGCTTTTCCTGTTGTAAGTGAAAGTAATCGTGAAGTAGAAGCTGCAGGTAAGGTGATATGGTATATAGACTCTGCAGCAACTGATCATTTAGTAAATAATCTAGATCTTTTTGACAGTGTTGAGGATTTAAAAACTCCTATAAAAATATATGTTGCAAAATCAAAAGAATTTCTAAGTGCCACAAAGATAGGTAGTATTTGTGTAGTCTTGAAAGATTCTAAAATTCATAAAACAGCAGAAATTAAAAATGTCTTATTTGTTAATGACTTACGTCATAATTTACTGTCTGTTCAGTGTTTAGTTAAACAAGGGTTAAAAGTTATATTTGAAAAAGATAGGGCAGAAATACAAAGAAATTCAGTATTATTAGATATTGGAAACAAAATAAATAACCTGTTCAAAATTGAATTTGAAATTTTAAAAAAATGTGAGGCAAACTTTTGTTCCGATATTGAGATGTGGCACATAAGATTAGGTCATTTAGGATATGATAATGTAAAAAAATTGTTAAATAATGACATGGTAAAAGACATGAAATGTAGAGGTAAATCTGATAAAAGAAAAAAATGTGAAATTTGTATAGAAAGTAAAATTACTAGATTGCCATTTACTAAGAGCTCTGTCAAACAAGCAAAGAGACCCTTAGAAATTGTACATAGTGATGTGTGTGGACCAATTACCCCCACAAGCTATGATAATAAAAAATATTTTGTTACCTTCTTGGATGAGTTTACACATTTTACAATTGTTTATTTAATGGAACAAAAATCTGATGTTTTTGAGTGTTTTAAAAAATATGAAGCATTTGTATCAGCTAAGTTTTCTCTTACAATTTCATGTTTGGTTTGTGACAATGGTAAGGAATATTTAAATAATAATATTGTAAGTTTTTGCACAACCAAAGGTATTAAAATTCGAAACGCGATACCATATACACCTCAGTTAAATGGTACTGAAGAGAGGGTTAATCGTACTCTTTTAGATAAGTCGAGAGCTATGATATTGCAGTCTAAATTGAATAAAGAGTTTTGGGGCGAGGCAATACTTTGTGCAACATACTTATTAAATAGGAGCCCCACAGTGGCTTTAAATAATAAAACTCCAGCTGAAATGTTTTTGTACAAAAAACCTAGTTTAGAATATTTAAAAGTTTTTGGCTGTTTAGCTTTTGTTAAAATACCAAAAGAAAAAGTAAATAGTAAATTTGATTCTAGGGCAGAGGCCATGATAATGTTAGGTTATACTCATAACGGATACAGATTGTGGGATCCTAAAAGAAATAAAATAATTAATGCAATAGATGTTCAATTCTTTGAAAACAAAACCATTCAGGACCTGGCGTTAAATATATATACTGTACCTGAAGAACATGGAGAAACAAAAGAACAAATAGAACACTTGGAACCAGAACCTCTCCAAAGGGAAGAAGGAAACACAGCAGAAGAAAATGAGTTAAGGAAAAGCACCAGGGTGAAAAAGCAACCAATGAGATTTCAAGATTATGAACTGGATCCTGACCACTTGGCGATGAGTGCTGAATCATTTGTTGATGATATTGCGACGACACTTCGGTCGTTGCGGGTCACTTTGGCGCCTCAGTCCAGGTTTCGGTTTGCCTCGGGCGCCACCTTCCGTTTAGAGTGTGAAGGCCACTGCACGGGCAGCGTCAGTGGAGAAAGAAATACTCCAGGGGTCGTTATGGTATCGACCAAAATCACTGGCGGCCAGAAGGGCGGTCTTTACTTGCCCTGCTGGGTTTGACTACCTGGGTATTAGCTGCCGGGATGTTAAACTCGAAAACAAATATTAATAAATCAAAACTTTTATTTATTACCAAAATCCGGCGGAGAAAAGGTGTGTAACGGACGATTGGCTTGGCGGCGTGGTGTAGTCGGACTGACGGTTCTGGACTCCGGATGCAACTGAAGTTGGCTTCAACTTGACCTGTCTCTAAAGGTCGACGGACTGCACTGCTGTTCCAATTGGGACGGCCACAGCAAGTCTGTTCGGGCTGTCTCTGCAGCTCCCGACAACGGTTTGAATTGCCCTACTCGATACGAACTTCGGCATCTAAGAAGCAGAGACGAGAGTGTCTCCATCTGCCTGGCGACGGTTCAACTGGTACGACTGGTCTTTTATTCACAATTTTAATTTAATTTTACTCCAGTGCCGTGCGCGATTTAATTTATATATTTTAAATAATACGGAAAAAAGTAACTTTGTTACAATATTCCAAAAAGTTTGGAAGAAGCAAAACAAAGAAATGATTATAAATTTTTTAAAGAGGCGGTTTTAGAGGAAATGACTGCATTAGAAAGAAACAATACATGGTCACTAGTAGAAAAGCCAGAAAATGCTTCATTAATAGATAGCAAATGGGTATTTCGCGTATAAGAAAAGATCAAACAGGAAATATTCAAAAATATAAGGCAAGGTTAATAGCTCGTGGTTTTATGCAGAAAGAAGGACTGGACTATGATGAGACATGGGCACCTGTTGCTAGGCGTACAACATTAAGAATCCTTTTAGCAGTAATAAATAAAGAAAATCTTCATGTACAACAAATGGATGTGAAATCAGCTTTTCTTCATGGTACTCTGAATGAGAATATATATATATATATGAGTCAACCTGAGGGATTAAATCATGACAAAAGGTTAGTATGCAAATTAAACAAAGCATTGTATGAGTTAAAACAATCTCCCAATTGTTGGAACAGAGAATTTAATAACTTCATTTTTGAAATTGGATTAATCAGGTCAGAAAATGATCCTTGTCTGTATTTTAATCATAATAATAATATTCAAATTTATTTGTTACTTTATGTGGATGATATCATTATTGCCAGTAATAGTAAAATTGAGATACAAAATTTAAAACAAAAACTAAAAAACAAATTTGAAATGCAAGACCTTGGAGATTTAAGTCAATTTTTAGGAATTAATATAAGAAAATCTTCAGAAGGACTTTATTTAAACCAAAAAGATTATCTCCAAAATGTTTTGATTAAATTTAGAATGCAAGATTGCAATGGGTCAAAAATCCCTATGAACACAGTTTTAAATGAAGCTAAATGTGAAGTAAAAAAACCCATTCGTGAATTAGTGGGTTGTTTAATGTATGCAACTTTAGTTACACGTCCTGATCTAAGTGCGTCTGTTAACTATTGCAGTAGAAATCAAAATAATCCAACTGAAGAGTTGTGGAATTTGTTAAAAGGTACATAAAAAGTACAATTAATTTTGAATTATTTTTTAATAACACAGTATCGATCAGATTAGAAGGATATGCTGATTCAGATTGGGTAGGGGATGAGACTGACCGGAAGTCTACTACAGGTTTTTTGTTTCTCCATCGGCGCGTGCTGCTAATTTCATCTGCGTGAGTTATGACCTACATTAAATAATATACTATTATCATTTTAAGTAAAATAATGTGGTAATTAAACTTATATTTTCAGTTTGTATTACATTATTTTAATTTTATTGGTAAAAAAATATTCATGCATTATACTTTAAAACGCGACTGCAAAAGTGGGGGCCCGAGTGATCATGGAGTCAGTGCCATTAATAGAATGTGGAGACCACTGTATACGTTACCTAAATCCTAAATTATTTATTAATTTTAATCCCGTGGGAAATATTCCGTATTTTCGGAAACCGAATCAAAATAGTAAACATAATCGTTCAGCTGTGGCTAGTGCGAAAACAGAAGCGACCGTTTGGACCAGGTGTGCACGTGCCAGGCCACGAGACTCATATTCACATTCACATTATCCCTGTTAGAATTTAGAAAATAGGCGTCGCACCAGAGGGTTTCCTAATTTAAACATTTTTTTTACGTATTGATAAATGTTTTTGGAATTTCGATAAACAATTCAAAATTGTAAAAGTATTAATAACAAGATATTCGAAATAATTCTCCATTATTATTTAAAAAATTTTCTTTTTAGTTGAAAAACTAAACTAGCTATTTTTGCTTAGTAAATTGTGAATAATTTCAATGTGACTAATTATGAGTATACTTTTAAAAACAGAATAAATCATAGTGTCAAATGATTCAGACGTTTATTAATATTATATTTCAAACGAATCAATAATTCCTTACGAATTTTTTTCCACTTCTTCCCCCTTTTTTTGCTTACTTTTTTTTGTTTGTATTTACCAATCATATAATCTTGATTTTATGTCCATTATTTGTGATTACCTACCCCCATTGGAAGATTGTACTACCACTGAATGACTGAATGATAATACGAGCTGGGGTTTACCCTATTTAAATGTGTGAGGGTTGCAGCTGTCTTCGTACCCATATGGAACAAAGTAACGGTTGGATGAACCAGACTTTTTATCTGTGCCAAGAATATTATTTATTTAATCAATAATAATTGTCTTTTATAAATTAAAAATGTATAATTTTCTTATCAACTTTATATTTCTTCCTTGTAGCATTATTTATTTTAAAAATTATATTTATTTTGATTATAACAATTACAATTTTAAATTCGAAGAAGTTTTATATTATATTTTGAATGGTGCAAATTCCGTTTTAATATCTTCATTATTTTAAAATTTATTTAATTTAGTTTAAATTCGTAATAAAATTCGAAACAGTTCTCGAATTATCGCTGTAACAGACGGACAGACAGACAGACAGACGGACGGATATTGTAAAGTCAATAAGTACCTTCGCCTACTTAATAAACATTCTTCTACTAAGAACTCACATGTGCTTCGCTCGGCCAAAACTAAAGTTAAGATATAAAACGATAATCTAGTCGAGAAGTGAGTTTTCTGCGAAAAATAGTTAGAAAGGTAAGAAAAATATGAGCGATGGTTCATTCGACGCGGATTGCAATTCTGATTCGATTGTTTTCTGCAAATAAAGATTGTTATTGTTATTAACCAAAAAACTCAAAAACTATACAAAATAGCGGGAATTGCAAAAAAGATCCTTAAAGAGGAGGAAATTTCCAAAAAAAAAACTTCCAACTCCCGGATCTCTAGCTCTAACATTTATAATTTTAATTTGTTGCTGAAAATAGAGCCCCGCGCGACCGTTTAGGGATGAGTACACTGCCTCAATAGTGAGTATCGCATCTAAAATAATTTTTTTTAAGCACTAAATATTGATTTAAAAATTTGAAAAAATTGTGGTATCATTTCAATATTTGAAGAAAGAAAGTCCCGTTGGAAAAAAAATTTTAAATGCATTTTTCATAAAGCTAGTCAATTGTTAATTAACTATTTTCTTTCATACCTCTGTCTTCATTAAAAGCTGGATAATTGTTTAAATAATCACCCTAAAAATTTTTCGCCTCTTTGAGTTTTTCCTATGAGTGTACTCAATAAGATGACGCTATAAAATTATTTAAAATTTGAAGAAAAGAAACGCAGATTTGTACTCTTTAAGTGTGTAATGGAATTAAAATTGGAAATATTATTGTCAAGCGCTTTCAGCTGGTTAACCAGCCATCTTCAGGACAGCTAAAATAAACATGGAGAAGTAAAGTTAACAAAAAGTAATTAACAATTTAGTCAAAATTTTTATAGAAGAGTAAAGTAAAGTAAAGTAACTTTTGGTTACCTTCATTATTTAAAATTTGTTTATATTGTTTGTAACGAGTTAACAAAAAATGAAAAATCCTAAAATTATTGTTCAAATTTTTTTTTCATATCTTATGCTATATGGGTAAATTTTTTTAACGTTATTTGTTTATAAATTGTTTATAATCAAATAGTTAACTTTAATATTTTTGAATTTTTTTTTACCATTCCATTGTTTTAGAGTCAATGATGATTTTTAAAAAAAAAATTGTTTCTCAAAAAATTGTTTGTATTATACATTTTCATGGAAATTAAATTTTTTAGAGTTTTTCTTCCTATTTTTTTTTAATTTTTCCCATCTTTCAATATTTTTTCCGTCTTTTTTTTGTTTTTTTCCAGTTTTTTTCGATTTTTTCCGGTTTCATTTTATTTATTTTTTATTTTTTCTAATTTACTCGCGTTTTTCGACCTCTTCCGATATTATCCGTTTTTTTTTCATTGGTTCCAGATTTTTACAGTTTTTTTTTTGGGGTTTTTTTTGTCTTTTATTAAGATTTTTCACGATTTTTTATGTTGTTTTACGATTATTTAGCATTATTTCCGAAATTTTACTAATTTTTTACGATTTTTTTAAGATTCTTTACATTTTTAAATTTTACGACTTTTTGCCTGATTTCACACTTTTTTTACATTTTTCACATTTATTTACGAATTTTTACGACTTTTTATGATTTTTTCCATTTTTTTCCCTTTTATTTCCATTTTTTCCAGCGTTTTCCAGTTTTTTACGTTTTCCACGATTTTTTACGATTTTTTATAATGTTTTACGTTTATTTAGCATTATTTATGAACTTTTACTACTTTTTACGGTTTTTTTACGATTTTTTGCAATCTTTAACCTTTTTACCTTTTTTTACGATTCTTTACGTTTTTTTTCTATCTCTCTCAATTTTTTAAGTTATTTACGAAATTTTACGACTTTTTGTCTGTTTTTACATTTTTTTTTAGGTTTTTTACATTTATTTATGAATTTTTACGATTTTTCACGATTTTTTCCCTTTTTCAATTTTTTAAATTATTTACGAAATTTTACAGCTTTTTTCCTGTTTTTTACGATTTTTTACGATTTTTTTCCCTTTTTCAATTTTTTAAATTATTTACGAGATTTTACAGCTTTTTTCCTGTTTTTTACGATTTTTTACAATTTTTTACCTTTTTTACCATTTTTTACGTTTTTTTTTTACGTTTTTTTACGACTTTCTCAATTGTTTGTCGTTTACAAAATTTTACGACTTTTTGCCTGTTTTTTTACGATTTTTTTACGTCTTTTTATGATTTTTTTCGATTTAATTTTAATTTTTTTGATTTCTTTCGATTTTCTGTAATTTACTCGCGTTTTTCGATCTTTCCCGATATTGTTTCTTTTTTCCATTTGATCCAGATTTTTCCAGTTTTTTTTTTTTTTTACGGTTTTTTACGATTTTCCATGATTTTTTATAATGTTTTACGATTATTTGGCATTATTTACGAAATTTTACGATTTTTTACAATTTTTTTACAATTTTGTACCTTTTTACCATTTTTTACATTTTTTTTCTCTTTTCTATTTATTCTCAATTTTTTAAGTTATTTACGAAATTTTACAACTTTTTACCATTCTTGAATATTTAAATTGATTAACAAAGTTTATTATTATTATTGTTTTTTACAATTTTTTTACGTTTTTTTATAATTTTTTACAATTTTTTTATGATTTTTTCGATTTAATTTTATTTTATTTATTTTTTTTTTTCGATTTTTTCTAATTTACTCGCTTTTTTCGATCTTCCCCGATATCCTTTTTCTCCCTTTGTTCCAGATTTTTCCAGTTTCTTTTCGGATTAACGGTTTATTAAGATTTTTCACGATTTTTTACGATTTTTTATGATGTTTTACGATTATTTAGCATTATTTATGAAATTTCACAACTTTTTACCAGTTTTTAACGATTTTTACTTTTTTGTACCATTTTTTACGATTAATAATAATATAATAATAATAATATTCTTTATTAATCCATTAAGACATTCAAGAATGTATTGGACAGGTCACAGTCATCGGAGAAGAATTAAAAACATTACAATAAAAAATTACAATAAATTCCTACTTTTTAAAACAAGCACGAAACAAAATAAAAACAATTAAAATCACAGATATAATAAAAATAGTAAAAATTTTTAAAAAATAGTCAAAATCTTTTAAAAAAAATGCACACATTAGAAATAGTTTAAAATTTCAATAATTATAATAAAAATAATATTACTATAATAAAAAATTGTCCTGGAAATATTCATCAACACTGTAGTAGGCTTTACTTGTTGGGATTTTTCACGTTTTTTTTTTAACGTTTTTTACGATTTTTTTATGATTTTTTCCATTTTTTCTTTCTCAATTTTTTAAATTATTTACGAAATGTTACAACTTTTAGCCTGTTTTTACAATTTTTTTACAGTTTTTTATTATTTTTTTACGATTTTTCACAATTTTTCACAATTTTTCACGATTTTTTCGATTATTTTCCTATCTTTCTCAATATTTTAAAATCCGTAAAAAATCGTAAAAAATTATAAAAAATCGTACAAATTCGTAAAAAACCGTAAAAATTTGCGAATTAAATTTATAAAAATTACCACATGAAAAAAAATCTAATTACCTCTTTCGATATTTTTAAAAATGGTGGAGATATAATTTTTTTTGATATTTCAACCCCCTCTAGTTTCACCCCCGTAGGTCGGATAAAAAAAAGTTTTATACAAATTAATTTTATAATAATAATTAGAATATGAAAAAAGTGTAAAGACTTGATACAATATTTTCAAAAATGCTGATATGAATTTTTTGAAATTTCAACCCCCTCCAGTTTCACCCATGAAGGTCAAATCGAAAAAAAGTTTTAAACGGATTAATTTTCTAATAATTAGGATATGAAAAATGTCTCATGACTTGTTTCGATATTTTCAAAAATAGCGGAGATATGAATTTTTGAAATTTCAACCCCCTCCAGTTCCACTCATGAAAGTCAAATCGAAAAAAGTTTTAAACGAATTAATTTTCTAATAATTAGAACATGAAAAAAGTCTTATGACCTGTTTCAATATTTTCAAAAATAGTGGAGATATTAATTTTTTGAAATTTCAACCCCCTCCAGTTCCACCCATGAAGGTCAAATCGAAAAAAAGTTTTAAACGAATTAATTTTCTAATAATTAGGACATGAAAAATGTCTTATGACCTGTTTCGATATTTTTAAAAATAGCGGAGATATTAATTTTTTGAAATTTCAACCCCCTTCAGTTCCACCCATGAAGGTCAAATCGAAAAAAAGTTTTAAACGAATTAATTTTCTAATAATTAGGACATGAAAAATGTCTTATGACCTGTTTCGATATTTTTAAAAATAGCGGAGATATTAATTTTTTGAAATTTCAACCCCCTCCAGTTCCACCCATGAAGGTCAAATCGAAAAAAAGTTTTAAACGAATTAATTTTCTAATAATTAGGACATGAAAAATGTCTTATGACCTGTTTCGATATTTTTAAAAATAGCGGAGATATTAATTTTTTGAAATTTCAACCCCCTCCAGTTCCACCCATGAAGGTCAAATCGAAAAAAGTTTTAAACGAATTAATTTTCTAATAATTAGGACATGAAAAATGTCTTATGACCTGTTTCGATATTTTTAAAAATAGCGGAGATATTAATTTTTTGAAATTTCAACCCCCTCCAGTTCCACCCATGAAGGTCAAATCGAAAAAAGTTTTAAACGAATTAATTTTCTAATAATTAGGACATGAAATGACACCCATCCATCTAGACTGACCTACATGAAAATTTTTTTCACCTAATCATGTTGTGGGTTTCTCAAAACGTCGAGAAAAGTCATTTTAAGCAAAAAAACATTTTCAAATTTTTCCATGAATTTAATACTTTCGGTCCGGACCGAAGTAATTCAAATCGCTCCTTCCGGTTATTAAATAGATAAGACTATAATAATAGATATAGAAGTAGAAAAAACAATTTTTCAGGGTACCTACAGTATATTTTATTTTTTTCGATTATGATATATGACAATTATTATAAATTATTATATTTTTTTATCTTGAGTCAAACTAGCATTTTTATGGACGTATTAAAACCACTCAATGATAAAATTCTTTATTGGCTAATAATTTTCATTGTATCATTTAAAAAAGGAAAATAGTTGAATAGTGACTAACTAACTAACTAACTAAAGTCATCTGGTGTAGGTAATATAAGAATGGAACTCACTAATACGGAAAAATAGATCAAATTAGTCACTTTATATATAGTTTATTTTAGAATGTTCATTGTTATGTCAAGTTCTTTGTTAAACTTGTTATCTTGTTATTATTACATACTTTTATCGTTTGATTAACGATATTAAATTTTTTTAGTACCCATAACAACTTCCTGGCCTAATATTTTTTAAATAGAATGAATCACAACGAACAAAAAAATATTTTTAATGTAAATTTCCTTTTATTTTATAATCCTTTTGAGTTATTTTTGCAAAAAAATCTTCCTATGCAATAAAAAATTACTCTTGAAAAATAAAGAATTTCATAAATAAGGAATTTTTTAAAAAATTAATGGCAACTATTTTGAATCTCTGATTCAGTGATTTCTTTAGAATTGAATGATTAATCTGCATATTTTTTATTCAAGGATACTTTGATGACGCGGCTTTGGTAAAGAATTATAAACGCAATTTGTTGTTTAATTTTTACTTTTTATTTATTTTATCGTAGCTAGTGGAATTTCATTCATAAAATTTTTTGATATACAGAACGAAAAATAACGGTTTTTCATTAATTTAATTAACCATTTATCGATATATTTAAATTAATACTAAACGTTATCAATGTTTTATAGTTTTTTAATTAGGTACTTTATAAAAAATTAATTTAATTAATTAAAAGTTATTGGGACTAAATAACATTTGTACTTTCTGAAGCCAACAAAGTTATATAGAAAAAAAGTATTATTAATCATATTTTTTGAGCATACCCAGATTTTAACGTATCTTTACATTTTGAGGTGACCTGAATCCATTTATACCATTTTTAGCATGATGTCTAAACTGCTGAACCGATTTAGATGAAATTTTATATACATATTGAGGGTAGCAAGGAGACGACCCTATAGTTTATTTTCGTATCATTAAAATTTTCAAAATTTTTGCCATTGTTGTCAGATTTATAAAAGTTAATTTTTTTCATATTTTTTTTTAAATTGCCAAAATTGTATTAATGTAGCAGATAATTTCACTCTTCATAAAAGTTTCTAAATACAATAAGTTTTATAAAATTGGAAAATAAATATTAACAATATACAGGATGATGTCAAAAATGAGTAAATTATGATTATGAGATTATTTTTATTTTCAAACACCCTGTATTAATTTGACAGGAAATTCCACTCTAAATAAAAGTTTATAAATTCAATAAAATTTATAAAATTGGAAAATAACTTTTAAAAATATACAGGATGATGTCAAAAATAAGTAAATTATGATTATGACATTATTTTGATTTTTACACACCCTGTATTAATTTGACAGGAAATTTCACTCTGAATAAAAGTTTCTAAATTCAATAATCTTTATAAAATTGGAAAATAAATTTTAAAAATATACAGGATGATATCAAAAATGAGTAAATTATGATTATGAAATAACACTTTATTTTTACACACCCTGTATTAATTTGACAGGAAATTTCAATTTTAATAAAAGTTTCTAAATTCAATAAGATTTATAAAATTGGAAAATAATTTTTAAAAATATACAGGATGATGTCAAAAATGAGTAAATTTTGATTATTAAATTATTTTTATTTTCAGGCACCCTGTATTAATTTGACAGGAAATTTTACTCTTAATAAAAATTTATAAATTCAATAAGCTTTATAAAATTGGAAAATAAATATTAAAAATGTACAGGATGACGTCAAAATTGAGTAAATTATGATTATGAAATAACACTTTATTTTTACACACCCTGTATTAATTTGACAGGAAATTTCACTCTTAAAAAAAGTTTATAAATTCAATAAGCTTTATAAAATTGGAAAATAAATATTAAAAATATACAGGATGATGTCAAAAATGAGTAAATTATGATTATGTAATAAATCTTTATTTTTACACACCCTGTATTAATTTTTACAGACCTAGTATTAATTTGACAGGTAATTTCACTCTTAATAAAATTTTCTAAATTCAATAAGCTTTATAAAATTGGAAAAAAAATACTAAAAATATACAGGATGATGTCAAAAATGAGTAAATTATGGTTATGAAATTATTTTAATTGTTACACACCCTGTATTAATTTGATATTAAATTTCACTCTCAATAAAAGTTTATAAATTCAATAACCTTTATAAAATTGGAAAATAAATATTAAAAATATACAGGATGATCTCAAATTTGAGTAAATTCTGATTATGAAATTTTTTTTTACACACCCTGTATTAATTTGACAGGAAATTTCACTCTGAATAAAAATTTATAAATTCAATAAGATTTATAAGATTGGAAAATAAATTTTAAAAATATACAGGATGATGTCAAAAATGAGTAAATTATGATTATGAAATAACACTTTATTTTTACACACCCTGTATTAATTTGACAGGAAATTTCACTCTTAATAAAAATTTATAAATTCAATAAGCTTTATAAAATTGGAAAATAAATATTAAAAATGTACAGGATGATGTCAAAATTGAATAAATTATGATTATGAAATAACACTTTATTTTTACACACCCTGTATTAATTTGACAGGAAATTTCACTCTTAATAAAAATTTATAAATTCAATAAGCTTTATAAAATTGGAAAATAAATACTAAAAATATACAGGATGATGTCAAAAATGAGTAAATTATGGTTATGAAATTATTTTAATTGTTACACACCCTGTATTAATTTGATAGGAAATTTCACTCTTAATAAAAGTTTATAAATTCAATAACCTTTATAAAATTGGAAAATAAATATTAAAAATATACAGGATGATCTCAAATTTGAGTAAATTCTGATTATGAAATTTTTTTTTACACACCCTGTATTAATTTGACAGGAAATTTCACTCTGAATAAAAATTTATAAATTCAATAAGATTTATAAGATTGGAAAATAAATTTTAAAAATATACAGGATGATGTCAAAAATGAGTAAATTATGATTATGAAATAACACTTTATTTTTACACACCCTGTATTAATTTGACAGGAAATTTCACTCTTAATAAAAATTTATAAATTCAATAAGCTTTATAAAATTGGAAAATAAATATTAAAAATGTACAGGATGATGTCAAAATTGAATAAATTATGATTATGAAATAACACTTTATTTTTACACACCCTGTATTAATTTGACAGGAAATTTCACTCTTAATAAAAATTTATAAATTCAATAAGCTTTATAAAATTGGAAAATAAATACTAAAAATATACAGGATGATGTCAAAAATGAGTAAATTATGGTTATGAAATTATTTTAATTTTTACACACCCTGTATGAATTTGATAGGAAATTTCACACTTAATAAAAGTTTCTAAATTTAATAAACTTTATAAAATTGGAAAATAAATATTAAAAATATACAGGATGATGTCAAAAATGAGTAAATTATGATTATTAAATTATTTTTATTTTCAGGCACCCTGTATTAATTTGACAGGAAATTTCACTTTTAATAAAAGTTTCTAAATTCAATAAGCTTTATAAAATTGGAAAATAAATTTAAAAAATATACAGGGTGATGACGAAAATGAGTAAATTATGATTATCAAATTATTTTTATTTTTAAACACCCTGTATTAATTTAACAGACAATTTCACTCTGAATAAAAGTTTCTAAATTCAATAAGATTTATAAAATTCTAAAATAAATATTAAAAATATACAGGATGATGTCAAAAACGAGTAAATTATGAATATGAAATTGTTTTAATTTTTACACACCCTGTATTAATTTGACAGGAAATTTCCCTCGAAATAAAAGTTTTTAAATTCAATAAGCTTTATAAAATTGGAAAATAAATAATAAAAATATACAGTATGATGTGTTTTTTTTTTCAATTAACAATTTGACTAAAACAAGTTGAATATTTTAACCATTGTTACTCCATGTATATAATTTAATATTTTGTTCATTATAACATAATTAAGTTTATGTACCCATATTCTCCTTCCCTCCCTTATATTTATGCTCACTCCCTATTAATGATATATTTACTATTTTAAACCTATTTTTTATAACTTTGATACGCCACACTTCTTGTGGGACAACCTGTATATTTTAATATAATTTTAAAATGTAGCCATTATCAACCCACATATCCGTAAGATGAATAAACAAAATTTTCAAAATATTAATGGTTTATAGCAACGGACCGTCGCGTCTACCGTGACTCACCCTGTATATGTACCAAATTTATAAAAAAATCGTCCCGGGGCCATGCAATAAGAAAAATGCCTGGTTCTTTATACTAAATTTGTCCTAAGTATTTTGCGTCACACATTTTCATAATAATCTACAATTTGTTTATTAATTTACCCAATCAAACTCAACGTAAGCACATTTCTAATTAATTTCTTATTATTATTATTATTATTTTTCAATTGGCGCCCAACGTTGGATAAAATAATAATGGTTGATTATTTTTTAACATTTATATTTAAATATTTTAAATTAATTTACTTTGATTATTTATTTCATAACTTGTCATTGGTATCACCCTGTAAATAGTGGCATAGGGTGAGACACGTGCTGACTGTTTAGTGATGTACCGACCGAAATGTTGCGGTTGGATGATTTGTCTGTTAAGCTCCGGCCAGACGCTCATACTTTCCTTCGAGCCTGGTTTGCACAAACAGTTTGTGCAAACTGACTGAACACTGTACGGGTGGCCACACGGTACAACCAGTTTGCGCAAACTTCAGTTTACAACATTGTCGTTATATTTATTCACATGTAAATTTAATTGCAATTTTAAATTAAATCACTAATAAATCCTTATATCTTGACCTCTCTTCTATTTTCTTCTAATTACTACCATTCAAATTAAATTTCCCAACTTGATTTCCTTTTTCTATAAATTTTCTATTATCCAATTACCGCATTTATGCAATTTTTACCCTTCAGTCATCCAGTTAACTTCTTATGATTACCCCTATACCATAAATCTTCTTTTATTTTGAAAATTTTAATGTGCTTTTTTTGAAATAAAAAATTATGCTATTTCAATTGGTAAATATTGTCTTGATATAGTTTTACTTTACATATTGGTATATAAATACTTTTAATTAGTTGGTATACATTTTTTTTCAACTGTTTTTTTTAATTAAAAAATTTTCTTACTTGATTAATCATAAAGAAAATTCAAATGTTGCAAAATTACTATTACTTAAATTTTCTATTAAAATCATTCCAACTTTTTTTTTATTTTCATAATGATATATGTGCCAAAAATAAAAATAAGATTCTTCATATTCCACACTTGTTGATTTAAAATAAATTATATGCCAATTATAATCAATAAATTCTTAAAAATCACACTTTTTAACAACAAACTCTGTTCATAAAATTCAAACAACATAAAATTATTCATGCTATGAAACTTTTTAACAATTAACTTATAAAAAAATTCATTCAAATTATTTTATTACAAGATATATATAGTTCCGAATGATATAAATTTTCAATAAAAGTGCGGCGGCATGTTTGATGTGTGGCTACACGTTCATGCAAAACCGTACAAACCAGAGTTTGCACAAACTAAATCTTTAGCAGAGCGACGATTCGGAGAGTCGTACTTTTTGGCATGTACGGTATACAGTTTTGCCGGCTACACGTAGAGACTTAACTGTGCAAACGGTTTGCGCAAACCAGGCTCGAAGGAAAGTATGTACGTCTGGCCGGAGCTTTAACTGATGTTTTTTTCTTGATCAACCACCATAAAAAAATGTCCTAAAACATTTAATTTTAAAAACTAAATGTTTCACATTACCCAATATATTTTTCCGAAAAAGAGAAAACGCCACGAAAATATTTTTAGAACAAATATAATAAAATAGTTGCATTAAAAAAAAAACTAATACAAGTTTTTTTTTTTATTTTAATAATGTCACAATAAAAAATATACGGAGCATATTAATTATTTATCTAATATAAATGATTCATAAATTTTACAATTTTCAAAATTTTTCAAATTTTCGAATAATTTTTTAATATTTTTTGAAACTTTTGACATTTTTGAAATGTTTAATTGAATTATTTGAAATAATTATAACTTATGGAATTTTCGATATATTAAAAATTTTTGAATATATTTTCACTTTTGAAATTTTCGAAAAAAATTGCAAAATTTCAAATTTGTTGAAATTTTTGACATATCTTTGAAATTTTCTAATAATCTTTTAATGTTTCTTGAAACTTTTGACATTTTTGAAATGTTTTAAATTCTTGAAATTTTTGAAATATTTTTAATTAGACGAATAATTTTATGTCGATATATTTTAGAAATTTTTGAATATTTTGACATTTTCATTTTTTGAAATTTTCAAAAAAAATTGCAAAATTTCAAATGTTTCCAAATTTTTGATATATCTTTGAAATTTTCTATTAACCTTTTTTAAAACTTTTAACATTTTTGAAATGTTTTAAATTCTTGTAATTTTTGAAATATTTTAAATTCTTGTAATTTTTGAAATGTTTTAAATTCTTGTAATTTTTGAAATATTTTTTAATTAGACGAATAATTTTATGTCGATATATTTTAGAAATTTTTGAATATTTTGACATTTTCATTTTTTGAAATTTTCAAAAAAAATTGCAAAATTTCAAATGTTTCCAAATTTTTGATATATCTTTGAAATTTTCTATTAACCTTTTTTAAAACTTTTAACATTTTTGAAATGTTTTAAATTCTTGTAATTTTTGAAATGTTTTAAATTCTTGTAATTTTTGAAATATTTTTTAATTAGACGAATAATTTTATGTCGATATATTTTAGAAATTTTTGAATATTTTGACATTTTTTTTTTGAAAAAAAAATGAAAAATGTCAAATTTTTGAAACATTTTTGAAATTTTAGAATACTTTTTAATGTTTTTGAAACTTTAAACATTTTTGAAATCTTTTAAATTCTTGAAATTTTTGAAATATTTTTAATTAGACGAATAATTGTATGTCGATATATTTTAGAAATTTTTGAATATTTTGACATTTTACTTTTTGAAAAAAATTGCAAAATTTCAAATTTTTCCAAATTTTTGAAATTTTAGAATAATTTTTAATGTTTTTTTGAAACTTTTTGACATTTTTGAAAGGTTTTAAATTTTTGAAATATTTTTAATCAGACGAATAATTTTATGTCGATATATTTTTGAATATTTTGGCATTTTTACATTTTGAAAAAAAATGTAAAATGTCAAATTTTTCAAAATTTTTTAAACGTTTTTGAAATTTTAGAATAATTGTTTAATGTTTTTTGAAACTTTTTGACATTTTTGAAATGTTTTAAATTCTTGAAATTTTTGAAATATTTTTAATCAGATGAATAATTTTATGTCGATATATTTAAGAATATTTTGGCATTTTTACTTTTTAAAAAAAAATGTGTAAATGTCAAATTTTTCGAAATTTTTTAAACGTTTTTGAAATTTTAAAATAATTTTTTAATGTTTTTTGAAACTTTTTGACATTATTGAAATATTTTAAATTCTGAAATTTTTGAAATATTTTTAATTAATCGAATAATTTTGTTTTTTGAAGTTTTCGATATATTTTAAAAATTTTTGAACAAAAAAATATAAAATGTCAAATTTTTCGATATTTTTGAAACATTTTTGAAATTTTAGAATAATTTTTTAATGCTTTTTGAAACTTTTTGACATTTTTGAAATATTTTTAATTAGACGAATAATTTAATGTTTTTTCAAGTTATCGATATATTTCAAAAATTTTTGAATATTTTAACATTTTTTACTTTTTGAAAAAAATCGCAAAATTTTAAATTTTTCGAAATTTTTAAAACATTTTTGTAATTTTAGAATACCTTTTTAATGTCTTTTTGAAACTTTTTAACATTTTTGAAATGTTTTAAATTCTTGAAATTTTTGAAATATTTTTAATTAGACGAATATTTTTTTGTTTTTTTAAGTTTTCGATATATGTTAGAAATTTTTGAATATTTTGACATTTTCACTTTTTGAAAAATTTTTGAAATTTTAGAATACTTTTTTAATTATTTTTGAAACATTTTGACATTTTTGAAATGTTTAAAATTCTTAAAAATCGAAAAATGTCAAATAGTTTTTGAGATATTTTCAAACAAACCAAAAAAGTTTGACCCAAAAAGCACTTGGTGACTAGATTTCATTTCCAGTGATTTTTTGAACTTTTTGCCTACTTTTTGCACTAGTGCAAAAAGTTAAACTTTTGGTACACCAGATAGTACAAAAAATAGTATATGCACAATCGTAGAAAAAAAACATTTATTTACGTTTTCTAAATGTTGGTAATCACTAAAACCGATTTTTAGTTAATTTAATGAAAAAATAAACAAAGCATTGTAATTACCAGGTTAGTAGGTCTAACATGGATTTACTTCTTGTAGATACATCCATCCGGTGTGTTTAGCAATCCGTGGACACGAGGGTTCCTAATTAAATGTACAGGGTGAAATACCTTATACTTAGTCTGTTTATTTAGTGATGAAAAACGTTAATATATGTCAAATTTTTGATGCAATTATATTCAATTAAAATTTTTCCAATTGTCAGATTTATCTAAAAATTGATTTTTTCATATTTTTTTTAATAGCCAAAATAATGCATTTTTATGAAAAATTACAGGATATCAAAATTGTCGTTAATGTTTTTTTTAAATTCCGCATAGTTTCGCTGCTAGAGGGCGTGAAAGAAATATATTGTAATGATATTCTATTATCAAAAATATCAAATTTTTGGATGGTTTCTATGAAATAAAAATATTAAACTTACAAATAATAATGTTTATATTTATCCTGTTTATCCACTTCTTTTTGTTTTTTCCTTCTACACCTGGATGCAAATTTTCTAAATTTATAATTTTCTTTAACCAATTGACCAATTAAATAAATTCTTATTTTCATCTATTTATTTTTTTTATATACTCCAATTTCTCTCAGTGATAACCTTTTGTAGTTTTAATTTTCTTAAGTGATTTACTTTTTTCCTTTTTACCTCTCGCCCTTCAGATAAGAGAGGTATAGGAATCATGCTAAAAATTGGGTAGTGAGTTTTCAATTGATAAACACGTTTTGGGGTCCCTAGAATACGATTTTAATATTTTCGCGATGATGTCTGTGTGTGTGTGTGTGTGTGTTAGTGTGTGTGTGTGTGTTAGTGTGTGTGTGTGTGTTAGTGTGTTAGTGTGTGTGTGTGTTTGGATGGATGTTGTAGTAACGATAACTCAAAAACTACTGAATTAAAAAACTTGAAATTTTGCATACACGATTCTTATACCCTAGATTAGATCTGATTAGATTTTGGTGTCAATCGGACAACCGGAAGAGGCACTTGCTATGGGTGATGACGCCATTATTATACAAAACGGCAATAAAGTTTTACACATATATTTTGTATACCCTATAGTTTATTTTCATCGCATTAAAATTTTAGAAACTTTTGCCATTGTTGCCAGATTTACAAAAAAGTAAATTTTTTTCATACTTTTTTGTGCCACCGTGTAAATTTTTGATTCAAACATGGCGAGAGGTCATGTGGTGGCCACATCAGATTTTTTTTTTTAATTTATGAAATAAAATTAATTTTTTAATATTATTGGTATATAATTTCAGTTTTCTTTTTTGAATATTCAAAAATCTTTTTTCTGTATCAACTTATCGTGATATTCTAAATTTTTTATCTGACTTCTGTTTTTATTTTCAACATAAAAATTTTTCTTGATTTATGTACAAAAAATCTGATGTGGCCAGCACATGACCTCTCGCCATTTTTTAATCAAAAATTCACAGGTTGACACAAAAAAGTATGAAAAAAAATTATTTTTTTGTAAATATGGCAACAATGGCAAAAGTTTCGAAAATTTTAATGAGATGAAAATAAACTATAAGGTATACAAAATATATGTGTAAAACTTTATTGCCGTTTTGTATAATAATGGAGTCATCACCAATAGCAACTGCCACTTCCGGTTGTGCGATGGGCACCAAAATCTAATCAGATCTAAGTTAGGGTATCAGAATCCTGTATGCAAAATTTCAATTTTTTTTATTTAGCAGTTTTTGAGTTATCGTTACTACAACATCCATCCAAACACACACACACACTAACACACACACACTAACACACACACACACACTAGAGTTTGTTTAACCATCCTTTGCCGTTACGTCATAATTGGTGACGTATTCTGCTGTTTTACGTATGTCACATATTATTTGAATGTTATTTTACACTTAACCTCAAAATTAAAATATAACTACTGACATATGTTAAGGATTGTTTCCAATGACGCATGTTAAGGTGTGTTTGTATTAATAAATTGGTAATGCCAAAAATTGTATTTTGCTTTATGCGTTGCGTACCTTTTTAAATAAGTTAGCAATTTATTTAACTTGAACCTCCGTTTTTTTTAACTGATTTGTTTCAAATTTCTAACTTGGGGATGTTTAACGTCCCTGAACAAGATTTTTGACTAAATTAAAAAAATTACGGATAATCGCTTTGGACAATGAAAAATTAATTGAACTGTCAAAAATAATAAATAACATATACGTCGACATTACTTCAGAAATACGTTAATGACGTCATAATTCCATCTCATCCATTTCATGATTGAGAGATAAAGTTAGACAATGTATGACGTAACGGCAAAGGATGGTTAAACAAACTCTAACACACACACAGACATCATCGCGAAAATATTAAAATCTTATTCTAGGGACCCTAAAACGTGTTTATCCATTGAAAACTCACTACCCAATTTTTAGCATGATTCCTATACCTCTCTTATCTGAAGGGCGAGAGGTAAATTTTTGCAATTCGGGAGCGGGCGAAAATAGCAAAGAAATAGGAAAAATAGTGAAAATAAGAAAAAATAGAAAAAATTAAGGGAAAATAGGAAAAAATAGGAAGAAATAGGAGAAAATTGGAAAAATAGGAGAAAACAGAAAAAAATTAAGGGAAAATAGGAAACAAAAATTTGGAAAATGGGAAAAATAGGAAGAAATAGGAGTAAATTGGAAAAATAGGAAAAAATTGACAAAAGAGAGAAAAAAGGAAAAAATACGAAGAAATAGGCGAAAAGTGGGAAAATCCGAAAAAATTGAAAAAACAAGGGAAAATAGGAAGAAATATAAAAAAGAAGAAAAATAGGGAAAATAGATAAAAACAGGAATAAATGGAAAAAAATTCAAAAAAACAGAAAAAACAGGAAAACCCTGGAAAAATAAATAAAATTAGAGAAAAGTGCGGAAAATAAAAAATAAGAAAAATAAAGAAAAACATAAAAAACAGGAAAAAATAGAATAAAAAGGGAAGAGATAGAAAAAATTGAAAATCTGGGAAAATAAAGGAAAATAGGAAGTAATAGGGAAAAATATGAAAAACAGAAAAAACAAGAAAAAATAGAATAAACAGGGAAAAGATAGGAAAAATAGAAAATCTGGAAAAATAAAGGAAAATAGGAAGTAATAGGGAAAAATATGGACAAATAGGAAAAAACAGGCAAAATGTGGATAAACAAGAAAATATAGAAAAAACAGGAAAATCTGGAAAAACAGAAAACAGAAAAGTAGAAAACAGGAAAAACATTGAAAAATAGGGAAAAATGGGGAAATAGGAAAAAAGAGAAAAACATGAGAAAATGTGAAAAACAAAGAAAAATATGAAAAAATAAAGAAAACATGGAAAAATGAAATTGTTATAGGATTGTACTTAGAAAATTTCGTAAATCATTCATTGTCAAAATCTAATAAAAAAACTTAATTATTCCACATGGTTGAATAGAGAAAAAATGGGAATTTCAAAAATGAAATAAAAAGTACAGATGCGTATTAAAAAAACAAGCACCTAAAAGGGAGAGAGCCGAAGAAAAAATAGGAAAATAATTATATTTTCCAATTTTTTTTTGTTTTTCCCCATTTTTATAAATCTTTTTAAAAATTGAATATATTTTTCTCAAATTGTCCTCTCAATTGTTCAAAATATTTTATAATTTTTTAAATCATATTTTCAGGGTACGAATAAATAGGACCGTACTTAGAAAAATTCCTAAAATACACATCAATGTCGAAATCTAATAAAAAAATTAAATATATTAAATAGAAAAAAAAATGGGGTTTTCATGTTATTAAATAATAAAATGTAAATATAAAAAAAAAATCGTAAATTATAATTTTTGAAAAATAATACTATAAAGAATTATTGAGGCGAAGCACTTTGGTGTTTTTAAATAATGAGGCGAATGACTTGGGTGTTTAATAAGCTTTTTTAATAAAACTAAAATTATTAATTGATTTTCTTATTTCTCTATAATTTTCTCTTTTTTCTTTAATTAAACGATTTCGTTCACTTTTATTTTGTTCTTTCGTTATTCTTTTTGTCTGGGAGGACCCGATATCAAAATCAATTACTGTAAAAAATTGATATAAAGAAAAATTTTAAAACCAATTTAATTTCGTTAATTACAAACTAATTAATTTTTTAATTTCGAACTTGGAAAACTTTTGTCTATTTTATGTACCACAAAAAAATAATATTTTTTCTTACTTTTGGCGTTTTTCTTTACCTTCTATTATATTATTTTTTTGAAAAAAGTCATTTTATCAAAAGAATTATTAATTAAACAATTATTTTACTCGGAGTATTCGGAAATTTTGCGTTGCTTAAATTTCCGTAATTATCTATCTATCAATAAAATTATTTCGCTTTCGTTTTCCAACATTTCCTGGTTTATTTCGTTGCATATTTCCCATGTCATTATCGTTTAATTGTAACAATTATATCAAATTGGATTCAGAGGGTATATTATCGTCTATCAAACACAGTTATAAGTTGACGAGAATCTAGCGAAGATTTACGTGTACATCATATTATCGAGATTTATGTGGAAAATGTACGTACAATGTGGTAAAGCGCTAAAGCAGAACCGTACTAATTAAAAAAAAATATAATTAAAAAAAATACCTTATTAAAGCTTAATTTAAATACTAAACAAGCAAATTTTTTATCAATTTTTGATAAAACGAAAATAATTTTTTTGTCATATTCTGAATTTAATTTGTGGACATACTGTATAAAGATTACTGCTTGGAAATTTTTATCGGGTGGTAAATTTTTAGAAAGTATTTTTTTGAAAAAATAATAAAATAGAGCGTAAAGAAAAACGCCAAAAGTAAGAAAAAATACGCACTATTTTTTTTTGTAGTACCCAAAAGTTTTCCAAATTCTAGGACCAAGAAAACCAAAAACTAAATTAAAAAAATAATTAGTTTGTAATTAATGAAAATAATTGTTTTTAAAATTTTTGTTATAATAATAATAATACTCGCCCTACATTTCACCCCCCTTACGAGTGAACCACAGAAAGCCAATGGCTTGTGCGGGGAAGGGACGGCTATTATTATTATTATTTGCTTTGGCCCTCCGGGGCGACTTACTGAGGATTGATGGTGCCATTTGGCCATAGGTGTACGAAAACCCGGAAAACCTCACTACCATCGATAAATCAATTTTTTACAGTAATTGATTTTGATAGCGGGTCGCCCATAATGGGAGACAAAAAGAATAACGAAAGAACAAAATGAAAGTGTACGAGGAATTAAAGAAAAAAGAAAATTATAGAGAAATAAGAAAATCATTTAATTTAAGTTTTATTAAAAAATTTGCTTGTTAAACGCCCAAGTCATTCGCCTCAATATTTAAAAACACCAAAGTGCTTCGCCTCAATAATTCTTTATAGTTTTATGTTTCCAAAAATTACAATTTACGAATTTTCTTTTTTTATATATACATTTTATTATTTAATAACATTTTTAATAGTATCTCAATTTTTTAAAACAACGTTAAATTTCATCTTTAAAGAGCGTAAATACGGACCTGTACTTTTTGTTATATTTTTGCAATTCCAATTTTCTCTTTATGGAATGTATTTAATTTTTTTATTAGATTTAGATGTATTTTAGGATTTTTTCTAAGTACGGTCCTGTTTATTTGTACCCTGAAAATATGATTTCAAGAATTATAAAATATTTTTCTTATGTTTCTGTATTTTTTCCTATTTTACCCATTTTTACCTATTTTTCAATGTTTTTTCTGTTTTTTTTTCTATTTTTGTCTATTATTTCTTGTCAGTTTTCCTGTTTTTTCTTATTTTTCCATATTTTTTCCTATTTTTATCCTATTTTTCCATATTTTGTCCTAATTTCCTTTATATTTCCAGGTTTTCTTTTATTTTTCTATTTTGTGTCTTTTCATCCTGTTTTTTTCTATTTTCTTTGTTTTTCCGATTTTTTTCTATTTTTTTTTATTTTCCGTATTTTTCTCTATTTTAATTTATTTTTCCACGTTTTTTCCTCTTTTTCGAATTTTTTCCCATTTTTTTCTGTTTTATCCTATTTTTTCCTTTTTTTCTTATTTTTCCCCTATTTTTTTCTATTTCTTCCTATTTTCTTATGTTCCCAATTTTCTCATATTTCTTCCTATTTTTTCCTGTTTCCTATTTTTCACACTTATTTCTATTTTTCCTATTATCCTCTATTTCTTTATATTATTTATATTTTTTCCTATTTCCTAAATTTAGGAATTTTTCCAAGTACGATCCTGTATATTTGTACCCTGAAAATATGATTTCAAGAATTATAAAATATTTTGAACAAGTGAGAGTACAATTTGAGCAAAATATATGTTTTTCTTTATTATTCCTATTTTTCTGTATTTTTTCCTATTTTACCCATTTTTCCCCATTTTTCAATATTTTTCCTGTTTTTTTTCTATTTTTGTCTATAATTTCTTGTCAGTTTTCCTGTTTTTTCTTATTTTTCCATATTTTTTCCTATTTTTATCCTATTTTTCCATATTTTGTCCTATTTTCCTTTATATTTCCAGGTTTTCTTTTATTTTTTCTATTTTTTGTCTTTTAATCCTGTTTTTTTCTATTTTCATTGTTTTTCCGATTTTTTTCTATTTTTTTTTTTATTTTCCGTATTTTTCTCTATTTTAATTTATTTTTCCATGTTTTTTTCCTCTTTTTTCAATTTTTTCGAATTTTTTCCTGTTTTATCCAATTTTTTCCTTTTTTCCTATTTTTCCCCTATTTTTTCTATTTCTTCCTATTTTCTTGTGTTCCCAATTTTCTCATATTTCTTCCTATTTTTTCCTGTTTTCCTATTTTTCACACTTATTTCTATTTTTCCTATTATCCTCTATTTTTTCCTATTTTATTTCTATTTCTTTATATTATTTATATTTTTTCCTATTTCCTAAATTTAGGAATTTTTCCAAGTACGGTCCTGTATATTTGTACCCTGAAAATATGATTTCAAGAAATATAAAATATTTTGAACAAGTGAGAGTACAATTTGAGCAAAATATATGTTTTTCTTTATTATTCCTATTTTTCTGTATTTTTTCCTATTTTACCCATTTTTCCCCATTTTCAATATTTTTCCTGTTTTTTTTCTATTTTTGTCTATAATTTCTTGTCAGTTTTCCTGTTTTTTCTTATTTTTCCATATTTTTTCCTATTTTTATCCTATTTTTCCATATTTTGTCCTATTTTCCTTTATATTTCCAGGTTTTCTTTTATTTTTTCTATTTTTTGTCTTTTAATCCTGTTTTTTTCTATTTTCATTGTTTTTCCGATTTTTTTCTATTTTTTTTTTATTTTCCGTATTTTTCTCTATTTTAATTTATTTTTCCATGTTTTTTTCCTCTTTTTTCAATTTTTTCGAATTTTTTCCTGTTTTATCCAATTTTTTCCTTTTTTCCTATTTTTCCCCTATTTTTTCTATTTCTTCCTATTTTCTTGTGTTCCCAATTTTCTCATATTTCTTCCTATTTTTTCTTGTTTTCCTATTTTTCACACTTATTTCTATTTTTCCTATTATCCTCTATTTTTTCCTATTTTTTTTTCTATTTCTTTATATTATTTCTATTTTCCTATTTCCTAAATTTAGGATTTTTTCCAAGTACGGTCCTGTACATTTGTACCCTGAAAATATGATATAGTGTCCAATTTTTTAAAACAACGTTAAATTTCATCTTTAAAGAGCGTAAATACGGGCCTGTACTTTTTATTTTATTTTCGCAATTCCTATTTTTTCTTTATGTAATGTATTTAATTTTTTTATTAGATTTAGATGTATTTTAGGAATTTTTCTAAATACGGTCCTGTTTATTTGTACCCTGAAAATATTATTTCAAGAATTATAAAATATTTTGAACAAGTGAGAGGACAATTTGAGCAAAATATATGTTTTTCTTTATTTTCCTATTTTTTTGTATTCTTTCCTATTTTACCCATTTTTCTCTATTTTACAATGTTTTTATTGTTTTCTATTTTTTCCTATTTTTTTCTATTTTTGGCAATTATTTCTTCTTTTTTCCTGTTTTTTCTTATTTCTCCGTATTTTTTCCTATTTTATCCTTTTTTTCCATATTTTGTCCTATTTTCCTTTATATTTCCAGGTTTTCTTTTATTTTTTCTATTTTTTCTCTTTTAATCCTGCTTTTTTCTATTTTTCTTTGTTTTTCCTGTTTTTTCCTCTTTTTTCAATTTTTTTTCGAACTTTCTCCCATTTTTTCCAGTTTTATCCTACTTTTGCCTTTTTTTCCTATTTTTTCCCTATTTCTTTCTGTTTTTTCTTTTTTTTTCTTATTTTCCCAATTTTCTCATATTGCTTCCTATGTTTTCCTATTTTTCACACTTTTTTTTATTTTTCCTATTATCCTCTTTTTTTCCATTTTTTCCTATTTTTCTCTATTTCTTAATATTATTTCTATTATTTATATTTTTTCCCATTTTCCTAATTTTAGGAATTTTTCTAAGTACGGTACTGTTTATTTGTACCCTGAAAATATGATTTTAAGAATTATAAAATATTTTGAACAAGAGATAGGACAATTAGAGCAAAGTATATTCAATTTCTATATAATTTTATTCAAAACGATTTATAAATATTTATAGTGAAAATGGTACAGGATCGTACTTAGAAAATTTACTAAATCATTCATTGCCAAAATCTAATAAAAAAATTACATATTCTACATGGTTGAATAGAGAAAAATGGGAATTTAAAAAAAAAGGGAGCGAGTCGAAGAAAAAATAGGAAAAAAATGTATTTTCCGATTTTTTCCGTTTTTACCTATATTTCCATGTTTTTCTTTATTTTCTCCGGTTTTTCCTAATTTTTCTGTATTTTTTACTATTTTCCTTGTTTTCCCCTGTTTTTCAATATTTTTCCTGTTTTCTATTTATTCCAATTTTTTTCTGTTTTTGTTTATTATTCCTGTTTTTCCCATTTTTTCTGTTTTTTCTTGGTTTTTCTTATTTTTCCATATTTTAACCTATTTTTCCATATTTTTCCCTATTTTGTCCTGTTTCTTATATTTCCAGGTTTTCTTTTCTTTTTTCTATTTTTTTCCTATTTTTTTATTTTCCGCATTTTTCTCTATTTTTATTTATGTTTCCTCGTTTTTTTCCCCGTTTTCAAATTTTTGATTTTTTTCCCATTTTTTGCAGTTTAATCTTATTTTTTTTTTTTTCTTAATTTTCCCATTTTTCCCCAATTTTTTTCTGGTTTTTCCTATTTTTTCTATTTCTTTGCTATTTTTTTCTATTTATTTTTATTTTCTTCTTATTTTTTTTTATTTTTACCTATTTTTTTCTGTTTTTTTTGTATCTTTTCCTATTTTCCCAATTTTCTCCTATTTATTCCTATGCTTTCCCATTTTCCCCTATTTTTTTTATTTATTTGCTATTTTTTTCTATTTCTTTCTATTTTCTTCTTATTTTTTTCTATTTTTCCCTATTTTTTTCCAGTTTTTTTTTGTATCTTTTCCCATTTTCCCAATTTTCTCCTATTTATTCCTATGTTTTCCCATTTTCCCCCTGTTTTTTCCTAATTTTTTCTATTTTTTCCACTTTTTTTCTATTTTTCAATTTTTTCTATTTTTTTCGATGTTTTGTATTTTCACAATTTTCTCCTGTTTCTTCTAATTTTTTTAATATTGTTCCAATTTTTTTATATTTATCCCCCTTTTTATACTTTTCCTATTTTTCACACTTTTTTTATTTTCTCAATTTTCTCCTATTTCTTCCTATTTATTTTCCCATTTTTCCCTATTTTTTCTTCTTTTCTATTTTTCACACTTTTTTTACTCTACTTTATGTAAAATCCCGAAGAGGCACAAACAACTAAAATTTTTATTTTGTTAAATAATTTTTGTAATGTTTCATTATTTTTCACTAAAATCCACCCCAAATTGAGATTTCCGTATCATTACAGTATAGACCTAAAAACGAATTTAAGCTTCAGTTATTTTATGATAAAAATATTAATAATAGACCATTAAAATGCTTGTTATTTAACGCCACGTTATATCACAAAATGGTCTATTAAAATATATAATTGACACTTGTTTTTTTATTTCTTTTAAACTTATTGTCGTCGACAAAGCGCAAGTAACTGACTTTACCGATTTTTCTGTTTTGTGCAATTACCTACCAAGAGACTATATGCTACCGTTTCTTTTAAATTGAAAGTGATTTCTAGCTGTTCTTTTATAGTGCGTAATCAACTTTAATACAGAGTGATTCGTTAGAAAAGAAAAATAATTTTTCATCAATAAAAACGGTCTCTAATATGTACAAATCTAATTTTTAAAGTTAATTTAAAGAATTTTAATTAAAAGCCGTATGGAACGGTTAATTAGTGAAAAATATTACTTATATAAAAATCATAAAAAATTTTTATTGTCAACGTAAAAACGCTCTGTATAATAGTTTTTAGCCTAATTATTATTAATCATAAATTTTTATAAAAGAATGAAGATTTTTTACTACATAACAATTTTTCTAGGTGACAAAATCAATTTTTACAATGAAAATCACTAAAAATATTATTCTTGACGTGACAGCACCCTGTATAATTATTTGTAGTTCAATTAATACTGATTTTAAAAATCTTTAAATTTTTTTATTCAAAATAACGAAGATTTTTTTACTATACGATAAGTTTTCTTGTTAAAAAATCAGTTTTTCCTATAAAAAAAATAAAAAAATATTATTGTCAACGTTAAAAACGCTCTGTATAATAGTTTCTAGCCTAGTTAACATTAATCATAAAATTATTAAAAAAGGAAGAATTTTTATACTACATGACAATTTTTCCAGGTGAAAAAGTCAATTTTTACGATAAAAATCATGAAAAATATTATTCTTGACGTGACAGCACCCTGTATAATTGTTTCTAAATCAGTTAATATTGATTTAAAAAATCTTTATTTTTTTTTTTATTCAAAAGAATAAATAATTTTTTACTATACGATAAATTTTCAAGTTAAAAAAATCAGTTTTTCCTATAAAAAACATAAAAAAATATTGTTGTCAATGTAAAAACGCTCTGTATAATAGTTTCTAGCCTAGTTAACATTAATCATAAAAATTTTTTAAAAAAACGAAGAATTTTTTACTACAAGAGAATTTTTCTAGTTGAAAAAGTCAGTTTTTACGATGAAAATCATGAAAAATATTATTCTTGATGTAACAGCACCCTGTATAATTGTTTTAGTTCAGATAATACTGATTTTAAAAATCTTTAAATTTTTTCGTCCAAAAGAACGAAGAATGTTTTACTATACGATAAATTTTCAAGTTTAAAAATCAGTTTTTCCTATAAAAAAATATTATTTTCAACGTAAAAACGCTCTGTATAAAAGTTTCTAGCCTAGTTAACATTAATCATAAAAATTTTAAAAAGAACGAAGAATTTTTTACTACATGACAATTTTTCTAGATGAAAAAGTCAATTTTTACGATGAAAATCATGAAAATATTCTTGACGTGACAACACCCTGTATAATTGTTTCTAAATCAGTTAATATTGATTTTAAAAATCTTTAATTTTTTTTATTCAAACGAATAAAGAATTTTTTACTATACGATAAATTTTCAAGTTAAAAAATCAGTTTTTTCTATAAAAATTATAAAAAATATGATTGTCAACGTAAAAACGCTCTGTATAATAGTTTCTAGCATCAATCATAAGAATTTTTAAAAGAACAAAGAATTTTTTACCACATGACAATTTTTCTAGTTGAAAAATTCAATTTTTACGATGAAAACCATGAAAAATATTATTCTTGACGTAACAGCACCCTGTATAATTGTTTTAGTTCAGATAATACTGATTTTAAAAATCTTTAAATTTTTTCGTCCAAAAGAACGAAGAATTTTTTACTACATAATTTTTCTATGCGAAAAAGTCACGTTTTTACGATGAAAATCATTAAAAATATTATTCTTGACGTGACAACACCCTGTATAATTGTTTCTAGTTTAGTTAATACTGATTTTAAAAATCTTTAATTTTTTTTATTCAAGAGAACGAAGAATTTTTTTACTATACGATAAATTTTCTAATTAAAAAATCAATTTTTCCTATAAAAATTATAAAAAAATATGATTGTCAACGTAAAAACACTCTGTATAATAGTTTCTAGCCTAGTTAACATTAATCATAAATTTTTTTAAAAGAACGAAAAATTTTTTACTACGTGACAATTTTTCTGAGTGAAAAAGTTTTTACGATGAAAATCATTAAAAATATTATTCTTGACGTGACAGCACCCTGTATAATAATTAGGAAAAAGTGAAAAAAATAGGAAAATTTTAAAAAAATAGGGAAAAACGGAGAAAATAGTCAAAGATATGGAAACAGTAGAAAAAATAGGGAAAAATGAGGAAAATAGGCCAAAATAAGAAAAAATAATTACAAAATAAGGGAAAAATAAGCACAAATAAAGAAGATAGGAAAAACTAATGGGAAACTGGAAAAAAATAGAAAGATATAGGACAAATAGAGAAAATAGTGAAAAATAGTGGGCAAATGGGAAAATTAGGGTAAAATAAGAAAATTTGGGAAAAATAGAGAAAAATTAGAATAAATAGGGAAAAACTGGGAAATATAATAAAAAATTGGAAAAAAAATATGGAAAATATAGAGAAAAAACTGGAAAAATAGAAAACATTTTTGGTAAAATGGGAACAAATATGGCAAAATAGTAAGAAATGGAGAAATATGCGAAAAAGGGAAAATTTGGGGAAAAAATCGAGAAAAACACGGAAAAATTGGGAAATATAAGAAAAATTGAACAAAAAAGGAATATTCGGGAAAAATATTGAAAATAGGGAAAACCATGAAAAATGAGGGAAATAGTCAAAGATAGAGAAACAGTAGGGAAAATAGTGAAAAATGAAAAAAATAGGACAAAATAAGGAAAAATAACTACAAATAAGGACAAGTGGGAGAAATAAACAAAGTAAGGAAATTTGGGAAAAATAGAGAAACAGAGAAAAATAGGAAAAAACAGGGAAAACCTGGAAAAAATAATAAAAAATATGGAAAAATAGGGAAAAAAGAAAATAAATATAGAAACATATGGGAAAATATTGATAAATAGGACAATATAGGGGAAAATAAAAAAAATGGAATATATTAAATAACAGAAAAATAGGGATAAATATGAAAAAACAGGAAATAATAATGAAAAATAAGAGAATATGAAGAAATAGAAAATAGAATATTGGGGGAAAAAATAGGGAAAAATGAGGAAAAATAAGTACAAATATGATCAATTCATTAAACGGATTGCAATGAACTGAGAAATAATGGCGCTATTATTAGAAAAGCAATTACACATTTAAATACAAGGAGGAGAAAATGTTTTGAAGCTAATGGCGGACATTTTGAAAATTTGCTGTAAATTACAGTTACTGAAATTGTTTTTAATTAAAGTTAGTATTTATTGCATATTTCTTTGATTATTAAATTTTATTTATTTTCTAATATGCGGTGTTTTATTTTTATTTGTTATATTGCTTATAAGAAACTGCATAAGTATATTACGTAACAAGAGTTGTAAGTAGACCATTACGCATGAAGTGAAAAAGTTTTCGCGAGTGCGTAATGGACTTACAACTCGAGTTACGTACCGTTCTTTTTCTACGCCGTTAAATAAAATTTGGAGCAAAGTATGTGCTTACATTTTATTATTCGCGTAAAAAGTATTGCCTACATCTAGGGGCAACATAATTTATTCAAATTAGATGTAAAAAGTATTGCCTCGTTTTAAGGGCAATATGCTTTCAATGGGGGAGTTCCCTCAATGTTGCCAACCTAGAAAAAGGTCTACCAACGGGGAAGGATTATTTTTGGTCAAAATCTACTTCATATTTTCGCAACGATAAAATATGTGTACAAAATCCTATTGAGCTTTCCAGAATATATCGTTAGCGAAATATAATGATTTTAATAAAATTTTACTTCTGATTGGTTGAAATTTCGTTGTCAAATGTCATTCGTCATAGAGTAAGTATAATAGAGCGACATGTTTCATTTTCAGCGACTGACCTACAGCCTTGGAGGATTGGTGGAACTAAACTGAATTTGGTGAGTAGTTTGAATATTCTATAATTGAAAATGAAACATGTCGCTCTGTTATACTTACTCTATGACGAATGACATTTGACAACGAAATTTCAACCAATCAGAAGTAAGATTTTATTAAAATCATTATATTTCGCTAACGACATATTCTGCAAAGCTCAATATAATTTTATACACATATTTTATCAATGCGAAAATAATGAAGTAGATTTTGACCAAAAATAATCCTTCCCCGTTGGTAGACCTTTTTCTAGGTTGGCAACATTGTTTTCTGTTTTTGCTGAATTGCAATTATGTAAATAGACTAAATAACATAATACATAAATAATAATTAGACTGCAATTTTAATAAAGCATGAAATTTAAGTTGTTGTTTTATCAAAACGCACATGTGCGTTATGAGATCTCGTAACGTGCATGTTATTGTTAAATGTCACTTACAAGGAATGTTGATGTTCAATTTTTGACGTTTACTGACATGGGCGTAGAAAAAAATTAAAAACTTGTATAACCTCGCAAATTTAATTATTCAGACTTTTTATGCTTCTTACTTTGAAAATTTAATATACAGGGCGTTAATATTAGTAAATTTAAATAAAATAATTTTTGAATACGGACCTAGACTCTATTCAATGTGAATAGAATAGTTTGTTAAAAACGATAGTTTTGATAAATTGAAGATATCATTTTACCAAAAATATTAAAATTTTACAGATCTCTCAACGAATTATAATTTTTGATTAATATTGCAAAAAAAATGAATTATAAAAATCAAAATTATGCTGTAGGAACACGGTGAAAATTTAGTAGAAGCCTCAGTTTTTCATGAACTTTTCGATTCTTTTAATTGTTTTAAAAAAAATTGATATACAGGGTGATGTTTAACCCAAATAAAATAGAATGATTTTTTTGTTGTTATGTAACATTATTAAAACATAAGTGCCAAATATAAATAAAATATACAAGGTGTTTCCAGAAACATATATGGCCAAAATTCATTAAACACCCTGTATCTCAGTAAAAAATGACATTGGACCAACTTTCAGAAGGGTTTTAGATTCACTTTCTTGCCCCCTATTTTCCTGTAACGTATGTACATTTTATGTTGGAACACCCTGTATATTCATAATTTTTGAATTTGTATTTAATCATTTCGGAGATCAGCTTAAACCTTAATTAATGAATTATATTATAATCATATCGCTAAAATTCACAATAAAAATACTACAATAGGGATTTTTTACAAATTGTGAAATTAACAGAAAAATGGCTGAAAAATTTTTGAATTAATTTGCAAATTTATGATTTATTTAAATTTTTTCAAAATTAAAATTGTAATAAAATTTACCTTTTTAATTAGTTGTAAAATTATCCGAGTGCAAATGAAACACGAACCGAAAAGTCTCTTAAAAAAACTCTCACGCTCACGGTCCATAGTGCTTACTTCGTCATGTTTCAGTTTCACCAAGTGTTTTATATTTATATAACAAAATAACGTATCAGCTTTCAAATAACAAAATGTTTATCGTGCAAGAATTATACATTATTTTTTTAATTGCACGCCTTGTTATTATTAAAAATTATTTTAGATATTTTTATAACAAATTATTTTATTTTTAAATAGAAAAACACCGAGAATTGCATTTTCTTCAACGAATAATGTATCCGTATTAAAAAAATAAAAATGAAGTTGGATCTCCAAATACGAAACGTCGAATTCAAATTTGATTTAAAAAATATAACATTTTTCCAAATTTTCAAAAAGTCAACAAATATTTCTTATAAATCGTTCAATATTTAGTTTTCTTAGTGTAAGCATAAAAATAGAATTGTTTGTAAGTAGGCAACCAGTATTACATTAAGGTGTAAACTATGTTGCATACCTTTTAAATAAAATAATATATGTATATTTAGACAACCAGTATTACGTAAAGATGTATTCATTTTGAGTTAAATAATATTTAAATGAATAGTCATAGTGATTATAAATTACTATAAATATTACAATAAATTAATCGGAATTTTAGTATTTTATTTGACTCTTGTACTTGCTACGCCATAGGAGCATCCGCCATTTGCAAGGTCCACCCGCGCACACCACAGTGCGGAAGCGAAATAAATAAGCGAAATGCTCTTTCCTACTTATATTCTAAAGACGAGTTCCCACTAGGCGGAAAATCTGCAACCCGCGTTGCCACATTTATATATAAAAATACTGGAAATCTACTTTATTAAAATAAAAAGTTAAAAAATAAGAAGTGAGTTAAAGGTTGGGATTAATAAATTGTTAATTATCTATTTATTGACTAAACATATACCTAAATCTTAAAACAAGCGCAAAAAAGAAAACGGAACTGACTCTTATTCTAATTTCTAAACAATGAACAAAGATTTTTTTTCTTAAAACTAGAGTTAATAAAATAACAGTTTTTTAAAATTTTCTCACCTTTATACTTTACATTTTTATACAAAGTTGTATAGAATAAATTCAAACGTCAATTGTCAAGGGGGGATTTCCCTCAATGTTGCCAACCTAGAAAAAGGTCTACCAACGGTGAAGGATTATTTTTGGTCAATCTACTTCATTATTTTCGCAATGATAAAGTATGTCTACAAAATTCTATTGAGCTTTCCAATATATATCGTTAGCGAAATATAATGATTTTAATAAAATCTTACTTCTGATTGGTTGAAATTTCGTTGTCAAATGTCATTCGTCATAATAGAGTAAGTATAATAGAGCGACATGTTTCATTTTCAGCGACTGACCTACAGCCTTGGAGGATTGGTGGAACTAAACTGAATTTGGCGAGTAGTTTGAATATTCTCTAATATGAAAATGAAACATATCGCTCTGTTATATTTACTCTATGAAAAATGACATTTGACAACGAAATTTCAACCAATCAGAAGTAAGATTTTATTAAAATCATTATATTTCGCTAACGATATATTCTGGAAAGCTCAATTGAATTTTGTACTCATATTTTATCATTGCGAAAATAATGAAGAGATTTTGACCAAAAATAATTATTTCCCGTTGGTATAGTCCTTTTTCTAGGTTGGCAATATTGAGAGAACTCCCCCATTGTCCGAGAAATACAACGGTGAATCCCATAAGACATAAAGGGAATCATCGACAAAAAAGCAGTCGAAGCAATCTAATCAATAAGAATACCAAATTAGTTACACCGTTTCTTTATTCAGACAACGGTTAGATATAGAAATTAAAGTAAAGTAAATGCTTGATTAAAATAATTTTTACAATAATTAAAATCTACCAAAATCTACTAAGGAAAATCTGCCTACTAAAATTTTCGGACAAAAAGGTGAAAATCTACTAAAAAAGTAGAAATCTACTAAATGTGGCAACGCTGTCTGCAACTGATATTTAAATCTGCTAAAAATATCTGTCAAGGTTAGGTGGAGCTATTAGATTGCAAATGCTCCACATTGTGCGCATGCGTTGTTAATGTTAGATTATGTTTTTTTCTGATTATTTAGAATAAAAATAAAATAAAAACAAAACTACTATCGGAATCTAGCCGGGGTTAATCATTAATAAAAAAATGCAGTTATTTTTTGAAAAAAATTATTTTTGTGGAATATTTGTCTCCAAATTGCGAGCACTTTCCGCCCAATAGCTCCTGTCAAGGTTTCCACTGCTAGCGAGATAATCTAACATTTCTGGGGAATTTGTCCACAGTCCACATCAGTAGAATGATTACAAACAGTAGTTTGTAGTTTCACTCCGGAGTCGGCATTCTGATCTTCGTGGTGTGTATTTCGTTTTTTTAGTACCCACCACAAAAGCATTGTTGCCAAGTTACTGACAATTTCAGGACATTTGTGATTCTTTTGTAGGTGGATATTTAGGATAATTTCGAAATAATTATATAAAATTTAATAATATATATTTATGCTTTCCTCTTACCTATTAGTACCTACTAAATTGTATTCTTTTCCTTATACCAAAGAACCTATTTTAAAACATATTTGACATTGGCAACACTGCACATAACAGAGTTCATTATTAATTAAAACCGATGAAAGTCGCTTAGTTAGAGCCGTTACACATGCGACTGACGATCAGTGCTGACGGTCAGCGCTGATCATTTGCAGAGATTTTCACATGCAGCGTATGATCAGTACGCACAAGAATTCGCGGAGAGAGAACGAACGCATTGTTGCCGCTTTGTGCGTAAAAAGGTTAATAATGGACAATTTTAGCATTTTTTTTTAAATCGATATTTTAATATAGAAGGTCCAAATGTACTATTTATACTTCTTTGTTATTTTTTTAAGACAACCCTTAAGCTAAAAACATCATTTTTAAAAAAAGGAAGTTTATTTTGGGTGGGTTTTGATTTGTAACCGAATAAATATGATTAAGATTAAGTGTCGGTGTATTAAAAATCCTAAAAATCTTACTTACTAAAATCGTCCATTAGAAGACGAACAAAAAAAAGAGCTATGTCCATCCAATTTGTATGGAGAGGTACTTAAAAGGAACATTTGTGACCTTATATGGAAATTTACGAAATGATGAAAAAAAAATTATTTAATTATTTTCGCATGAACTCCATTGTAAACTTGAAAATAGTTTAAAATTCACAGATCATATTAGAATTTCAATATCTTCTGTAGAAAGACTGTGTGTCGCTTTAAGGTAAGAAGCCATATAGTTACAAAATAAGTCATTTGACTAAAAACTAATTTTAAGCAAAATTCAAAATAACTGCCAAAGTTCTTTGAATTCGGAAAATTGTATTTTCGATTTTTTTATGAAGAATGAATGATATTCCTGTTTTTATTTAATTTTTAACTCTTTTTATTTATTTTTCACTTTTAATAATCTTTAAATTACTCTCCTAACCTAACACCTAACATAACAAAACAAAATAGTGTTTTTGTGGCAACACTGTTTATCATCAGTCGATTCACATGTGAAAAGACTCATAAGCGCCCATGGCCCGAGCTGACGCGTTCCGTACGCATCCGCAAGGGCTCGACTGATGCCCCAACTGACGAATTAGACGACCGACGATACGCGCTACTTGTGAAAACCACAATAGAATCAATGGGACCGACTGATCGTCAGCACTGACCGTCAGTCGCATGTGTAACGGCTCTTTTAGGGAGGTAGGGATTGAACCCCTCCACACGTTTTGTTTTCTGTATTATATTCTAATAGGTTTCTGGGTGCGCCACTGTACTGACTGTGGTAGTACTTTTATAACTTCATATGAAATAAATAACAAAAAGAAATGAAAAGAAAAAGTTCATTGAAAGTTTTTTTAATTGAAATACTAATTGTGCAAGAGCAACAGGTAAGAAAATAAAATAGGTTATAGTATTTCTGTTTCGTTATAATCCTGTATTTTGATAGCTTCATAAATGAACACAATTAATATATTATAGGTTATGAATCTAGTGGAATTCACAAAAAGCTGAACCAAAGTCAACTTATTTGCGTATCCGCAACAAAATTGGCGACAAATTAATTCGAAATCAAATCATCCAATAGAATTGAATAGAGAAAATCCGCTTGCAGATTTTCCGTCTAGTGTGAACCCATCTTAAGATTTGACCGGATAACATGTCATCTGTCAACTGTCAAATTGTACTTCCTTTTTCTGTCTTTCACAATGCAGGCTCCAACGACAAAGGTATAAAATTAGCGTTTTTACACTATAATAATAAAACTTTCCACACTTTAACTTAATAAATCAACTAATTTATGTATTTATTTTCAGCCAAAAAGAGAACCTATCCACTCTGTCCAAGTTTTTGGCAGAAAAGTAAGTATCTATCATAACCTTAAAAACACGTGTGTTTTTATGGAATATCTACAAATATTGCCTTATATTTATTATATTTTATCTTGTAGAAATCCGCTACAGCTGTAGCATATTGCAAAAGAGGAAGAGGAGTTCTTAGAGTAAATGGCAGACCCCTCAGTCAAGTTGAGCCAAAAATGCTCCAAGATAAACTACAAGAACCCATTCTACTGTTAGGAAAGGTATTTATTATTATTTTACGATTTATGATTGAATTATTGCACCTCTTAAAGAATTTAAATATTTTTTATACTTTGAACATACAATGGTGGCATTCGCGACTATTTCATTATTACGATTATTTTCTTATTAAATATTAGTTATTAAATAATCTATTTTATCTTAAATTACTCTGAAATTATTTTATATACATTTTTTAGATTGTTTTGTGATGATTTGTTTATCCCGAACATGAGCTGTAAAGCTATGAAATCATAAAAATCTGATCATAATGTTAATGGACGTAATCAAAAATTAGTTTTAAGATGAAATTGTAATATTTTTTTTTTTATTTTTAGGATAAATTTTCTGCTGTTGATATCAGAGTTAGAGTAAACGGAGGTGGACACGTATCCCAAATATATGCCATTAGGCAGGCAATTTCCAAAGCTTTAGTTGCCTATTATCAAAAATGTAAGTAATTTAAAAAAAATTATAGAGAAAGGTTGTGACAATTTTTTTCCAGATGTCGATGAAGCTTCTAAGAAAGAATTAAAGGACATCCTTATCCAATATGACCGTACATTATTGGTAGCCGATCCTCGTCGCTGTGAACCCAAGAAGTTTGGTGGTCCAGGAGCTCGTGCACGCTACCAGAAATCTTACCGATAAGTTTTTAGGTTTAATATTGTTTTTTTATTAATTTAATAAAAACACAGGTCATCAAATGGAATTTTTTTTATTTATATATATATATATTTTTTTATCACAAATCATTGTGTATAAGATCCATATCAATCTTGGCGCCCATTCTCTTTAATGCTATGATAGTATTAACTGCTTTTATCCATCTCATTTTAATGACATATCGCTTCAATTTCGATGTATCTATTTTGGATTCTGAATGAATAGTATCTGTTCCTAACCAGGGATGATTCACTGCTTCTTCAGCTGTAGGTCTAGTCCTATAACCGATAGAAATTGTAATGTTTAAAACCAAATTTATATAAATAAAAAGAAATTTTAAAAGTAGGTATAATTGAAAAAAATTTTTGCCTGATATTGACATTTTGTAGATGTTTGATTATGTTTATATATCTGTATTTATTGATGAGGAAGTTAATTTATATAATATAACAATTATATTTGACTTCCAATCAAAAAATCTAGTATAGATAATTAAATTAATGTCCTTATTATCGATTAAGTATAATAATTTTAATAATTGTTATCAATCTGATATCAAAAAAACCTTGTATGATCGAGAAAAAAGAAGTCCGTTTGAATGCGGTTTTGACCCTAAAACATTGCCCGATTGCCTTTTTCTTTACATTTTTTTTAATTGCTATTAATTTTTTACGTCGAAATTATTCTTTTATTTTCAGTAATTATTACCATAAAAATTTCAAATGTAAATTATACTATTTTAACACTATTATTTATTTTGGTTTTACTCATACTAATTTGCCAAATCAAGGAGCTTTAAATTGAATAAACTAGGATAATAGTTAATAATAATATTTAACCCTTTAACTGCGGGTAAAATTTTGCATTGGCATTGGTTGAATTTTGAGTCAATTTAAATAAAACATCAATAAACGTGATTCCAATAATTTTTAAAAATTAGAAAAAAAAATTTAAGAAATTTATAATTTCAAAAATATATGAATAAAATCTAAAAATAAATAAATAAAAATGTCTAGAAATTCGAAAATTTTGATAATTTTGACGGAAAGTTCAAAATATATTAATGTCATATTAAAAAAATTCCGAAAATTTTAGAAATTAAAAATTCCGAGAATTTTAAAGTACAAAAATATTAAATGTTTTAGGAACTTCAAACATTTAAAAAAAAATCAAAAATTTAATAAAAAACTGAGTTTTATTAAATTTTCGAAAATATTTGACATTTAAAAAATATCAGAAATTTTCAAAAATTACAAAAATATCCAAAAATCCGAAATTTTTTAAAAATTTCGAAAATTTCATTACATTTCAAAAATGTCAGGAATTTAAAAAATTTCCGAAATTGTAGGAATTTTTAATAAATTGTAAAAATTTGTAAAGAAATCACAAAATATTAAAAATTGTTTATTTACGACGCCTACATCACAGCAAAGTTTTTACAAATCATTTATATCCGACAGCCGCAGTTAAAGGGTTAAAAAGTATTGAATAAATCAATTTATCTTAAATAAGAAGCAAAAAATTGCGTTTAGTTTCAACCTAAAAGAATGGTTTAACCCTTATTTTTAATTGAAACCAAAAAGAGGTATATCTGTGTTAATGATAAAAATGAGGAATCTCCAATTACAGAAATAATATAAAATTAAGCTTCTAACTTAATAAAAAGCAATTAAACATTTTTATATTTCAGTTTATGCAGTTTAATAAAACATTACATTGTAAAATTAGATAAATTTATCTTAGAAAGACTTAAAACTTAAAAACTTCATTATTATGCTCTAATTATAAGCTATTTAAGTATAGATTTAATAATAAAAAAACTAATTAGATTACTAATAATAATAACTAAACTTTTAAGTGATTAATTGATAAATGTTGAAAAATTGCTAAATTTTTTTATTATTTTTCTTAAATTCTGACCTCCATAATATTCAAATCAACCTTGATCAACAATTTTAATATAAAAATGTTCAAATATAATTGGATAATAATTTACTCCTAAAGTAAACAAAATTGGTATATTTCATATATTTGCAAAAGTTATAAACAATTAACTGAAAAGAAAAAATTGGGTTTGGTTTTTTGCAAATATCTCAAAAACTATTTGACATTTTTCAAATTTGAAAGATTCAAAAAGAGGAGAAAATTTCCCAAAAAAATTGTACCTCTCGGAACTGAATAATATAATTTTTCCATAGGGTTGAAAATACGGTCGAAAACGGGGACTCTGGCTTGCATAAGCGCCGCCCGCTTTGGACCTTTAATTGATAAATATTATTTAAACTTATTAAAAATGAAAATTAAGAATTGAAAAAAATTATTGCGATTTTTCAATTAATTATGCATTAATTAATTAACAATTTTTCCCCATTTGCACATAAACATTGTAAGTGCGATAATTGTTAACTAACAAATCTGAATTTTTTTTCCTTTTTTGGACCTATTTTTGAAAGGTCTCAGAAGAAATTCCCGTCGGAAAAATTCAAAAATTGTAATTTTTCACTTTGTTATTAACAATTTACTTGGGTTAAAAATTAAAAAGCTTGATTAATCATTGAGAAATTTTTTTTTTTATATATATTACTATTGATCGTTTTTTATGATCAGAAGTCACATGAAAATGATTTTTAAAAACTTTATTTCTTATTGTTTACAAAATTGTTATAAACAAATGCGTTGTTTATATAATTTAAAATTTCTTTTTTGGTAAAATAATCTTTGATCCAAAGTATGATTTTTAAAAAAAATCATTCCTCGAAAACATTTTTTATTGCTTAAAAACGTATTTGTTAATTAACAATTTTGTCTATCACCTGTAATTATTATTAAGGAACCATTATTTATCTTGCTCGTTGATAACTAAAAAAAAATTGTTTTTATTTAAATTTTCATTGTTTATTTAATAAACAATTTGTTATAAACAATTAAATTTTTTCGATATATTTTTTTTCTTAATATCTACATTATGGTAGAAAAAAATTTTTTAACGAACAATTTTTTTAATCATAATTTGCATCAAAGATTTTGTTTCCAAAAAATTTTTTAAATTATCTTATAAACATTTGTTTATAACAATTTTGTAAACAATAGGAAATAAAAATTTTTTAAAATCATTTTCATGTGATTTCTGATCATAAAAAACGGACCAATAGCTTTTTAATTTTTAACCCAAGTACATTGTTAATAACAAAGTGAAAAATAGCAATTTTTGAATTTTTCCAACGGGAATCTCTTCTGAGACCTTTCAAAAAAAGTCCCAAAAAAGGAAAAATTTGTTATTTAACACTTATGGCACTTAAAATGTTCATGTTCAAGTAGGAAAAAATTATTAATTAACTAATACATAATTAATAGAAAAATCGCGATAAAAATGTTTTGACCGCGGTTTATTGTTCATAAATCTATCCAGTAGATGCCTGAATTTTTTCAATTCTTAATTTTCATATTTAATAAGTTTAAATAATATTTATTCATTAAAGGGCCAAAGTGGGACCGTATTTTCAACCTTGTGGGAAAATTATAAATATTTATCCTGCAGTTCCGGGAGGTACAATTTTCTTTTGGTAAATTTCCTCTTCTTTTTTGAATCATTTTTCAAATTTGAAAAATGTCAACAGTTTTTGATATATTTGGAAAAAACCAAACCGAATTTTTATATTTCAGTTAATTGTTTATAACTTTTGCAATTTTTGCAAGCGGCTATTGAATTTTTTCCGAATCGAATGACACCTCGTTCATATTATTTTTCGGAGGCGGAGAAAAAAGTTTAACCCAAAAAGCACTTGCTGACTAGACTATATAGCGAATTCCGATTTTAGTGTATAAATTTAAAAATGAGTAAAAAGCACACAAAGTCCAGTACTACCGTTTTTCAAGATGAGACACATCCCCAAAATTTGTTTTCCAAAAATTTTTACTTTTTTAACCTTAATAATATTTTATATTCAGTACCCTGCAACTTTATTAATTAAATTTTAATGTTGTAAGCCAAATAAATTTTATTTCACTGTTTGCTCCATGATGTTTATGGCCTAATGATGGCGGAAGTCGAAACTAGTTGCCAACTTCACATTTTAACTATTTTAACAAATATATTTCTGTGGTACTGGACTTGTCTGTTTCTTTACTCATTGGTTGAAACATGGATAACCTGATGAATTTAAATTTTAAAATGTTAATTCTTGTTACCAAATCGGTGGAAATCGATTGAATTTTGTCGAAAATGACTAGAGAAAAAGCGATTTTTGTAAGAAAACTGCAAACCTGAATCTTGAAAACGATAAGAGATATCGAAAAATGTAAATGGCTCTCCACTAAATGTAAATGGTTCTCCAATCCTTATTGGTGCGCTTTCGATTTGTGGAATAAAAACCGCAAAATTTTAGATTTTAGTGATACCAGAATTTTCAAAAATGGATTTTTTGTTGTAGGAATCGAATAAATTTGATCGAAAATGACTTATGTAGAAGAAAAACCGAGTTTTATCAATGAAAATTTCAAACGCGAATATCTCGAAAACGGTAAGAGATATATCGAAAGATGGAAATGGTTCTTAAAAACCCCGTCCTTATCGATGCCATTTCGATTTTTGGATTAAAAATAGCAAATATTTTGTTGTTAAAATTTCGACACCAGAATTTTGGTTGACGAATCGGCGGAAATCGAATGAATTTGTAATAAACTACCTACCCTTACCGTATTTAACAATAATTTATTGATACCGCCATAAATTCAACTTCGGTCCAAAGCTTGGACAGCTATATGGTCCGTATTACGAATTTTGTTGTTAAAATAATAGATATTAACCTATATTTAAATCATGTTATAGTAAGAAGAATAGATATTTGGAAATCATTATAAAAGTCGATTGTAATAAACTAACTGTCCTTAGCACATTTAACAATATTTTATGGTCACGGTCATTAATTATACATTCGTCAATATATATCGACCGTCCTTACTGAATTTTTTTGATTTTTAAATAATTTTGACTTAGATACAGTCAAATCATATTATTATGACCATTAATTTCCAACAAACAACTTTGATTTTAATTTTGTTCACCCATGTTTTCTAGAAAATTAGATGTACCTAATATTTCGATTATCAAGCAATTATTGTATTCGCCATTTGTGGAGAGATAATTTCGGCTTTGTAAAGTTGCTGACCAAATCGTCAGGTAGATAAAAATTGTAGCCAAATTGTGCTCCAAAAATAGATTTATGCCCGATTCGCCTGATCCCGTTTCGCCTGACGGCTTAAATTGTGGTAGTGTTTCGCCTGACCTAACCTTTTTTTTCATAAGGGTCATTTTGAAAATACATGCAAAATTTGATCAATAAGGATGCAAATTAATAACTTATCAAAAATTGAATAGTTTATAAAGAATTTCTTTTAATTTATATTAAAAAATACAACTTCACTTGGATTTTTTTAAATTTTTTCTTGATACTTTTTTTCTTAAATCATTTTTTATAGATAAATCCTTTTCTAAAGTAATGTACAGTTGAAATTATTACTGAAGGATTTTAAAATTTTAAAGTGTACTCATATACACCTGCATTAAATATTTTTTATAAAATCTTACGGTTTTCCATATAAAGACCGACGCGTATAGGGTGCGCCACCTTATATATATAGTTTTTTTTTGTCTGAAGTAACCCCCTGTCTGGCGAAACGCTACTAAAGCCTACCAAATTTTTACGTCAGGCGAAACGGGACCAGACGAAACGGGAATATACCCCAAAAATAAGGGTCAACCTTCATAAAATTACTAGTTAATACATTATTACCTGATTTGTCCCATTTCTAGGATGGTAATATTGCGGACCGTAATTATCCCTATGATTATTATATAATGTATTATAAGTAGGGTCTAAATTAGCTATTAATGTAAAATTTCTTAGTCCGTATTCAAGTAGTCACGTTAATCAAATTGAGTTAAGACATAACGATCAAGAATTTCTTGGCAATTTAGGTATTTCATAGAAGTCTACCGGAAATGTTGTCCTTGGGAAAAACCAAGTTTTGTTGGCGTCTAATCCGTAAGCTTTCGGTCAATAAGAGCGAATATCGTGCGGCTTGTGAACTCGAAGGGACGATAGAAAAAGATATAAGAGTTGACACAAATATCCCGGATTCGTAATTTAATGCGTCCTTAAGTTAGCAACATCAATTTCGGAAAGTATGGAACCAATATTAATTGACAGTGAAAAGGGGAAACCTTTACTAGTATTAAACGGATTTAAGTACGCTAAGAAGAAAGTGTTAAAAAAAAGTGAAGAGGTGTTTTGGTCTTGTGTGAAAAAAGACTGTACTGCTAGTCTTCGCCATCGGAGAGGACAATAAAATATCACGAATAGATGACTTACATAACCACGAGAGTGACTTAAAAATGCTCCACCGCCAAAAACTTCAAACGTAAAGCTGTCGATAATATATCCGAGAAACCTGCCAAGCTAATTCATCGTGATATAAGCGAAAATAAGGATACTCTTGAGACCCTTTCAGCAAGTGACATTTCTAACATCAGAAAATCAGCCTATAACGCTAGAAGAAAAATCCTTCCTCCATTGCCTAAATCCCGCGCAGAAGTTTTCGATGTTTTGGCAAGTATGCAGTTAACAACGCTTACAGGTGAAAATTTTCTTTTTTTAGTGACAAATGCAGACTGTGATTTTTTCAACAGACAGTAATATTAGACATTTGTGTAGGAGTGAAAAAATTTATATTGATGGAACTTTTCGATTTTGTACCAAGTTCTTCGTTCAGTTATTTACCATCCATGCTATAATTAATGGACATTACATTCCATTACTTTTTTGCTTGTTGCCTGGACAACAATAAACTATTTATAAAATGTTGTTCACTTCAATTATTAAAAAGTGCAATGCCTTAGGATGTGTCTTTAAACCAAATGGAATAGTGGCCGATTTTGAAAAAGCCATACAAAATGCTGTCCGTTTATCATGGTCAGAGAGTAAATTGAAAGGTTATAGATTTCATCTATCACAAGCATGGTTTAGGCAAATCCAAAGAACTGGATTAGTGCCAATTTACAAGGACATAGAAAATCTCAGTGGAAAGTGGTTAAAATATTTATTTGGACTAAAGGCTAATGATGTGGGGGAATGTTTTGCTTTCAATTTAGCGGAGTTCCAACCAAATGACCAAAAAATTACCCAGTTTGCTGATTATTTAGTAACCAACTACATAAAATAAGATGCTCCTTTTTCACCGACTTTATGGGCCAACGAGAGCGTGTCGACGGACCATATACAACAAATGCATGTAAGAATTTTCATTCAAAGTTTAACAAATCTTTTTATTCTGAACATCCTGCTTTATATATATTTTTTGGATGTTCTTAAAGATATGCAAACAGACACATACACTAAACTATGAGATTCGAATAACCTGTAAAAACTTTCAAAAAAGCAAAAGGCCATCAGTACCTCTTAGAATCGAAAATTAATCAGTATATTTGTGGTGCTATTTCTGTACTCGAATTTGTTAAATTTATGTCAAATATAAAAATGAGGGGGTAATCCCACCCAACTTTCCGAACACTCCTAGAAAAGTAATTGTTTTCTGCATTAAAATACATTAATTAAATAAGTTTACAAAAATTAAAAAAAAAAATTAATTTTTTGTAAAATTTTTTTTTACTTTTTATAATTTTGTATAATTTCTACAAGTATTATTTTAAAATTATGAAATATTTCACACATATTGCACTTTTTGATCCCTTTCGGGTGTACTAGTTACTTTTTGCATTTGTTTTACCATTTTCGATAAAACAAAAGGACAACAAAATTTAATTTTTGTTTTATTTTGGTTATAATAATTACAATGTTAAATTTGAAGAGACTAAATTATTTTTTAAATTTAGAGTTTTATATTACCTATCGAATGGTATAAATCCCATTTTAATATCTTTAATATTTTTAAAGTTATTCAATTTTTTTTTAAACTTATATTAAATTTCAAAAAAAAATGAGGAATTCTACAATTTTTTGAATCAAATTTTGAAAAAAAACACAATTATAGAGTTTTTTACTACAAATTTAAGGGTAATTTTTTTTAAATTCTTAATATTAATTTGAACCTTAAACCAAATAAAACCTATTTTTGAATAATTTTAAAATCAATAAATAATTAATATCTCATTCAATTTTATTCAAAATGGGAAACAGACCTTTTTTTTAAGTTTTTGAATCAAAATGCATTAATAAAGTTAGTTTAAAAAACTAAAAAAAAATCAAATTTTTTTTAAAAAATTCATGGGTATATCCATTGAATTGTTTTAACTTTTTTCATTTTTTGCTATAACTTTTACAAATACTATGTTAAAATTATGAAATAATTTACACACATAGTACTTTTGGATCCTTTTTGGATATGCTATTTAATTTTTTCATTTATTTTATACTTATTGATAAAACGAAATTACAAAAAAAATTAAAAAAAAATTCTTTATTTTTGCTATAAAAACTACAATTCTAAATTCTAAGAAACTAAAATACATTTTAAATTTAGAGTTTTATATTATCTTTCGAATGGTGAAAATCACATTTCAATATCTTTAATATTTTAGAAATTATTCAATTTAGTTTAAAATCGTAATATAATCTTAAATTTCTTAGCCAATTTTTTAAAAATTCCAAAATTTTTGTAATAAAATTTTGAAAAAAATTATAATAATAAAATTAATTATTACAAATTTAAAGATATTTTTTTTAAATTATTAATATAAAAATTTAACTAAAAAATAATAATTTAATAAAGATAAAAATTAAAATAAAAACTAGCGGCGAAACTATGCGCAACTTGAAAAAAAGTAAAGACAAAATTTGTAGATAATTTTATGTTCTACAACTTTCGTATCTTGTAATTTTTCATAAAAATGCATTATTTTGGTTATTTAAGGAAAATATGAAAAAAAAATACTTTTTGATAAATCTGGCAACAATGGCATAAGTTTTTAAAAAATTTAATCATTCTAAATTAAACTATAACGTATAGAAAATATATGTGTAAAACTTTATTGCCATTTTGTTTGGTAATGACGTCATCACTTATAGCAACTGTCACTTCCGGTTGTCCGATTCACTCCAAAATCTATACAGGTCGTCTCCTTGCTACCCTAAATATGTATATAAAATTTCATCTAAATCGGTTCAGCCGTTTAGACGCTATCGTGTTCACACACACACAGACAGACATCATGCTAAAAATGGTATAAATGGATTCAGGTGACCTCAAAACGTAAAGATCCGTTAAAATCTGGGTATGGTCAAAATATCATGATCGCAATACTTTCCTTCTATACAACTCTGTTGTTCGGAAAGTAAAAAGAGTACATGCATACTAAATGTATGTATATACATAGGTTGGTTAGTTGTTTTAAATACTATTTTACTTGTCGTTAATTAAATATGATTTAATTTTTTAATATAAATATTTTCAATTTACAGCCGCTTTTTATTTTTGTTTTTAAGACGTGATAAAACCACTAAAATTACGAACAGTAAACATTTTTCGTTTAGTCCGTAATTCTGCCATGGATTATTGAGGGTGAGATATTTTCCAAGAATTTTTGGTCCGCAATATTGCCATACATAAAATGGAAAAAAGTTAGTACCTGCCTATTTGGTCCTCAATTTGGATATACCCGATAATTTCGCGCATTTACGAGGGTACTCACCTCTCGCTACAAATTATTTCCCAGCAAATTTATACACATTTTACAATTTTCCAATAATTTTTAAGGTTTTTTGAAACTTGACATTTTTGAAATGTTCAAAATTCTTGAAATGTTTTTAATTAGATGAATGAATTTTGTTTTTTGAAATTTTCGATATATTCTGAATATTTTCATTTTTACTTTTTGAAATTTTCGAAAAAAAAACTGCAAAGTTTAAATTTTTTCGATATATATGTTTTTGAAATTTTCGATACATTTGAAATTATCGAAAATTTTGAATTTATACACGTTTTTATTTGGTTTTTTTTTTTAATTTGGAATTTTTTGATATATTTTCGAGGTTTTTGAATTTCTTAAAAATCAGTTTTGTTCCTTAATTTTCGAAAATTATTACAATCAAGTTTTAATGTATTTTTCAATATTTTTCTCCGTAGACCATTCAGCACTGCAAAATTTTGCATAAAATGTTTTAAAATACTGTCAACACCAACTTTGCACACTTGTAGTATCAGTTGTTGCGCTACTGAGCATATAATTTAAAAAGTAAGTAGGCGGCCTACTAAAATCAAGTTCGATTTTAGGGTTCTGAGCAATATCATCTTAAGTGGCGAATACTGTAATACTTGTAAAAAGAATTAATGAAACAACAGAAAATTTTTCTGAAATATGGTCCATGTTTATAGTATATTACATAACGAGTGAGGAAAGTGGAATTTTTCGCGCGAGTGCGGAACGTAACGAGTGCATGAAATCCACTTTCCCACGAGTTTTGTACACTATTTTTCCTACGACCAACAATATTTTAAGAATAGTCTATTTGGTTTTCTCATATGACACGATTATTTCTGGTGGTGTACATTCACATTCGCTATCACTATCAACTTCCGTTTTTCATGTAAGAAATCGAAATTTAAATTTTTTGTTTATTTCCTATAAAGTAGAATAATTTAAACTTTAAAAATATCTATTATAAAAGTACCTAATTATTCTGTTCAGAATTCACAAAACATAGAAACAGTAATTTCTTTAAAATTTTGACATAAGCCTATACTTTATTATATTTCACTTTTATAAAAAAAATAACCTTAGCACCAAGCCAATTAAAAAAAACATTTTAAATAATTTTTATACATTTTTTACTTTAATAACTTGTAAAATTTGCAATTTTAAACCTAAAATTAATTTTGAATTACAAACTATTAATAAATTTATGAATCGGGTATGCAACAGACAATACCCAAACGTCTTATGTGTTGCATACATTCGTTTACACTGAAGTTGTTTCATAATTAATATGGACAGATAGTTATAACCTTAAAATAATATTTCAAAACATTTTAGTTATTAGGTGGTCGTAGGAAAATAACAAGCAACTATTAGATCAGTTTTAAAATGGTAAGTAAAATTTATTATGTATGTACATAAGTAGCATATTTCGTCCTGTTTTTGATAGTTCATTCAAAGCGTGCGTTATAATAACACGCAGCGCGGTATTATAACACACGGCTGTTATGCGTGTATGTTGATATGAGACACTTTCCAATTATCAAAACAGTTGTGCTATTTGTAGTTTTCATAGGTGGTCGAAGGAAAAATCTTAAAAGCGATACAGAGTACTTTAATTGATTTATAACAGTTACCTGTAAAGCAGTAAAATCCTCATAAAAGATAAGAGTAACGCATAAGTCAATCCCAAATATCACTGTTCTTTTCACTATAACTAAATTTTAGGGAATTAAGGAACCAAAATCAGCACAAAGATAGTATAACAGCCGTTACACACGCGACTGACTACGCATTTTACGGTAAGTACCGTACGCTGCGTACCGTCAGTCGCATGTGTAACTGCAGTACGTAGCTTTTTTAAAATAAAGCAGTTTTTGTCTTCGTCTAGTACTAGGTATGAAAAAACTATTCGAGTATAGCGCTTCAAATACCTTTTTTTTTCACATAATCTATTAAGCAAATTTTTCAGCCAAAGCTAAAACCTGTATAAAAATAAGTAACGTACCTTCTACTTATTTTTCTTCTGTCTTTTTTAAAACTTTAATGACATCTAAATTATTTTCCGGTATGTATTATCGTCCCTAATAGCACCAGATACGTTTAATAAAAAAAAAAAACGTTACTTGAGAATGTTTTTATATATTGCAAATGTACACGTCGAAAATGAACTAAATAAAGATTTTTAACGTTTTTTAAAACGTCCACAAAGAAAAAAATAAAAGATGAAGAAATAACATGTAAAAAAATACCAGAAGTCAGATTATTAAAAATATTAACTAAAAAAAGGATACAACAATAATAACTAATTTTTACCTAAAATATAGAAAAATCATGATTTTTCCCCATACAATCATAAAAATAAAACAAATAATTTCTTTCATTTATTACAGCAACAACAACGATTTACACAAACATCAATATAATCTTTTCAAAAACTGAAAATGGTCCCATATGTACATTGTAAAAAATACAATAAAAAATGCTGATATATATATATATATAAATAACTAAAACTAAATTTAATTCTTATCAAACTTCAGCTTAGTAGTAGCTCTCGATTGGAAAAAACTATTCAACGAACTAATAGTTTTTTGTCCTAAAGAATCGTTTTCGGTTTCAGCTGAAATCGATCCGTGACGTATATTTTGTCTGGTACGTCTTTTAGGACCGTCCCATTGTTCTAGTAGTTGTAATAGAAGATCCTTGGTACCATTCGGGCTAGTTATAGAACTAGTTTTGGTTGTAAATTGAGAATGTGTTTTATGAATTGCGAATGGAACATCTCTAGACATATTATTTATTTTAAATTTAGGTTTTCTCCATGGGATTCCTAAATTTTCATTTTTTACAACATGTTTAGTTCCTGTTATAGTAATTGGAACGCTTCTTACTATAGTTTCTTCTTTTGGTTTAAAAACTTCAGCCTTATTAGTTAAACTAGTATTAAAATTAGATAGTTGAAATAATTTATCCGATAATTTTCTTATTTCTTCAGCTAAATTGATCCTTTCAGCTATATCATTGGATTTCATAACGCATGTACTATCAGAAGCTCTTCTATAATGATCTCCAGGTGGTGCTAATAATTGATTATCTGATTCAGGCATAAAAGCATTATCCGAACCTGGTGATGACGCTAAAGATCCACAAGGCGAAGGAGACTCACCGATTAGACTATGACTGGAACTAGATAAACTCTCACCTCCAGTAGGTAACATAGATGGAGATATAGTGTTATTACTAATTTCAAATATATATGGAGAATTCGGATGTTCGTTCCATCTTTCCACAAATTGTTTTAAATTATCTTTAGTCACATCCATGCTTGGTGTTTTCGGTAACGGTATTTTTGGAGCCTTGTTAATAATCTTTCTAGTGAGCCACTGGTGATTTAAGCAGTCTGCCGCCGATAGCCGTTTGCTGAAAAGATTTAGACAAAGACCCGGTTAGTAATATTAATTAGTGAGTATGCGAGAGCATGCCAAATTAACCCAAATTAGTAGAAAATTAAGTTAGCGTCATTTCGTGTCGACTAATTTGGGTCTTTGTCTGATCTCGTATATTGTTTATTTAAGATCTTTTTTTTTGTGAGGTATGCAATGTGTAGTTTAAATCTGGAGTTTACTTCAAACAATTATCACTAAATAGAGTAAAAAAACTAGACAAATAATATATCGAGAATCCCCTTCACGAAAAAGAAGTAGCTGGACAACCTCAGGTTACCAAAGCTCTTCAATACGCAACTAGAAATAAACCAGGATGCAAAACTAACCTGGAATAAGCATTTACAAAAAACCATAAACAAGGGAAAAATGGCCTAATGGCTACCAAATGGTAATAAATCTACGCATGGTACACTGTTGTGGTAAGACCCATGATAACCTATGCTGATTGGTGTGGTGGCCTAAATAGGTAAATAAAAGAGGGCTATACTGGAGCTTACTAAACTCCAAAGTCTAGCTTTTTACAGGTGCCATCAGGAGCAATCCATCGCAGGTATGGAAACCATACTAAACCACTTGATATTCATATCAGAGTGGAGGCAAAAATGGGGGCATTCAGATTGGAGTGCAACGGTAACTGGTGTCCAAGTTAACAATGTCATACCAGTCAAACTTGTTACTAGAAATCAGAAGTGATGATGGGAAGGTAAAGACAACTGCCGAGAGGGAACACTCAGTAGCGGCGTTAGAGTAGCGCGAGGTTGAGCGACGCCTACTTACTCGTAAATTCCCTAAATTAAGGGAAAAAATTATTGTAATTCAGATAGGTATCATGTAATTCAGAAAAGTGAACATGTTTTTTAGAAAGATAAATTGAATTTCAGAAAAGGAAAGATGTAATACAAAACACTAACATGTAATTCAGAAAGTATAATGTATATTTCAGAAGTGGTAAATAGTAAATCAGAAAGCTTTACATCTAATTCAGAACTAAAGTTGTAATTCAGATTTGTAACATGAAATTCAGAAAAGATAACTTGTTTTTTAGAAATATTAATTCAATTTCAGAAAAGGAAAGATGTAATTCAAACCACTAACATGTAATTCAGAAAGTATAATATTTATTTCAGAACTGGTGAATTGTAAATCAGAAAGCGTAAGATGTAATTCAGAACTATTACATATTTATGTGAGTCATGTTTTTGTTACATAGTTGTAACTAAGCGAAGTATTTGGTATTTATGTATGAGGTGGTCAATTTGTCATGTAAGCTTATCCTTTTTAGGAATATGTATAAAAATTTTATGGCTATAACAAGCTTTTATTTGACATACATTTCTTGTATACAGGGGTTTAATTTTATTTAACCAAGAGTGAAATAACTGATATTTTACATTTAATGTTTGCTGAGCGCCTAATGGTAATAAATTAATTTATTCTACCCTGTATATATACAAACGAATTATCATACAGTGCGGTGGAATAAGTGTTACCCCCCCCCCGCCCTATTAACTACTCTATTTTTATATCTTAAGAAAAAAGCTCAAACAGGTCAATTTTTATATTAAACGTAGTATGTTATGACATAAAAGTTTCGAACCTGACATAATCCCTCTTCATGGGGGTGTCACCCCTTCGATTTTTTTAAATGAGACAGTGCTTCTTGCGACACCTCATTTGAAACCTATTGAAACACTAATTTCAAAAATGTATAGTTGCAGTTACTGTTAAAGTTTAAAATTTATTTAGTTTTCAGTACACCCTTAGTTCCCTAATAGCACAAAAGGTCCGATTGACGTTTTTTTATGGTCCATTTAACGTCAGAACGTCCGAGGACCAAAATAAAACGTTTTATAAACGTTTGTGCAAGAACGTTTTTAAAATGAACCTAAAGAAACGTCCAAAATATGTCGTCAAAACGTCCGAAGTGATAAATAAAAAAAAACGTTGTCTAAGCTCCACTACTCAGACGTTTTTAAAACCTACGATAAAAAAACACCTAGTACTTAAATGGTTTTTTAACGTTCATATCAAAAGGTTTTTTATAAAGTCACAATAAGGATGCTTTTAAAACGTTTTATATGAGTCGTTTTTAAAACCACCCGTAAAAACGTTCAAAAAACGTTTTGTTTAGGTCCTCAAAAGCATGTTTTGAGAAAAAGGTAAAAAGTTACGTTTTTTAGACGTTTTTGTAAGTTGTTTTTATAACCACTATAAAAAACGTCCAAAAAACGTTGTTTTTAGGTCTGCAAAAGTATGTTTTGAGAAAAAATCATAAAAGGGACGTTTTTTAAACGTTTCGTTTCAGTAGTTTTTAAAACGATCAGTAAAAATGTACAGAAAACGTTTTGTTTCGGTCCTCAAAAGAATGTTTCGAAAAAAGTCAGAAATTTACGTTTTTTAAACGTTTTTGTAAGTTGTTTTTATAACCACTGTAAAAAAACGTCCAAAAAACGTTGTTTTTAGGTCAAAAGTATGTTTTGAGAAAAAATCATAAATGGGACATTTTTTAAACGATTTATTTTAGTCGTTTTTAAAACCACCAGTATAAACGTTCATTAAACTTTTTGTTTGGGTCCTCAAAAGAATTTTTTGAGAAAAGTCAGAAAGTTACGTTTTTTAAACGTTTTTGTAAGTTGTTTTTATTACCACTTCATAAACATCCAAAAGACGTTGATTTTGGGTCTGCAAAAGTATGTTATTTTGGGAAATGATCATAAAAGGGACGTTTTCTAAACGTTTTATTTTAGTCGTTTTTACAACCACAAGTAAAAACGTTTTCGTTGGGTTCCCAAAAGTATGTTTTTATAAAAAGTCCTAAAAAGGACGTTTTTTAAACGTCTTTGTTAGTCGTTTTCATAATTAGTGTAAAAAACGTTCAAAAGACGTTTTGTTTGCTCTCTCTGTCTGTGTCTGATTCCAACCAATCACGAATTTAGCTCGCTAATGGTCGGTTTGGGAGAGAGACCGCGCACTCGCACTTCGCACTGCGTGGCTGTTGTCTACAGTTGTTGCATAGTGGACGATAAAAACATGGCGTGACTCTCGGTAATTTCATGTTTATTTTCTCTGCAACTAGTGAAGATAAACCTAGCAAATCTTATATCTTTAAAATTATCATTTATTTTGTTATACTTATTTTGTTTCTTTTGTTTTTCAGTTTCCGAGGAGTGATATATTAAGTGAATTGTGTTTGTGTTTATGTCTTATAGCTGTGGTTGAACATTTAACATGTATATTAGGTAGGTACTTTAAACCCTGATATAGGTATATTTTGTGATTCATTTTTGTCATGTTAGTGATTTTTCAAGATTTTTGACTCTGTAAATCTACTTGTTTGTTGTGAAATGTATAAAGAAAAGAAAGTTTCGAAGCATCAAAAGTACAGATATATCAACAAGACATTGAATTTATCAAACGATTTATTTGAAAATGTCGAAAATCATGTGTTCAACATAATTATTCTAGTTCCTCCAATTCTGATGATTCCAGTCTCATAAGCATACAAGAAATACTCCTACATATTTCGTTGAAGACACCTGCTCAGCACCAACCGAAATGATGGCTAACTTGTTTATGAGTGACCAACTGTATTTTAGTTACAGAAATGAATATTATTTTATTTTTGGTATATATTTTCATACTTAAAAAATAATTTTTTTTAACTTGACTTATTGTGTAAATGAAAATTATTTTATTGTACAGATTGTATATAAGTATCAATATTTTATTAATAAATATGTATTTTTTTTGCTTGTATGAACGTCTTTTGTCGAACCATTTATTTACTGAAACGTCGTTAAAACGTCCTTTTTCGACGTCTGTATGACGTTGGAAGTTGTGACATTTGCACTATAGAAAAACGTCTTATAAACGTTCTCGGGTACTTTAACGAACGTTTTTAAAACGACCCGATGGTCGGTCGTGTACGTTTTTAAGATGTTTTTTAAACGTCTTGGTGCTATTAGGGTTGTTACTTGTACTTTATTACATTAAATGATTAAATTCAGTTACCAACATTTACAATGTAGGAAAGATTTATTTAAAGACAAAACACTTCCAACCATCCAATGAAAAAACCTACCGTCAAGCCAACAGAATTCATTGAATTCTTGCAAGGTAAGATTAAAACTGTCGAATAACTCAGACTCCGTTAATTTTTGAACCAAAGTGTTATACATTTTTGAAATCAGTGTTTCAATAGGTTTCAAATGAGGTGTCGCACAGATTCGAGCATTCGTCTGTGTTCAGTACCAGATTATAAATACACCCTGTGTGATCTGTGATTACAATTTACTATAAGCGATGTATGCACCATCTAAAAGTTTTAATGAGAAACTTTAGTAATCTCTCAAAAATCAGTCAAAATCAAGTAGTTTTGACCCAAACTTTTACAGGTATAAGCACAGAAGATAAACTAATACAGAAGCGAAGGTTCCTGTCGGTCCTTTTGATGTAGCGATGATCAAAATTTGAGTAATAGTTTAAGCCGTTTAATACACTGGGAAAAATGTTTAAAATTCGTATGTCTAGATAGACGAATTTACAAATTTTGATCAGTTTTTCCAGTGTATTAAGCGGCAGAAACTTCAACTGGCACTCAAATTTTGACCACCACTACATCAGGAACCTTCGTTTCTGTATTAGTTTATCTTCTGTGGTATAAGTGAAAACACCATGATTTTTAGACATCTTAGTTATATTCCAACCAGCGTCATTTTAAAGTGTCTTAAAAAAGAAAAGTTATTACTTTTTAAGTTTTTTCACGATGGAATTTAGAGATAATTGTGCAATATGCCGGATGTCCATGACACAACTTCCAATAAAACGTGTGAAACCTTGTAGGCACATTTTTCCATTATCGGTGTGTGAATATGGCGGGCAATGCACTTACAAGCGGTCCCTTATGCAGAAGCCAAATTATTCAAATGGAAGAAGTTCGCAGACAGCGTTACAATTTGCACAGATCAAGACAGAAAAAGAATAGTTGAATGTTCCAATCGTGGGGAGTATTGGATAGGTCTGGCAAACACATTAGGGGTTAACTATAAAATAACATATCACTGGGTACGATCAGGTAGAGATGTAATGTTCAGCAAAGTTGGAGTGAAACCAAAAAATTTAACGAAAGATGAAATAGATATTATCATTTCATGGATAGAAACTGATTGTGACCTCACCTTGAAAAATATAAAGGCAAAAGTAAGAGAAATATTTGAAAAGGACGTTTCAACTACAACTGTTGCAAATTATCTGGAAGGCAGGGTATTAACTATGAAAAAAATCCACCACGAGCCAGCCACTATGAATTCTGATGTAAATAAAAGAAAAAGAGCTGAATATATACATATTTTAAACATGTATGTTGGAGAAGGTAAGCAAATTGTTTAGATGGATGAGACCAATTTCATCTTATTTTGTCGAAGGACAAAAGGCCGCGCCCGTATGGGTGTAAGGGCAGTGTAAATGCTGTCTGCTTCAAGAGGTCCTAATATCCACTTGATTGGCGCTATGTAGGTAGGAGGCATAGTATACATATGGAACGAAGAAGAGGTTCTGTCCCTTCCGCAACAGCAAATGAGCGGGTCCAGAGATTGCTTGAGAAAATGATGGAAATCAATTGAATGATTTAGTAATAGTTTTTGAAACACACCCTGTCATTCGGCTGTTTCAAAATATTGGGGCGTCACTATGTACTGAGATTAGCGTCCCATTCACCAATGCTGAATTCCATTGAGACTATATAGTACAATATTAAAATATTCGTCAAAATTCACCTAAGAATTCCAGTCGTAGTAGGTCCCAGAATTAGAGAACAACGTCTAGTTTAACAAAAACAAAAGAAACCATAGTGGGAGGGGACTGGTGTGGAGGAGCTATACGATTCATCATACAGTAGTTTTGGCGATGGAAAATATAAATATGTGACAGTGATATTCTTCTTTTGCATAGTTTTCTCAGCACTCTTTTTTGTAATTTGTTACATTACGATAAAGTATTTCCAACTTTATATTATAAATATTTAAAATAGAGAGCGTGTATATAGAGATCTTGTACATGAATTATTCACAATATTCAGTTTTCAGGAAAATCTTTTGAGTGAAACTATGTATGTCCTTCATCAATACATCATAAACGTATTTATGCAGCAAATAAATCTACTACATAATTATTAACTTCTGAATTGCATTATACCAATTCTGAATTACATATTTTCTTTTCTGAATCACATGTGACAAATCTGAAATAGATTCTACGCTTTCTAGAAGAATTACATCTTTCGATTCTGAATCAGATTTTTCCTTTTCTGTTTTACATGTTATATATCTGAATTATAATATGGCGTTTCTGAAATACATATTATATATCTGAATTACATCTAACATTTTCTGAATTACATCTGGAAAATGTGTAGAATGGAACGCAGTGTACGATCGGAGCACTGCACGCAGTTCATTTTACCGGGAATCCCCGACCACAGAGACATTTTATTTAAAGAAGAATTGAAGAAATTGAACCTGTATTTAGAGCCACAACAAGAATTCGATTTGTTTAGCGACAAGCTGGTGAAACTGCCCGCGACGAGCCTATACCTTCTCCAGAAAAAAAATTGAGTTTGAATTTTGGACACTACATAAATTTCAGTTAATGAAAAATTTGAACGGTTAAATGAGTACTCGAAGTCTTGGTCTTTTTTGTCCAATATAAAACAGATTACAGAAAAACAATTTGCGGATATTTATTACGATAGCTCAGTGACTATTCACAAATCCGTAGAAATACTAATTGTGAATGACCAGATTCCACATGGAATCAACAGAAATAACTTTGGACACGTTGCTTGAATTTTTGAACTGATTTATTGATCAAACAAAAACATGTAAACAAAATCGAAAAAACACATTATTCACAAAGTTTTATACACTAAACAAATACATCTTTTGCTGTACGTTGAAAAATTCTCTACTGCTTTTGAAAATTGTAAGTTTAAAGCAATTGTTAAAAAAGAATGATGTTATCGCGTGGAACGTCTGTTCTGTGAATCCCCTTTTATGTATCTCGGCAGTACCAAGTACCAATTTTTTTGGAGTTGCCGGGGCATAGTTGACGAAAACGATTTCAGTGCACCTATTCTTGAAAATCAGGGAGTAGAAATTAAAATAGAAATAGGCGTGGCTCCCTGAAATGTACAATAACCCTATTCTTGAAATATTTCGATGGAAATATGTGGGACTTTTATTCTCCCAGGGAGTATAAAATTTCTATTGATCATTAGCGAGTGAAATTTGTAGGGAGTAGAAATTTATTTGAAACATTAACCTAACTATTTAATCTATCGGTCCGATTTATTTTGTTTGTATTTCGTGTCTTTATTTTTACGAGTTTTGCTGGGAAGTTTACTAATATAAATGATAATATTAATGAATTATTGATATGAAATAATCTCATGAATGACGATGTGGAGGAAGCTCTGGAGGAGGTTGAAATAGGAAGAGTTCATAATACTTTCCTCCAAGCTTCCCAGGTTTTATTGGCTCCCTCAGGCATACAATTTAAAATTATGACCAGCTTGGCGCTGAGCCTGGTGAATGTGGGGGTAAATTTGCCCGAATATATCTGTGGTCGTTGCGAAATGTAATCGACCAGCATTTCATTTTCTGTTTTGTTAATGTTTTTTTTTTAATACGACACCGGTCCATATCTAATACATTACAGTTATGTCAAAGAATACGATAGGTATTCTTTGGTTATGTCTTATGTCACATGGCTGTCAGAAATTTAACTGCTGCGATTGGATAAAATTGAATTTCAGCACTTGGCAACTATGTGTGTATTTTCACTCACTCCTTTTTTTCAAGAATAAGGTATTTTTGTACCGAGAGAAAAAGCTGGGAGTAGAAAAGTAGGGAGCTACTTTGGGAGTAACTTTTCTCTTGATTTCAAGAATAGGTACACAGATGTCAGTTAGGATTTTCGCCGGTAAGGACAGGATTGGTCAAAGCGATCAGATGACTAGCAAACTAGGTCTTTTGGGAGTAGCCGAGCATAGTGCACGGAACGATAGTGACGTATATGTGATTTTTTACTGACACCTGATCATTGGTACATAAATACAGGGTTGGCCTAGGTGGTGGAATAAAATCAAGTGACGTAAGCCTGAAATCTTTTTTGCTTAATCAGAATGTGGTTACCCCTGCTTATGTTTTAAATTTTATCAAAGATCGCAACTTCCAAGAACTATATCCAAATGTATGCATAGCATTGCGAATATTATTGACTGCTTCTGTAACATCTGCTAGTGAGGAGAGGAGTTTTCTAAGCTTGAGCTGATAAAAACCGTCGTAGAAATCTCGCCCAGGGCGCTGGTAGTGCTTAAACCGACACTGGGAACACTGGATATGATAGAGTCGGCCCGTTTAGAGAAGAATCCAGCACGTGACACTTCACGCATCCACAACGCCTCCGTCCTCGTCACGTGATGGGTTCTTCTCTAAACTGACAATGGAACAGGTGCTGGGATATATGACAATAAACCCAAACTTACAGTAAATGAAGTAATGAAACTCTAAGTCGAGTACCAGAAAATATTTATTATAAAAGAGGTTTGGCAACTAGTTTCGGCGACAAGCCATCATCAAGCCTAGAATACATCAAGTCTTAATAAAATAGAAAACTTTATATTAAAATTTACACTTACCAGAGAAATTGTTAAAACGACTGATGTTAATTATTAAACATAAAATAAAATTGAATTTAGAAGTTGGTGATAAGTAGATTGTCCCATAGATGAAGTTGCTGTTCGTGTGCGCGCATGGGAGAGTATAGGGAAAAAGTAAATAGGGAAGGGTTATGGTACAGGAAAAGGGGTAGTAAAATTAAAAATTGAAATTGGACATGTTATCCGAGAATGGATGATGTGTGTTAGGAAATTTAAGTAAATGGAAGGTAATGGAATAAAATTTATATTTTCATGGACCTTGGAAATCAAGATCTTGTAAGGAAAAGCCGGCTGCCATAATAATCTTGACGTCGGTTGGTGTGTTCTCCAAGTAGCGGAGTTAAAGGAACAAAAATTGCTAATTGCTAATTTGTTGGCTAATACCCTCTTGGGTTTCTATTAGCAATTTTTGTTCCTTTAACTCCGCTACTTGAAGAACACACCAATCGATGTCAAGATTATTGTGGTCGCCGGCTTTTCCTTACAAGATCTTGATTTCCAAGGTCCATGAAAATATAAATTTTATTCCATTACCTTCCATTTACTTAAATTTCCTAACACACATCATCCATTCTCGGATAACATGTCCAATTTCAATTTTTAATTTTATTACCCTTTTTCCTGTACCACAACCTTCCCCTATTTACTTTTTCCCTATGTTCCCCCGTGCGCGCACACGAACAACAGCTTCATCTATGGGGCAATCTACTTGTCATCAACTTCTAGATTCAATTTTATGTTATGTTCAATAATTAACATAAGCCGTTTTAACAATTTTTCTAATAAGTGTAAATTTTAATATAAACTTACCAATTTTAAGACTCGATGTATTCTAGGCTTGATGATGGCTTGTCGCCGAAACTAGTCGCCAAACCTCTTTTATAATTAATATTTTGTGGTACTCGACTTGGAGTTTCATTACTTCACATTAGAGGTGGAAGTCTGTAAGGGTATTGAATTTATTCGTTAACGAGTTATTCATTTGTTAGTTTTCCGTTAGTGACGAATAATCCGTAGTCTAACTCATACAGATACAGGTAGCGCGTTTGGCGTTTTTCTAATTTAAACATAATACTTTTAATATTTTAATTTATTACAATGTTAATTGTTTTGGGCAACTAACTCTCATTATTTAAGACCAAAACTAAACTATTTACGAGTCTCACAAGAAATTAACATTTCCTCAATTTTCAGATATTGATAGTCTGTAAACTCTGCCTAACATACGTCAGTAATTTTCATTTTGAATGAAAACAAAGTAAGTTATGAAACTCGGTAGTGACGGATTTTTGCTAACGAATTTATTCGGTAGCTCCAACCCAACCGATCATATTTATGTTAGCTGACGAATTTTAACCTTTAAATCCAAATGTCAAAAATGCGTATCGGTGGATAAGTGTTTTAGAAATTATTTTAATAATTCAGAAAGTTGAGTTGAATATTCGTAAGATAATAATTATAAAGAATTAGTGATTTTAAAAATAATTTTTTATATAATAAAGTATGTATAATTCAATTCAATTTAATTGATTAGAGTAAATTTAAATGTACGACTTAAAGGTTTTTCATAAATATATACCTACAAAATAAAGAAGTACTTTGGAAATTTAAATAACACTTACTCCAGCTTAAAGGCCCCCATACCTGGAGTAGCCATTTTCGTTGATTTAATTAAATCTATCCCATCAGCGATCAAGACAGGATCTACAAATGTATTCTACATTTGTCTAAAGATGGCAATCAAACAGATTTAATACATCTTTTTTGGTTAAAATACTTGTCTAAAGACAGCATCTACAACTACGCTCTACACTTGTCTAAAGACAGCATTTTCCTTTTTGATTTTTTTAGTAACTAGCTCAATGAATCCCTTTTTTTTTAAGTTCCCTGTTTTTAAATTTCTTTATAAATTACTACTTCAAAACTTACTTTTCTTCCCGACCAACTGACAGATTATTCAAAGAATAATAAAAAAACTCATAGTCGTACCACAATCACATAATTAAGAATCTTAATCTATGTTAAATTTGTTTAAACAATTTTTATAAGTAACTAGTAAACCATGTTTTTTTGCGTTCCTTTAATGTAACTTTTTGTATTATACGCCTGATGATGCCCATTGAATGGCCGAAACCTGTTGCCTCACGTAAACCTGTTGCCTCACGTTTAAGATTCTTAATTATATGATTGTGGTACGACTACGAGTCTTTTATTACTCTTTGAATAATTTTTACCACATTTGAGTATTGATAATCTTCTGTTTTTGACACATATTATCTTAATATCAATATTCTCATTTAACAAAAAGGCAAATTTTTCTATTAGAAAGTATCAAACAATTGCAAAAATGAAAAAGCGAATTTTAGAAAAAATAAAAAAGTATGTTTGTATCGGGGAACGAACCTCGGACCTATCGCTTCCAAATTCCTTACCTTATAGACCACTGAGCCTCTTTGGAGATAAATAAATATGATCTTCAGTTTAATATTAACAATATACCTATTATTATTATATCTTGATATGTGTGTTTTTTAATAATACAAAGTCCGATGTCGGACTTTCTTCCGCTGACCGAAACGGGCCATAGTCTTGAAAAATCGCGCGGGGATTTTTCCTCTCCCATCTTCTAATTAATTTTGTGTTAAACGCGCTACCTTTATATCACTGTGTGTTACAGATTATGGAATATACGTCACTGACAGAAACTAACAAATGAATAACTCGTTAACGATAAAATTCAATACCCTTACAGACTTCCACCTTAGATCACATTTGAGATAATGGACAACCTCTTCAATTTACAGTAAATCGCTTAAAAAAGGACGAGCTAGAGTACGAACTCAAGTTCAGAGGAATTGAATTAGGCACTGTCGATGAAATTAGCTACTTCTTATCCTTTCACATTTGAAGAGAATCGTGTTGCATTAGAAAATACATTCCAGGATGTAGAAGAAGCGATAGATGTATTTACAGGTGTTCTTGGTAGTACAGAATTAGTTAAACTTGAAACCAAACTTAATCATATAATTGGTAGAGTTAATCGTATGGATGCTGACGACGATGATCAACAGAAAGCAGTCAAGAGTTCTTTGTTAGCTGAGGTTTTGTCTCTTTTTGAGCTTCTGCACGAAAAAACACAGCTTACTGCTCCAATACCACCCAAGTAGCTATTTAACGTTGTGGCGACGTGTTTCAAAAGTTGCGCAACCAACCATATATAAGTTGTGTAACCGACCTTAATTGCCACAAAGTTGTCACAACCCTGTTTTGCACCAATTTGGTCTATCATTTTTGGGTTTTTACAACGATTCAGTTTTAACTCTAGGTAGCAGTTGGTCGTTTTCTAAACGTTGCTAAATTTACTTAAAAATAACTACACCTGCGCCCTCTTACGCGGCGATGACTGTTTACTTTTCGTGTTAAGAAAACAGTAAATTTTTTAACCAAATAATTACTAATGTCCGAAATGGATATGTAGAGAAAACTTTCTGAAAACAACTAACGCATATGTTTTATTCTTATCCTCAAGATACCCTTGTTGAAAAATAACGATTTCGAATCAAAAATTATTAAAAAATGTAGAGGAAAAAGTATAAAAAAATGTCTTAAATAAAAAAATGGGGGAAAAAATTTTGAAACATAAAAAAAATGGTAAAAAAGTACAGGAAAAAAGGGTGGTGGAAACATTGCGGAAAAAAATAGGAGAAAAATGAGTCGGGGGAAAAAGTGGAAAAAAAGTTTGAAATATAAAAAAAATTTGTGAAAAAGTAGGGTAAAAGTGAAAAAAAAATGGGGAAAGAAGTGGAAAAAAAAGTTTTAAGAGGAGAACGTGAAACAAAAAAGTTTGACACAAAGAAATTTGTAAAAAATGTAGGAAAAAAAGTAGTGGAAAGAGTGGAAAAACAAGTAGTGGGAGTGGAATAAAAAAATAGAGGAAAAACTGAAAAAAATAGGGGAAAGTGAAAAACAATGGGGAACGAATTGGAAAAAGTTTTAAGTTAAAAGAGAAAGTTATATTTTCTTTTTTTTTTAAATACACAGGTTAGATTTAGATAGTTAAGACTTCTTTTAATAAAATCAATCAATCAATATAAGAACACCTGGCATTTCGTCAAATAATTGTCTGTATTTCACTTAGGGCAGTCGTACGAGGGGCGGTTCCTATTACAGGTACCAACTTACTTAAATAGGGGGGAGTCAAAAAATATAGAAAATATAGAATTCGGTCTCGATATTATTTTACTCTGGAATAGTCATTTAAAAGAAAAATAAATAATTCGTTTTTATGGATTCAATTTTATTTGTATATAAAATAAAAAATATTTCGCATTGCATAAACCTCACTGGATGTCTCAGATCCAAGATCTTGTTACTTTTAAAATGCAGTGCCTCATGCCAAAGTTAAATTTGTATTCACGGTCAAAGAGCAAATAATGTGTCTTTATAAATTTTAGTCGCCGGCAATGTTGCCAAATTAGATTATTTTTCCATACAAATACTTTAAATAATTAAAAAAAAGTATTATTAATACGCCCGCTGGTGTTGATATTATAATTAGCTACAAAAGATTTTTTAATCTCCATGAAAATTAATGACTTTAAATATTTTGTTTGTAATCGGATTTTTTGGCAACATTGCTAACTTTTTAGCCAGATAATATAATTTTAGAATCCACCTACACGCCACTAACTATAAGAATTTTAAATTAAATATTGCAAATTTTTAATTACCTAATTTCGATTCTATTTCCTGTTAATTTTTTTTTAGCCAATCTGTTTCTCAGTGTCAATGGCAAATTTCAATCGATCAAGTTCATTGATGTCACATTTCAGAGTATTATTTTTGGATGTTGTCAATAATAATAATAATAATAAAATTGATATAATTGTTTTTTGCCGGGAGAATTTTTTTTTTAAACACATTAAATGCTTTTTTGTCCGCTTAAAAATAATTAAATCTTACTTCATATCTTTGACGAGTAGTTTCCTTATAAAATCTTTTGCATTTTCGGAAATTTCATCAAACGCTTCATCTTCAAAATCGTATTTTGCAATTGTCACATTCGCCATTGTTTCCACATCCGTATGGCCCATAAATGGGGAAAGACCAGACAATCTGCAAAAATAAATTAATAACCAATGGGAAATTTCCTTTAACATATAAGAAAAATATGGGAAAAAGATGAAAAAATTGTATGAGAAATATACGGAAGATCTAGAGGAAATATAGGGGAAATATAGGGGAAATACAGCAGAAATATAAAGGAAATATAAGGAAAATAAAGGAGAAACTATAGGGGAAATAAAGTGGAACTATGGAGAAATAAAGGGGAAAATAAAGGGAAATTTATAAATTAGTGATAAATTAAGAACTGGAAATTCCCTTTAGAATATACGAAAAATATATGGGAAATCGAGAGGAAATAAGGGGAAATGCAGCAGAAATATAAAGGAAATATAAGGAAAATAAGGGGAGACACTGTAGGGGAAATAATGGGCAACTATAGAGGAAATAAAGTGGAAATATGGAAAAAATTAAGGGTAACTATAGGGAAAATAAAGGGAAATATATAAATTAGTGATTCATTAAGAATCGGAAATTCACTTAAAAATATAGGAAAAAGGTGAAGGAAATAGATGAGAAATATAAGGGAAATAAGGGGGAAATACAGCAGAAATATAAAGAAATATAATGAAAATAAAGGGGAGAAACTATAGGGGAAATAAAGGGGAACTAATGGAAAAAAGGTGAATTATAGGGAAAAAAAGGAACTATAGGGGTAATAAAGGGGAAATATATAAATTAGTGACAAATTAAGAATCGGAAATTCACTTTAAAATTTAAGAAAGTATAGGAAAAAAATGAAAGAAATATATGACAAATATAAGGGAAATCTAGGGGAAATATAGCAGAAATATAAAGGAAAATAAAGGGAGAAACTATAGGGGAACTAAAGGGGAACTATAGGGGAAAAGGTAACTATAGGGTATTAAAGGGGAAATATATAAATTAGTGATAAATTAAGAATAGGAAATTACCTTTAAAATATAAGAAAAATATAGGAAAAGAAGGAAATATAAGAGAAACATAAGGAAAATAAAGGGAAGAGACTATAGGGAAAATAAAGGGGAACTATAGAGAAAAAAGGGGAGCTATAGGGAAAAATATGGAACTATGGGGCAATAAAGAGGAATATATAAATTAGTGATAAATTAAGAATCGGAAATTCCTTTAAAATGTAAGAAAAATACAGGAAAAAGATCAAGGAAATATATATGAGGATTAAAGGGGAAATCTAGAGGAAATAAGGGTAAAATACGGCAGAAATATAGGAGAAATCTAGAGGAAATAAAGGGAAAATACAGCAGAAATATAAAGGAAATATAAGGAAAATAAAGGGAAGAAAATATAGGAGAATAAATGGGAACTATAGGGAAAAAGGTGAAATATAGGGGGAACTATGGGGTAATAAAGGGGAAATATATAAGTGATAAGTGAAAAACTATAGGGGAAATAAAGTGGAACTATAGGGCAAATAAACTGGAACTATGAAGAAAATAAAGGGGAAATAAAGGGAAATATTTAAATTAGTGATAAATTAAGAATCGGAAATTCCCTTAAAAATTTAAGAAAAATATAAGAAAAAGATGAAGAAAATATATGAGAAATATAAGGGAAATAAGGGGGAAGTACAGCAGAAATGTAAAGGAAAATAAAGGGGAGAAACTATAGGGGAAATAAAGGGGAACTATAGGGAAAAAAAGGGGAACTACAGGGGAAAAAAAGGAACTGTGGGGTAATAAAGGGGAAATATTTAAATTAGTGATAAATTAAGAATTGGAAATTCCCTTTAAAATATAAGAAAAGTACAGGAAAAAGATGAAGGAAATATATGAAAAATATAGGGGAAATCTAGAGGAAATAAGGGGAAAATACAGCAGAAATATAAAGGAAATATAAAAAAAATAAGGGAGAAACTATAGGAGAAATAAAGGGGAACTATATGGAAAAATAGGTGAACTATAGGGGTAAAAAGGAACTATAGGGGTAATAAAGGGGAAATATATAAATTAGTGACAAATTAAGAATCGGAAATTCCCTTTAAAATATAGGAAAAAGGTGAATGAAATGTATGAGAAATATAAGGGAAATCTAGGGGAAATACAGCAGAAATATAAAGGAAATATAAGGAAAGTAAAGGGAGAAATTCTAGTGGAACTATAGGGAAAAAGAGGAACTATAGGGAAAGGGGGGAACCATAGGGAAAAAGGGGAACTATAGGGGAAAAAGGTAATAAAGGGGAAATATATAAATTAGTGATAAATTAAGAATCGGAAATTCCCTTTAAAATATAACAAAAATATAGGAAGGAAATATATGAGAAATATAGGGGAAATCTAGAAGAAATACAACAGATATATAAGGGAAATATAAGAAAAATAAAGGGTAGAAACTATAGGATAAATAAACTCGTACTATAGGGGAAATAAAGGGGAACCATGGAGAAAATAAAGGGAAATATATAAATTAGTGTTAAGAATCGGAAATTCCGTTTAAAATATAAGGAAAATATGGGAAATAGATAAAGGAAATATATGAGAAATATAGGCGAAATCTATAGAAAATATAGGGGAAATACAGCGCAGAAATATAAGGAAAATAAAGGTAAAACTGTAAGAGAAATAAAGGGGAGCTATAAGGAAAAAGGGAACTATATGGGAAATAAAGTTGAACTGTAAGAAAAATATGGAAAAAGAAGAAGAAAATATCGGGGAACCCTAGAGGAAATAAGTGGGAAATACAGCAAAAATATAAAGGAAATATAAGGAAAATAAAGAGAGAAAATCTAGGGGAAATAAAGGGGAACTGTAGAGGAAATATAGATAAACTGTAGGGGAACTATAGAGGAAAAAAAGGGAACTGTGGGGGAAATATATAAATTACTGATAAATTAAAAATCGGAAATTTCTTTTAAGACAAATATTTATTCTAAATTTAATTTAATTTTCAATGATAATTGATATTTATTATTAATTATCTGTAAAGTACATGTAGTAATGCTTGAAATATTTTTTTAAGACATAAAAATTTGGAACAATGTTAAGAACAATTAGAACAATCTAGTACAATAAAAATAAATTCGAAAAAAAAATAATGGGGGGCTTTATCCAAATTATTTTTATTGATTTTGGGTTTGAAATAAATTTTTTTAAGACAAAATTTGGAACAATGTTCATAGTGACTAGAACAATCTGGTGCAAAAAAAATCGAATTAAAAATAATGGGGGGTTAGCTCTAAAAATGGTTTTTTGAATTTTCCGGCCTTTGTATTGAAGATTAATTAATAATGTTCTGGAACAATTTGGTACAAACCTAGAACAATTTGGAACAACTTTTAGAATAATAAAATTCGAAAAATGGGGGGCTAACTTCACACACACCCTTTTTTGCCTTTATTTGCTTCTAATTTGCCTTTTTTTTGCTGCTTTTTTTCCCTTTTTAGCTCTTTTATCCCTTCTTGCCACTTTTTTTACTTTTTTTTAAAAATTGTCTTATTTTGTTTTGTTTTTTTTTTTTAACTTTTTTGGCGTATTTTGCATTTTTTCTCTTTACTTTGTATTATTTGGCATTTTTTTTTGGACTTTTTGTTAATTTTTTCCCCTTTTTCCTTTTTTTTTGTCCAGTTTTTTTATATTCTTTTTTTTGCTTTATTTTATACCTTTTTTACTGTTGCTACTTTTTTGCTTTTTTACCTTTTTTTGCCAAGACAAACAATATATTTTGTAGTTTTTCTTAGCGTTCAAATTTTATTTATATTTTTTTGAATTAGAGCCTAAAAGAATGTTCATATATTTAGAAACTACAAAATGTGGAAAAATATTTCTGGGAAATATTGTACTTTTCCAATAATAGCTTGACTCAATATTTTTCTGAATCGAATATTTTGGCCGGCGAAACCACAACATTTAAAAAAAAAATAAACGTAACATATTTGAGGTAGACGAAAATATAATTTTCACAAAACAGATTTAATTGTTTTATACTTACAATACATAACAAATAACTCCCACCGACCACATGTCAGTCCCATATCCGATTTCATCGAAATTAACTACTTCCGGAGCCACGAATTCCGGAGTACCAAACAGCACTTGCAATTTTTTATTCGGATCGAACTTCCTGGCCAGACCAAAGTCGATTATTTTGATCCTGTTGCCGGTTTTTGTGAGACACAAAATGTTCTCGGGCTGTAGAAAAACAAAAAACCGTTTAGAAATTTAATTCAAAAATATAGGAAATGTAGAAGAAGTGTAGGGGAAATGTGGGGTAAATATAGAGGAAATGCATGAAGAATATAGGAAAATGTGGGGGAAATATAGGGAGATGTAGGGGAAATGCAGGAGAAATCTAGGGGAATGTAAAGGAAATGTAGGGGAAATGTAAGGGAAATGCAGGGGAAATGTATGAGACGTATAGTGGCAATATAGAGAAAAATAGGGGAAATGTAGGGAAAAAATGGGGAAAAATCAGAAAAATGTAGGGGAAATGCAGGAGAAATCTAGGGGAATGTAAAGGAAATGTAGGGGAAATGTAAGGGAAATGCAGGGGAACTATAGAGGAAATAAAGGGGAAATGTATGAGACGTATAGTGGCAATATAGAGAAAAATAGGGGAAATGTAGGGAAAAAATTGGTAAAATATAGGGAAAAATCAGGAAAATATAAAAGAAATATAGGGGAAAAATAGGTGAAATATAAGGGAAATATAGGGAAAAATAAGGGAAATATAGGGGAACTCTAGTACAAAATATAGGGGAAATTTGAGGGAAATATAGAGAAAATTATAAGTGAAATATAGGGGAAATTATAGGAAAAATTTAAGGGAAATTACAGAGAAATGGAGAGGAAATTATATGGAAAATTATAAAAAAATTGTAGGAGAAATACAGGGGAAATATATAGAAGAAATTTAACTCAAAAATATAAGAAATGTATAAGAAGTGTAGGGGAAATGTGGTTTAAATATAGGGGAAACGCATGAAAAATATAGGAAAATGTAGGAGAAATGTGGGGGAAATATAGGGGAAATGTATGAGACGTATAGTGGCAATATAGATAAAAATAGTGGGAGTGTAGGGAAAAAATAGGAAAATATAAGAGAAAAATAGGTGAAATATAGGGGAAATATAGGGAAAAAATAAGGGAAATATAGGGGAACTCTAGTAGAAAATGTAGGGGACATCTGAAGGAAATAAAGAGAAAATTATAATTGAAATATAGGGGAAATTATAGGAAAAATTTAAGAGAAATTACAGAGAAATGGGGAGGAAATTATATGGAAAATTATAAAAAAAATTGTAGGAGAAATACAGGGGAAATATATAGAAGAAATTTAACTCAAAAATATAAGAAATGTAGAAGAAGTGTAGGGGAAATGTGGTTTAAATATAGGGGAAACGCATGAAAAATATAGGAGAAATGTGGGGGAAATATAGGGGAGATGTAGGGGAAATGCAGGAAAAATTTAGTGGAATGTAAAGGAAATGTAGGAGAAATGTAAGGGAAATACAGGGGAAATGTATGAGACGTATAGTGGCAATATAGATAAAAATAGGGGAAGTGTAGGGAAAAAATAGGAAAATATAAGAGAAATATAGGGGAAAAATAGGTGAAATATAGGGGAAATATAGGGAAAAAATAAGGGAAATATAGGGGAACTCTAGTAGAAAATGTAGGGGACATTGAGGGAAATAAAGAGAAAATTATAATTGAAATATAGGGGAAATTATAGGAAAAATTTAAGAGAAATTACAGAGAAATGGTGAGGAAATTATATGGAAAATTATAAAAAAAATTGTAGGAGAAATACAGGGGAAAGAAATAGAAGAAATTTAATTCAAAAATATAGGAAAGGTAGAAGAAGTGTAGGGGAAATGTGGGGTAAATATAGGGGAAACGCATGAAAAATATAGGAGAAATGTGGGGGAAATATAGGGAAAATATAGGGGAATGTAAAGGAAATGTAGGGGAAATGTAAGGGAAATGCAGGGGAACTATAGAGGAAATGAAGGGGAAATGTATGATACGTATAGTGGCAATATAGAGAAAAATAGGGGAAATGTAGCGAAAAAATTGGTAAAATATAGGGAAAAATCAGGAAAATATAAAAGAAATATAGGGGAAAAATAGGTGAAATATAGGGGAAATTTAGGGAAAAAATAAGTAAAATATAGGGGAACTCTAGTAGAAAATATAGGGGACATCTGAGGTGAATAAAGAGAAAATTATAAGTGAAATATGGGGGAAATTATAGGAAAAATGTAAGGGAAATTACAGAGATATGGAGAGGAAATTATATGGAAACTTATAAAAAAATTGTAGTAGAAATACAGGGAAAATATATAGAAGAAATTTAATTCAAAAATATAAGAAATGTAGAAGAAGTGTAGGGAAAATGTGGGGTAAATATAAGGGAAACGCATGAAAAATATAGGAAAATGTAGGAGAAATGTGGGTGAAATATAGGGAAAAATAAATAAGTGAAATATATTGAAACTCTAGTAGAAAATATAGGGGAAATATGAGGGAAATGTAGAAAAAATTATAAGTGAAATATAGGGGAAACTATAGGAAAAATTTAAGGGAAATTACAGAGAAAATATAGAGGAAATATAGAGAAAATTATATTGAAAATTACAAAGAAAATATAGGAGAAATACAGGGGAAATATAGAAAATATAGAAAAATATAAATAATATAGAAAATGTAGAAAAAAATATAAAATATGTAGAAAAATAGAAATAATATATAAAAATTTATAAAAATATATAATATAAATAACAGAAAATGTAGAAAAATTATAGAAAATATATAAAAAAATTAAAAAAAATTCCTGTCGGTAGGGTCGATAGGGGAGGTAGATTTCTATTGTCTAAATTTGAGCATCCTTCCCCACTCCACGATATGGTCAGATCGAAAAAAGTTTCAAACAAATAAATTTTATAATAATTAGGACATGAAAAAAGTCTAATGACCTGTTTCAATATTTTTGAAAATGGCGGAGATATAAATTTTTTGAAATTTCAACCCCCTCCAGGTCCATCCCCGTGGTTCAGATGAAAAAAAGTTTCAGATAAATAAATTTCATAATAATCAGAGAATAAAAAAAGTCTAATGGTCTTTTTTAATATTTTCAAAAATGGCGGTGATCTGAATTTCTTAATATTTCAACCCCCTGCAATTCTCACCTCCTTAGAGGTAGAATGCCCATTTGCAATACGCAACGAATTACTACCCCGAAGAATTTTTGTACCAAATTTGGTGTCGATTGGACAAAAATTGCGACCTCTATCGTGCCGGAACGGAATGTCTACACATACATATATATAGGTATATACCGATAAATTTTTTTTTTACTGATTCTTATTCAGAAGGTCACAAACGGCGTAGCGCCCCTATTCCCGGTTCTGGGTCCCGTCATTGAATCGATTACAATAGGTAGATTCCATATATGGAAATCTACCTAATATAGGAAAAATATAGGGGAAATCTAGAGGAAATATAAAGGAAAATAAAGAGAGAAATAAAGGGGAACTATAGGAGAAATAAAGTGGAACTATGGAGAAAATAAAGGGGAAATAAAGGGAAATATATAAATTAGTGATAAATTAAGAATCGGAAATTAAAATATAAGAAAAATATAGGAAAAAGATGAAGGAAATATATGAGAAATATAAGGGAAATCTTGGAAAAATATAGCAGAAATATAAGGAAAATATAGGGGAACTGAAGGGGAGCTATGGGGAAAAAGAGGAACTATAGGAGAAAAAGGGAACTATAGGGTAATAAAGGGGAAATATATAAATTAGTGATAAATTAAGAATCGAAAATTCTCTTTAAAATATAGGAAAAAGGTGAAGGAAATATATGAGAAATATACGGGAAATCTAGAAGAAATAAGGGGAAAATGCAGCAGAAATATAAACGAAATAAAGGGAGAAACTATAGGAGAAATAAAGGGGAACTTTACGGAAAAAAGGGGAACTATAGGGCAAAAAAGCAACTATGGGGTAATAAAGGGGTAATATATAAATTAGTGATAAATTAAGAATCGGAAAAAATAGGGGAAATTATATTGAAATTTACAAAGAAAATATAGGAGAAATAGAGGGGAGATATAGAAAAATATAGAAAATATAGAAAAATATAAAAAACGTAGAAAAATAGAAATAATATATAAAAATATATAATATAAATAACAGAAAATGTAGAAAAATTATAGAAAATATATAAAAAAAAATAAAAAACACAGAAAAAATAAAAAAATTTTAGATATATTATTTAGTGATTTTTAATTCTATTACTTTATTATATATTTTAGTAAATTTTCATTTGATCAGTTCTAGATTGGTAAACGCTAAAAATAATTTATTATCGATGAAATCATAACGTACCTTCATGTCTAAATGTAGTATCCTTTGTTTATGTATAAAATCGACACCCTCGCATATCTGCCTCATAAAAACGGTGCAACTTTTTTCAGTCAAAATGAAATCATCGTCAATTACCCTCTCGAATAGTTCCCCACCTTCGATCCTGGAATAATAAAAAAAAATTGTTCAAAATACAGAGTCGGTTCGGATATAAAGCAGGAAAATAAAAATAATACTCTTTATATTGTTAAAGTTTGTTTAATTTGTGTTTTTTCCTCCAGTTTGTCTTTTTTTCCCAATTATTTTTTTTGATCCACTTTTTTCCCATTTGTGTTTTTTGACCCACTTTTCCCCCCCTTTTTTTCCCACTTGTTATATCGGTAAAAATATATAGTTTTGTGCATTTAATTTCAGAAAAGTATTAAGTTTCATTTAATTGAAAAGTTTTCGGTTGGCTACACAGATTTCAATTAATTAATTTACTAAAAAACGATCTACGTTCGTCTCAGTAGAGAATTTCCAGTAATTTCACAGGTTAATTTAGACGTAGAAAATGCACTGACCTAAATACTTTTGCTGATTTACTGTGGAAAGGAATTTGAAATAGTGCAGATCGTTTTCAGACCTGAAAACACTATTTTATAAAATTCTATTATTTATTTTCTATTTTATCACAAAAAAAAATTAAATAATAACTTACAGTTCTAAAATAACTGTCATGATTTTTCCATTTTCGAATGCATCGTAAATTTGAATTAACCGAGGATGTTGTAGTGACCTCATTATTTCTATTTCTCTTTCGACGTTTCGTCTGTCTTCCTTCTTCGGGCACCCGATGAATTTTGCTGCTAAACATAGTCCTGTTGATTTTTCTTTACATTTGTATACTGTACCGAATTTTCCTCTGTAAAAAAAAACAATTTAACTATATTTTCCAATATACATGGTGTCCCAAATAAGAGTGATCGATTTTAAATGTAAATGCACAATGTATTAATTGCTCTAAATAAATCGGGTTTTCACTAATTGTTTTCGTTTACCCAAAAGTTTTTTATGAAGTTTTTTTGACATTTTGTAAGATTGTTTTTGTGATTTTTTGCAATTTTTTTGCCATTTTTTGTGTTTTCGATTTTTCAATTTTTCAAAATGTTTCATGATTTTTTCTTTTAATTTCTTTTTTGATGCTTTCCATTTTTTCGGTTTTTTTTGAGTTTACAATATTTTGCGATTTTTTTCGTTGTTTCTGTATATTTTAATTTTTTCCGATTGTTTTTTTGTTTCCCAATTAGTTTCGATTGTTTGCAATTTATACAATTTTTGACATTTTGCAAGATTTTTTTTGCCATTTTTTGTGTTTTCGATATTTCAATTTTTCCTAATACTTCCTGATTTTTTTCTTTTAATTTTTTTTTTGGATGTTTCCCTTTTTTGCGTTTTTTGCAGTTTTTTTTGCAATTTTTTGCGATTTTTTCGTTGTTTTTGTATAATTTAATTTTTTCCGATTGTTTTTTGTTTCTTAATTATTTTCGATTTTTTTGCAATTTTTGCGGTTTCGCGAGTTTTTGCGTTTTTTTGACATTTTATAAGTTCTCTTATCTTTTCGTTTCTCTCCTCTAATTCTTTCAGATTTTTTGCCATTTTTCAATTATTTTTAAATGTTTTCTTTCTTTTTTTTATTTTTCCGATTATTTGCGATTTTCTGCCATTTTTTGCGATTTTTTGGGATTATTTTTTTGAGATATTTTTGGGTTTTTTTTTAGTTTTTTGCCATGTTTTGCGGGTTTTTGACATTTTTACGATATTTTGCACTTTTTTCTTGTCTTGTTGTTTGTCTTGTCTAATTTTTTTCTGATTTTTTGCCATTTTTAATAATTTTCAAATGTGATTATTTGCGATTTTCTGCCATTTTTGCGATTTTTTCCGATTATTTGCCATTTTTTGAGATTTTTTTGTTTTTTTTTGCAGTATGTGCGCCTACTCTCTTTTTTGTGTTTTTGCGATTTTTTTGCCACTTTATTATTGCAGTTTTTTTGACATTTTGTAAGATTTTTTTTGTGTTTTTTTGCAATTTTTTTGCCATTTTTTGTGTTTTCGATTTTTCAATTTTTCAAAATGTTTCATGATTTTCTCTTTTAATTTCTTTGTTGATGCTTTCCATTTTTTTCGTTTTTTTTTTTAGTTTACAATGTTTTGCGATTTTTTTCGTTGTTTCTGTATATTTTAATTTTTTCCGATTGTTTTTTTGTTTCCCTATTATTTTCGATTGTTAGCAAATTATGCAATTTTTGACATTTTGTAAGATTTTTTTGTAATTTTTTTGCAATTTTTTTTGCCATTTATTGTGTTTTCGATATTTCAATTTTTCCCAATACTTCCTGATTTTTTTCTTTTAATTTTTTTTTGGATGTTTTCCTTTTTTTGGCGATTATTTTTGTAATTTTTTGCGATTTTTTCGTTGTTTTTGTATATTTTAATTTTTTCCGATTGTTTTTTGTTTCCCAATTATTTTCGATTGTTTTTTGTTTCCCAATTATTTTCGATTGTTTGAAATTTATGCAATTTTTGACATTTTGTAAGATTTTTTTGTGATTTTTTGCAATTTTTTTGCCATTTTTTGTGTTTTTTGCGACTTTTTTTTTACAATTTTTGCTAGTTAATTTCGTGTTTTTGCTATTTTTTTGCCATTTTTTGTTTTCGATTTTTCAATTTTTCAAAATGTTTCATGATTTTTTCTTTCAATTTGTTTTTTGATGCTTTCCATTTTTTTCGGTTTTTTTTTGCGTTTGCAATTTTTTGCGATTTTTTCATTGTTTCTGTATATTTTAATTTTTTCCTATTGTTTTTTGTTTCCCAATTATTTTCAATTTTTTGCGGTTTTCGCGAGTTTTTGCGTTTTTTTGACATTTTTGCGATATTTTATAATTTTTTTTAATCTTTTTGTTTTTCTCCTCTCAATCTTTCAGATTTTTTGCCATGTTTTCATTGTTTTTAAATGTTTCCTTTTTTTATTTTTCCGATTATTTGCGATTTTCTGCCATTTTTGCGATTTTTTCCGATTATTTGCCATTTTTTGAGATTTTTTTGGGTTTTTTTGCATTATGTGTTTTTGCAATTTTTGCCACTTTCTTTCGAGTTTTTGCGATTTTTTTACAATTTATGCAGTTTTTTTGCAATTTTTTGCGATTTTTTCATTGTTTCTGTATATTTTAATTTTTTCCGATTGCTTTTTGTTTCCCAATTATTTTCGATTGTTTGCAATTTTTGACATTTTGTAAGATTTTTTTGTGATTTTTTGCAATTTTTTGTGTTTTCGAAATTTCAATTTTTCCCAATACTTCCTGATTTTTTCTGTTAATTTTTTTTGGGTTTTCCTTTTTTCGCTTTTTTTGCGGTTTTTTTTGCGATTTTTTCGTTGTTTTTGTATAATTTAGTTTTTTCCGATTGTTTTTTGTTTCCTAATTATTTTCGATTTTTTGCAATTTTTGCGGTTTTCGGGAGTTTTTGCGTTTTTTGACATTTTAGCGATATTTTATAACTTTTCTTATCTTTCGTTTTTCTCCTCTAATTCTTTCAGATTTTTTGCCATTTTTTAATTATTTTTAAATGCTTCCTTTTTTTATTTTTCCAATTATTTGCGATTTTCCTGCCATTTTTTCGAATTTTTCCGTTTATTTGCAATTTTTTGAGAGTTTTTTGGGTTTTTTTTCAGTTTTATGCCATGTTTTGCGGGTTTTTAACATTTTTGCGATATTTCGCACTTTTTTCTTGTCTTTTTGTTTTTCTCGTCTATTTTTTTCTGATTTTTTGCCATTTTTTAATAATTTTCAAATGTGATTATTTGCAATTTTCTGCCATTTTTGCGATTTTTTCCGATAATTTGCCATTTTTTGAGATTTTTTGTGGTTTTTGCGATTTTTTGACATGTTGTGAGGTTTTTTAATTATAAATGTTTCCGATAATGTCCCTAATGTTATTTTTTGTTTCTGAAT